>JAVVNS010000100.1:0-600000 GCA_036320875.1 Cotoneaster glaucophyllus
TATTACGCCCGATCAGATATGTCTGGCGTTATGCAAACGTCTTTTGAAATCTTCTCTCCTCCTTCTCTGTAGTCTCTGGTTTAGATTTTCAATTGTAATTAGTGTAGGATTTTTGTTTATATATATGCCAATTTGTATTAATTATAACAGAATCTCCTACAAGAATAACTAAATTAATTAAACTTGTTAAAGTATAAAATTTGCTACGATACTTACATCTTTATATATATATATATATATATATATATTATTTATTTATTTTTTACCTTTTTGTTTTTATTTACATCTTTATATATAAACAATAATTCAACTTTCATATGGAAGCATCTCTATATATAATATTAATTATTGACACAATACAACAATGACCCCACCAGCGGCAAGGAATCTAATTCCTCAGATTAACCGGCCAAAGAAGTAAATATTCCAATCTACCCAAAGGTCTTTAAAAAAGCATTGACTTTACATTCCACATATTTACCTCAATTTTTTAATCGTTAAATCAAATGACTTGAAGAAAATTAAAAAAAAAAAATTAACTGCAAAAGGTGAAGAAGAGTGCGTGTGTATCACCACCCTAAATTTTTAGATGAAGTTTTTGTTCATTATTTTTTTCCCGCCAAGAGCATGGAATCAAACAATAATCATAATTCAGCGTCAATCTCAAGAAGTAGATCATGAGGGCCAAAAATTGAGGCAAAGGTAATTCCTTTGCGCTCAGGAATATGATCAATCTTGTCTAATTTATCCTCAGTCAAATATGTAAACCATTGTGTATCAGGTGCTAGAGAGAGAAGAGAGAAGAGAGAAGAGAGAAGAGATAGACAGAGAGAGATTTAGCTAAGAAGATTGTACTTTTCATTAAACTATTACGACAGTGCAAGCATGCTTTTATATGGCTATAGTATATTTGTTTCTTACATAACAAGTCATAGTAACTAATTCTAACAACATTCCCCAACTAACTTAGCTGATCCTTGATAGTGACACAGTCTATAGTCATTGGATTACTATCCTCAACAAATACTAATCGAAGATGTCAAGATTTTGATTCATTCTTTCCTTGTTGAAGCTTTTTGTTAACATGCGCACAGCTTGCTCGCACACGATACACCCACCTCAATATATCACATATATATAGAAGTATACCATTGTTTGGACCCAAAATGACATTTTGGGGGCCGAGCTCAGAAATATTCTCGGCCCAATGTTGTTTAGAATAGTGTCATGGGCCGGCCTTGTCAGGGTTGGCCGAGTCCTGATATGAGAAAGATTACTTTGGATAAAGACGAAGTAGTTGAATCCTGATACAACGGGGAGTTTCAAGGTTGGAAGTAAGAATGAATCTAGTTCATTATAGGGCTTGGTACAGAGGCCTATTGGAACTAGGATGGGCCGAATCATAATCAGATTGGGATAAAGAGTTCTAGTTTGAATACATCTCTGATTCGGCCAAGGGTTTTAGCCACTATAAATACAAGACGTCGTGCGACATTCTAAGAATCCCCAATTCAACACACAAATCTGTCCTGCGCAACCCTCTCAACCTTTTTGAGAATTTTACTTTCTTGTCCGCCAACACATCTTCAGTTTGGATAAACAGCACTGTGAAGGCAACCGGTAAATATCTTCAGTTTGGATAAACAGCACTGTTGCCGTAGAATCAGCCGACCGCGAAGCACCTTCAGTTTGGATAAACAGCACTGCGTCGGGGCCGACTGGTTATCTATCCAAGTCTCGGCCGAGAAGGATTTTCGAATTCTTTTCGACAGAGGTCATCTCACCAGCCTTCTCGGCGAAGTGAGGTGTTACAGTTTATTACATTCGGCACATTGAAAGCCGAAATTTGATATTGAACTTCGCAGAACTAGCAACCTTGTCTTCAGGCTCTAGGACCCAAAGGCCGAGGCGTGTTCCTTCCTCGGCCGCAGTCGCAAGATCAAGAAGTCAGCCGCGCAACACAACACCACATCCACATTTTACTCACCGGCCGAGCTCGGCCGTCGAGTTGGCACCCCCTGCATTCGACCGAATGACGTAGTTAGCTCATAGATTACTCGGCCTGCGCGCCACGTAGGCTTTGTAGTTTTTAGGGTCAACATTTTGGCACGCCCAGTGGGACCAAGTGCTAAAACTACGAAGTTCACATGATAGATCAAGATCTCAATCGAGTTCCATTGGATGAGATTTGGCGCCTATTCAAAGAAAGTTCCGAGAGGTATGCCAAATTCCTCGAGGAGCACATTAGAGTTATTGACAAAAGGCTAGAGGCCAGGGGGCAATTTTTCGCTCCAGCCACAATTAAAATTCGGCCTCAGAAGATTGACGAGACGGCTGAAGAAGAACCTAGGCCACTTGCTGTCTCAGTCGAGACTAAAAGTGTGGTAGGCCTAGAAGAAGGAGTTCAAATTTCTGAGTCAGAAATTGACTTGGAAAATGGTTCGTCAGAAGAATGTTCCAATGACGAACAAGACCAATTCATTGTTTTAGCCGAACAAACCACGCCAATCGATATGATTATTGGCGATAAAACCGATATAAAGAAATCCCATTCGGCTAAGTTATTTAAATTAAAAGCCGAAATTATGCCTGAGGGGCATAATAATTATTCAACACATTCGGCGGCCGAGAATAAAAAATATGTCGCCATGTCAAACGTATTTGGCAATGGTTCTTTATTCGGCCTAAAGCGAAATCAATTTGAAGATTTTGATATTAAAAGATCTCGGCTTAGAATAAAGCATCGTTGGCCTCCTCCCAACTATGATTCGGCCACTTTTCTTTTCGTTTGCTAAAAACAAAAAATATACATATATATATGCAATAAAGAAATTATTTTCTTACACATACGGCTATGCAAGCCGATGCATAAGAAAATAAAGGGGGGGGGTATAATAATCGGCATAATAATCAGCAATCTTTATCAACTTGCCAATTGTTGACTTTGATTGGTGATAGGCCGAGCTGCCATTTTTTCTCGACCTCCAATTGTTGACTTTGATTGGTGATAGGTCGAGCTGCCATTTTTTCTCGACCAAGATTTTTCTCGGCCTCCTACCCAATTCTTAACCTATATCACACATGCCGAGCTCGTCTTTGAGACTTCGACCTCATTTGGTTTTTCTCGGCCCATTTGGTTTTTCTCGGCCAGCTCGTCCAGGGTGTCAGGCTGTGGAGTGGATTCACTCGACCATACATTTCTTCGACTGCGCTAATTTCCTTAACCATTCGGCTTATGGGCCGAAGCTCAAGGAAACTGGGGGGCAATATTTGGACCCAAAATGACATTTTGGGGGCCGAGCTCAGAAATATTCTCGGCCCAATGTTGTTTAGAATAGTGTCATGGGCCGGCCTTGTCAGGGTTGGCCGAGTCCTGATATGAGAAAGATTACTTTGGATAAAGACGAAGTAGTTGAATCCTGATACAACGGGGAGTTTCAAGGTTGGAAGTAAGAATGAATCTAGTTCATTATAGGGCTTGGTACAGAGGCCTATTGGAACTAGGATGGGCCGAATCATAATCAGATTGGGATAAAGAGTTCTAGTTTGAATACATCTCTGATTCGGCCAAGGGTTTTAGCCACTATAAATACAAGACGTCGTGCGACATTCTAAGGATCCCCAATTCAACACACAAATCTGCCCTGCGCAACCCTCTCAACCTTTTTGAGAATTTTACTTTCTTGTCCGCCAACACATCTTCAGTTTGGATAAACAGCACTGTGAAGCACTACAACACAACAGCTCATCTACCACGATAATTTTATCACGGACTTTATAAGCTCGTTATAAAAAGTACAAATTTATCACGGGCATAATAAGCACGTAGTAATAACAATATTTTATCACGGGCAAATCTTAGTTCGTTGTAAAACCATCACGGACAATGCTTGTGGTTATTATTGTTAACACCCACATCGTTTTTTTGTTATCTATCACGGACATAATATGTGGTGAAATCAAATACACTTAACTAAAAAATTTAGAAGAGGCGGGACAAGAATTTTGCAAAATTTCAAACATTGTTGAAATTTGAAAATTTCACAACACTCCCGCACACTTCTCATCCCATCAGCTAGTAACTGCAAAACTCCCCCTCCCCAAATTGTGAGAAATTAAACCGATCTCTGTCACTCTCCTCTCTCTCTCTTAACATTTGACCAACACAATCATTTTTCAGTTTTCTCCTTTCTTCCTCGTCCACTTTGAGTCCTCAGGTATCTCCGCTACTCTCTCTCTCTCTCTCTCTCTCTTCTGTTTGGCTGCCGATAATATCCCAATTCACCACTATTCCATTTCCCCGGTAACCAAATAGAGAACCCATTTTGTAAAGCTCCCAACTTTCTCCTTCAATTGGATTAAAACTTGTTAATTTTTTTGTCAAATTCATTGACTTGCAACTTTGTGGTTCAGTTTGTGAAGGGAATTTATGGAAATTGACATTGATGAGCTTCTGGGTCGCAACCGGCAGGTGAGCATTCCGACGAAGAGGGCGATTTACATGTGGGGATATTGCAAGTCCGAGCAGACGGGTAGGAATGGGAAGAAGCAGCAGTTAAGGATCCCGAAGCAGCTCTCCGGAGCTTTTTGGGTGCACGGCGGGGGCTAATTGGTGGTGGCTGGACATTGCTTGCGATCACGAGCACACCGCCTCTGCTGCCTCAGATGGGTTGCTTTTCACTTGGGGTAATTAAGGTTCATCTTTTTTATTTTATTGTTTTAAGTCTCTGGTTATGGTAACTTGTTGAAATGATGAAGAAAATTGTTGGGTTCCTAAATTGGGTGGGATTAATTAAACATTGTCTAATGAATTGTGAGGAAATTAATTTTGGGGCATTGATTTAAACAAATTGCATAATGGGAGTTTAGTGTTCCTGCATAATTATGTTTGAATTATAAGAGTAAAAGAACAAACTCGAGAGTCTGCTACACGTGGTGTAAGTTTCTTTATGTTTTGTTATACTACCACATTGAATTCCAGGATCAGGGTTCTTTATACTGCCACATTGCATTCCAGGATCATGTTGCAGAGAAAGGTTTTGGTTGGAAGAGTTGTGTCATAAGGTATTGCTATCTCTCTTGTTTGAATTGTAGTAAATGATATTTCTATCATGGCGTACAGGACGAGTTGACTACCTAAGTGTTATCTGGAAAAGGAGAATTAAAGATGATTCCTTTGTTGGATGTTGAACAAGAGTTGGTATGTAGTGTATCTGATGCTAAATGAAGTTTCAATGTTCCTTGACTCTTTGGTCCTTATAATTTCAGGTCCTGCTAGAGATTGCTTACCAGTTACAACTATGCTAAATCAATGGAAGAGTGGGGTTCGCTCTGCAATTCACACTGAAGGTTCACGGTCCTTCAACCTATGCCGAGAACTAAAAATTTTGATTGGAAGGTTTGGTGAACCGTTGTCTTGACCTATAAGAACATAGTATGGTAAATGGCCACTACTTAATTACTATAATGTAAGCCCCGTGAAAAATTCTCCTCTCTCCTCTCTTGCTTTCTCTCACACACACATCGAGCAAGACATGCACATTGATCTTCATATGCTCGATACTAATACATGAGGTCTCTTAGGTGTTTTTTTGACATGCACCGTGTACTCACTTGGATCATGATTACTTGCCTTTTGTCTAATTGACTTTGTGAATTTGAATTGTTTTGTATATGCTGTCATTAAGGGATGAGTTTTGATTTCTAAGCTTTATATTTTTCCTTGTTTGTCTCATAGGTGGTTGTTGGTTCTAATTCATGAGGGTTTATAATTCAAATATCAACTACTATGTTTGGGCACCTGCAAATTTGAAGTGTGATTGGCTTGCTGGAGATGTGTGTTTTTTTGAAGAAAGGATTGCAGAGAAGATGAATATCATTGGAGGACCAAGGTTGGAACTAGGACTTGAGTTTGTTTTAGAGTGAAACAAAGTCTACATGTTTTGGTACACAACTGTAGCATAACTCAGTGATTTGGTATTCTTAATATAACTACTCATTTTGTTGTTAGCTTTTAGTGTAATAATTGAATATGTGAATTTTTATAAAGTAAATATGCAATTTTGTAAATAAATATCTTTATATATTTATTTGTTTATTGATTAAATAATTTTTTTTTAATTTTGGAAAATTTATGTACAACGGGCAATAGTCGTGATCAATTTGTAATCAACAATGGCCATAACACGTGGTATTAGATCCTAATCTACCATGGGCATAATCCGTGGTTACATTGCATTTGACAACGGGCATAGCTCGTGGTACAAATAGAGACTTTTTATCACATCCAGAATACTAACGGGCATGATGTCCGTGGTAGATTACAATTTATCACGGACATCCACCGTGGTAGATGAGCTTTTTTCTACTAGTGGCGGCAACCGGTAAACATCTTCAGTTTGGATAAACAGCACTGTTGCCGTAGAATCAGCCGACCGCGAAGCACCTTCAGTTTGGATAAACAGCACTGCGTCGGGGCCGACTGGTTATCTATCCAAGTCTCGGCCGAGAAGGATTTTCGAATTCTTTTCGACAGAGGTCATCTCACCAGCCTTCTCGGCGAAGTGAGCTGTTACAGTTTATTACATTCGGCACATTGAAAGCCGAAATTTGATATTGAACTTCGCAGAACTAGCAGCCTTGTCTTCAGGCTCTAGGACCCAAAGGCCGAGGCGTGTTCCTTCCTCGGCCGCAGTTGCAAGATCAAGAAGTCAGCCGCGCAACACAACACCACATCCACATTTTACTCACCGGACGAGCTCGGCCGTCGAGTTGGCACGCCCTACATTCGACCGAAGGACGTAGTTAGCTCATAGATTACTCGGCCTGCGCGCCACGTAGGCTTTGTAGTTTTTAGGGTCAACAACCATGTGTTGGCTTCCAGTTGTACCTATGTAGATTCATGGTCACATTTTATAACAATCTAACAAGTTAACAACAAAACAAAACATGTTGTACACATTTTTAAAATTTTAAACAAGTTGATTCCAAAAAATACAAATTTTGTGGAAAATTTTATCCATAATATATATAAAATTTGACATTTTCAAAGCAACTTCCTAAGTTCAACATCAGGCGAAGCTTATACACTGGTGGATGGTTTGACAAATTTAGGACATCAATATTCTTAATTATGTTTGTAATTTTCAAATGTAATAAGAGGAATGCTAGCTACATTTTCTATCTGTATTTCCCTATCTACCTTTCTCTCTCATCAAACTACACAATTTATGTTTTTAAGGTGGAAAATGAGTATGTGAATAGCACAATCAAATTAGAATTTATGATTTTAATGCATTAGTAATTATAGAGTAATGCTACACTTAGCACCTAGTTGTACCATCATTTGTACTCTCTCTCTAATAGAGGTAGGGCACGCAAACACATGTGAGTTTCATCTCTATTAGAGAGATGGTACAAATAGGTGGTACGATGTAGTTTAATTTGCTAGTGGAATACATGTTTCAAGTGATGAGTGAGAATTCGTCTACTATATCACAGATGATAATATTACTCTTAAATTAGATTAAAAAGAGAGAATAGTTTTAGTCCAAAACGCAATGGACAAAAGAGAAATATCATATTTATCATGACAGTCGCGAACACAAAAATATACTCTCCGGTCTCCAGTACCTACATTTCTAGCATCCAACATAATGGAAAAGTTAATTAAAGATTATAAAACTAAGCCAATGAGCTTCACATGTACACATCCAAACGAAGTGTACTCAAAAAGCAGAAAATTTATTATGCCTGTTCAAGACACGATATAAAATATATAAACAACGTGCAAACCCGACAAAATCCAAATTCTTACACAAAGATTGACCAGAGTAGAGCGTACATATATATATATATATATATATATATGCCAAAAGTTTCAAACAAGTGTGGAACTTGTGGAAACTTATGGAATTCTGAACAGCAAAAGAAAGAGAAAAACCCTATAATGAGGATGAAGTCATCAATGAAATGAAGGTCCGAAATAATCGATTGATCATAATCCAGCATCAATCCGGAGCACAACATCATGCGGTCCCATAATTGAGGCGAAGGTGATTGTTTTGTGTTGAGGAAGACGACTAATCTTGTCTAATTCCTCCTCAGTCAAGGACCAACCGAAGATGTCAAGGTTCTGATTCATTCTTTCCTTGTTGGAACTCTTTGTTACCAAGCTCACCCCCTGCTGGTACACCCATCTCAACGCTATCTGCATATCATTAAAAAGAAGAAAAATTAATTAGTGCAATGCTAAGCTAGAAATATGTATTATGTGTGTGTGTGTGTAATAGACATAAGTAGTACTGTTAATTGTTAAAGTTTCAGAGACAGTCTGTTGGTCCACTACTAATTTGAAATGATATAATTTCCTAACTTAGTTACATGTGTAATGTGGAACCATTCATTATTAGGGAATTTAACTTGGTGAGATATAATGCTTCAACACTGATTAACTAGCTAGGCACCTGAGCAGTTGTTTTTCCTTTGGCTTTGGCAATGTCTTGGAGGACTTTTGAGCCTAAGACTTTGTTGTCTCCAAATCTAGACGCGGTTGATCCTAACGGAGAGTAGGCCGTCACATGAATCCCCTTGGCCTTACAGAACTCCCTCAGTTCCTTCAGCTGCCAAAGTGGGTTCATCTCCAACTGTATATTTTAACATACAAATGAATTAAGAAATAAAACATATAGCCTTATGCATGCATAAAAAAATAACTGATCATAAAGTAGGAATGTAAGTATACTTGGTTGAGGGCGGGAGGGATTTTGGCGATGGAAAGGAGGTCCTCAAGCATCTCGGAAGTGAAGTTACTGACGCCAATGCCCCTCGCAAGGCCCAGTCTCTTGCATTCTTCCATGCCTTCCCAAACTGACTTGATATCTAAGGGTAGCAGCACCCCCTTTTCTACTGGCATAGAGCTCACCTCTTTTCCAAATTTGAAGGGCCAATGTATTATGTACATATCCACATACTCCAGTTGCAGATTCCTGCGTAATTCATTCATGATTTATCATTTAATAGGGTAACTGATAGCAAGAAAAGTTATTAGCTAGGGTTTCAACTTTAATGTAGGGATTGTTTGATAAATATTTCGTTTTCAGTTTTCACTTTATTAGAAAATTTAAAAATAATAGCTATTTTTGTGAGTTTTTAAAATTGAAAACTGAAATGTTATCAAAGAGCCCTTAATACTATCAGTCAAACCTTAAACTCATGTTGATGGCAGGCACTACAAGGTCTCTTTCAGCAAAGCTGGCATAAAGCTTGGTGGTGATGAAGAGCTCACTCCTGGACTTGACAAGTCCAAGACGCAGTGCTTCAGCTATGGCTCCCCCCAGATCTCGCTCTGACCCGTAAACAAAGGCGGTGTCGAAGTGGCGGTAGCCCGCTCTGATTGCTTCAAGAATTGCAGCTATGGCTGTTTCAGGGTCGACTTTAGGGTACGGTGAAGTTCCCATGCCAATCACTGGCATCTTCATGTCACAGGAGATCAATGCTACTTCAGGAACTATCATTCGCGTCATTCCTAATTAACGTACGTCGACCGAAAACTCGAATTATCTTCAAGAAATTAGATAGAAGTATATGGAATCAGAAGATATCCTGGTCTCCAGTTGTACCAATGTCTTGCGTTTATATAGGCATGCATCTGTGTAGACCATGTTATAAATCATTTATTTAATTACTGTTTATGGTTTGAATGTCATACGTGACAGCTGTGTTTAAAAAGGTTTCGTGTTTCCTTTTTTAAGGTTTTTGGCCTGCCAGAATATGTCTAATTAGTCGTATCTATCTGGCAAAAAAAATGTAATGTAAAATACTAAACCAAATAAATAAATATGAATTACGTTGCCAGCCTAGCTTTTACATTTGTTTAGAATTTTCTTTTACAAATTTTATATGTTATTTTACATTTGGCTAGATATAATTTAATGCCTTGGACTGCGTCGACGATCAGGAAGGTGGCCATTTTTGTGTTCGAAGCAATGTCAAATTAACCATCGGCATGTTTACTATAAACAATGGACATACAAGACATGAATATCATTTTTATTTTTAAAAGCTACTTACTTTTTCGTGGACACTAAAATTAAGTATGTCATGCATGAAAAATCATGTATGAGCTCGAGATCACCAAGGGAGATTGTTGATTATACACACTTGAACAACTATAGTAATTACCATTCTTATCTTATTTTTATTCATGACTTTTCTCATGTTAAATAAGTAAACATGTCCGATCATGGGAATCAATAATGACTCATTGTCGGCAGAATGCATGTCATGATACGCTATGCATTATGTCAACAATTCGTGAGGCTTGTTATAGCGTGTCACGATGCGAGAATTTGCGTTTCAAGACAAGCCATAGCTACGCTAGCACTTGCATTGTGATACGCCAACATTTTGCCAACACTTTTCCTACTATTTTAGAATAATTTAGATGTCGGCAATACATGTCACGGCATCTTAATCCCATAACATTCACATCGCATGCCAAGCGCGCAAAACGTCGGCAAGATGCATGCCAACATCAATGTTTTAGCAAGCCACGATACGAGGGTTACCGTTTCAAAGTATTAAAAAAATGCATGGCATGACACGCTAACCCTAGTATCGTGGCATGCCAAAATATCGTTGTTGGCCCTGACATGACAAGCATCGCGAATTGTCGGCATAATGCATGTCATGACACGCCATGCATTCTGTCAAAGATTCGCGAGGCTTGTTATGGCATGTAACGATGAGAGGGTTAGCGTGTCAAGATAAGTCATGGCTTGTCAAGACATGTCATGCCCTGTATTATGGCAACATGTTTTTTTTCTAACATTTTGCCTTCTATTTCGGAATAGTTTATTAAAAAAAAACCTTGGGCAAAGAGTACAAAACAAGACGCTAGTAATATATGAACATGTTCTTACTGTAAGGACAAGTTCATTTTGTGAGCTGAATATTTTACGCATGTTTTTACTGGTAAGAAACACATGCATTAAGTGAGTTTAATATTTACAACAAACCCCCTCTTAGGCCTTGGTTAAGCCATGTGCCTTTGAGAATTTATGGAAGGGATCTCTCTTCGGAAAAGGTCCTACTATAAGAAAAAAATTTCTATTGTGCAAAAAGGTATTTAGACAACCTTTTTAATTAATTATTAAACTCACATCAGCACATAACAAAATTTTTTTTTTCTAGAATTGTAGCGGAATGATCATATTAATTTGCGACACCTATTTTCAAGGACTATATTCACCCATTTTCAATTTTAGGGACCATCTTGATGGTGTAGGTCAATTTCAGGGACCATCTTGATGGTGTGAATCAATTTCAATGACCATTTGTGATAAAAACCCGTAAATCTTGTGGGGCCCATTTATGAGCCACATCAGCACTTAACGGAATTTTTAACAGAATTGTGACGGAAGGACCACAGTGATTTGCGACACCTATTTTCAGGGACTACATTGATTGACTTTCAATTCCAGGGATCGTCTCAATGGTAAGGGTAAATTTCGGGGACCACTTGTAATAATTTTATTTTTTTTTACATGCATTTTGCCAACACTTGCCTACTATTTCAGAATAATTTAGAAGCGAGGCTAACATCAATGTTTTGGCATGCCAGGGTTAACTTTTCAAAGTGTTAGAAAAATGCATGGCATGACAAGTTAACCCTCGCATCATGGCACGCCAACACATCGTCGTTGGCCTCGACATGACAAGCGTCGCGAATTGTCGGAAGAATGCATGTCATGACACGCCATGCATTCTGTCAACAATTCGCAAAGCTTGTTCTGGTGTGCCACTATGCGAGGGTTAGCATGTCAAGACAAATCATGGCTACGCTAATACTCTCATCGTGGCACGCCAGCATTTTGCCAACACTTTGCCTACTGTTCCGGAATAATTTAGATGTCGGCAAGCACAGGCAGAGCCACCCACAAGGCTAAGGTGGGTTGTAGCCCACAGAGGTTTTATGTAAGTGTAGTGCTATATACACATCCATTTTTATTTCACACACATCCTTTTCAGTTTTCGGCTTTCGGATCGAATGAATTGATGAAGATCAATGGCAAAAAAAATCAATAAGAGTGTGTGAATAACATTATCCTTTTTTAACTCATGTTGTAATGACTTATGTTAATGCATGTAGCCTATATAGCCAACTCAATTCCAATACAGGTTATTATTTCATGTATATTTAGTAAATGATAGGTAATAAGTAATACTTTTCATGCTACAAGTAATAAATTAGTTCTATCTCCCTCCCCCGCTCTATCCTATTCGGTAAAGAAAAAAATCATTTACCCTATGCGGTTTAGCCTCTGTACTTCTTACTCAAGAAAAGAAAAAGAATTTTCTTTTAGTTCACAATTAAATCTCTATCTCCGCAATTCCTTTCTTTTCGTTTCGATTTTCCAATGAATGTAACCTTTGGTACCTTCTTAATTTTTTTATTTACTTATTCTTGATTTATTTAGCAGGTTAATTATTTATATGGTCTTTGAAGTTGTCGGTTAGGATTATGATTTTGAGAATTGTTTATATTCTATTGTTATTCTTTTATATTGATTATTATATAATTCTAGATAAGACAAAAATAAACATATGATTTTACGGTACTAATTCCAGCTAGTCCACCTAAGAAAAAAAATCATGGCTCCGCCCTTGAGGCAATGCATGTCACAGCATTCTCATCGCATGCTAAGCACCCAAAAGTTGAAATTTGAATTTGCTTACTTGACGGCGACCTACGATTTCTAGCAAAGACTTTAATACGTAAAACAAAACTTTCCAGTTGAAGAATGTGTAACATGTAACCGTGGAATAAAGACAAACTAATGTTGATTCAGGCTGGATTAGCTGCTGATTATATGAAACGAAAACTAAAATTTCTCAATTCTTTTCCTTACTTTTTTTTTTTAACCAAAGCGATATTAATGTATCAGATAAAATTTCAAGTATAAAGAGAGAAAGTTAGATAAAAAAACACATATCCAGAATAAGGTGACAAATTAAACGAAGCAAACTACATATAAAAGCCTGGTCGTCAAACTGCATTCCTACCTTTTAATCCCCTTTGACGTTTTAGAATTGGATAATTACGTCAATAATTCATGGGAAGGACCCTTCAATAAGCACTTGATTAATTAAGGGTAGTGTTATTTACACAATTATTTCTCACATACTCTTTTCTCAAAAAATAGAACTTTCTATAAACTCTCTGTCACCTCATTGTTTTGCACTATATTTTATAACCTTGTCACAAAAATTGACAATTAACTATATATGAGGTAATAGAGAATCCATAGAGAGTCACACGTTGAGAGAATCTCATTAGCATTTATCTTCTAATTTTCCATCTCATATTGTAAGGTCGTCGAATGTATAATAAGCCTTTCTTTCGTTCGTTAAGGCTCAAAGTCAATAATAAACGTAACTAGGGAGAAATTCATCAACCATACATGGTGTTTTTTCAGGTATGCAAGGAAATCTAACTTTGGATTTGGAACCCTTTTTTCTATGTTGTGCGGTATTTTGCCGTCACAAAGGTGAATTGTATATAAATACATGTCCACATTTGGCCAATAATAATTTATTGCAAATATAAATAACGCTTCTTCTGTTTTCATAAAAATAATCAACAAATATTGTTAATTATACATCAAATTAGCGTGGGAAAAAAAAAAATTCCAACTTCGTTCTAGATTATGAAAACTTGTAAACAACGCGTTCACCAATTGGAATGATGTGGTGATATCTTTCATATATTCAAACGGAGATCACTCTCCAAATGTCATTCCCTTCAAAAGTAAGCTAATAATATTTTGTGCCCAGTAAGTTATTGCAAATATAAACCATGCTTCTTCTGTTTTCATAAACACAATCTAGAAGATTATTGTTAATTATACATCAAATTGGCGTGGGAAAATATTTTACAACTCCGGTTTTGACTATAAAAATTTCAAATAACTTGTTTACTAAATGGAAATGATATGGTGATATCTTTCATATATTTAAATAGAGATCACAGTCTGAATGCCATTTTCAAAAGTAAAATAATAACATTTATACTTTTGTGAGCAGTGTTGCCTCTTTTCTCGCAGAGCCCATTATAAAAACGTAACAGTAGCCCATATCAGTAGATGGGCCTGAGACAGCCGAGAACCCCAAGCACATATCGGCCACAAGCCTAGAAGAAGACCAGCGCTCGACAAGTGTTGCCGGGCGGCCTCAGTCCGACTGTCGGAGACCGAGCTTCCCCACGAAAAATTTTTAGTTGTGACGGGAACACAAGTGGTACACCACGTGTTTTAATATGAATGGTAGGAAATTTTATTTATTAATTTATTAGCTTTTTAGCACACATATCTCATAATTTATTTAGTGACACGAGATGTACTATCCGTGTACCGATAAAATCTCTCCTTCCCCATTGCCTCAAATATTTATCGACTACTACCTCCTGACGCAATTACCGGAGAATTAGGCCCTGGAGGCCCAGGTGTCGAAAGAAGAGAATAGATTACAAGCAGATAAAGGGCTGAGATCGCGAGAAGGCAGAAAGGGTGACATCAGTAGACGGGCATTTGTCAGCAAACAGACAGGCCACTACATAATGGAGGAGGGAAATCTGGAAGAAGGGCTGAAGAGGCAACTGAAGGAGAGAAATTAAGGGATTCCGTAGGTCATCTCTTGTCCAAACCCCGACGTTCACCCTTGTTAAAGCTCTTCACCACCAAGCTCACCCTTTCTGGTATCGTATGCCCACCTCAGACAAACCTTCATACATGCAGGCAGGCACAGCATCGGAAATTTACAAGCCTTCAATTAATATTTCATGATTCTTATTGTATCTAGTTAAGCATAGAATTTCTATTTTATCAAAAATAAAATAAAAATATATACACTGTGCGGTCAGATCAAATAGCTAAGTACGTTTGTAGCTAGGCTTTTTAAGGTACGTACCAGGGCTAGGGTTTTTCCTTTGGTTCTCATTGTCCCCCGAGGTGCTCCAGTTTCCCCCAATGGAGAGTAGCTGTGATAACTATACCCTTGCTCTCGCAAAACTCCAGTAGCTTCTTCTGCTGCCACACCGGGTTCATCTCCACCAAATTATTAATTGAAATTAGCCTGATTAATCTTTGATTTAATCGTTACTAATCTTGCCTCAACAATCATACATAGGAGTTTTTGGTAATTACTTGGTTAACCACAGGGGGAATTTCAGCTGTGGAAAGCAAGATTCGAGCTTCTTGCATGAGAAGTTGCTGACTCCTATGAACTTTGTGAGGCCAAGCTTCTGACATTCCTCCATGGCTTCCCATATTGACTTAAAATCCATGGGAAGAAGGTCCTCTTCCTCTTGTGTAAAAGGATATTCACTTCCCGGCTTCAAACTCACCGGAAAATGAATCAGATACAGATCAAGGTACTCCAACCCTAGATTCCTGCATGCATAAATGGATACAAACTGTTGAAATGGGCACCATACGTATGCATGTGAATGTATGCTTTTAACTTGTAACCATACATAGGTGCGTGATGTGATGTCCTTTTCTTTTGGTTTACCGATCACAGTATATATCTGCATGGCAGTGGCCACTATCTCTCCCTCTTTTTATCTCCAAAACCCCATAAGTATAATTAAACAAAGGAATTTTCTGTTGTGCTCCAGAGTATCAAATACTTAGTTAGGGCTTTCTAACCGTTAGATGTTTGCACAAAAATACAAAAACTAAAATTTAATGGTTAAAAATACAAAAACGATTAATGATGACTTTCTAACTGCCCGAATTGCACCTCTATTGCTTCCCATACGATACCTAACTTCAAATTCTCCACTGCATAGGTTAAATAAATTAGTTTAGAACATCGTTTGTATAAAAAAATTAACTATTATTCACAACGTTGTGAGAAAATAGCTATCCAATTAAAAACAATCAAGCCACTTATTACTACGGTCTATTAGCATTCTTCTTTACTAGTACGTGAGAAGTCTTTTTTAAGTATAGATAATATCGTTTGTTAAAAAAAACAATCAAATATAATTTCTAGCTATTGGTTTTGCAAATTATTAGTTTTTTTTAAGTCAGTAATATTGGGTTTGCTTCCATAAATTCAAGTCCAATCGCAGTTTGTAGAACACCAAATTTAAGCCCAATGTGAAGATCCATTACCATTATTTCCTACTGCATTAATTTACCTGTCTGATACTGTTATAATCTCAGAGAGAATTACTGTTAATTATCTCGTGCAAAATGATTTCTCTCCTGTAACATTCGTGAGGCTGCAGGCATACAGTTTAGTTCGAATTAAACCACAAATACACCTTTAATTATTTATCGACATGCTTTGGAATCTATCGATATGATTTGTCCGTTTTGAATGGACTTATTATTTAGGATTTCAACAGGTAAGCTTGTCCATAACATATGATTACAAAAGGCCCTACCAAGATCTTCATGCTGATCAAATCCCACTAGTTACATATTTCATCTGTTTTCAACAAAAAACCTCATTTTTAATTACCTAGAACTCCCTAGTAAAATAATCACAAGTTATAAATTTACAAGGATCGTATTTAGGTGAATATTGAAAGGGAATGGATTTTCGATAAAGGAATGCTAGCAACATTTTTATTCGATTATTTTTTGCTCTTCTTCTCATTCTTTAATGTTGAAAGGTAATTCATACCGTCTATTTGTTAGGTCGTTCTTTAAGATTATTTCTACAAAAGTTAACTAAACTGATAGCATTAGTCATCTAACACTTATCCAATAAATAAACGAACTATGTTTCTCATTAAACAATAAACTTTTGCCATACAACCGAAATTGTTTAGTGGAATGATAAAACTACATATATTTTAGTTCCTTTTTTGCAAATTAATCTTCAAAAAATGTCCTAAAAATTAAATTGTTTCATTTATCGAATAGCGTTTTAAAATGAAAATGAAGGGTGAAAATCACGAACTATATTGAAAATATGAGCGAAGTAGTATTGGGATGTGGCTTTTGATGCGAAAGGGTTTGTACAAATGTAGAAATAAGGGTAAGACCAATCTGTCGTTGATGGCACGCCAAAGGGTCCCTGACTCAGATATCACTTCCCACTAATTGTATTTGTACATCATCCAAATGATTGGTGGTGACCCCAAGAACTACCACATCCCTTCAATTTTGTCGCTCCAATTTCAATTTCAACTTCCTCTTTCCTTATGGTACCGTTTGGTACGCAGACGGGACGAGACGGAACGGAACGGGACGGGACGGGACGGAACGTCTCGTCCCGTTCCGTCCCGTCCCACGTACCAAACGCATCCTATGTGAATATTTGCCATGAAAATATTAGAATTAGAAAAAAAAAAATTGCAAAAAAAAAGAGAGGAAATCCTATGTAAATGATGAAGACGATTCCCTTGGCGTGCAGGTCTTTGTTGGGGTAAAAGGTGTTTTTAAGTTTCATTTCTTTTGATGGGATGGGGAATTTATCATTTCATGGACCGTCAAATATTGCCTAAACTTGAGAGGCTTAAACTAGTATGATTTATCGAGTGTACATTTTCGTTTTGTATCATTTTTTAGTTGAAAGAAGTATACGATTCATTGTATATTGAAAATGTGTTAATCACAATACAAGTAACTAAGAATTACAGTAAGACATCGAGCTGACAAAAATTAATGATTTGAACATATAACAAGTTACTATTAAACAGAATATAGATTCGTTTTTGTCTCAAAAGTGGCAGGCTCTATCCATTGCAACTGTAAAAAGGTTTAAAGGGAAGTGTTTTTCTCCCCAAAGTTGACCAAGCTGTGAAGATTTATACCCAAAACAAGAGTCCCATTTTTCTCTTCAGGCTCTGATCCAGAAGTTGTTCTACAGTTTATGACGGCCCTTCCACTTGCCTAATTGCCCTCGTTGCTCAGAGCACACTGAGAATGACAACTGAAGTTATTTTTCGCATTATTTTTTCTCTCATCACACATCGATTCATATTTATTTTCGACTATTAGATTAAATAAATTAAAATAACAGAGTGATGTTTAAAAGAAGAAAAATAGTGAGTGAAAATCATTTCCTTATTTATACTAAGCGGGAAAGAAGCAAAATCGATTAATGTTGAAAACTAAAACAAAAGTTTTATATAAAAAGGGCAAATTGGGGCACTAATTATAAATTCAATAATTACAGATTCTAAGACCTTTATTATGGTCAAAATGCAATCCTCCAATATCATTAGTTGTCTCTGTATATTTTGAAGTGAGTGGATTTCGATGCTTCCCAGTTCTCTCATTGGCTCTATGCCTTTAAGGAATTGGGTAGAAAAATGTTCAGAGGCACCAATCTGCTTCATTTTATGTGCTCATCTATCCCACGCTAGGATAAGGTTTCGGAGTGAGGCAAAGGCTTTTCTTTACTTTTTTTTTCTTTTCTTTTTTTTAGAATTATGCTTCCATTAGTTGTCTAAATTATCATAAAATTCAATTGTTTCAGCAACTGATAATTACTTAGTTGTGCAAATGTCGTGATCCAAACGTTGCTCTTCTTTTTATAAAGTATGGGCATCGAAGGATCATCGGTTGCGGTCTCCCACCTCACCACAATAATGTTGAGATACCATCATTAATCAAATGATTGATGTGAAGTGCTCAGCAATGAAATACTACTATCCAACCAGTTAAAATCTAATTTCACATTTTTTTTTTCCTGTTTCATTTTGCCGTTCATACTAAAGATCATCATACGAAATTGACCTTCACTTGTTAAATTTACCACTCATCGATTACTCTTGGTTAGTCGCGACACACGCACTAACAACCAATAATCTTTACTTTGTTATTTTATTTTAATCAAGATGATATTTCAAACTACTTTAATCAACAAAGAAAGAAATTTGAACTTAAGTGCAAAAGAATATACATTGTCCTGATCAACTAACCTAGTGAACATCTGTGACACAACGATGGGAACTTTAACGAAAAGCTCCCGATACTGTTCACTTTAATGAAAAACCACATTTTTACACTAAAAAATCAATCATGGTACTATTCACTTTACCCTTTATTTTGTCTTTATCATTAAAACTCAAAATTTTCAAGCACTTTTTATTAGTTTTCTTTACAACGATAGACAATGTTGTCAATTATTTAGTTTGTTTGAGGCCAATATGATGGATGGCTTGAAAGATCATCATAATATAGGCAAGCAGTAGGATAGTGGCTGACATTACATATCAGAACCCATCAGAACCCAAGAGAAGATGAATCATTCCATCAACTGTCAAAGTTAAACAAAGCACAAAAATGGTCCCAAAAACCAGCCATAAAGGTCATTACTTTGAATTCTGAGATTAAATGGTTTAAAAACTTTAAACCAATCCAATCCGGGTTGGAGAGGATGAATATTATTTCGAATACGATAAAAGAAAAGCAAAAATTGGAGGCATCATAACCTCCCATGCCCAATGCCATTAACCCACAGACGGCAGTGATGATGTTGCCTCCTCCTCTATCTGTGCGTGGGCCTCTACCTGTTTCTCCTCACTCCCTTCCCTCCTCTCTACATTTTTATCTTAATCATTCCTTCTCCTTCACATTTCAGCCTTTGGTCCCACACTACTCTACCTTCTTATTCCCTGAAAAATTTCATCCTTCATCAAGTATATACAACCATGTATCGATATTTCGTAACAATCTCATCTTCCTTTGAAAATACTATAAAACCACACTACACTGGCCATCAAGTGGATGAAATACATGCAACAGCATCAGCATGACAGTGGAATCCCCATAGGGACAGTGTGTGTGTGTGTGTATTATAGAAACTTTACTTTCTCTGTAAAATTACTTTTTCATTTCTTGAACAATTATGACAGTACACTTTGGTATTTATAGATACAGATCTAATACATTAACACACTAAATTTCTACCCTTCACTTCTTTAGTATTTACACAATTACCACAGCTAACTATCTATTTTTATAACAGACTAGTGACTGGTTTAGTAGACTCAATACACCCCCTCAAGCTGAGCTTGGGAGTTACAGATGAACCAAGAGGAAGCTTGGATTTAAGATAACTAAACCGACTTTTGGAAAGGGATTTAGTGTGAATGTCAGCGAGCTGATCTTCGCTGCAAACAAACTGGACCTTGATGAGATGAGCCAGGACCAGCTCACGGATATAATGATAGTCAATCTCAACGTGTTTAGTTCGGGCATGAAAGACCGGATTAGATGCAAGAGAGATGGCGGAAATGTTATCACACCAAAGGGAGGGAACCTGAGAGAGTGGGAACCGAAGGTCACGCAGAATCTTGCAGATCCAAGTTAGTTCTGCTGCAGTATGTGCGAGAGAACGATATTCTGCTTCGGTAGAAGATCTGGCGACCGTGGATTGCTTATTGGCACTCCAACTGATTAGATTGGATCCCAGAAAAATGTTATATCCACTGGTAGAGCGGCGATCAAATGGGCAGCCTGCCCAATCCGCATCACAGAAGGCTATGAGATTAGTCGAGCCTTGTTTGAACCAGAGACCCTCAGATACAGTGCCTTTGAGGTATCTTAGAACACGTTTTGCAGCTTGCATGTGTTGGTCCCGAGGAGCATGCATAAATTGGCATATTTGATTGACTGCAAAGGAGATATCAGGGCGTGTCCATGTCAAATACTGAAGACCACCAACAATGGAACGATATTCAGTGGGATTAGAGAGCAGGGGACCAGTATGATCAAGTTTGTTTGAGCCCAGAGGGGTGCAGCAAGGTTTAGCTCCATCCATACGAGTTTTCGTAAGGAGATCAAGTAAATACTTGGTCTGATGGAGGAAGATGCCACGAGAAGATCGTTGAACCTCTAAGCCCAGAAAATAATGCAGAGGACCCAAATCTTTAACTGGGAAGACAGCACTTAGTTGTTGAATGAACTGAGTGCAAAGAGAGGAATCGGGTCCAGTAACCAGTATATCGTCAACATACACAAGGACCATGACTGGAGTAGCACCGTGAAGAACAAATAGAGAGGCATCAGAGGATGATTGGACAAAACCAAGATGTAAAAGGGTTTGAAAGAGTTTGTCAAACCAAGCTCGGGGAGCTTGTTTTAGACCGTAGAGAGATTTTCGTAACTTGCAGACATGAGTAGGTAGACTGGGATCAGTAAAGCCCGGGGGCTGCTGCATAAACACATATTCCTTTAAATCACCGTGGAGAAAAGCATTACTAATGTCCAATTGGTGTAAAAACCAATTAAATTGCACAGCAAGTGACAAAAGAACACGAATAGTGACTGGTTTAGCAACCAGACTGAATGTCTCCTGAAAATCAATGCCTTCCTGTTGATGATAGCCTTTTGCAACCAAACGAGCTTTAAATCGCTCAATAGTACCATCAGCCTGCTTCTTGATTCGGAAAACCCACTTGCACCCAACAACGTTGTGAGAGGGAGAGGAAGGAACTAAAGTCCAGGTTCCAGTTGACTGTAAGGCATTGAATTCATCCTGCATAGCAGAGCGCCAGTGGGCATGTTTAGATGCTTGGAGATAAGTATTGGGCACAAATTCAACATCTGATGGAAGAGGATGTTTGGTAGCTGTATAGGCTTTAGGTTTATAGATACCGGCCTTGGAGCGAGTTGTCATGGGATGAGTGTTGCTAGGGAGCGGTGAGATAGGTATGTCACTAGAGACAGTTGGAGCAGCATTTGGAGAATCAGATTGAGAGGTGGTGCAGTATATGGAGCATGTGAAACGCTGATGGAACTGGATGCTGCAGAATCAGAGGAAGATCGCAAGAGTGGGACCGAGAAATGAAGATCCACAGGACTAGAAGAAGCAGAATCAGGGGCTGAATTATTAACCATGCTAGCAGGAGGAGAGTGAAAAGGATAGGTATCTTCATCGAACTGCACATGTCTGGAAATGTAGATTCGGCCAGTGAGAGGATCGAGACATCGATACCCCTTGTGTTGTAGACTGTACCCCAGAAACACGCAGGTTTTGCTTTTAGCATCCAACTTGGAATGAGTGTAAGGCTTGAGCCAGGGAAAACACCTGCATCCAAA
Organism: Cotoneaster glaucophyllus; assembly: GCA_036320875.1. Lineage (NCBI taxonomy): Eukaryota > Viridiplantae > Streptophyta > Magnoliopsida > Rosales > Rosaceae > Cotoneaster > Cotoneaster glaucophyllus. The sequence goes on from JAVVNS010000100.1 coordinate 22,068, forward strand.
GACTTTAAGTCGTGAATAATCAGGAGGTTTATGAAACAATAATTCCCAGGGGGATTGAGATAATCCAGAGATGGGTAATCGGTTAATCAGGTATACAGCAGTAGAGAACACCTCCACCCAAAAGAGATGAGGGACATTAGAGGCAACAAGTAACGTTCTGGCTGTTTCCACAATGTGACGGTGCTTTCTCTCGGCACAACCATTCTGTTCAGGAGTGTGAGGGCAGGATAACTGATGAGAAATGCCATGAGTACGAAGATAAGTTTGAAATAGAGTACCAATGAATTCACCCCCTGAATCAGAACGCAGAATATGAATTTTATTTCCAAGTAAATTCTCTACATAGGATTTGAATACAACAAAAGTAGAATAGGCATCAGACTTGGCCTTTAATGGAAATAACCAGCTATACCTACTGTAATCATCTACAAGTAACAAGTAATACTTGAAACCACTAGGTGAAGTAGTAGAGACAGGGCCCCAAAGGTCACAGTGAAGTAACTGCAAACTGTGAGTAGTGGTAGAGCTGGCAGATCCAAAAGGAAGTTTGTGACTTTTGGCTAAGGCACAGTCCGCACAGAAAGTGTCAACAGAGTTCTTGCCTTGCACTGCAAGATTATTGTTTGAGATGACTTTGCGAAAGATAGAAGAAGATGGATGACCCAATCTTCGGTGCCAAATCTGCACAGGAGCTTTGACACTGATGAGAGCCGAGGGTGATGAACCAGTGGAGAGAGTTGAACCCTGGAGAGGATAGAAGCCGTCTTTAACTTGACCCCGCAAAAGCGTCTTCCCCGAAACACGATCCTTGACAGCAGACCCATCAGGATCAAGGGTCAGCTTACAATTATTGTCTTTTAAAAACTGATAGACAGACAATAAGTTGTGTTTCATAGTAGGAACATGTAATACATTTCGCAACTTAAAAGAGGCATGAGGAGAATTTAAAAACGAAGTACCAATGTTTTGAATAGGTAGACCTTTACCATCGCCAATATAGACCTTGTCTTCACCAGTATAAGGAGAGGAAACAAACATATTAGCAATGTCGTTGGTGATATGAGAGGTAGCACCAGAATCCAGTAACCAAGATGGGGACGGTTTGGAAGAATAGTGAGCACATAAGGCAGCAAGTTTGGCTGGTGGTACCCGTCCAAAGATCTCAGGATTCATTCTGTCAAAACAATCAATAGCCTCGTGGCTAGTAGAGCCACAAATTTGACAGGTAGTTTTAGCACCAGAGAAAGAAGAACCATGAGAGTTGGACTTGAAGCCAGATTGAGGAGAACGATTGTGATTACCACGATAGTTGCCAGTGAAGAAACCACGATTTGCGCCATGATTGCCATTGCCGCGACTGAAGTTTCGAGTCTGTCGTCCACGATTGGAATTATAGCGAAACGACGATTGAAGAGGCTGATTGTAGGTAGCAAGCGCCTGTGGAGAAGGCGTTGGTAACAACGGGGCTTGAGTTTGAGCAGAGAATGCCTGAAAGGAATCCGTGACAGAAGATGACACACCATGCTTGCGACGAGCCATGGATAGTTCCTTAGTAAGCAGCAGACCATGCAGTTCATCAAGAGAAGTCGATGACAATCGGAGCATGATAGAGTCTATGAAAGACTCAAATTCATCAGGGAGACCATGAAGAGTGGCTGCGATAAGGTCTCGATCGGAGACAGGAGCACCAGCAGCTTGAAGAGAATCAGAGATCTCTTTGATCTGTTGAAGATATTCGGAGATCGATTGAGAACCTTTTTGAATAGATTGAAGACGAGAGCGGAGCTGATGAACATGAGCATCAGACACACCACCAAATCTTTGTTCAAGCTTCAGCCATAGCTCACGAGATGTGGATACGCCAACGGTGAAAGGAATTAGGTCTTCAGAGAGAGTTGAATTCAACCAAATCAACATGTTTTGATCTTTCTCAAACCACTGCTCAAATTCAGGATTCACAGATCTATCAGAAAGAAGTGGAGCCGGAGTCGGTTCAGTGCCATCAATCAAACCAATAAGCTTGTAGCGACGAAGAATGGGAGCAAAAAGCGCTCGCCATGGAAGATAGTTATTGCGTTCGAGTTTGATCGGCACCATACTGCCAATGTTCTGAATCGTAAGAGACAAATACGAATTTGGAGAAGGAGAAGTACCAGAAGAATTAGGGTTTGAGAATGGCGGCGGATCCAGCGGAGACGACGATGCAGAAGCCATGATAACCAAGACAAGAAGACAGAGGTAGAGGTGCAGATCCAACAACGAAGACGATTAAGAAGCCGACGACGAAATCGATCGAGGCGGCGAGCGGAGCGGAAGAAAGAGGAGGATCGATGCCGTGAGGCAAAAGGGGCGAGATACCATATAGAAACTTTACTTTCTCTGTAAAATTACTTTTTCATTTCTTGAACAATTATGACAGTACACTTTGGTATTTATAGATACAGATCTAATACATTAACACACTAAATTTCTACCCTTCACTTCTTTAGTATTTACACAATTACCACAGCTAACTATCTATTTTTATAACAGACTAGTGACTGGTTTAGTAGACTCAATATGTATTACATATATAGCTCATCTCACATTCCTACTAGGGAACATTCTCACGCTCACTGACAGAAAGTGGCTCTTGATTCATATACACAGACCAATATTATTTATTTGTTATATATACACACACACACACTATTTTTTCAATATATATCGCCGATCTTAGATAGAACTTGTCTGTAGAATGTGGATCCCACCCCTTCTGAGACTCTGACCAAAAGTCAAATCAATCTCTCAGTACATTCTCCTCAATCTCTCTCTCTACAGTTGATGCATTCTCCTCAGTCTCTTTCTCTCTCTCTCTCTACAGTTGATGGTACCCAAGAACCGTATAAGTATAAACCCACCACCAACCTCAATCCAACTCCCTTCTTTTCTTATTCCTTTCCACTTTCCATTCTTTCCGTTTTATTAAACACAGAATAAAGCAACTCCTTTTCCTAAAGCTCCCTCCTTTCCTTTCCCACCAACATTTTCCCATCATACTCACTCACTCACACCACTTTCTCAGTACTCTACACGTTGCACTCTTTCTCACTCCTCTCTCTCTCTCTCTCAATTGTTTTCCGGAGAAATGAAGCTTGTTTCATCAATGGAGAACTTCAATCCAGTTCAGTTTTTTCTTCATCTTTCTGCAGTACTTGTATTGGTAGGACTTCACCTTGTTCCTGTTTCCACAGCTGACCAACAAGTCACTCCATCGATCAAAACCGACGCAGTTTCTCTTCTCAACTTCAAAAAGATGATTGACAAGGACCCGAATGGTGTGTTGTCCGGTTGGAAGCTCGGCACCAGTCCATGCAGCTGGCATGGAGTTACATGCTCCATGAACCGGGCAACTCAGCTCGATCTTACCGGTTGTTTACTTGTTGGTACAATCTCTTTTGAACCCTTGGCCTCTCTAGACGTGCTTTCTGTCTTAAATCTGCCTTCCAATAAATTCAGTATAAACGCTACCTCTTTGCTACAGCTCCCATATGCTTTGACACAACTCGATTTATCGTTCAACGCACTTTTCGGTGTTCTTCCTGACGGTGTTTCCTCAAAATGTCCAAATCTTGTCTCTGTGAATCTTGCTTTTAACAACTTAACCGGCTCTCCACCCAAAGATCTCTTACTGCATTCCGACAAACTTCAAACTCTCGACATCTCTTACAACAATCTAACCGGGTCAATTTCTGGTCTGATGATTGAGAAATATTCTTGCCCTTCTTTGTTGCAGCTTGATTTGTCAGGAAACCGTATAACGGGTTCCATTCCCATGTCCTTGGCAAACTGCACCAGTCTCAAAACTATGAGTTTATCGACCAACAATGTGACAGGCGAAATCCCAAGATCGTTCGGGCAACTCCGCAGTCTACAGAGATTGGATCTTTCTCACAATCTGATAACCGGTTGGATACCTCCTGAATTAGGAAATGCATGCGGTTCGCTTGTCGAACTTAAGCTTTCGTTTAACAACATTACTGGCCCAATTCCAGCGTCTTTCTCCTCGTGTTCTTTGCTGGAGGCGCTCGATCTCTCCAACAACAACTTAACAGGTCCCCTGCCAGGTTCTATCTTTCAGAACCTCACCTCCTTACAGAGCTTGGTGTTGAGGAATAACATCATCACCGGATCACTTCCGGGCTCCATATCAGCTTGCAAGAGCCTACAGGTTATAGACTTGAGCTCTAATAAAATATCTGGCGTCATCCCAGCAGATTTATGTCCCGGGGCCTCCTCACTTGAGGAGCTGAGAATGCCGGACAACCTCATTGTAGGCGAGATTCCTGCTCAACTATCGCAATGTTCTCAGCTGAAGACGATCGATTTTAGTTTGAACTATCTCAACGGCTCAATTCCAGCTGAGCTTGGGAAGCTGGAGAATTTGCAGCAGCTAATAGCATGGTACAATGGCTTAGAGGGGAAAATCCCACCAGACTTGGGAAAATGCAAGAATCTCAAGGATATTATTCTCAACAATAACCATCTGAGTGGTGAAATCCCGGTTGAATTGTTCAGCTGCGGCAATCTTGAATGGATATCACTCACAAGCAATAAACTCAGTGGTGAAGTCCCAAAGGAATTTGGCCTTTTGACACGACTGGCGGTTCTACAACTTGGGAACAATAGCTTGAGTGGCAAGATACCAGGAGAGCTTGGAAATTGCAGCAGTTTGGTTTGGTTGGATTTGAACAGCAACAAACTCACCGGAGAGATCCCGTCTCGACTTGGGAGGCAGATCGGGGCCAAAGCACTGAGTGGAATTCTCTCCGGCAATACTTTGGTGTTTGTACGGAATGTGGGGAACTCTTGTAAAGGAGTGGGAGGCTTATTAGAGTTTGCAGGAATCCGACCTGAAAGGCTTCAACAGGACCCAACATTGAGGACTTGTGATTTCGCCAGATTGTACTCTGGCCCTGTCCTCAGTCTCTTTACAAAATACCAAACACTGGAGTATCTTGATCTATCTTACAATCAGCTTCGCGGGAAAATCCCGGAAGAAATGGGGGACATGATTGCATTGCAAGTTCTTGAGTTATCCCACAACCAGTTATCAGGTGAGATTCCTGCATCACTTGGCCAGCTCAAAGATTTAGGGGTGTTTGATGCATCACACAACAGACTGCAGGGTCACATCCCTGATTCTTTGGAGAACCTATCTTTCTTGGTGCAAATTGATTTGTCCAACAATGAGTTAACTGGCGAAATTCCCTCGAGGGGTCAGCTGAGTACGCTTCCTGCTACCCAGTATGCTAACAACCCTGGACTCTGTGGAGTCCCATTGCCTGACTGCGGGAGCAGCAATGGCCAACCAGACACCACTCCAAGCGATCAGGATGAAGGCAAACGAAGCCGAAGGTCATCCGTTGCATCATGGGCTAACAGCATTGTTGTGGGGGTTCTGATTTCTCTTGCTTCTGTCTGTGTTCTGGTTGTGTGGGCAATTGCAATGCGGACAAGGCGAAAGGAAGCGAAGGAGGTGAAGATGCTTAATCGCTTGCAAGCATCCCATGCGGCATGGAAGATTGACAAAGAGAAAGAACCCTTGAGCATTAATGTTGCCACTTTCCAAAGACAGTTGAGGAAGCTCAAGTTCTCCCAACTCATTGAGGCAACCAATGGCTTCTCGGCAGATAGTCTTATAGGGTGTGGAGGCTTTGGGGAAGTGTTCAAGGCAACGCTGAAAGATGGATCAAGTGTTGCAATCAAGAAACTTATACGGCTGAGCTGCCAAGGTGACCGTGAATTCATGGCCGAGATGGAAACTCTGGGGAAGATCAAGCATAGGAATCTCGTGCCTTTATTGGGTTATTGTAAAATTGGTGAAGAGAGGCTGCTAGTATATGAATTCATGGAGTACGGAAGCCTCGAAGAAATGCTCCATGGAAGAACAAAGAACCGTGACAGGCGGATGCTAACATGGGAGGAAAGAAAAAAGATTGCAAGAGGTGCAGCAAAAGGACTGTGTTTCCTCCACCACAATTGCATCCCTCACATCATACACAGAGACATGAAGTCAAGCAATGTATTGTTGGACAGTGAATTGGAAGCAAGAGTTTCTGATTTCGGAATGGCAAGGCTCATAAGTGCTCTTGACACACACTTGAGTGTAAGCACTCTTGCAGGCACTCCTGGTTATGTTCCGCCTGAATACTACCAGAGTTTCCGCTGCACTGCCAAGGGCGACGTCTACTCATTTGGGGTTGTCCTCTTGGAGCTTGTGACCGGAAAACGCCCAACAGACAAGGACGATTTCGGGGACACTAACTTGGTCGGATGGACGAAGATGATGGTGAGAGAAGGGAAACAGATGGAAGTGATAGACCAAGAGTTACTTTCCGTAACTAAAGGAACTGATGAAGCAGAAGCAGAAGAAGTGAAAGAGATGGTGAGGTATTTAGAGGTGACGCTTCAATGTGTCGACGACTTCCCATCAAAGAGGCCTAACATGTTGCAGGTGGTGGCCATGCTGAGAGAGCTGATATCTGGATCAGCAAGTGCAAGTAGTAATAGCGCTTGAAATTTTGAAACAAGCCCGTGTTTCTTGTATGTTTATCGATCAATATCATCATCGTTAATCGTTGTAAGAATATTATAATGTTTGTAAGAATTCGTTGATCAAAATCGATATCAAAAAAAATTCTTGTACGTAGTTTGCAAATCTTTATCTTCTTTTAAGAGCATTAGAAATTGCAAAAGTATGAGAAGGAATAAATTTGCAGAACGAAGAAAGAGGGTCCTTAATTACAGGTTCAGTTGGTAAACAGCTTGTGTTGTGGGTGGCATTTGGCAAACGCTGGATACTGCGGGACAATCGGACTTGCTTGTCTGGTAGACAAACGTTGGGTTCGAGTTTGTGACCCAAAGGTTCAGTCTGGTTGGATTTTTTTATAAAAAAACTAATGAAAAGGGTTTGAAAACTTTGAGTTTTAACGATAAGGAACCAATCAGCCTTTTACCGAACTCAAATATTGTGTTTTGGATGGTCGTTCATTCCAAAACTTGGGCTTTGGTTATGCTCTATTTAACATTTTACAAACTTGGGTTGGGTCTAAATTGATATGAAACCCGGCCCACTTGCAACTTGGATTTGTAAAATAAAAAATAAAACAACAAAAATTGTAGGTGCGTGGCTTCAGTGCTACAACTCAGTCCTGCGGATACTTAAGCCATAAGATTTTATTTCTATAATAATTTAGACTTTTTACTATTAATTTCAATCGTTCATTTTCCGTACTATTTAATGAATGAGTTGAACATTATTGACATGCAACTTTATAAAGCAGGCTTATTGCTTTTTCATCTTATTACCCAGCTCGATATCACATTCCATGTCGGAAATGATTTCCTATATCTATACTAGGTAACGGTATTTCTCGGTGGCAAAAAAGGTTGAAGAAGTGTCGCTCTCATCTCATTATGTGGAGTCGTCAAGAGTTTAAGGCTCGGGGGGTATGAGATTGACCGTCTAGTGCAGAGACTTGGTGAACTGCAATGTAATTGGAGGTCGAATTGGGATGATATCAAGGTTATGACAGCTCGGCTTGACAGATTGTGGGAGTTAGAGGAGAGCTTCTGGCATCAAAGATCTAGAGTTAAGTGGTTGCGTGATGGGGATTCTAATACTGCTTTTTTCCATCATTCCACCCTCCAAAGACGTAGAAGAAATAAAGTTTCGAAGATTAAGGATGGGAATGATAACTGGATTGACAACCAAGGGGCGATTCGCGATATGGTTGATGAACACTTCACCAACCTCTTTACTTCCTCGGGGCAGCTCGACTGGTAGCAGGTTCTGGAGCACACTCGGTGCTCTGTGTCTTCTGGGATGAACGATGCTTTAGTGAGCCCTATCACAGTTGAGGAAATTAAAGTTGCTGCTCAGCAGATGGGGGGTCTGAAGGCTCCGGGTCCGAATGGCTTCCAAGGTCTTTTTTACCAGTCTTTCTGGGAATCGTTGGTTGCAGAGGTTAATGCTGTGATTTGGGATATTGAAAATGGCGTGTGCTCCCCACAAAGACTTAATTCAACCCACATTGTATTGGTCCCTAAGGTTAAAAACCCGGACTCAATTGGCCAGTTTAGACCCATCAGTCTATGCAACTATTCGTATAAGATCTTATCTAAAGTGCTTGCTAACCGGCTCAAAGTTATTCTTCCGGATCTTATTTCTCCTATGCAGAATGCTTTTGTGGCGGGGAGACAAATTCAGGATAATATTGGAGTTGCTCATGAGTTGTTCCACTTTCTGAAGCTCAGGAATACTAAACGGAAATTTGAGATGGGAATTAAGCTTGACATGAACAAGGCTTATGATAGGGTGGAGTGGGACTTTTTGGAGGCGGTGATGGAGAAGATGGGCTTTTGTGCTAGGTGGCGTAATCTTGTGATGGGATGTGTTACTTCTGTGGATTTTGCAGTTATCTTAAATGGGCAGCCTGGGCGCAGGTTTATTCCTTCGCGGGGAATTAGGCAAGGTGATCCATTATCCCCGTACATCTTTCTTTTGGTTAGTGAAGTGCTCTCCACTCTTATCCAAGCGGCTGTTGATCGTCGGGATTTGATGGGTATCTCTATGAATCCCACGGGTCCTATTATTTCACACTTATTTTTTGCTGATGACACCTTGCTCTTTCTTCGGGCGGATCGAAAAAACTGTAGTAATCTTGTTAAGCTCCTCTCGGACTACTGTGTGGCCTCTGGCCAGCAGGTGAACCTCCAGAAGTCTTCGGGTTTTTTTTTGCGCCAATGTCCCTGGGAGTTTAGCCGTGGACTTAAGTCAAGCTTTGGGTATTCAATTAGTGCAGGATCCTGGGATGTATCTTGGTCTGAGATCGATTTGGGGTCGATCTAAGAAACAAAACCTCGCTTATGTGAAGGGGAGGATCTTAGAGAAGATTCAAGGTTGGAAACAATGCACTCTCTCACAAGCTGGGAAGGAAGTTATGATTAAGGCGGTGCTCCAAGCCGTCCCTATGTACCCTATGAATTTATTTAAATTCCCTGCCATTTTGTGCTCGGAGCTTGATTCCGTCATTGGGAATTTTTGGTGGGGGAAGCACGGGGGAGGCAGGGGAATCCACTGGGTCTCTAAGGAGTTCTTGACTCGGCCCAAAAACTTGGGTGGCTTGGGTTTCCGCTCCTTTGGGGCTTTTAACGATGCCCTTTTGGCTAAGCAGTGTTGGCGACTGGTGTCGGATCCGAACTCTCTTTGGGCTCAGGTTCTCAAAGCCCGATATTTTCCTAATTGTTCCTTTTTCCAGGCTTCTCGTGGTGGTCGGGCCCCTTGGGTTTGGTCGAGCTTGTTGGTGGGCCGTGATATCCTCCTCCGGGGAGCTCATTGGCAAATCTTCAACGGCTCTAATGTGAGAGTTTGGGGTGATAGGTGGGTCCCTTCTCTTCCTCTCGGGCATCCCTCTCCCTCGGGTGAGGTGCGAGTCTCCAGGAACCTTTGTGTGAGTTCTCTTATTTGTAGATCTTCTGGCAATTAGGATATTGATTTCATCAGAACCTTTATTTCGCATGCGGAGGCTCAGGCAATCTGTGACTTGGTTCTTGGGGATCATTCGCGTCCTGATCGTCTTGTGTGGCCGGGTACGAGGAATGGTGCTTTCACGGTTAAGTCGGGTTACTTTTGGGTGCGTGCTAATGAGGAGTCTTTGCTGCCTGCGCCCACCTCCTCCTCTTTTTCGATCCCTCTTTCTGTGTGGAAGGCTATCTTGAAGGTGAAAACCCCCCCAAAAATTCGATGTTTTCTTTGGAGGGCTCTGAATCGCGCTTTGCCTACCTTGGAGGCTCTTTTCAGACGTAAGTGTTCCCCTCCCCCCCTTTGTCCAATTTGTAATTCTGAGGATGAAACTATTGAGCATTTACTGTTCTTATGCCCTTGGGTTGCTACGATCTGGTTTGGAGGCCCCCTTAACTACATTGTGGACAGATCCGGGTTCTCTTCAATAGCCTGCTGGTTGTCTTCTCTCATGAGCTCTCCGTTGGGATCCAAGGATGTGGCTAACAGGGTTTTGTCTGAAGTTGCGTTCACTGTTTGGTTTATTTGGAAAGCCCGTGTAATTTTCTCTTTAACCAGACAGCTTTGAACCCGCGTCAAATTTTATGGTCCATTTCCTCCTCGGCAGCAGCTTTCCTGGATGCCGCTGCTCTCCCCATGGCCACCTCCCTTTCGCTGCAGGATCCTCCTGCGGACCTGATGCGTTGGTCCCTGCCCTGCCCCTCTTTTACCAAGATTAATGTTGATGTGAGCTGGGATGCTTCTACTGCTGTGGGTTGTGCCAGGGATTGTGGTTAGGGGCGACAATGGTAGTTTCGTTGGTGCTCGGAAGCTGGCGATCTCTGCCCCTTGTGTGTCTGTGGCCTAAGCTTTAGCGATTCTGTTTGGGTGTGAATTTGCTTCGTCATTGGGCTTACAGAGAATTATTGTAGAATTGGACTCTAAAGAGAACATTTCAGCCTTGTGTGGTGACTTGTCCTCTGGCGACTGGGAGGCTTATCCTACGTTGTCTAGAATTTCAAGACTTCAGGATTCCTTTCAGAGGTGCCGCTGGTCTTGGGTTCCAAGATCAGCCAATATGGCGGCGGACCGGTTGGCGTCGAGGCGTAATACGGAGATGTGTGGGTCTACTTAGGTTAACCTTCCACCATCTTCGTTAGTATTTATTCTGAACAAGGATGGGCTTTCCGGCCCTCCTTAATTTTTTGGATAGTGTAAGAGGGTGACGTGGGACTTTAGGTTCTGCGTCTTTATTTGTTACCCTCTTCGCTGTGTTGTTTGTTTACTTTGGTTGTTGCCTCCCTGTAGGCCTTCCGTTTCTTTGGCTTCGGCCCGGTAATTCTTATTATAAAAAAAAAAATATATCTATACTACCTATTACTAAAATACTTATTGTCAGCCCAAAAGCTAAAGAAAAGGATAAATTATACTTTACTACCTTAGGTTTGGGGTCGATTTCAATTCCTTACAACATCTTTAAAACATTTCACTTTCATAACTCAAGTACTATTTTATTTTAATATAATACCTCCGTTGCATTTTCTATCCATTGATCCATTAAGAGCTCATGTGGCTGCCACATTTGTGCCAGGTGGTAAAAAAAATAATTTTTTATTCATTTCAAATATTATAATACTTTCCCCTTAAAAAAAAAAAAAAAGCCCATCTTCTTCCCTTAGCCTTCCCCTTCCTTGCAACCCAAACACCCCACCCCACCCCCACCTCCCCTGCAACCCTAACCTTAGACTGCTCGCAACCCGAATCCCTTAAATTTGACCACGTCGACGACCTCACGTCCCTCAACCCCTTCCCTCCTCCTCTCTCCCTAAACTCCTTACCGAACCTCCGCCACGACAACGTTCCGCTCCCGCTACCTTCGCACCTAGATCCATCCCGCTCCCATAAAAAAAAACCCCAGAAAAATCGCATCAACCACACTTTTATTGCCAAACTATCCTGGACCTGAAAGTCCCAGCCGTCGTCGAACGGCAAGACGATCGTCTAAACCCAGCTCAACAAATCTACCCAGACTCACAAATTCCACAATCTGAGGATCCAAATCTACACCCACAAACCCAAACACAAAACAATGAAAAAAACAGGGAAAAGAAAGATGGAAACTTTATCCAATTACCAGAGCGGGCATGAAGGAGGTGGAAAGGGCAGTAGAAGCTTGGGCGAGGGAAGCCATTGGAATCGACAGAGGAGAGAGTGAGAAATGGCGTCGGCCGGGTTCGCGATGGCGGGGGGGGGGGGGGGGGGTTGCCGGGGCTTCGGCCATGGAGAGAGAAGGGAGGGAGGGTTGTTGGGGGTTGCAGGGGAGGTGGGGGGCTGGGATGGGGTGTTTGGGTTGGAGGGAAGGGGAAGGCTACGGGAAGAAGATGGGTTTTCTTTTTCTTTTTTTAAGGGAAAAGTATTATAATATTTGAAATGAATAAAAAATTCTTTTTTGGCCACGTGGCACAAATGTGGCAGCCACGTCAGCACAAATGTGGCAATCACATCAGCTCTTAACGGACCAATAGATGGAAAATGTAACGGAGGTATTATATTGAAATAAAATAGTACTTGAGGTATGAAAATCAAATGTTTTAAAGATGTTGTAAGGAATTGAAATCGATCACAAACCTGAGGTGATAAAGTATAATTTACCCTAAAGAAAATGTTATTATACCATTCAATGCATAATTGAAAAAATACTACCTATTAACAAAACACTTTTATCAACCAAAAGTCAATGAAAGGACTATTACACATTTCCATACATAAGTGAAAGAAAATATCAAAAATAAAATCATGGGCATTAAAGTAATTTCACAAAAAATTAATGTTTCTTTTTTCTCACCCACATGACATCAAAACACGTATCTAAGTTAAAAGAAAAACCCTCCCACTCCAACGTTCCTTTTTTCCCTCTCTCACATTTCTCTCTAACTTCTCTCTTTCCTCTATATTTTTTTAAAAATTTATATTTACACAGTGTGTGAGCTTCATCTATGCAAATATATGCTAGAGAACATACATATATGACTTATTCGTTCTACATTACTTTATAAGTTTAGGGTGGGCAATCGAACAGTGACTTTATCTCCCTCTCTACCTCTTCTTTTCCTTTGGCAATGACCTTTTCTTCTTGTCCTTTTTAAATGTCTGACTTGCCGTGAGGTGAAATGGAAAGTTCCTTGCGGTCGATGTTGGAAAAAGCTTGTCTCCATTTATATTTTTTTTTTGTCATTATTTTTAGAGTAATGCTAGGTAAACAATATTTGTGTCATCAAAAAGAAATAAGCACGTTAATCAATACTTAAATAATTTTTCAAACATCAACTTTAATATAATTTAATTTACAAAATTTATTTTTATATTTAATTAAATGGCTTAAACTGAAGTCTGTAGATCACCTTCAATAATTAAATATACGTCAACACTGAATATTTGTAAGTAGAGAAAAGCAACTGTTGGTAATAGGGCTCCAATATCTCGACTGAATGTAGATATCCACGTTCTCACTCTGTGCAAACGAAAAGGGGTGAACCGGGAAAGGAAAAAAAGTAAGTTTAAAGTAAAAAGAGAGTTCGTAACACGCAAGGGGTATTTTGAAAAGAAACCCTACTGAGGGTTGTACGGGAGAATACGAGGACAAAGTTATTTATCGGTTAGGGATCAAATTATACAAGAGTTTATAAGAAGTTAAATTATTTTTAATATTACTTATTGGTTTTATGATAGAACTTCAATTTCTTCATGGTATCAAAACAAGTTAGCCTACGTGTAAAGCAAAATAGCTATACGTATGTGTTTTACATTATATGTTGTTAACGCGTTAGACTTAAAAATTCACCACACATAAAAAGATGCATGAGAAGGTGAGGAGAAAATCGGTACATTACCAATTAATTTCATGATATAACCCCTCAACTTATTCAATCTGCCATGCTACGTAGCCAATCCACTAGACAAAAAAGGAAGCCAACCATTAAAAGTTGGGAAAGAGGTGAACGTGGTCCTCACTCTCTCTCTCTCTCTCTCTATATATATACAAAGATAGAGAGAGAAAGAAACAAAGACAAAGACAAAGAAAAGCTCAAAAGCAAAGAAAGTCAGAAATGGTGATGAAATGGGAACCTCCTCTGAATTTTAGGAAAACTAATGAAAATGTTTTGAAAATTTTGAGTTTTAACGATAAGGACAAAATAAAGAGTAAAATGAATAGTACCAGAATTAACTTTTTAGTGTAAAAATATGATTTTTCGTTAAAATAAGCAGTACCGCGAGCTTTTCGTTAAAACTCCCATTGAATTTTTCTTCAGCATTAAAGTGTGTTTTATTTGTTTCAGAAATTAATGAAAAGGCACTGAGTGATCTGCTGCAGGACGACCCCTCCTTGTTTGAATCCCTGATAAAGTAGTATGTATGTGGGAGTCCAAGTGAGTGAGTGACTGAGCGAGCGAGTGAGGTCGTGTGTGTTCTGTATTGTTTACGTTGACAGGGACGAGTAACTGAGCCTAACCATTCCAGCAGTGGCACTGAAAAACATGGTGGTCTTTTTCTTATAATTTTCTTATAGCATTTAAAAGGATTACAAATGCGGTGAAAACGACCACCCATCTTTCTCTCCTCTCCCTTTTTTCTCTCATTAAATTCAATTTGGTTTCAAGTGTATGTACGTAGGTCAGCTTCTCTGAAAGGTTCTCTCCTTTCATTTACCAAAATGGTCCCAAAACATAATTCCTCCCTCTCTCTTTTTGAAGTAAAAGGAATAGTTCGCTTTGGTTTCAGCGCATGGCTTCGTTCCTCTCTCTTTTAAGTGATAGTGTATTCTACATGCGCTAATCTACTAAGAATAAGCAGTATTATCCTAACTCGTGCGTGAGTAATAGATAAACGATTTGAATTCATTTGGGTGCAAGGGAGCGGACATATTACTTTGACCAATTAGCCTAATTTAAAACTACCATAAAAAATGATTTTGTTTACATATTTACTGTCACATTCTCTAATAATAGTGGAAATAGAATGAATCACTTGTACAAAAACGTGTGATCTAAATAATCTTATTGATAAGAAATATAGTTCACCAAGAAATGACTTTTCGCACACCTTTTTTTTAGCTAATCATGCATGCTTAGTCCGATAATGACAAGTTAAGGGTGAGCTTCTAAGAAGACCTAGCTAAACTTGTAAACTGGTTAGATTCAGATTAGTTACGGGTGAGCGTCTAAGTATCGCAAGGTAATACCAACCAGAGTAGTGCAAGCACTATATTTCAACAAATTACAATGGACTTCAGCTTAAACAAGTTAAATAAATCAGTGTGCTCCATCCTGACATATTACATTTGAGTTCGATCTGTTTTGTAATGTTGAATGAATTGAGTATGTAAAGTCTATTTTTCTTCTTGAAACTAAAGTATACATGTACGTATGCATTAATTCACCGTCGATTTGAAAGTAAAGCAAATCCACAAAGTCGTATTTTTACTTTCTTTTTTTTATTATCCTTTTTGTAACAAATGAAGATATAATATAATTATTGAAATATTAAATACAAGGACCCAATGACAACACTTCCAACCAATATCCCAAACACTGGTTAGAAATATAGTGAAGGTCTGTGAGAGAGGCCTTCAAATAAGCGTTGCATGTGAACGAAAACAAGAAAAACAAAGCAAATACAAAATATTAGGTCATTAATAATAATTATTATGTGGTGTGATCATGATCTCCTTCTCCTTCGGTTGTGGCGGAGGACATGTAACTCATAGCTAGGGATGTCTCATCAGAGGGTCCCACTCCTCCCAGTGCTCCTCCTCCTAAGGCGGCGGAAGCAGCAGAGGCAATGTGAAAATATTGCTTGCAAGCTTGACAAGTGATTTGCAAAATGGCGGAGCTGATTCTCTTAGTTGCCTGCTCTTTGAGCAACTGAGCCTTCTCCACCTCAGCCTGCGCTTGCTGCCTGATCCTCTTGGCGTTTGCGAACTCGATCTCCGCCATCTCTATCTGCCGTTTGGCTTCCCGCCGGGCGTCTTCGGCATAAGACTTTTCAGCCACGGCCAACTTCAGCTCCTCACTCGCAAACTCTTTCAACCTGGCCACATCCGACGTGGGCCCAACTCCTCCAAGAGCCGATTCATTCTCATCACCTGGAGAGATTCTTCTTCTTCTTATTATATGTGATGAATTATACTTGCTTGATTCATTCTTTTCGCTGCCAAGCTGATCACTTGACGGGGATCCAATCGAGAGCTTCAGATTAGTTGCGTGACCTTTGTCTAAATTTGGCGGGGAAGAAGTATGCGCGTTTGACGATGGAAGGAGCTGAAGTTCCAATATATTTTTATGCACTTGTTGTTGTTGCTGCTGCTGCTGGCGGTTGCAAGAAATATAAGGATTCATACCGTCACGCTGATCGTGATGGTGAGTTGGGTTTGGTCGCACCGGGAGTCCAGCCAATACTACTGGAGCTGCCACATTGTTACTAATGCTGAAATTGTTGTCACTGGAGGGGCTGGTACTCGATGCGGTTCGTGACGAGCAGGCCGCCTGCTGTACCGCTGCTTGTAACTCCGGCCGGACGACGTGTCGGTCTGTGCAAGTGTCTTGGTGCTCTATAAAACTTTCCACTCTGAAATCGATCACGACATAGAATTTAGAATGATACAAACTAAAACTATTAACAACAACAACAACAAAAATTAGCCATAAGCGGATAAGCCGTTCGTATATGACATATGTACGGTTACCAGTAAACAATTAATTAATTGGAATATATCATCAGTTAATATATATATAGCTAGGTAAGCAAAACAAATCAAATGGGGTAGCCCTATATAGTTATTTAATTAATTAATTAAAATATAATGACGACGGGTTTAGTGTGTCCAAAAAAAGGTAAATTATCCTTCAAAAAAAAAAAGGTAAATTATATATAATTAATTATATTTTTGAAAACTTATAAACCGGAAACTGCAGTTTTTGGAAACTGGGGAGCTTCAGCGACCATGAAAGATAGGATGAGGTCATTTTCACTGCAGGAAACTGATACAGTACACCATTTGAATTTCAAAGAGAAGAGAACAATAAAATTCATTAATGTTTGAAGAGAGGAAAAGGTAGAGGTTGGTTGTAGGATTTCAAGTTTGTTCTTATCTGTAACAGCTGCTTTTTTTGGCAGTGCTTTTAGGGTTTGGATGAACCTATGAAAGAGGAGAGACGATAGCAGCTTATAGCTATGTCCGTTGCAATAAATGATTTGGGATTAGAAAAAACCTGTTTTCAGATTTCAGATAATAATTTTGGCCTAGTATTTAGCTAATTTTATCGGCAAATATATCTTTTTTCAGAAATAATCAAATTAGAAGATTTGGCGATATTAGTTCTCAGTAGATAACAAAATTCTAATATTTTAATTTAATTTAATTTACCTTGAAAAGACCCGGCCGCAGTCACAGGAATGTCCTCTAGTGCCGCAGGTTTTGAGATGTGCTTTGTAATCGGACTGAACGGCGTAGCCTTTGGAGCACTTGTCGCAGACCCACTGCTTGTGGTTGCTATGTTTTCTTCTGAAGTGTTTTTTGATTCCGACGAGATCGCCGAGGGCGTGGCAGGGGTCGTGGTGGAGGCAGCTGGGCTCCGGGCACACGAACACCCGCTTCTTGATCACCTGATCTTCCGCTATCTCTCGCTTCAGCAGCTTCCACGGCACCTTATGGCGCCTCCTGTGCATCTGCAGATTCTGGTCTCTCTGAAATCCCTGGTTGCAGATCTCGCACACGTACCGGTCCGATTCGAGTAGGGTCTTGGGGGACAGAGACACCACTTCTGCATCCGGATCTATAATATAACCAAAACTAATCAAACCATTAATAATTAAGAATTTTAAAGAAAAGGGTTTGATTAATTAACTGAATGATTTTATTTTTACCTGGTGTGCCTGCAGGTCTTCTTTTTCGTTTGTGGGTGGCTCCGCCATTTTCATGGGAGGAAGAACACGGAGGAGCGGAAGAAGAGGCCGCGGTGTTGTTGTTGTTGGTGTTATCGAACATGGGTGGATTTTTGTGAGGATGTGATGGAAGAGTTTAAGTAAGAGAAGAAGATGACTCAGAATCAATCAATCCCTACATACACACATGTTTGCAGGTGAAGTTGGACTCAGTGGGTTTCAGCTTTACTTTCTTTCATCTCTCTCAGTCACATATGAGAGAGAAAGAGAGAGGAAGAGAAAAAGCTCTTTCTTTCTGCAATCCACTTTTTCCAAAAGCTTTAAGCAGCTTTTAAAGGCTTTTTAGCTAGGCTAGCTTTTCTTCCATTGACCCCCCACCTTGAGCAGGTAAGGTTGTGGCAAGTCTGTCCTGTTTATAAAAGCTCGCCTCTTTCTTTCTTTCTTTTTTCTGTACAAGAAGGAAAGAGAGAGAGAGAGAGAGAGAGAGAGAGAGAGAGAGAGAAGGTTGGGGCTGGCTGGCTGGGTGAGGGTGATCCAATCACACGATTCAGTGCAGCTTAAAACTGAGAGCCCCCACACACATCACAGAATTAGTCAGAAACAAAAAAACATCCTTCCCGTAAGAAAACAAACAGTCATTATTCGTCACACTGTAATTTTTATTTTTATTTTTTGGATCATCACACTGTAATTTTTATTTATTTATTTTTTTTTTTTTTTGGAAAACCGCCCCACTGTAATTTTGCATGAGGTAATGCATACCCTCCCAGATTACCCTCTTCCACGTGAGCTCTCATCCTACCCTCACGTGACTCTCTCTCTCTCTCTCTCCCATTACAGAAACAAGAAAAAAGAAAAAAGAAAAACAAGAGATAAAGTCTGGGATAAAAAAGAAAAAGAAAAAGAAATAATAAGTTACTAATTAACTGTTCACATGGTCTGGTATAACGAATCATGATGCCTAAGCTAATCCGGAAGGCAGATTGTCTGCCCTCCTCTTTGGATGCTCTCCTCGTGTCTTCCTATTTTGTGCGATCACGGTTAAGTCATGTCAACATTTTATATTGATTTTTTATAAAGAAAATAAGATAAAAAATAATAAAGATATAAAATGTTGACGTCGCTTAACCGTGACCGCACAAATAAAATGACATGGAAAGGGCACCCAAAGAGGAGGGCAAACAATCTGCCTCCGCTAATCCGGATTACCATGTTTCTTGAAGCAGCTTTTGGAAAGGTAAAAAGTAGTAGCACGATTAGGCATTAGTCATTTTCAAGAGGGCTGCCAACCGCCGTAATCATTTCTCTAAGTTCTATTTATAATTTCGGATTTTCCATCTTATGTA
The DNA here is from genome assembly GCA_036320875.1 of Cotoneaster glaucophyllus. Lineage (NCBI taxonomy): Eukaryota > Viridiplantae > Streptophyta > Magnoliopsida > Rosales > Rosaceae > Cotoneaster > Cotoneaster glaucophyllus. The sequence goes on from JAVVNS010000100.1 coordinate 40,899, forward strand.
AATAATTATATATGTAAATTGTAATGGAGTAGGATAATTAACAATATTTCTTTCATGTATTCATTATTCACTTTTTGAAAAATGCTCAGAAAACACATGTCAAATTAAAGTTTTCACCAGAGAAAGATGGGGGTTTTTATGAGTGAATAATATATGATGAAGGAGCAGGGCCGGGGTTTTAAGAACGAATAATTAGCAAAAGGAGAAGATGCTTTATTTACTTGTTGGGTTGGAAAGGATGGGGAGAAGGATTCTCATCACATGCTGGCATGCATTGCTGCATCAAAAAAAGCAATCATCCCTCCCAAGTGTTTGTGATTCCAAATCTAATCAACTTTTCTTAAACTAATCCATTTCTCACGCAGCAAAATAAAACTTTAAAACTTTCTGTTGACTTAGCCCTAAAGTCCGATTAACTAATTAATTAATTATCATAAACTTAACTTAGATCTTAGATTGTTAAGATTTAATTCATTTTAATTTGATTAACATATGGAGATCGAGTACCACTCCCGTATCTCTTTGTAATAGATTTGAAATTTTCTTGTTTGTTGTGTCACCATGAATTGAACTAGTGCTCTATTTACTATTTGGTGAATGTATAAATATTGGGACTAAATCATTATATTGGACAACGCTCCAGCATATTTTGTCATGTCCAATCTTTATCCCGTCACATTCCTAGTTCTTCGTTGGGACGTGCTCGAAATCTCTGAATTGAAAAGCAATGCACTATCAAATCCAACAAATATCTGAGATTATATTAGCAATAGTAAAGAGATGTGTTAGTTTTGTTCAATAATTTCATGATGGGTAGGGGCAAACAATCGTATGCTAAATTGTACTCAGCACGGCATACCACGAGGCCGAGGGCCTGAGGGATTTTGTCTGGTTTACTTTTGTTGGTATTCGAAGAACTGAACCAAAGTTGGCATCGATTCCATTCTTGACTGCTGCACTGAAAACAGAAACGGAGAAAACAAACAAATTAAAAATAGTATTCATTTCAAAAGGGACAGGGTCGAGGGTGTATTTTTGTTCACCACCTTTAAGTGGTGCTAATGTTTTTTACTCTACTTGTTATTATTAGATGAGTTCCAATTTGGAGATTTGTGTTTACTTACTCTACTAATCATGAAATTTAAACTTATCTAACGGCAATAAAAAAAAGATGATGAACATTACCATTCATGAGTTCGAAGTTCGAAGCCGCAGTCACAGTGCTAAGCAATCATTGACATGCCCATCTACACATACATCATTTCTTCCCATTCAAGCCACATAAAACGCATTGAATTGAAATGAGAGATTTGTTTGTTTTCTCCACCTTCCAAGAACCTTCATCCTTTATTTCTTGCCTTAATCTGCGTGTTTTGTTGTACAAGGGTACAGAGAGTATATTATACAGTATACACCTCCATCTCCCTCCACTAATTTATACACCTTCATCTCCCTCCACTAATTTTCTGTAACTGTTTTTTTTGTTAGCGTTGATGAATTATATGATGATAGTCAGAGAGAGATCATAATACCTTTGCGAGTCTTTTCATAAAAATAAACTGTCGTGGTAAAACCATCAGCTAATCCATTTTCAAAACAAAAAAGCTAAAAAATTTGGTGGTGTAGAGCTCTCCTTTACTTTTATCTAAATTTTTGCTAAGTGATATATATCAATGAAAAGTTGTTGCCGTTTCAAAGAAAATGATCCTTGTAAATGAAGGGAATGTTTCCCTTTTTAGGCGAGTATGCAACACGCCAACAACCAACCACAAACATAAATTTGGTCCGTGGATCATTTTCAACAAGTTTCTACTTTATAATATATATATATTTTAATTAAAACCGTTGCTTCTGCTTTATAATATGCTCCTAATTTAGCCCTAAAATCTAACTTAGCGATTTCGATATATAAACCAAACTCAATAATTAAGGCTTAATTAGTTGAACAATCACAATTTTTTTACTACTCTATCCTACATTAGCGGAAAAAGAGATAGTTTGAACTCGTAACATAATGAAATGAATAAAAGATCTTATTCACCAAAGCAATCCACCGTTTGCATCAAACAATCAAACTTAAGTTTACTAATTCAGGAATAATTCCGTAAGAATAGAGCCCATACGTTTGTCATCAAGATCGAACTCTCTTGTTTGGCTAGGGCCCAAGGCCCAAAACAAAACAAAAAACTTAACTAATTAGTAAGAATTCAGTACGGGCATTAACTCGTCCGTCTTCACACCTAAACAGGTCAAATCAAACTGCCCAATGCCCCTTTTATTCTGTCTGACCTCGTTGCCCGACCCCTTTTCAGTGCGGCAGCCAACCCTACTAAATATTTTCTCAAAGACGATGAATAATTAGATGCTTTTGTAAAAAAAAAAAAAAAAATTGAAAATAAGGACCCACGAAAAAGCTCAATCATGAATCATTCTGCAATTAGCATATGTTTCATTTGTCACTCAGTACTACGGTCTAGTGAGAGATTCACTTGTAAATGAGAGATTTTATGTTCGAATCTCGTATATGACAAATTCAATACCAAATTAGATTACCTATTGTGTGGCTTAGCCGAACTCTCTCATTCTCTTAATGTAACATATATTGTTGCACTAAAAAAAACATACATATATTCTTGCACTAAAAAAAAACACACACTTCATTTTACTTGACTGATATATGTTGTTATTCTTGACCGATTTTGATGTCTATTCAATGCAGACTACATGAACATCTCTCAAAATAATATGACATAAATTAAACACATAAATAAAATTACATCACTACAAATTGAAGAAAATGATACTACGCAGAAGGTAAAAGTATGATTTATCGTTCACATCGGTTGCACATAAATATACGAGGAACTTGTTCGCTGTCCGGAATTCGAACACAAAGGGTACGCTGCCGAACTTCACAAATGTCACACGACACCATTCTTTTCCCATCGTCTTCCTTTGCTCCACAGGGACAGTGCACGACATAGTTGATTGCTCCACATTCATTACATCTCACTAACACCACCCATCTCTTTGCTACTCCTACCCTCAAGCACAATATTTTGACCCACCTCAACCATGCCAAATACCAAATCTGTCCCCTTCGCATTGTTCAGGTTTGCAACTGAATCCACCACGAATCCCCTCAGCCCCCAGTAGATCTCCTTGAAATTCCTCTCCACTTCTTGCTTCAAATCATCAATTGTACCACTGTTTTTCAAGGTCACGCACTCGCACGGTTGCAATATTATTGCATTGTTGTTTACAACATTCTTATGGTTATCGTCGTCTTCTTCGGAATTGTTTCTTAGCATTACTGTGCAGTAGATGTTTGATTTCCCTCCATGCCTTTCAAAGGCACCACCTAGCTGCCGTAATCCTTCACAAGGTACTTGGAATCGAGAATGATCCGTACAGCCATTGGAATCGCCGAAAAGATCCCTGTATTACTCATCTTTTGGTCCTTGAGGACGTATTTCTACTAGTAGAAAATGTCCTTCGTTAACCGAAACTTCGAAATCTTGTACCACGCAGCCTTTGCCTTCAGATTGTTCATGAGCAAACCGTCCTTATGGTTAGGGGAAGCATGATTTGAGATATCTTCTAAGCAGTACTCGAGAACTTTAGTCACCGGATTCAGCTTGCGACGAACCAAGTAATGTCCTACAATGTGGTTTCCTAGTGACTTCAACACAAAATCTAGCAACCCTGTGTCGCCTATATAGGCACGGGCGGCATTCCTAACTTCTTGTCTAGATACCCACCTAAACTAAGCCCTCTTCAAGGCCTCAACAATCACTCGAGTCGCCATCCCAACTATTTTTGGAGACCATCTACAATTAGTTTCCACCAACACTCCCGAATTATAGATTGAATCAATACATGGATTTTGATGATTTTTGGGTGGCAACCGCGACTTGAGCTCTAGCATGAAGTGGAAAAGGTCACCGATTGTGACCAAAGAATTGTCGGACAATGTGCTATACCTTGAGAAGAAGAGAGGGGTTTCATGGTTGGACGTGCCGAGATGGTTAATGAGCAAGCATAAGGGCATGCCTTGTAGGGCTTCGATGGCTTTTTGGTACATTTGTTGAGTGACACAAAAAGTCCAGCGACCAAATTTGTAACCCCAACGACCAAACCATGGCTCGCTGTATGCTACTCCATCCCTCTTTTATGTGAAATGTCGTTCACGCTCACTTTCCCCAAATATGTAACAAACTATTTCATGCAGGTACGGACGACAATTCTAACCTTTTAAACCACCTGATAACCGCCTGAATGGATTGGATTTAGGTATGAAAATTCGGGTATATTTTGGATATGGGGAAAAACCGTGAATATTATTCGGTTATGGTTTTGGATATGGTTATAGGGGTCCCCAATCCATATCCGTACCCGAATTCAAACCAAATAATATATAATATATATGTATATTCATTATTCATCGAATTCATTACCTTGAGAATACAATAATTGCATTGTGTGAGTTGCATTTTGTGGCAAAGTTCAAAAATTTTGATATGAATCAAAATCTATGAGAATTTAATAGTATTTATGCGAGATATCAAAGACCAACCAACATTATCAATCTTTAGCTTTAATTTTTATGTTCCACAAGATCCATTAATTAAATCATTTTATACATCAAATATTTTATAACAAAATTAATATTTACTAAATTATCATGCGTCAATTGGGCGAATATATTTTTTGTATTAGCGAAGATGGATATAACTATTAACTGATGAGAAATCCGTTATCCGGTGGGTATGGTTATGGATAATACCCGATGGTTAATTTGCGGTTATGGATATAGTTAATTTTCGTGGTTATGGAGATGGATATAGCATTTCCGTCCCCAAACCGATCTGTTGCCATCCCTAAATGCAGGATATTTAACTATAACTTTTTTGTAATGTGAAAATACATTAATCACAAATTTCCTTAGTAAATTATGAGCACATAGTGGATTATTTCATATTACCTTGCACGCAATCCGGTGCATAAGCGATCCCAAAAGTCGAGGATCTGGCGGCCAGCCAAGTCGAAACCGGTTTCCACCCCCATTGACACACAGCAAATGCCCGAAACCATTAGAGTGAAAGACACCATGCATCATATGACCCTCTAATTCCACTAAATTATTTGACGACTTACCCTCGTTAGGATTATTTGTTGTCGTCGGGTTCAGCAGTAGCAGGCCACCATCGGAGGCGTTGCCACCTTTGCCATTGCAGCAAGCTGCCACCATTGTGTCCGAAGAAGGCAACACAAAATGGTGCTTCTTATTGCATGCCGTATGCTTCCCCCAGCCTGAGCTATATACATATAATTAGTCATCATTGTGCATGGCCTTTATTAGCACACAAAGGCCGCCTCATGTTTCAGTAAGTGCGGTTCAAATAGCAGTATGCATTTTCAAATTAGAAAATGTAAATAAATTAGATGGAGGGACGTAATTGAAACTTTACCGACGTATTGACATACCTTGCAATGTCGATTCAGTGAAGCCTCGATAGGTTCTTCGACGACAAGGAGCACGACATGGGCAGGAGCATGGCGATGAACTTGGAGCTGAAACGACCAGAAGTGCATGCCATGGCCAGCTAGGTTACCCTCAACCTGCCCATATTCAAGGAGAGCCTTCACATTTCACCTAAACGACGATCCAACTAACCCTACCGGATACCCGTTTTCGCCGAAACCCCTAAACCTAAACACCCTCTCCCCTCTCTTCCTTGATGAAATTAGGGTTCCACCATAAAACCAATTGGCAATATGGGGAGTAGCCCAAGACCATATAAGCACATAGCAAACCTTGTCCCTCACCAATGTGGGACAACTCTCAACACGCCCCCGCACGTGTGGTGGATTTTCAAACCTACACGTGAACAACAACTGGGTGACATGGAGCGTGTGTGGCCGTTGGGCTTCACACGTGGATAACCTTGCTCTGATACCATGATGAAATTAGGGTTCCACCATAAAACCAATTGGCAATATGGGGAGTAGCCCAAGACCATATAAGCACATAGCAAACCTTGTCCCTCACCAATGTGGGACAACTCTCAACAACTCTCAACATTCCTCTTCTTGCACCCACTTAAGTCCAAATGGGACGCCATTGATGTGCTAATCAGGATTAGGCAACAAATGAAGTTTATATAGGCGTCTGTACATATGAAAACGAAGAAGAAGAAGCATGACAGAGCAATCTCATTAACATGTTATTATAGGAGGTCCTTGATCGTTTAAGGAAGTAATTAAACTAGTTTAGATGTAATGCAACTAGATCATGCACAAGATTTGTGCCTGGAAATAAAATTGGGGAATGGAGCAACCCAAAGGAGCCCTTTCATCAGCTCATCTGCATGATATATTTTCGAAATTAGGGTTGCCAATTCTGTCGCGGCAACATTTGCAATAAATTAAAGGAAGCATGCTTTCGACAATGCAAAGTGTTTCACCATTGGTGTATGACTTTATGCTCCGCCAATTTCTATGCTCACCTGGGATTTATGCATGTAATTGTTATATATTAACTAGGGATCGGGACGAACATAAACGCGAAAGTTCTTTCATAACTACCCTTCTTGTTCAATTATAATTCATTCATTAATTTGTTGGCTTAGTAATTTTTTGGTGTACTTGAAACTCAATCAAGTGATATTATTTCGATCAAACTATCGCATTACGATTATTATAACAAGTAAGGATACATTACGTGACTTATGTTCTCAGTACCTGAAACAATTAATAGCAAGAGAGATGCCTAGGTGGGCAACATTTGACCAAGCATGCCAGTTAGTCCTACATTAACAAAGATGTTATCAGGTGTTGTGAGTTACCGTCGTTTTTTAAGAGCTTTCGCTACACTCTGGGCCCCTCCCTCGTCGTCTTCAGCATTAGTCTTCACTCTTCCGGGCTGCTAAGGCCCAATTATGTTTTGAGTTTGGTCTTGTGTGGTTTTGGGCTTCATTTTGCCTACTTTTTAAGCTCAATATTATCTAAATTGTTTATAGCAATGGTTATATATAAAATATTACATACGTATTTGGTTCAAAATCTAATTATTTTTCATACAATATATGAAAAGAAATATAAAATATTACATACGTATTTGGTTCAAAATCTAATTAAAATTATTCATACAATATATGAAAAGAAATGACTTGATTAGTTAACACATTTGAGTACGTTTACTTACTAATAATGTGTATGCTGTAAATTGGTATCAATCTTTTTTTTTCTTTCGATGTCATTGCTAAGTTGCTAACACATCGAAAAAAAAGTATCTCTCACATTAATCAATAATCTTATCCTTTTTTTTTTAAACAATCTTATACTTGGTAGCTCAATATTAGACAAACTCAATATTTTTCTAATTCAAGACTTCTCTTATTTTAAATAAATCTATCACTAGAGTAGGTAATTAGTTTCCACCAAACTTTTTCCATATCTGTCAACATTCCAAAGCTGGGGATATACCAAAATAAAAGTTTTATTTTTTTTAAATATATCTTTGAAAACTTAAAAAAAAAAATTTGCTAGATTTAGCATATTAGTTAACTTCTTGTATCAGGTAGGCCTGTAAATTTAGGGCACAACTCAAATTTTTCATACAATTAATTGCTTTAATTTCTCCGCTTAGTTACATGTCCAAAACTCGATAAAATATTTGTTTGAAAACAAAGCGAAAATAAGTAAAGAGAGGATAAGAATTGGGCTGTTCAATTCAACATAAGATACATCATATTTTTGACCGAAAATAAAAAGGCATAAGATATATCAAATTTAATTAATTGATTTATTCATGAGGCCTTTATATTTTTCCTTATTTTAACGTGACAGCTATAAGCTTGATAGATACCACATTTTGAGGTTATCTTTCTGTCTCTCTCTCCCCTCTCTCCTCTCTCCTCTCCTCTTTCCTCTTTCCTCTTTCCTCTTTCCTCTCTATCTCATAAGTTTCTCTCTCTCTCTCTCTCTCTCAGGTTTCTCTCTCCTCTCTCCTCTCTCCTCTCTCTCTCTCTCTCTCTCTCTCTCTCTCTCTCCAGAAGGGCAAAACCCTAAAGAGCCGTTTACACCCACCTAAGTAAGTTTTCTCTCTCCTCTCTCCTCTCTTCTCTCTCCTCTCTCCTCTCTCACTGTCTATCTTTCTCTATCTAAAATTTGAATATATGGGTCTTTGTACTATTAACCTGCTATTTACATTCTTGTGCATATTTGTATATTTAAAAGCTTCGAACTTTATTATGAATTTGTTATTTTTCTCCTTGTTATACCCAAATCTCAGATCCCAATTTCTCATATTATGAAACCCTAATTTGTTGTATTTGATTTTGGATGGAAATTCAGATCTGGGTGTTGGTCTGTTTAATTGGGTTCTGTTTGGTTGCTGAGAAAGTGTAGGAAATGCACAGAATTTTTTATCCTGGGATTCGCGTGTTTATTGATTCGGATTGGAAGGATGTTTCAAATCTTTAGAACTAACCCGGATGAGAATATGTGCATACTCATTACCAATTGCATGTTTGCATCTGAAATTTTTGATCTTTTAGATCTGAGAGTATGGGGATTAGGAAGGATCGATAAGATTCGTAAATTTGTAAATATCTTCTTGTTCTCAGCTGTCAAACAATTGCTTGATCTTTGATTTAATGTGAAGATCCAATATTTTGCAGATGATATCGTTTATAATTTTGCCTCGTAGGCCCTCATTTGTGATTATATTGAGCTATGCTTTGTTTCTCTCTTTATATCTGTTTTGTTTTTGTTGCTATCCTTTTGTTTTCGATTTCTATGGCCTCGGAGGGATATCCGATGGTAAGATTTATTGTTGTTCAAGGACTTTCATTAGAGGGCCTAAACGATGTTTGTTTGTCTGCTGATTCTGTAGCTCTCATGGATGATGATGCATTGAACATGCGCAATTGGGGCTACTATGAGCCATCTTTTAAGGGTCATCTTAGCTTGCAGCTCATGTCAAGCATGGCAGAGCGCGACACTAAATCATTTGTCCCTGGGCGTGATCCTACAGTCATGGTTAGCGCCAACGGAGCCTATCACCCTCGGGATTGTGTTGTATCAGATGCTCAGCTTCCAATGAACTACATGAGGGAGAGTTGGGTAAACCAGAGAGATAAGTTTCTCAATATGATGCCTGCCAATCCTAACTATGCTGCTGTTCTTCCAGAAACCTCAGGAGCCCATTCCTTGCAGATCTTACAGCCTCCGGAACCATCAAGGGATGAGAGGGTGGGTAGGATTGAAGAGCCAGTTGTCCCTAAGGAAGTTGGCACATCCAAGAAAAGACAGGGTGGGGGTGCACCAAAAGCCCCAAAAGCGAAAAAGCCCAGGAAGGCAAAGGATAATACCAATCCTTCAGTTCCTCGTGTGAAGCCAGCAAAGAAAAGTTTGGATGTTGTGATTAACGGGATCAATATGGACATCTCTGGTATTCCAATTCCCATCTGCTCATGCACTGGAGCTCCACAACAGTGTTATAGGTGGGGGTGTGGTGGTTGGCAATCTGCTTGTTGCACCACAAATGTATCTATGTATCCTCTGCCAATGAGTACTAAGCGACGCGGGGCAAGAATAGCTGGAAGAAAAATGAGTCAGGGTGCTTTCAAGAAGGTGTTGGAGAAGCTTGCAGCCGAAGGTTATAATTTTGTTAACCCAATTGATCTAAGGTCTCATTGGGCAAAACATGGTACCAACAAGTTCGTCACTCTCAAGTAGAGTTACTGCGTTGGTAACCGGTAGTGGGACTTCCATTGCATTTGGTCTATTTCGCCTGTATATATTTATGTGGCCTTTTGCAGAGATCTTTCAGATAATTTGTAGTCATTCAATTTTCAGTCAGGACGGATGATACTTGTTTTTAAAATCTGGAATTGTTCTTTTTGTTAATTTTTTTCCTTTCGGCTTCTGTTTAAGGGCCTACTTTTCTGGCCACCAGGATTATGTGGATGAGTTGTTATTTATTGAATTGTTTTTCGTATTCTTCTGTTGTAGTCAAAAGTAGTATGTTCAATGTGCATTGCTTCTCTGGCTTATAACGACCGAGTTCTATATCCTGTAGCATGCTACTTATAGTTATGGCCATAGAAAGATCGTGGCACCTTTTGATGCATATATATGTATCCATGCTGTGAGAGTCATGCTTGTTCCTTTTTTTGTTTATAATCTTGGGTTTGCATTGTTTGAGAAGCTGCAGTATTTGTGTTTTCAAGCGTTATACTCGTAGATTTGGTATGTTTTCGCTCGGAGAGGAACATGCTTGATACAGGTTTTGTATGAAAGAAAGTCATTAGAGAAATGACTAGATTTAGCAAGGGGATTTAAGAATCTACATAGTTGCAGTATTTGTGTTTTCAAGTGTTGTACTCGTATCGTACATCCTGTATGTTTTCGCTTCGAGAGGAAAATGTTTGATATAGTTTTGTACGAGAGAAATAGTCATTAGAAGTGCCGGTTGCTTAGGAAACGGATTTATACGGGAGGAATAATCATTAGAGAATTGACAGAGGCTAGGTGTCGTAAATCTTTGAAATGTTCTAAATTAATTTGTGTCGAAAATGTCCGCAGTGTCTTAAAATCAATTTTTGGAAACATGTGGTGGGACGAGGATGACTCGAATTTTGGCTTGTAATGAACCTTGTATAAATTCTCATCGATTGGAAAATGTGGGCTATAACTCACAGTTTATGTGCAAAAATTGGAATTTTTTAGTTTCAGGATTTTTTTGCAAAGTTAAGGAAAATGTAGCAAGACCTGTGGATGTGATCCTACCCTATATTAGTCCCGAAATTATTTTTATTGATTTTCAAATCTGAAAAATAGAAAAGTAATGTGAACTAATAATAGTGGGCTCCCAAAGAGATTTGTAGGTGTCGAAAATCTTCAGAATGTCTTAAATTAAATTAGGAAACATGTGGTGCGATTAAAATGACTTGAATTTTAGCTTATAATGAATCTTGTTAAAATTCTCAAAATCGATTGCAAAATGTGGGTAATAACTCACAATTTTTGTGAAAGAATTGAAATTTTCAGTTTTAGAAAATATTTTGCGGGGGTGTAAAGGAAAATGTTCCAAGACAATTTGGATGTGATTTTACAATTTATCAGGTCCCAAAATTATTTTTTATTGATTTTTAAAGTTAAAAATAATAATATAAACTAATAGGGGGTCTCCCAAATATAATTTTATGTCTCGAAAATTTTCAGAATGCTAAATTAATTTTAGGAAACATGTGTTGTGACGAGAATGACTCGAATTTTGGTTTATAATGAATTTTGTATAAATTCTCAAAATTAATTGGAAGCGTTGATTATAATTCATAGTTTTTGTGAAACAAATTGAAATTTTTAGTTTTAAAAAATATTTTGCAGTGAGAGGTCTTAGGTTTGTATCTCATGGATGACGAATTCGATACCAAATTAGGTTGTCATTGTGTGACATAGCCGAACTCCCCATCCCCTTAGTGTAAAATATTTTGTTGTACTAAAAAAAACAAAGTAAAATGTTACAAGACCTTTGGATGTGATCATACCATTTATTAGGCCAGGGAACTATTTTTTATTGATTTTTAACATTGACAAATAGATAAAAATAATATGAACTAATAGCGGGGCCCCCAAAGAGATTTGTAGGTGTCGAAAATCTTCGGAATGTCCTAAATTAATTTTGGAAAACATGTGGTGCTATTAGAATGACTCAAATTTTGACTTATAATAAATCTTGTAAAAAATCTCAAATTTTGTGTAGAGTGAAGGAAAACGTTGCAAGACATGTGGATGTAATTCTACCATTAATTCGGTCGCGAAATTATTTTTTTATTGATTTTTAAATTTGAATTAAAAAAATACAATAAACTAATAGGGGGTCTCCCAAATATAATTTCATGAAACGAAAAATCTTCAGAATGATCTAAATTAATTTTAGGAAACATGTGATGCGACGAGAATGACTCGAATTTCAGATTATAATGAATCTTGTATAAATTTTCAAAATCGAATGGAAAACGTAACTCGTAGTTTTTGTGAAAAAAATTGATATTTTTAGTTTTAGGAAATATTTTGCATGGGAGTTAAGGAAAATTTTACAAGACCTTTTGTGTAGTCTAGTTTTATTGTTTGGCTTCCCTTGTCAAAAGTTGTAAATTGTACCACACATGCTCTAGTTAGATTTAGGGTTAATTGCTTCTCTGGGATCTTGTTGCTGGAAATATCACTTCAAGAGCTTAACTTCTTATATCAAATGTTTGTTCATTCATATACATTTCATGCCTTTATTTTCATCTTCATCTCAGACCTCCTAGGAGCATCAAGTATATTTTATGAGTAATGTTCTTCATTGAATATTTCTAAACCTATCTTTGAAATTGCTTGCTTAAATTCATTTTATATGCTCATCTATTTTGGCTAGGAGTTATACGTTTTCAGAAAAGAATTGATTTTAGATTTGAGCTACCTCTTGTATTCTTCGTTGAAACCCTAGTCATTTAACTATGTTCATGCATCAAACACCCAATCACTGCAGATTAGGGTAGTATTGTCTTCATGATTTTGTTTTAATTTAGTGGTCAAGTTTTTCAAGTTTCAAATCTTTAAATTGACCTCTTTTTGGATTCGCATCAGTTTCATCTTTCAAGTGTTTGACTAGTGAAACTGACTAGACAATCGAATCCAGATTTGCATCTTCATCATAATATCATTTGCATAAGTTAATTGGATTTCGGTGCCACAATGTGAAGAGCTCATGAAGAGCTGCCACTTCGTGAAGGTTGAAGGGGTCCATCTCGTGAAAAGCAAGGTTGCAAAAGGTACAAGCTACTTCATAGATAGGGATCTAGGAATTAAGCTTGTGTGGTCTGTAAAAATCTTGACTTCACTAGTGGATTTGACTCAGTGGAGAGTCCCCGATTTTTTAACCCAAAGGTACGTTAAAAACTTTTTGCGTTCTTTGTCTCTTAAACTTGTCCACATATCTTATTTACTTGCATATGTTTCATGCATCCTATGAATTGTTATTTGATATATGTTAGAAACTAAGTTAACATTGCATATTATGAGCAATGAACTGATTTGTTGTTGACTAAGATAGCTCGTAGTGAACTAAGTTTGATTCGTAGATTTGTGTTTGATTAATTGACGAATCTGTACTTAGTTGACTGATGAGCTTGAATAGTCAATCCAGCATACTTTAATTCATAATTGCTTTGTTATTGCTGTTTGCATAATGAACCGATATGTAAATGTGTTCAAGCTTAAGAATTATTGTTGTGAAAATAAGCTGGGCAAACTCTGATTAGTTAAACGTATTGGTCAATTATGTTTTGTTCTTACAACTGCATTTTATATCACTCACTAACTTGTAACTAGTTGACTAGTTCATTTAACTAGTCTACTGTGCAAAGTTAATTTTTATTTGCAAAATATTCCGCCTAGTACCCAATTTCACCTTTGGATATGATCCTACCATTTATTAGGTCCGAAAACAATTTTTTATTAACTTTTAACGTTGAAAAATAAAAAAAGTAATATGAACTAAAAGCAGGGGCCCAAAAGAGATTTGTAGGTGTCAAAAATCTTTTGAATGTCCTAATTAATTTTGGAAAATATGTGGTGCGATTAAAATGATTCAAATTTTGGCTTATCATAAATCTTGCTAAAATTCTCAAAATCGATCGGAAACGTGGGTTATAACTCACAGTTTTTGTGTAAAAATTCAAATTTTTAGTTTTAGGAATTATTTTGCATGGGCGTGAAGGAAAACTTTGCAAGACATATGGATATGATCCTAACATTAATTAGGTCTCGAAATTATTTTTTATTGATTTTTAAAGTTGATTTTTTTTAAAAATAATATAAACTAATAGGGGGTTTCCCAAATATAATTTTATCACACGGAAATATTTGGAATGTCAAAATTAATTTTAGGAAACATGTGATGCGACTATAATGACTCGAAATTGCCTCATAATGAATCTTGTATAAATTCTCAAAATCGAATGGAAAACGTGACCCACAGTTTTTATGAAAAAAATTGAAATTTTTAGTTTTAGGAAATATTTTGCGTGGAAGTTAAGAAAAACGTTACAAGAGCTTTTGTCACATCCCGGCCTGGGCCCCCACCATATTCCGGGCTCGACTCCGCTGTAACACGATATTGTCCGCTTTGGGCCCCGACCACTCCCTCACGATTTTGTTTATGGGAACTCACCCGAGAACTTCCCAGTGGGTCACCCATCATAGGATTGCTCTCGCGCAAACTCGCTTAACTTTGAAGTTCCGATGGAATCCGAAGCCAGTGAGCTCCCAAAAAGCTTTGTGCTAGGTAGAGATGAGAATATACATATAAGGCTTACAAGATCCACACCTATGGGCGATGTGGGATCTTACAATCCACCCCCTTAGGGGCCTGACATCCTCTTCGGCACACTTCCGGCCAGGGATTGGCTCTGATACCAAATTGTCACATCCTCGTTCAAGCCCCCACCACAACCCGGGCTCGACTCCGCCGTAGCACGATATGGTCTGCTTTGGGCCCTGACCAGGCCCTCACAGTTTTGTTTCTGGGAACTCACCCGAGAATTTCCCAGTGGGTCACCCATCATGGGATTGCTCTCGCGCAAACTCGCTTAACTTCGGAGTTCCGATAGAATCCCAATGAGCTCCAAAAGGCCTCGTGCTAGGTAGAGATAGGAATATAAATATAAGGCTTACAGGATCCACACCCTTAGGCGATGTGGGATCTTACAGCTTTGGATGTGATCCTACCATTTATTAGGTCCGAAAACTATTTTTTTATTAAATTTTAACGTTGAAAAATAGAAAAAAATGAGATGAACTAATAGCAGGGCCCCAAAAGAGATTTGTAGGTGTCGAAAATCTTCGGAATGTCCTAATTATTTTTGAAAAACATGTGGTGCGATTAGAATGACTTAAATTTTGGTTTATGATAAATCTTGTAGAATGACTCACAGTTTTTATGAAAAAATTCAAATTTTAGTTTCAGGAAATATTTTGTGTGGGCGTGAAGGAAAACGTTGCGAGACATGTGGATGTGATCTTACCATTAATTAGGTTCTGAAATTATTTTTTATTGATTTTTTTAATTTGAAAAATTAAAAAATAATATAAACTAATAAGGGGTCTCCCAAATATTTTTTTTGTTGAAATTTTTTGGAATGTCCTAAACTAATTTTAGGAAACATGTGTTACGATTAGAATGACTTAAACTTTGACTTATAATGAATCTTGTGAAAATTCTCAAAATCAATTAGAAATTTTTAGTTTAGCAAATATTTGACATGGAAATTAAAGAAAATATTGCAAGACCTTTGGATGTGATCTTACCATTTATTAGGTCTCGAAATTGTTTTTTTATTGATATTTAAAGCTGAAAAATAGAAAAAATACTATGAACTAACAGAAGACACTCATAATATAAATTTTTGTGTCGAAAATATTCAGAATGTGGTAAAATTAATCTTAGGAAATATTTGGTGCAACGAGAATAACTCAAATTTTCGATTATAATGAATCTTGCATAAATTTCGAAACTAATTGGAAAATGTGGGTTAAAATCACATTTGTTGTGAAAAAAATTGAAACTTTTAGTTTTACGAAATATTTTACGTGGAAGTTAAGGAAAATGTTGCAAGACTTTTGGGTGTGATCCTACAATTTATTAGGTCCCGAAATTAATTTATAAATATAAACTAATAAAGGGCCATCCGAATATATTTGTATGTGTTGAAAATGTTTGGATTGTCTTAAAATTAAGGGTAAATTACATTTTTCCACCTTAAATTTGGAGTCAATTCCAACCTCATACAAAAAATTTATAACTTTTCAATATCATACATTTACTTTCATTTTTTTTCAATTTCATATATCCGTTAAATTTTTTTTGTTAAAGTACAGCAATAAGTTTCCGTTAAATTTTTTTGTTAAAGTACAGCACCAACTTTTCTGAAGTTCGGAAAGTGTATTTCAATGACCAAGTTTGGTCAACTAAACCAAATCGAGGTCAAATATTGCCAATTCCTTCAGGTTTGTTTTTTTCCTGTTGCAGATTGTTTTTCTATATGCAGAAAATAATTTGAAAGATTGAGCGACATTAGCTTTGTAGCAATGTTCGTGGCCAAGACATCTACCATTTTTCAAAAGGGTAAGAACATTCCACTCAAAAATCTCTTGTCCGGTCCTTCACACTTTTTTTATTTTATTTTATCAATAATAGAAGCGCAACAAAATAAAAGAAAGAAATACAAAAAATTGAAATTTGTATTTTCATCAATTCCGGCAAGTTTCTCAATATAATAAAAGCAACTCAGGAAGAAATTAGTATAATACAGGATATATTCCAGCTAACAATTCACAGATGGCATACTTGCACATACGTAATAGTAATTGATCAAATTAATATGATGATTAACAAGTAACAAAAAAAGAATGACGATGAAATCAGGCTCAAAAAATTATTCTAAAGTGAATATCAGTAAGGCCCAAGGGGGAATAATATAAGATCCACAAAAATTGGGAGAATATGATGATGAATTAAGCTGCGCTGGGGAGCAAGGGAATTAATCAAACGCTGTCCAACATTTTTTTATTCCAACAACAATAATTATCGTCAGAAGCTAATCAAATCTGGAAGAACTTGGTGGTTATATGCAGTAGGTACAGGATGATGATACGGTATTATATTTTTCGACGACGGCGCGAAAGGGTTTCTATATTGTCCTTGTCCCCCGACACCGATAGCACTACCGCTCGTAGTATTGTAGCTGTATCCGCTCACATCGGAGAATCCAGATGTATCTGCGCTCACCCAGCTGATCAAATCCTCTTCAAACACCTCCCATTTGTCCGTAATTATCGTCTTGGATTTCTTCGTCGGTTTCTGCATGGCCACGATCGCTTTGTCGTCCTCCATCTGCGCCGCCGCCATCCGGCCGCATTCCACGAAGCTTTCCTTCCTTTTCGACGCTTGGTTGATTATCCGTTCGAGGTCTCTGATATCCTCTTCCGGGATCTGTTCGACTTTAGGACAATCCGCCGCGCCGAGGATCCCCATATCCATGCAGTATTCGAGGTACAATGAGAGCTCCTCCCCTTGAACCCCCGCCTTCTGAACCACCCCGAGAGCCATCTGCGCCTCCTGCTTGCCTGGGGCCGCGTAAATCCTCAACAGCGCGCCGGCAATCCCTTTGCAGACTCTGCTGTACACGTCGAAGATCTCCGTCAGCAAACATATCATTGCTTCGGAAATAAGATAAACCTTGTTGTTATTGTATGTGTGATTATTAGCGCGATGCGGACTAATCGCTTCCGGCTTGATCTCGATAAGCATGTCGAGCAACGACTGCCACTTTTGCAATCGCCCGAGCTCCTCCAGCAGCGGCGGCTCCTCCTGGTCGGACTTGCTGTTGTTCTTCTTCACCAACGTGCTAAAAAATGCGGATCTCTGATCCAAATACGTAAAATAAGCGCGGACAAACGCGTCGTACGCCCACGTCTTGCTGGGCTTAGAGTGTTTGTCGCAGAAGTTGGAAAGGTCGAACGGCAGCCGGCCGATCTTTTGGACGGAGAGGATTTTGCAGCAGAGAATGCCGTGCATGAGCATTAGGCCTTTGAGAGCGACGACCCAAGAGTGAGTTTTCTCCATGCGCGTGGAAAGTGCGTAAAGGAGGGGCTTGAGGTAGAGCGGAGAGGTGCGGACCCATTGGTACACCCTGTGGAAATTCTTGTAATCGACGGTGGCCTCGTCGTGGCTGGTGGCTTTGATGATGATGGCCTCCAAATCGGGGTTGCGGAACGACGTCCGCCGTGAGATGGTGGCCACCCAGATGCTGTTCCGGTCTTTGATTAGCCCGGCAGCCTTTTTCCACAGTTTCATTTCCCTCCTCTCTCTCTCTCTCTAATTCTAATTTGTCACCAGCACTTTCTCATGCAAACCCTCCTTTCCCTTATTTTAGCTCTCTAATTACATTGTTTTTGTTTGTTTTTCCAATTGGACAGACAGCCTGTGGCTATATTTGGGAGGTGAATAAATTGGGAATAAAATATTTTTTGAGTGATTTTCCAAATAAAACGAGTGATGGAATCTCAACGAACAGAAGAGCAGCATTGGCTGGCTGTTTTTTTTGCACCAGAATAAGAAAGATGTCTAGATGTATTTGCTTTTGTTGGACTTGTTCCAAAGGTCTGTTACGCTCGTCACATGTTAATTAACGCGTTTCTATTTTTAGGAGATATACCATATACACCAATATGCCAGAGAGGATCCATTAAAATTCTTATGAGAGTCGTGTTCATATACTCAAACACCGAAATTTTTTAGAATGGCCGTTCAATAATGAGAACAGATGTTGGTCTATATTGCGTCCATGCTAAAACAAACTCACTTATAAACGATAATGTTGCTTAGACATACCAAATTGACCACATTTCTCATATAGGTTAAGATAATGATTGTAGTTATAAGTGAGATCCACGTGTATAGAGAGGTGGTTTATAATATAATTAGTTTTATTTGTCTAAATGTTTTTTATGAGCTGTTTCATCATAAAAATTCAATAATACTTGTTGAAATCGACAAATTGTAAGATCTAAAGAAACTGAAAAATTAAATTTCTTTCAAGAACTGTAAGCAATATAACTCACAATTTTAGTCTAGCACGCATGCTGAAACAAGTCAACAAAGCAATAATACAACTTTTAAGCACATTTTGACAAACTATATATGATTGAGACTACTAGATGAGACAACAAAATCTTCTAATGATCAGGTTGTAGATACGCTGTGTCTTGTGTAGAACAAATAGTAATTTTTTGGTACTTTAAGAAAACTAGAGCAGAATGCTGATTGCTTTTGTGGAGGGTACTGCATAAAGTATTATGTATTGCAATTTGCGTTGAATGAACAAATTAGGCACCTACAAAACTAAAGTGTCTTAAAATTTGGGTCTGTGTGAATGTGTTTGTGTGAGTATGAGCCTGCATTCTTAGCTTTTCATTCCTCCTACTATTCTATAGCCACATCTCTCTCTCTCTCTCTCTCTCTCTCTCTCTCTCTCTCATGCATTTGCTGGCTAGCTAGTAGCTGCTTAAGTTCTGCAAACCAATGAAAAGCAGAAAGTAAGGTTATATTTTTAATCAAGCAAGCTGCATAGAGTTACTACAGTAGAAAATGTCCCTAAAAGCAACAAAGTGAAAGGGAGAAAAAAAGAGAAAGAGAGCTGCAATTAAGGGCAGGTCCCAAACCCAATAAAGAAAAGAAAAAAGGGTTCAACTAAAGGAGCTCAGTTAATCCAAAAAGACGAAAATGGTGGGAATCTTCATTCCACTGTGCAAAATCATCCCATACCGCCACCTCTCTCTCTTTTACTCCTCCTTTTCATGCCCCCCAGCTTTCTCTTTCCTATATTTTCCTCTCTCTCTCTCTCTAAAATTTTCTCAGCTTCTGGCATGCAACAACACTACTATGAACTACATCTCTATGGGATTTTCATGTGAGGATGATTTTGTAAGTCCTCTCTTTCTCTCGCCACACACATACACTTTTCCATGGGTAATGGTTTCGATCCGCACTCATTTTCTTCTCCTGCCCAGACTTGTTTAGTGTGCAGAAATCACTTTCCTTGAGTAGTACTCATTGACATGAATGTTTAATTAGGACGGAAAGGAAGGCGAGGCTCCACTTTTATATGAAACGAGGGAGAATCAACACAGAAGCAGCGGGTGCATGGATGTTCATAATCACGACCATCATATGCAGGTTGAAGTCGACTTCGAGTTTTGGCCCGTGGAACATCCTCTTGAGCCACCTGATGAGGATCGCCCTGTCAAATGCCCAATGCCCGACTCTTCTGTCATTAATGTGAGCAAGTAATCTGATAGATGCCTTTTCTGCTTTTATCTGTAAAATTTCGTAATGAACACTTTCTCATCTCAGTCACTAGCATTACGATCTAGTAACATTTCTTTTCACTTGTAAGTAAGAGACGTTCCAAGCTAAAACGTTTCTTCCTCCAGTCATTGCCTTTTCATATATATATATATATATATATATTTTTTTTTTTTTTTTTTTTTATGTGTAGATCTTGATGTTATTTTGTTGCTCGAATACATGGACTGAATGGAATTTCAATACAATTAGTAGTAAAAACTTGAGGCGTATATTTAACCTCTGGCAGTGTTATATATGCAGATTGATTTTGTCTCACGTAAAATGCA
Source organism: Cotoneaster glaucophyllus (assembly GCA_036320875.1). Taxonomy (NCBI): domain Eukaryota; kingdom Viridiplantae; phylum Streptophyta; class Magnoliopsida; order Rosales; family Rosaceae; genus Cotoneaster; species Cotoneaster glaucophyllus. Next base: position 61,152 of record JAVVNS010000100.1, read on the forward strand.
TTTACAGGGAGGAGGGAGGAAGGAAAAAAGGCTTTCAGAGAGCAACAGCATGCGTAAGAGGACAGAAGCATCATCTGCGCCTGGAGCAGCTTATAGCAATCAAGGATTAATGAATCAGACGGTAGCGGCAGTGGCAACGCCGCCTCCTGTTCGAGCAGTGCGTAAGAGGCACCACCACACTCTCACCCGCGGCGACCATATGATATCACCTCTGAGAAGGATGCCACCTCTTCCTTCTCTCCCAACGCAGAGCATTACCGTCTTTCAAATGCTCCAGCAGTTCGACAAGTTCGACTCTTGAACGAAATTAAACCCAGTTTTCGTTTTTATTCAGTGATGAGAAGATCCTCTTGATATCACATATGTTGTAGCTTATGGTTAGCCCGAGCTTGGACTTTTTATGATTTCATTGGCACGTTCATATAATCGTTTAGTTTTTTATTTTAGGAAAAGCGATTTCCGCACACTGCTCACCTCTCTCAGAGACTCTTTTAACTTTCTCCCTTGATTTTCTTTGGTTTTATTCAATCCGAGGACAAAACAAAACAGAAGGTGTGCAGGAGGAGAAAAGGGATTGCGGAAATCAGTTTCATATTTTAAAGGGGCATAGCATATGATAAACTTCTTCTCTTTCATTGCAAAAATCACGTCCTATATATAGTATCTGAAAGGAAAAAGACATGAAGAAACTGTAATCTCCTAAACAGGGGAGTAAAAAAGAGCGAGTTCACCGTCTTCCATGGAGAGTTGTCCGCTATGGTATAACCCTTGAGAGTTTCCGGAATAATACCGCGGCAAGGTTAACCACATCTTTTCTGTCTTCCCGTCCCTTTCCCATATTCACCGCACAATTATCAGCTGTAAAACCCTGATACCTGTGCAGTACATTTGGATAGTCCCGCTCCGGTTTCTACACAAAGTTTCATTCAAAAAGTGATATACATAGGGCAACTCCCATGCCAAGTATCAATGCAGTTAACTGTAAAGCCGTGCTTTTCAATGATGAGCCGCCATTGTTGTTCATTTCAGCAAGCACTCCAGCAACAGCAATGTATATAAATCCACCAGCTGTAAAACCCTGAAAATAGATTCAACAAAGTATAAAGATAGCTACTTGGATCATGAAAGCCAAATATGAACCGAATATTTAACCAGAACATTCCCGGGCTACATTATTGTCACCTCAATCAAAGATGACTGTCCCGCATTTTGTCCCAAAATAAGAGCCTGTATCAATAGCAACGGATTACTCTCATTTCAATTATCGAAGATAATAACTAAAATGGAATAACCCTACAACAAAGACAATACTTTACCACTGCGGTTCCAAGTAGTGCCACAAGTGCTGAGAGAAAGTTGAAGAACAGAGCTTTAGATACGCTGAAACCAGACCTTACAAGAATACCAAAATCACCGACCTGAAACAAAGGTAAAACAAGCTATAAAGTTATATATCTCCAAGAACCAAGACAACAAGACTCAGATTGGATGTGACTGTTTAGCCAGCCCGCCCATCTAGACTACCTCATTACATATTAACGAACAACAGAGAGAACTCAAACCTCTTGAGGAATCTCATGTGCAAGCAAGAACAGAGTTCTAGACCACCCACCAACAGATCCATGAAGCAGGAATGCACTTCCTAAAGCCATCCCATCCGTAAAATTGTGCTGCAGTGGCAATACAAATATTTCAGTAAATAATATCTATCATGAACCACATTTTGTTTAAAGATATACAAGCTTGAGAGCAAGCAAGAAGTCACATACAACACCATCCGAGAAGAGATTGAGATAGCCGAACACAAGATTTGAGGGTGATTGAGTAGTTTCCCCTTTTGCGGACTTGGCCTCAGGAGTGGAATCATTTGCAGCATGTACATGTTGTTTATCATCGCTCCCACCAGTCCTAGTGTTTCTCTGCACGATGGAAATGTGGCCATACTTAAATTGCAGTCCAGTATTAAAAGTTGATTAACAAAATTAGATTGGCCACAAAAATCAGATAATAGTAAGATTCATGCAAGATGCATATAACTATATAAGCCAGCAGACGTCAAGTCTGTGCCGACCTTAAACAAAGATGAACACAAGCCCTCTGAAAAACCAACAAGCCAACTAAACTGCTTGCCTTACGAATATGCGAGTCCTGTTGAGTATTTTCGATCAAAGAATCATTTAAACCATCAGCTGTCACTTCTCCATCAGATGACTTCTTCAGTTTCCTTCCATCTTTTCCATTAGAAGATTCTGACTGCAAGTCATCATGAGAATCATTATCATCCTTCAATTTCTTGCTGTTCTTATGATGATGATGATGATGACCATGACTCCATGCATTAGTTCCTCCAGAGTTTTCCCCTCACTGTCTTTTCTACCAGAAGAAATAATACAATTCCCGCTGCAACAACCCGTACAGTACTATTAAAATTCAACTAAAACCAATCAGGAAGGACCTTACAATAATCGGGTACAATAACAAGCTCAAGGAAACCTAAAACACTAGGAAACGAAACAAGGGGTTACAGCCTACGGAGTCGTATGGAAGAAGTGATGTGCAGGTGGAAACATCCATGCACACAGAAACATACATCACATGCACCTGCGCTCGGACACCCACACAAACACAAATTCATGCAGACACGAAGCATGGTTAAGACAGCATGCAGAACACAGATTAGAACTAACCCAGGATGGATAATCCTACTGAAAGATCTTCCAAAGAATGCGAATGTGAATGCTCATGCGAATGAGAATGGGAATGGCCTTCATGGTCGTCATGCGAGTCGGATTGCCCTCCTCCTGCAATTAATATAAGATTCTGGGTCAACTGCTGATAAATGTAAAAGACAAGCATCTTACACATTATCATTTATTGAGAAATTATACATTTTTAATTAAGGAAATTGAAGAGTTCACTTACACATTGTCATAATTTAAAATCTACTTTTTTAAAGATGGATCGTTATATGCTCTTGGCAAATTAAGATATAAGAACTTCAGAAATAATTCAATACTTGAAACATCAGACTATAGCCGGTGTAAGAAGATTATATGGTATGATTTGTACAGTGTAAGGATGAACCAAAAGATGCAAATCAACGCAGGCTTCATAAACTACTTCCAGATTATTGTCATACCAAAAGCATGTGGTAACTGATGAAGAAAAGCATCCCCCAACATTGCTCCAGCCTGAAAATGAAGTACAAATTAGATTGTCAAATTCCCATTCCCATCCACATGTTCCAACAATCTACTCCAACGGTCAAAGTTCTGTAAACTTATAGGGGCATAATTCCTGAAGCCTAAATTGGGTATTTGAATTGATGACGATCTTAACACGGATACAAGAAAACTTAAGAGTGTACATATCAAATTGGTACTAAAGAGATGCAAACCATATACAATTGGATTAGATTTTAAAACTAGATAAACAGGTCTGCAGAATCTGACCCCAAATAAAGCCAACGAATCAACAACTGCCTTGGATGGCTTCCCCTGCACTGCAATAAAGCAGTAAATTCAGTCCTGGTCATCGGCAAAGGCTTCTTGAAGCAAAAGTCATCGGCAGCGTCAACAAAAAGACAATGTAAGTAATAATTGAATCACTTACCGAATATCACTGGCAAGATAATCAGGCAAATGAGGGAGGCCATGCTCACCAAAAGCGAGCACCCCAAGGAATGAATCCAGAGACCTATACATGATAAATAAGAATGCGGTTACACACTCACACAATCGAGATCAGCTTATTCTGTATGACACAAACTTCAGGTGCAGCGAAAAAGAAACACACAAAACAAGACTGTCAAATCAGATTACAAACCAAACAAGCATTGTGCTTTTCGCCAATTCTATCAATACCATAACGAAAATTTCCCAGCTTTTGTACTCACCAATTGGCCTCTTCAAAAATTTCAATTCGTTCAATCCACATTCGAAGCAATCAAGCAGTATAACGAAAATTAAACCAATTAAGTGCCTCACACATTATACACAATTTCGAAGAAATACCAAGAACCGAGAGCTGCGGAGCTCCAAAATGCTCGTGATCGTGACCATGATCGTGCTGATGAAATTCAAATCCGTACAACTTCATGTCCTCCTCCTCCGCCAATTCCTCGGGAAGCTTCGATGTCGCCAACAATCTCTCCTCTTGGTGGCTGTGGCTGTGGCCGCTGCTGTGACCGTGGCCGTGGTCGTGGTGATGCGCATGGCTGCAGCCGTGGTGGTGAGTGTGAGGCTCGTGAGCGGCAGATGCAGAGAACCCAGAAACAAAACTCAGATCCGAACAGTGCCCAACAACCAAAGCAACAGCAACCAAGACGAAACCTTTCTTACAAAGCGCCATTTTCTGAGAAACCCCAGTTGTGTGTTAAGGTGGGGTTTTATTGTAATTATCGAATTTAAGGTCGGTGTTGGTGGAGGAGTTGAAGTCTGTTTTGTCGGAAGGGAGGGCTTAAGAAGGACGGCGCTTGCAAGTGCCTTCGATGGTCATGACAACAACAGCAACAAAAAAGAGGACGATTATGCCGATTATAATGCCGAATGTCACCACATCCATCCCCGACTCCCTCTCTCCCTCTCCTTTTTCGGGCTTTTTATTTCTTTATCCTTTTGTTTTGTTCTCGGAATCCCCGAAAAGAAACTCTGACAGCGCGGTCGCTTCTCTCTCACTCCACACTCTCGCTACCCCCGCAAGTCCACAGTCGAGAGACTCACCTTTCCGGATTGGATTGGCCGCTCAACAAGTCCACCACTTTGTGTCATTTCATCCAACAAATCCACAACTTTGTGTCATCATATTTGAGTTTTTTTGTCTGTTGGCATTGGAACATGGAGAATTCCGAAGATTTGTGAATCGTATTTGTTCATTGTACATCATGCGGTCAAAAATTATTTTAAATATTTTTATTTAAAATTAAACACAAACAGTACTTGACAAAAACTGACCGCACGATGTACGATGAACGATACGATTCACTGATCTACAGAATCATCTCCGTCACTGAAAGGATCCGGAGAGGATCCTGTTGGCATTGCGGGGAGACCAACCTAACACGGTTACACCGTCACTTGACTTTTTGTCAATAAAAATAAAAATATTTGAATAAAAAAGCTCGAATATTTTTATTTTATTAGCACAAATATCGTCGTAACGGAATACCTAAATTATATAAATCAGTCAGAAATTGTTTTTTTGGAAAGATCAGTCGGAAATTGTTTGAGACTACTGACTAGGAAGTGTTCCCATCCCTTAAATACTCCTATTGGTAATTTGGTATTGGATTCCAACACAAGAAATCTTCAAGTTTGTCAACCAGATGTAAATTCAAAGATTTACCAGCACAAGAATTGCATCCAAGTGGTTTTGCATCTTGTTTGCACAAAGAAACGAAGAAAGCTTTCAATGAAATCGTACTTAACGTAACACACCGTATTAGTTGCTCTGTTCAGAAGTCCTATCTAGCGAGAAGCGTCGAAAACGTGCTTAAGAATGCCTGTTACAGTATCAAGAATAAACTCTTCATCGCATCCTGTTACAAACTTAACTGCAATTAAAAGGAATAAACTGAATTAGTACCAGTGCTTTCTTTCAATTAACTGAGATGCTGCAATAGCGGTGCAAAAACGCGAAATGGTGAATAAACAAAACCTCCACAAAGCACATCACGAAAGAAAAGAGTAAGGAAACTAGAAATCTTACCCCAAGGAAGAACAGGAAATTCCAACATCTGTTTAGGTACTGTGATGATATATGAAGCAACCTGCAAAACAACAAACAAAACAAAATTAGAGAACACAAACCAAACTTATCTACATTTACTAGTACTAAGATTCGGTTTTGTTAAACATGCCAAGACTGATGCAGCGAGAGAGCGAGGATTGGTGTAGAGCACCGATGTCTCCTCCTTTTCGTAAAGAAGATCCATGATGTCCATACCTGCTTCAAAGTTCACAAGTTCCCCAACTTTTGCCACTCCCCTGAACTCAAAACCCCACGAAAGATGTATCAAAATGAGGCTAGTAATCCTCGAAAACAAGCAGATCATGAAAGGAAGAAGCTAACACTAATAGTACAATGAAAGTATCGAAAACTTACTTAAATTGGAGCAGAAGCTCTTCAAAGTGTACAAAAGCAACATTGTTCATGCCAATCTCAAAATTCACTTCCTTTGATAAAGAACATAGACAACTCTCAGCCGACTAGCACAATACAAAGCAAACAAAAAGAAAGAAGAGAAGAGAAATTCCAGAGCTCTAGAGTTTACCTGCATTAAAACCACCTCCTGTGACATGATCAACCAAAATGTAACGCACCCCGATAAGAGAAAAGGATCAAATTTTTATGTGGAATATGTGCTTCGCGAAGCCCTTGGCAAAAATTGCACTACATATTAATGGCTTACCGCTTCCAAGTAATCTCGAACGGTGTAGTGTTGCTCCTTGATGATGCTGTCCCCCAAAGACTTGAATATCTTCACAGACAAATGCAGAGAAGTGTGTATCTATCGATAAAGCATCAAATGGACATAGATTAGGATGAAAAGTCCAAGAAAATTTGCAGAGAAAAAAGATCGGAAACCTACTTTCGTTGAAATCCACAGCGAAACAAGCGCAAACAGCTGCAAATTGCTTTCTCTCAAGGGATACAAAAGCCAGTTTGCCACATCATTTGCCCGTTCCTCCAACCTTCAAATGTACATCCAAGTCAAGTTAAGCCCTAATTTTAAGGGAACTTTAATGAAAAACTCCCGGTACTGTTTACTTTAACGAAAAATCATATATTTACCCTAAAAAGTCAATCCTGATAATATTTACTTTACCTTTTATTTTGTCATTTTCGTTAAAACTCAAAGTTTTCAAATCATTTTCATTACTGTTCCCTAATTTTAATTGAAGACAAAACAGAAATTGAAAAAATTTAGATGGAAGTACTTACCGGGACAAACATCGAGGGTAAAATCGATGAGCGAAGAGGGACAATGCGGTGTATTTCACTATCGGAGCGAGTTGGAGTTGCTAAATTTTACATTCCGGTGTGAGAATTTGAGGAAACTGAGAATAAAATCGATTAAATTCAGAGCGATAAAGAATTCGAAACCGGCGTACTTGAGCAGATTCGATGAGCAAGTGAAGGAGGCGCGCTCGCAGAGGCAGCGCCGCCGCAGCGAACTCCCTCTGCATCTCTCTACGCCGCCTTTGGAATCTCCAGTTTTAGCCTTTAGGGCGCGCGTTTTTGAATCTGGACATTTTTGCTTACTTCAGGAAGCTGACGACGGCGTTTTGGAAATATGCCTATTTGGGCCTCGTACACTAATTCTGCCCCGTTTCAGTTGGGTCCCAAGGCCCACGTTTGTCTTGTTCTCTTGCTGGGCTTCGGCCCTCCATGTTATCCCAATTAGTTTGGCTAATAATTGTGATCTTACGTCGGAATGTGGAGTGTGATGAGGAGAATGCTGCCGCGAATGGTTGACAAATATGAGTGTGCGTCTTAGTTTGTGTATAGGGGTGCAGGTCGGAATGATTCCGATTCTGAAAGTAAGGGTTTATCGTTAACGTTTTGCAAAACGGTTTTTAGTATTCTGAAAATTTCGAATTCGATTTTGAAATTTTAGAATGAAAATAAAAAGCGTTGTTTCCGATCTGATCTATTCGAAAATCACCCATATTTGGATCTACAAACTCTATCTGGTGTGGTAGATATACTTTGACCCTTTCAGGTACCAAAGAAAACCATTGTTATGTCATTGTTTTAATTTGTTTTCTTTAATTTGATATTATGGGTATGCCCTAGCGCTGGTGATGAGAGTAGTCAATCTCCTACTAAACTTTTTTTTTTAATCTAAAAGAAAAACGAATGAATAATGGTCGTGATTAGGGAACCATGATCCATGACAATTAAATACAACTTGCTAGTCCATGTATGGCTTTTCTTTTCAAATTTATCTTCTTCAAATGAACAGCATTATTTGTGTTCCAAATTGATTCTCACGTGAGGAGTGGGTGTAGGCCACAAGGACAAGCAACCTGTAATAGTATTTTCTTTGTACAAGTTGTAGTTTTTCTTATCGATCGTATCTTTGGTATCTGGTATATATTCTTGTTTATTAAAAATGAAGATCAGATGGATGATGGATCTTCCACTTAGCCATGCTCAAAGATATGCCGTTCCCACTACACGACGTATTTCCAAACTTCCCAATCATGTATATCATCATGTGTTTCCATTTCCATCACTCCTTTCATTTTATCTTTTTCAATAATAAAAATTTGAATTTCCCGACAAATGATCATCGTTTAGTGCATTCATTTTAGAGAAATGTCCAGTGATTTTATCAAAGTGAGATTCTCTGTCACCTTACAATTTAATGATAATTTCTGTGCTAACATTATAAAATATTGTGCAAAAAATATGAGGTCGCGGACAGTGAAGGAGTCAGGATTTTAGCTTACGAGGGGGCTCAAAAGTCTCAATTTGAAATGCTCTCTTAATCTTACAAAAATTACTTTGATGTAAGGGAGAAACTGACTATCGTCATTTGGGTCTGGTATGATATCGTTCTCATCATATATCCTCTTCCTTAAACCTAAACATGAAGCCTCTCTGGCTTTCTTCCTCTCTCCCTCCACTAATCTCCAGACCAAAGTTCACCTCAAAGCTCACAAACAACATATTGTCTGAACTCCATAGGAGCTACCAACCTCAAATCAAACCCGATGAAAAAATTAAAGTAAAAACATCTGATTCGGGCTCTGAACCTACGGAAAAACCTTGAAAATCATAAGCATAACACTAAACATTTATGCATGAGAAAAATGTCATGATGGGCTTGGGACCATCGATCTTAATCCCTTCATGGCTCTGTCTCTGGTAGCATAAAGTCTATGGAGAGTCCCACTTTTAAGAGACTACTTAGCATTTCTTTTCATTTAATTTGTAAGAGACATTTTTATAGGTATCTGAAACACAATTCATGCGGTGTATTATTCACATGTTATAATGAGAGTGGACAATAACTTTATATGTCTCAATTTTAGAACAATGTTACATGATTATGTTTCAAATACAACGAAAAGAATTGGTCAATTCTTAAGCTGCACTAGTCATTAGTAAGTTCCATTAAAACATCTGCCGCGAGATATATATGGGTGCATGATGGTTAGCACACAAGACCCTGGTCCCCGGTTGGGAGCATAATATATATATATATATATATATATATATATATATATATATATATATATATATATGTAATTAAATCTGTATTATGTATGATGATTGGACCAAAACAAAAACCTTCAATTTCATAATATTCGATCCAAATAGAAAGGGTGCTTCTTCACACCAACTTTTACTGTACATTCATCACCCGAGTTATGTAAGCACAACTATATATTTATTATAATTATTACAAGCTTCTTAAGTAAACTAACATTTTTATGCTCAAAGTTTTAAGCTTGTTGATCTCCCTTTCCATACAAAATTATGGGTGGAGGATACTTGAAACTTGCTTGATACTCTGTCTAACCTGTCTGGTAGATAAAAACTATGATATCCTCTCAATGTTCTTAAAACCCCAACTTCTGCTGTAAATATTGCATTCACAGGTCTGTGATCAGACAATTTTGATTCACCTCTATTGTATACATGTTGCTTCAACCCTTCTCCGCGCCAAATTATCCGATCACACCTTAAAAAAACCAATAATTAAAGACAATTAATTTCATATCACGTGTTATGGTAACACCACGTGTAGGTATACATGTTGCATATTACATGTAATAGTTAAGTGAAACTTACCAGGCAGGAGCACGCCTCTTTTCACCTTTCTTTCCTGGAGGACATCCATAATATACATCAGAACTTGGACAATATTTGTAAGTGGGAGCAAATTCAACAGCTCCTTCATTCCAACCTTCGAGTACTTGTCCCTCTTTGAGCTGCATCATCAGCTAATCCCAATGAAAATTGATGTCAAATTTTGAGTGAAAGAAATTAAATTAAATTTTTTTTAAATAAATATTTATATAAAGGGTAAAGTATTAACGATTAAGCTAGTGGTTTACCTGATCATGTTTTAGTAAGATATTCCATGCTCTTATATCCACTAACGAACGCGTTGTTGCTTCCGGAAGGGAAATTCTATAATTCAAGTCTCCGAGGAAAATTACTCGACTGCAATATTTTTGAACCTAGCAATTAGTCGCCGCTGTTGAGGTATTTAATTTACTGTAGTACTTCAAAACATATTATGTATATCTGTAATTAATTAGCTCGGCTTTATATGATAATAACTTTTGACTATATATATATATATGAGAAATGCTAATTAGGAGACTCTCTCCCTCAAAAGTGAGATTCTTCATAGACTCTCTGCCACCTATTGGTTTTTGGCACAATGTTTTATAATGTCGACACGGTAATTAACGTTAAGATGTGAGATGACAGAAAATTCATGAAGGATCTCACTTTTAAGAGATTCCCCTTTGCTCTCATATATACACATATGAAGTCAATGATTTAAAAAAACCCATAGTTTGAATGACATGATCATATGACTAAAGGAAGAGATCCTCTCCGGATCTCTCCCACCAAAGCCCACCAATCAATTATTCCGGACCCTTAAATTTTGATTCAACGGCTACAAACATGAGGTTCCTTTAAAGTTATAATATTTTTAGTCATTGAATCAAATAACAAGGGCCTGGATTAATTGATTGGTGGACTTTGGTGGGAGATTTCCGAAGAGGATCTCTTCCCATATGACTAATAGACCATTTACTGTTTACTGGTATAAAGAAGTCAAGCTTTTCATGTGGTTAACATAATTAGTCCAACATGGCCATATATAATTTGGTTAACTACTACTTAATTGTAAATAATATTATATAGAACAAGTAGTAATAAAGATCAACAACACTACAGGTTTGTCGGCTCTTTTAATTAGTTATACAATTGTGTTATTTTCATGCTACGTACATATATAGTGAAAAATAGACTGCTTGATTAATGAGATTAATTATATAATGTATAATAAACTAATGTAATAACGAATTGGGTTTGGGCGGTTTCAAAGTTTAGTTAACATACTCATGATCTAAGATCCTTCGTGGCAAATCAAGCAACGGGCCTCTGGGAAAACTTGTTCTGGAAAATATATCGGATATGTTAGAATTCCTCAGTTTCTCATCTCCTTCTTTACCCCCTGAAGCTAGATGAGTGCACACGAAGCAAAAGCTTGTTTCATGTAATCGAAATCTAACAGAAACCGAACCCTGCATGCATACCATAATTTTAATTAAGATAAAAAAGTAATGTACCTTTGATCATTATTATTATTTAGATCATGTATAATCTCAGGCTCTGGAATATCGATCATGAGGCTACAATATTACAAAATATCAATGTTCTGCCACTTAAGAGTCTTTAAATTCAATTCAGCAGTTGTCTCTGTGTATTGTAAATTTTTTCAAAGCATAAAGTATGTAATAATAATATTAAGTCCACGTACCTTATTTCCTAGGCATCCCATGATCCCACAGCCAACACAGGAGACACTTGGATTCCGAATAAATGGACGAAGATTACTTCGAATCCAAACTGATATTAGTATCCCCACCATTTGCTTACTTACAATACAGTGGAAGTCTGGTGGATTATCAATATCGTTGTGTCTTTTCTTGTTTAAAGCTTCTCTGATCAAGGAATTCCATTTCATGCAGATCTTACTATTCTCAGATCCTAGAACATTGGAGGCTTTCAGAGGAACGATTTCTTGAAACCTGAACAACATGAAAATTAACATGCATCGTGAGTAATTACAACTTTTGTTTTTGTTTTTTTTTCTAATTTAGTATGGAATTTTGTACGTACCCAAGAACATAGATGTCAGAGGATGTGTCAATCCAATCCTCCATATTCATATCTTCTTGTGGTTCCACCCCACCAACATTCCATGTACTAACAAAAACCCTAGATGAAGAGAAAACAAAACCATACGTACGTATGAGATGTATAAAAATACATTTTATTAAAAAATGGTGGACCAGGGAAAACAATATCGGGATCGAGTTGGGAAATACATACTTGTACTTGTGTGTGTTAGTGTCCTTGTGATGATTGAAGACGGTAGAGGTATGGTTTGAAGACGGTTGATCAACACTTGGTGTTTCCAGTATTAATTCCTCCGAGACATCGTTTCTTGGAAAATCTGCTACAAAGTTGTTGCTTCCCAATTGCTTTCTCAGAATCTTGTTTGCCACTAATCTAGGCCACATCACCTGATTAAGGGAAACATAATATATTAATATTGTTATAAGCATTTTTATGCATATATATATATATATATATATATATATATATATATATATATATCTGTGTGTGTGTGTGTGTATACATATACATATACATATATATATATATATATATATATGGAGGAGGAAAAATATCAACGGGATGCCTAAAAGGTAGAGAAGAAGGTGCTCACTTCTCCTTGCCTTCTAGCCATGGACAGAGAGAAAGAGGGGAAGAGTTGAAGTATTTGATGCGAGAGAGGGAAGGAGAAAGGTCGGATAGAGGATGCCAAAACTGATAAAAATTAAGAAATGCAGAGAGATAATCATGCATGCCGCGAGACCACTGCAAGTTGGGGTGGTTTGGAGGAGTTGCTCTTAACTAAAGCGACGTGGATTGTTTCAAGGATAGAAAATGCAGCAACCGTTAAAAAGAAGTGGCTGCATTGCTTGTCTACCAATATATATATATATATATTCTTTGAGAGAGAGGGAGAGAGAGTAAAGAGAAAACACGGGTCTCTGCAGGCATGAATTTTTTCTGTTTCCTTAAGGCATAACTTGAAGGATATGATATGCTTTTACAGAATTGTTTAAGCACGGGGTGCATGCAAGTGGGCGTGCTCCATCATCAACCATTATGAAAAACAGATGAGCAACAGTAAAAACAAAAAAAAATAAAAAAACCTAATTTTTTTCTAACGTGTCAACCGCTTACTGGTGATCAAAATGTCTTTTTTTTTTTTTTTTGAGAACTAAATGTCCTTATTTGGACATGACCCTACTTCGTATTTAAGCTGGATCATCACTTCTATTTTGCTGCTGATTCATGGCTAGTTGGTATTTAATATCCTCTAAATTAAAGCTCACGCAAATTTGTAATAGGGTAATACTAGCAAGTTTGCAAACTAAATGACGTGTCACCACTTAAGTAATAATCCAATCATCAATAATTACGTCATTTAATTTACAAAATTTTATTTAAAAATTGTGTCCTCCAAACATTACCTTTCGTACTAACATAGAATTTAGAAAAGCTTGATGAAAACGAAATTCTCCATGCCAACTTTGCCCAAGTTTCTGGAATATTCTTTATCTCTTCGAATTATAAATCTCTCTGGCACTACATATGTCGACGTACTAATGTATTTGGTGAAGTAGCCAACTGACCCAATCCAATGCGATAATCTCCGAGTTTGGTTTGTGTTGGAAAATATATGTTTTCTAAGTTAGCAAGTGAGCAATTGATATATCTTCATTAGGAATTCTTTTTCTTGGACAACTGTAAGAACGAATAAGGAGTATGTCTCTTTTTCTATTTTCTATTAGGGTTAGATTGCTTTCTTATTTGTTTCAGAATGAAGTCTTTATAAATACACCTTGTAACTTAATATAAAAGTTAAATCGTTATAAGATGTAGTCCTTTCGTTATGTAGTTGTCTTGACCATATTGTGGTCTTATTCTTTATTGTAGTCAATAAAATTGGAATCAGAGTTTGTAATTAGTTTTTCTTCTTTTCTAGTCCTTTGTTTTGTTAATAGTTTGGCTGCTATCTAGTAGCCTTGGGGAGCAAGGCAGCTTTTGTGTTGTTTGCTGCGGGTAAAAACTAATCGGATTGAATTATAATTTTTTAAGATATATATAATTTAATTTGCAAGAAGTCAGATACATACTTTTTATTGTATCCAACTAGAAGAAAAAAAATTATATATACGTATGTGTATATATTTCACGTATAGACACTGAGAAGACACATCCAAAAAAAGGGGCACTCGGTACTGTTGACTCTCTCATTGATAACACAAACATGTTTCCAAAAAGCTGATTTAATTAAATGGTCTGATGTATTCGGCTGGCTGGAATATCATATCAGGGATGGCCTCAGAGCATGCAATATGCAAGTCGTTTGTAGAATTGTAGTTCGAATTTTTCCAGAGCCGCCGGCAGAAATTCACAAGTTGGTGTATAAACAAATTTAATGGATTTAAAATTTATGGTACGTGACCATCGACCAGTATCTTAACCTAACATTGAAAGCCTTCCAAATTTTTAAGTTTTTTTTTTTCCTAGTGTATATTATACTTTCCAATCACACTGCAACTTGTTCACAAGATTCCAATATTAAATCATCCGGCAAAAAAAAAACCTCCAATCAAATAAAAAATTTGTATAGTTTAACACCACTAATTATATATACTCGTTAACTATCGTAATCAACCTATATTAATAGGTGTTTACAATTTACACACCATACGTATTTTGGGATTTGATAGGTACTAATGACAGCCACAAGACGCAAACCACCAATCCAATTTTCTTATTTGGATGGATGGCGAGCCCAATGTTTCCAATAAAAACGTCATCTTTTTGTCATATTGAAAGCAAAAAAAACACAATATTTTACGCTGTGTTTTTTCTGAATGTTTGTGTTTGTGTTCTTGTACCTACGCGATTTTGTGTTAATTAATATGATCTCCTAATGATACATATTAATTATTAGCATATGTGCTCATAATTGTTATTTAGGACATATATATTTGGTGAGATATTTGGAAAATTGGGGCACAACAAGCTAGTCACGTCCGATCGGCCCGATCCTAGTTAATATTAAGTGATGCAGGCTTAGCTTCATCTCATCAGCTTGAAATCAGCAAATTACAAGCACGTTGTGGAGCCAAAAATAATCACAAGGTGATATGTGGATTTTTGGGTAAAAAGGACAAAAATACCCTTGAGGCATACTGGGATTCCTACACGCGAGCAGCGGGCAATCATCCGTCAAAAATGCTCCAAAAGAGGTAACTACTTAAGTCCATCTCATCAAATTCCCTTTTGCAAAGTAACCTACAAAATATTATGTTAATTGGTTAATTAATGGATTAATTACCCAATTAATCCATTAAATATCAATTAAATCATCCAATTAACCACAAAATATATCCCATTCAATCCCAAAGCTACTCAAGGGCCGACCACCATTCCAATCCTCACCTTTCTCATTTTCTCTATTTTATTACCCAAATTAAAATAGACATTTATTTTTATAACCTCCTATTTATTCCTTTCATATTTAATTAGCCAATAAATTGGCTAATTAAACCAAAAATTGAACCCAAAAACCCTTGTATTGCCCGGCCATCTCTTCTCAAAAATGGGCAAGCCTAACCCTATAAATAGGCTCCTATTTTAACCAAACACTCATTCCAACACTCTTGCAAAAATCCCAAAATTCTCTAAACACTCTTTCTCTCTAAATTCTAACTTTGGCATCGGAGGTTATTCGGCCAAAGCCCCCCATTCATCATGGGCGCGTGAGGCTCTTGGCCTTGACCAAAGGTGTTAATTGTTTTGTAGGTGCAAAATTGTCCAAGATCAAGGAGGAGAAAATTTGCATCCACAAATTGGTGCTTTCATTGAGAGCAAGAAATCCACACTCGTAGAAGACTCTCGCATAAAAAAGGTTTTTTCTCTAATTTCTAGTCCACTTGTATTTTTTCATACGTTCTTATTATTAGAATTTTTTATTTGCAAAGGTTCTTTGATAAAACGTATAAAAAAAATACAATGGCTAGATATTTAGAAAATTCCACGAGTGAAAATTCAAATATTCAAGAATTGGGACCGTGGCGATCCACAAGATTAAATGTGATCCTAAGTGGAGCGGCACCACCACCACGAGTTACCACCAAGGGAACCACCGCGGTGGCTACCACGGTAGCCACCCACGGCGAGGTCCATGGCGCCATCACCACGGCCCGAGCCGTGCCATCCAAGGCTAAGGCCCAAGCCATGTTACTCCAAGCCCAACGCGAGCCTAATGCGTTGTCGAGCCGAGCCCAAGGCTCGCACCCATGTGTGCCACACGCTAAGCAGCCTGCTCCCGCCGAGCAGCCCACTCTCGTGGTCCAGCCTGCTCCCACTGAGCAGCCCACTTCCGTGGCCCAGCCTGTTCCCGCCGAGCAGCCCACACTCGTGGTCCAGCCTGCTCCTGCCGAGCAGCCCACTATCGTGGCCCAGCCTGCTCCCGCCTAGTCGCCCACTTCCGTGGCCCAGCCTGCTCTCGTGGCCCATCCTACTCTCGTGGCCTTTTAAGCAGTCCAAGTCGGCCTAAGACTATCTCAACCATCCGGACTTACCATCGAGCCGGGGGTATTCTCACCATATTTCTCCTCGAATTTGGCATTTCCCAACCCAAATCTCGCGCCCGGAGTCTACCACCATTCCACTGCTCAAGGAGGCACATTTCTTCCAAGCTCTTCCAATCCAAATGGCCAACAACACTTGTCTCGACAAGTCATAGAGTTGACAAGCGCCCTTGCACAATAGACGACCTTGGTGAATCATCTCTTGCAACACATCGAGATCCAACGTGCCCCAGATGAGGTGTCCCGAAGTAGGACAAGGGCAGACGAAGAACCTCTCCAACAGTGTCCTGGCAAGCAGCCACTCAACCAGCCACGAACCGAACGTTCCGGCAGAGTACATTCCCGACTGAGCCCCCGAGATAGCGCATACTCCCGTCTTAGCGCGAGGAAGAGCGTGCACTCTGGTTAAGCCCACAGACAAGCATACACTCACGGTTGAGACTATACTCTGATAAACAACAAGAACAACCTTCCAGGCGAAGTGTTCATTCGCGGCTAAAACTGCAAGGAGCATCATCCACCTCGCATCGGAGTAAGCAACACGATGGACGGAGAGAAGCAGTCACTCAATCTGGCTCAAGCTTAACCAGCAGCCTGCGAAGAATTCCCTCGCCTGCTAGGAACGAACAACATGCATCGCATCCGCGGCATAGACGAGCCGAGCGAGTAAAAGAGCAGCCTAGACCAATAGGTCAAGATTGGGGGCAGCCGAGAGCTTCACTACCCCAACAAAGGCGAATTCAGGAAGAAGTGGAGAGAATCTTGACCAAGCGATTGCGCGATTTCCAACGCAACGAGGTCACCGACAAGGCACTACGATGAGATATGACCAACATAAGCAGGTCACCATTCACAGACGAGATCGAGCAGGCAGAGCCTCCACACGAGTTTAGCATGCCACATTTCACATCCTTCAAAGGAGATGGAGACCCGGAGAGACACTTAAAGCATTACCGAAGCACAATGATCCTCTATCGAAACAATGACGATCTCATGTGCAAGATATTCGCCACTACTCTACAAGGCGAGGCGCAGGATTGGTTCTACACCCTGCCGCCACAATCTATCCGAAGTTTCGACGAACTTTCTTTGGTTTTCACCAAAGAATATTCATCATACCGCTCGATCAAGAAGAAGTCTGACCACTTGTTCAGCGTCAAGAAGAACCCAAAGGAGTCGCTTCGCGACTATGTGAAAAGGTTCAAAGTAGAGAAGGCAAAGATAGTCGGATGTAACGACTTGATAGCTAGAGCAGCCTTCCAAAAAGGACTTCCAGCAGACCACCCGCTGTTCGGAAAATTGATCATGAAAGAAGATCTGACTGTGGCAGACTCTTTCGCAATAGCAAAAAAGCATGCATTTTAGGACGAGGCTTGTTGATCCAGATTCAAGGACCGGAAGGAGTACCCGACACCATCTTCCAACTATCCAAACCGGAAGCAACGGATGACCTATTCGCATGTTTGACGGTATCTGAAGTAGTAATAAGCTCTACCATCATACGAGAAGAGCTAGGGGCCCGACTACCTGTATTCCACAGTTCAAAAGCTCTCCTCGATGCTACCAGAAATTCAAAAAGCTAACTTTGGCGATAGTTGTTGCAACCCGGAAGCTCAAGTTTTATGTTCAGACGCACGTAATCATCCTCATGACGCCTTATTCCGCCCAATCCAGACGCTCTACGATAAAGGCGCAGACACTGGCGGTGCAAAGTTTTTTGACGAACGCAACAACTCAACTCAAAAGGCACGCCAAGGGCAGACGAACACTAGAATGACGCACTCAGAAGCAAGTTTTCTCCTCGTCACCCCAAAAGGTTCTACATAGGAGCAGCATGTACCAGCAGTTGAGCACTACCACCTGCTATGTGTCACACGGCCCCAACCGGCATTTGCTCCATAATTCAACTCTAGAGTGGCCTATTACCGACAGTTGAGCATTTCCTGCTACGTGTATCATGGCCCCAGCTCTCCATGGCTCCTTACTGCGCCTTCACGCCTGGCCTAGGCAATGCAACATAGAACGCAGTACCACGACCACAATCGTCAACGTCCTGTTTCACGACCACAATCGTCTTTGTCTCCAACCCACCACGAACACAGTACCATGTACAAACGCCCTGTTTGGGCATCCAAACCCAAAAACTCAAACTCGGAGCTCTCCAAGTATTATTTCGTAGTCCCATGTAAGATAGAACTCAATATACCTTTAATCCTCTCCTTGTTGATCATCTGAACGATTACTAGATTGTTACGTGTGTCTTAATGGTGTAGAAACCTCTCGAGGAAGGATTTCCCAGTTTTCTGGAAAACCATAGAACCTTGGTTGTCAGGCCATTTTTCCGGCCAACACCGACATTAACTCAGCCCCAATTTGGTACGGACTTGTTCTCTACATTTCTCGCTTCAATATGGTTGAGAATCGAGCTCGAAATGAGCTATGGAAGTTAGCTTAAAAACCTGCAAAAATCTGGGAATCACGATGAAAGCGCGTGGGTGCCTATGTAGCCATCTTGTGGCTACGCGTGGAGGAACCCAAGGTCCCTCCTTAGGTTTCTCGACGTGCCGAACCCGAATCCGTTGTCTGTTTTTCAAAATTCGTTCGTTTTAAAATAGATTCTTTACTAGCCGTACTTTGTACGAAAAACGCGTTTATACATTAGTACGTTATATATTTACGTAAATCGTTTCGTTTCTAGGTGAAACGCATTGCAAAAATCTTCGATGCAAGCCAGACGGGTTTGACTCGACGACATGATTTGTGAGTGAGTCTTTGCTTTTTAATATTACATATTTATTTAGTTTCCATATATATTTCATAAAGAATTTTCTATGTTACACCTAGTTTAGACATTTTAAGAATTAACGTATTGACAGAATTTATGAAATTCTAATAAATTCTACGGGATGTATGTTTATGCATATTTTGATGTGATGCCATAAATATATTTACGGTCACAAATATTATTATTTTACTGCTATGGATTACGAAATTTCCATAGTATGATCATATTTACGTTATCTGCTCATCGAGTGCTACACTGGTGTTTGTGCTTGCCCAGGCTAAGGCTTCACGTGTATGTTCACATCGCACCGTACGCTCACTTTGGATCCATTGTAGGTGCCATTCCTATCCTAGATTGCTATAGGCAATTAGAATGCGCATAGCGCCAGTCTTCACGTGATTGTAGTACTAGAGCGTAAATCATTATTACACCCAGTCTTGTTTATGTCAGAATATCTCTGCATGAACTCGTGTGTCAACATATGTCGATGAGCACCCAATATGATATGTTTGTTATGCGGAATTATATGATTACCTAACGTTATGTGTTTATTTATGAAATGTTGGACACTTTGCATTTCTGAAATATTGCTGGCTTCGGTAAGTATTTTCATACTATACATAACATATATATATATATATATATATATATATATATATATATATATATATATATATATATATATATATTTGGAAACTATACTTGCTTTATGGTGAGGAGTTATTATGTTTTCGAAAAGGCTTTTACAAAGCTTTATTTTTAGGCCCACTCACCTTTGTTTTTTCGCCCCTTCAGGTTTAGTGGCAGAGTTTTTGTGTCAATGAGAATTCTTGGCAAATCTTGGTATAGGTGATTACCTTCAATGATATAATTCTTATCCTACCTCTACTGTACTTTAATTATGCTTTGCATCATGTGTGAATTGGGTTCAATCCCGCTCACATGCGCACTCTTATATTTAGGCACTTATAGGTTTAAATTTATTTATATTTCCACATCACTACACTTTATAGCTTCGTCACCTTCTTGATGTCGGCCAGCATAGCTCGATTCGGAGTCCAGGTGGACATCCCAGGTCGGGGTGTGCCATATGTTATAGGTAAATTACCAAAAGTATGAGAATGTAAATTACTCAAAAATATGAAAATATTACAATATAGTACCGTTATTTGTATAGGTAAATTAGTAGGCAAGTTTAACTATTATACATATGTAGAATAATTTAACATGAGAAAAATGATGTATTTTTATTTTTATTTTGATAAAAAAAATGATTCCATCGAACAGTAGTAAACGATGCAGCTATTATATATTATATACGGTAATGCATTAGATTGTCTAAAAAAATATAACGTTAATTGGCTAACCTAGGCCCTAATAGGCCTAAGGGATTGTTTGAAATATAAAGTAGCCTAAAACATGTTACCTTATGAACCTTATACAGGACTCGAATATGTCAAACAGTTGGTTGGCTCTGAATTTGCCGTCTATCCAATACTTTGCGCATTTGAATGAATCACATAATTGAGATATTTAATGGGATGAATAATATATTAATAATAATTGGGTGGAGAATGGATGTACGGCATATATATATATATATATATATATATATATATTATATCAATATTAAGATGCAATTAATTTAACAAACATGAGCCTGCAACTTGCCCCGGGGGAGGAAACCTTGCAAATCAAATAAAAGTTAAAAAAAAAATGCCGCAGACTAAAGATTATTGGTCGATGCTAAGTACTTTCTTGCTAATCAGAGTCTTTTAAGTGATGACGTCGTGTCGGATAGCGAACCTTGAACGTTAATTTGTTCGACTTAAAGTTAACTTAATTTCACTTTCTAAAAACCCTTCATCCACGATGCATGTACGTTGATATTACAGTATTTAGATTTGAGGCCGACTTGATTTTTATCTCTTTAGTTTTCGACGTTACTTGATTGACTTTGTTTACTTGATTTTGACAAATAATTAATTGTGGTAAAGTTATTCATAGCTAACAAAAACAGACGTCCACGAAATTGGATATCAAGTTTTCCATGCATACACGTTTTCTTTTTATTTTAGCTGTATTCTAATCTTTTTACTGTATAAAGATACGTTGTTTATTTCAATGATACTCAACGCTTATTGGTTCATGTTTGTATTACTTTCCTTCTCACACAGTACGTCAACCTAAAGGAAGTAATATAAATATTTGTGCCCAGAAAATTAAATTGTTGGTGGATCATAACAGGGACTACAGTGATTTGTGATTCTATGTGGAATATATGAGATATCATGACATATGTGACACTTGTACTGTTGACACAAACTCAACTAGATAGAACTCAGAATTATTAGCACAAAGGAAGACTTGAGGTTATCTTTTAAGTATTAATTACTGTAGATTTGACCTGATTCTCTTTTCTTTATGAATATATTTTCATCTTTTCTCAGTTTCTTTTTCAGACGAAGAAAAAGAAACAACAACCACAAGTCACCCACTTTTGAAAACTTTGTTTTTCAAATTTGACTTGGGCCTCATGATGGATATGCGATTCTTAATCATATTATTCGTATTCGTACACAAACTATATATTAGTTCTTGTTCAGCCCACAAAATAAATTACAAAATAATAATGGATTATATCACCGACGCCACCAGTGGCCTGTGATGACGCTCTCCATACCATGCATTCTATTAACTACATTGTAAAAGATGAAGAATTGGTACATAGGAAGAGAAAGAATTGGCAGAGAGAAACAAGAGGGATTGTATTGATTGATTAGAGAAAATGTATACAACTGAACTAAAGAAAATGATAGTTGTACAATCTCTTATATAGCCAATACCATATATCCCAATTATAATAATACTCTTCTAACTATATTAACAAGGTCAACCACTAGAATAATGTCATGTGGCATTGCTGTTATATCATATATTAGTTTCGAATGTGTGAACACAATTCCCTTTTTTTTTTTTCAACCCTTCTGTTTTCCCCCCTTTCTTTTCTATGCATGCATGCATATTTATGCGCGTATTCTTGAAATTAGTTTGTGCATAGTTCTTGTTTTGATTGCTAAATTGATGATAACTAATCATTCCTTTTTGTTGAACCGGTTTATGTGATGGATCGATCGAGCTTCATTTTCTTTTTTGAATGGGAGGGTTTCGAACTGTGATCTACTCCTACGTCATACCCATCATTCTACGCCCAGCCTCACCACTGGGCTAACCTAGTTGGCTTTCGATCAAGTGTCATTTCAATAAAGGATTTGGGTGCGACATGGCAGCAGTAATCAACATTCTAGCGCAGAGGAGTGCAATGCAGCGCGCTGCCATCGAAAAGGAATACAAGGCCACCTTCTCTGGAGACCTAAACAAGCGTTTGTCCTCAGAGCTTAGCGGACATCTCAAGGTATATAATCACATTGATTAATTTGGACGTAACCCAGAATTAAGAAATTTTAACTTTGAATAATTTCTTGAGGTTGTGAATATTTGATCTGCAGAAAGCAGTTTCAATGTGGATGCCGGATCCGGCAATGCCAACGTAGTGCGGCATGCTTTGGAGGGAGATGTTGATCTTAAAGCTGCCACTGAAGTCATTTGTTCTCGCACTCCCTCCCAGATGTGACAATTCAAACAAACTTACTTCTCAAGCTTTGGTGTTGATCTCGAAAGTGACCTTGCTAAGAAATTATCCTCCGGAGATCACAGAAAAACGTCCAAATTATTAGACATAATTAAATACGTTTCACAAGTAAATTTTCAGTGTGATAGTCACGATACAGTTGCTGGTAGTATATGTTAAGGTACCGTGGTACGAAGGTCCGGAAGGGATGGTACCAAAGGATGCGGAAGCGCTGTAAAAGGCCGGAGAGAAGAAATTGGGAACTAATTAAAGAGAAGGTTTTCATACAAGTATGTATGGTCATTCAGGTCATTCATTGGAAAAGATATCTCTCTCCAAATTAATCTGATTTATAAATTAATTATAATATAGCACCTAGCTAAATAAAATTTAAAGTAATTTTTTAATTGTTACTTGTCACACAGAAAGTAAAAAAGGAAACATATGGGTCCTTTTCTCTTGCACTACTGACTATTTTGCTATGTGTTGGCCATCCTGGTGAGTATTTCGCAAGGGTACTTACATATCTTAATAAATACAATGTTACCTAGTTAATTAACTACATAATCTTGATTATTAATGTGAAAGCTTAAAGTTTGATGCAGCAGGTTTTACGGAAAGCAATAAAGGGTTTGGGAACAGATGATCCCACATTGATAAGGGTAATTGTGACAAGGGCCGAGATTGATATGCAGTACATAGGGGCAGAATACCGGAACAAATATGGATAATCATTGCATCATGCAGTTCATTCAGATACCTCCGGAAATTACAGGACCTTTCTTCTCTCTGTTAGGCAACAATCCTTGGCCAATGTACCTACTCTTCCACTTGCCTAAGGAGCAAGTCGTTGATTTTTATGCCTGCAGGGTTGGCTGGTTTTACCTGAATGAAACTTGAATGTATAGAGCTCCAAAAGTCTCTGAATTTCGCTTCTTCTTTACTGTAGGTTCAAAGTAATGATCTGTAGGGGTGAATATCTCCGCTTATTATCTGAAGAAAAGAAAAAGATATGTAGGAATGATAATTTTGGACACAACAAGCTATATGACTTGACACCACAAGAAAACATGCTATGACACCTTCTTTGCACACTGATGGGAGTCTCTGGCTTTTTTAACTTGTCATTCGCTCAAGTTAGTTATTGGTGGACATCACAATTGGAGCACGAACAAACGGTGTGGATTACACATATTTAATATACAATTTAGATATTTGTATTCTTAAACTCTTTTCGGTGCCGACTTGGGATATATGAATTGGAGGTTGTGCCATTGCTGCACACCATTTCTGTACAAATCTTTTCTTTTAGTGTTAGATTTTCATATATATTTTAGATTTGTTATTTATAATTTACACATCGAAGAGTCCAAAGCTTGTATTTTCCTTTTCTGGGTTGAACTTTTTCTTTTCTAATTTGATGGGAGTTTGGAAATTAAAACCTTTCATTTACGAGGAGGGTCAAATGACGTGGATAATTGAGCGGGAGGAATTCCCGCTTTTAAACGCATAAAGTATACTGATATATTGGAAATTTGAAAATCAAAGTTTTAAGAGATAAGCGACAAAATGGTGCTCATATTGTCAACTGCATATCTAAATATCTCCTTAGCTTGAAGCCTGTGAACCAAAAGAAAAAGAGGATCTCATTAGCAAAAAGAAAAGAAGTTGCTCTGCCAAAACAGAAGTTTCAGAATTGAGGACTACCAACGTACTTGTTCTAATCCCTAAACCCCTTATCAAATGAAAATTGATTGTCAAACTAAATTGATGCAGAGGTTCATTTAACACGTCCTATGTCCTCAAGAAGGACATTCAAGAACCAGATGTAAGATTAAACTTATCAAAAATATAAGTTAAGAGATTAAGCTCATGAACCACAAATTTATACAAGTATTAAAATCACAATTCGATAAACACAATGACAAACTAACCCGTAAAAACAGTAGAAGAAGAAGCCAAAGCCGACTTCGAAACAGTGCACCTTCTCCTCTCTTGCAAAACCAAAAGTACTCAAACTAACAATAGGTCTTAGTTCAATATTGAGCGAATCTTTTGTGAGAGCAGTGGCTTATGTTTTTATACTACACATAGATTGCCCTATTACAATCCTACAAGGAATACAAGACTGCATTCCTTATATTAGTATGAGTCCTATAAACGAGCAAACACAAGAGTCCTCAATATACCAATATGATTGGATTAACTCTTGTCAACATGATTTAGACTTCTTTATAATATCAATTATCCCAAGACTTGTAAGAATCATACTCATACTCTTACACCAGAGAGTAGTTGTTAACTTTGAAATTGTGAGACATGATAGAGCCTCCGAAGAGAGGAAAGGCAAATGAATATGTGTTAACACAGCTGAGGAAAGAGCAGACAATTCAGTGGTTGCATGAAATGGAGACCATGCAAGATGGGAAATGCAGCAGAATTTTGGAAGTGCTGATGGAACTAGGCATGGCAGAACCAAATGGAGTTTGATGTGTCTAGCCAGCAAAAATATTAAATTGAACTAAGGATTGCTGCAAATGGTCAAGCAAGTGGAGAGATGTTGAAGCTGAGGATGATAATGGTTGAGAGGAATGATGAAATTGATGGTATAATAATCTATTGATCATAAAACGTTTAATTATAAATACACCAAATGGAAATCTTATACTTGGATTGGTGTGCATATGATAGACGCTGATGTTAGTGAGAAATATAGGCACTGATAAGAGGGAGAGTGAGTTTTAATTTGATAAATAACTACAAAATATAGAAAAGTTATTACTATTCATATACACACCAATGCAATAAGGGTTGATTTTGTCATAATAGAGACCTCTTTTCCACTAATGTTAGTGTTCAATCTTTGTAATAGACACTAATGGGAAGGGTGACTTCTAGCCAAAATTCTATTATAGTGTGAAATTCTCACATGAATATGACACAATGTTTATGCAATTAATACAATTAATAATGTTACACTTCACCTATATCAATGATAACATTTGTATGTTGATCAACTCGTAAGTTGACATGAACACGATACATTTAGAAACGGGTAAACTCAAATAAAACACACACACAGCGCATATTGTAAAGCCACTAACAGTGGTAATCATTAAGGTTCAAATTTGGGAATATATATATATCTCTGTGTGTGTGTGTGTGTATCCTGAGCAATTAATTATATTATAAAAAAAAATACTTGCTCAATCAAATTACAATTGTCTCTTCTCATATCCATCGCTTGTATGGGCAAGTCATTATATGTAATGTAATGTTCCCAATTTTGAACCTAAACGATTATCAACCATTTCCTTCCTCAAATTACAGATAATTCTTACCAATATGCGAAGGAAATTACGAGATAACTAGCTCAGTTTGTAAAACAATTAATTAGAAGTTGGCGATATTCATATGTCATTATTCATTTTTTTGGCCGCATGTGTAAACGATTGATTCTCTGTATTATTTATAAGGGAATTCAATTTTTTCTTCTTCTGATATTCCACATGATTTCCAAGTTGTCCATGATTCAATTAGATAACCAGAAAACAGCACATATATCCTCATAATATTCATAAAGTCATGAATGTGGATTCGATGCTTGTGTATATAAGTTCTTCATAATAATAAAAATAAAAGATAGAATGATCATTGGATCGATCGCTCATTTGGTAAGTGGATATAGTCGCAGGATCTGTCGGGGACCTTTGGATATGGAACATGTCGCTGTTCTCAGATTAATTTGGATAGGCATGCACATTCATGCAGTGGAATGATATATGACGAGGATCCTCTGCACATGCAAATACTACAGCTTCATCGATCGAGCAATTTCTATTCGTTTTGATTCCTCTATGTTTAATCAAGATTAATTAAACCTGTAACACGTATTCAGAAACCGTATGATGACAAATGACCCAATAATAAGTTGATTCATTCATATCAATATCATGGCCTTCATTTTCATCTAATAATCCAAAATTTCCTCATACATCTACAAAACTTATACAAAAATAATTAGATATGGGAACATGACATGTAGGTCCCCTCTGAGACGATAAGAACTAGCTAGGCTGGGATGTGCCACTTTATATATTAAATGCCTTTTTTTTATCTAAATTATAGGTTGCGTAGATAAGAAAAGTGAAGAGATATCGTTTGGTGGGGATTTTTCCACAAGTTAAGACCCATATCCACGTATAGCTATTTTCAATCTCAAATTATTCACAAAATACCTAAACAGACTAGGCCTTTTAATCACTTTCAGGCAAAGACCAATGAGACCTGAATTTGACGGCGTGAACCTACTTCTTGTCGTGCCAACATTATTTTTTTTTATTCAAAAAATAGGATTACATATTGTTGTGATTGGCATTGTACATCATTCGGTGTTAGGGATAAAAGATTTTTCGTTCTCCGGTTTTGTTTTTGCTTTCAGCCGTTGCAGTGCATACACTAGAATATACATTTTGTTAATTCTGACAGATTAAAGGCGGATCTGTGGTTGTGGATGCAGTTCAGAAAATAAAAATTCATGTTCCATATAGTGTGGACGTCTGCGTCATTCATTTTGCATGCATACGCCTCGTGCATCTTATAAACTTCTCTGCATGTATATGAGTATATCACGTTTCCTTGAAATTTTCTGTGTCATTTCTAATACATATAATTCCATACTAGTAACTGACCCTTAATTTAAACACCATAGATATCCCTAGAGCTACAAAAGGAAGAGATTCCTTGGTCTACAAGAAAGCTAAGTAATCATATAAAAGGAAATACAAACCGTATGAGGAGGACGCGTTGGTTGAACTTGGGGCAGTAACATTCTGGGGTCGATTATCCAAAGCTTTGTTAATTCTTTTTTATCCTTTCTTTTATTTGTTTACGAAACACTTGTTGGAGTTATTCAGTTATATTTCACTTTAATTGTAGGTGTTTTTGTCTATTTTTTTTTAGTTTTTCGTGAAGCCGATGACCCTCCAAAAAAGAATCTGACTTAATAAAACTTAAAAATCCAACTGAAGCTATAGTCACCCATTCTCCCACACATATCGTGCACGAATGCGTTGAGAAATCCCTCCAAAAGATGGCGTTGGAACTCCCAAAAGAGAATATAACTTCAAAATTTAACAATTAGCTTTAAGTAGACTAATTTGAATTTAGAACTTGGTTTAGTCTAGATTGTATTCATCATAGATAACTGAACTATGGATTATAATTGATATATTATGACCAAATTAGTAGCCTGCTTAATTTACAGTATGTTTGAAACTGCATTAGCCAGTTGCCCATAATAGTGGCAAATAATTCTAAGCTTATTTTTAGTTACGCTCCTTAGAACTCAGTTTTGATACTCTTTGTCCCTTGAAATTCAAAAGTCGCCACTTTACTCATTGAAACTCAAAAGTTGCTACTTTACTCTTCAAAACTCAATATTCGCTCCACTTTAGCTTAGTTGTGTGTATTTTGTTAAAAAAACCGTTAAGTTTAGGCTTATTTGTAGCTAAGCTACCTGAAACTCGATTTTGATCACACTTCACCTCCTGAAACTCAAAAGCCGCAATTTTACTTTTTGAAACCCAAAATTCGTTCCACATTGCCTTGTTTTTGTTATTTCTGACTATGACGATGCCACACCTCCTCATCTCCCTCTTCCCAAACGAAATCCAAATACCTCATCATGGCCCGTTTGACACCTCTACTATATATCCAGGAATTGTTCTAAAAAAATACCCAGGGATTACTTATGCTATTTTTCCGATTAAGAATATAAGAAATCAAGAATTTAATGGAACTAATGATAAGGTGGATGGAGATGGAGGAAGAAGGGGATGAATGTACAGACAATGATTAAAGAGAGAGAGAGAGGGTCAGAGAGTTACTTAACGGAATACACAGAAACAAGCCAAAGTGGAGCGACTATTGTGTTTCAGGGAGT
Source organism: Cotoneaster glaucophyllus (assembly GCA_036320875.1). Taxonomy (NCBI): domain Eukaryota; kingdom Viridiplantae; phylum Streptophyta; class Magnoliopsida; order Rosales; family Rosaceae; genus Cotoneaster; species Cotoneaster glaucophyllus. The sequence continues at coordinate 89,954 of JAVVNS010000100.1, forward strand.
AAAATGATAACTTTTGAGTTTCAAGGGGCAAAGTGTGATCGAAATCGAGTTTCATGAAACGTAGCTATAAAAAAAAACTTATTCTAGAAATGTACTTTTTAATCCACATCGACATATTTGTCCGATTTTTTTTAATAGAAACTACATAAAGGATATAATGTGAAGCGAATTTTGAGCTTCAAGAAGTAAAGTAACACCTTCTAAATTTTGGAAAGCAAAATAGAATTAAAATCAAATTTCAGAAAGCGTATAGCTAAAAATAAACCATAATTATGTGATGTGGGTGAATGTCACGCCTTTACCAGTGGATCCCTTAGTGCGATGTACGTAAGTGGAGGTTTCTTGTCCACTTGTGTATAATAAATCGTACAAGTCATGTGTGGCCTCGCGAACCTCATGCTGTCCATTACTCTTTTTGGTTCTATATTCCCTTTTTATCTATTATTCATGTTAAGCCATCCTATTGTGCAGTACTGCTTAAACCACAAGCCTCGTCATCGATAACTTTCTGTGTAATATATCTATTTATATGTTAATTAATTAGTATGCAACGTTAACCCAACTCGTCAACCATATAAATAGATAGCTTGCCTTGCTTTGCTTTGCTCAACATTCCTCTACTCTTACTTTTGTTCCCACCTAGATGCTAGATATGGAAAACATGACCATGATGAGGTCAAGTATTCTGTTCTCTGGTCTAATAATTCTATGCACCTTGTCATCTTTTACATCTTCTGCAGCGGAGCTACAACGATTCCCGCACGCAGCGAAAGCCGATGGGTCTATCAGCTTTTTGGTTCTGGGGGATTGGGGAAGAAGAGGAGCCTACAACCAATCTCAAGTTGCTAATCAGGTACATTACTTCCTTATAATACTTGATTTCTACGTCGATGTACATACAGTTTGATTATTGTGTTTTCTTAATCTTAATATTTGACCTGTTTCTAGTATCTATCATGTAAACAATAATTAGTGTAAGGAAAGTATATACAGGTGTCAGAAGTTCAATGAGTGTCGTAGACTCGTAGATTAAATAGTTGTTTGTTTCCAAAAAAAAATTCTCAATCTCAATATATATCAGATATCGGAAAATTTAAGCTTTTCCAAATTATTACGTAATGTTAAAGCCTCTTCACCAAGTGTCATGAATGAAGTGAATAAAGGTGAGTTAGATAAGTTAGGTGCGCTCTAATTCTAGTGAGATGTGTCGTAATAACATATTAATGTTCTTAAACTCATATTCTTACAATATATATATCGTCCCATAGAATCCTTTTGGTGTCTAAGTGATTTTGGGCATCTTTACGGATAACAATTAATTGGTTTTGAGTTGGATGCTCTAATTCTTTTTTTTTTTTTTTTTTTAAAGGGACAATTGGTGACAAACTATCTACTTATTTCTAGCATAATATATAACGTTGTACATTTTTAAATGATTTTGAATTTTGAATTGATGTTCAATTAATTAATTATATAGAAAAGTTGATTTTAGCTCAATTCTTATAACGTATTTTAGTAACAATTCAAAATTGTATATTTTCAAATTTAACCATTTGACTAGCTTTCCGATCAAACTTTTTCATTTTAAGGTGATGAGTAAAAACTGTGAGCGAATTTTTCATACCTATTTGGACTATGAACTTGAGACTATATATTCGATAGCGTAATGTTAGGTATGTAGATCATATTTTACAAACCATATGATGTGATTGTTGACGATTTGATTTAAATAGTTGATCTCCTTAGCATTATTATATCAAACATATAGTCTTGTGTTGATAGTTCTACAAAGGTAGGGCAGTAGCATGCTAAAAACACAACTGAAGAGAGATCAAAACGTGAGAAAGCAATGATTCAAACAAAAATATTAAAACAGCAATGATTCAAACAAAAATATTAAAACGGCAGCTGAATCCTTGGGATGTTGTCAACCGAACTTCATTTTCTTTCAATGGCAGTTTTTGTAATTTGTAAATGAAAACTATGGCTATATTTCACTTACGTGGATTATCTTTCTAACTTATACGAATTATATTTAAAGCTATAAATATATATTGGTTTAATCTGGTGGAGAATATTATCACTATTTCAGTGGCAATGAGAAGGATATCCAATATTCTGAGACCGAACACCATGATTTGTCTACTTTAAGACCCAATCAAACTCTTACAGATAAAAAAGTATGAAAGATATTGGATTGGATTGAAAACACCAATATAAATGTATTTATATTATTGTAGCATAAAACCCCATTCCACTTTTGCTAGCATGGACAGCTCATTGCAGATATATTGGCCATAACTCTTTTGGTCCTGTATTATTCTCATCCCAATGTTTTGCTTGCACTACATGCACAAAAGGAAAATGGCCCCCTTTTTGCCAATAAATAATGCTTTATACTCATTTAATTATATACATATATATGGAAAACTATTATTCAAAAAAATTTATTCTACACTTCTCACAAGTGTATTTTTCTTCTTCTAAATATACAAAGTTTGGCAAATGAGAATTTTGAAGTGCCAATAACAATTACCTATATATATTGTCCTACTTATTGCCAATAAATAATCTGTTCATGAGTTTCTTTTAGTTTTTTGCTTTTCTATATATTCTTGTTTATTTTTATCTAGTAATTTTTTTTTCATTATTCGATTTAGAAGATAGATATAAAAACAAGTGTATGTCAGGAATGATTTAACTTTACTAACCTACTTTCATGCACTTAATTTCTAGATGGGAATAATTGGAGAGAAGTTGGATATTGACTTTGTAATATCCACCGGCGATAATTTTTACGAAAATGGATTGACGGGCATCGATGATCCACAATTTGAAGACTCTTTTAGCAAAATCTACACAGCACCAAGCTTGCAAAAGCAGTGGTACAGTGGTGTGTATTCCCAAACCATAATTATATATTCACTTATAAAACAATAACGAATTTTCTTTAAATTAAAAAATTTAACTCATGTTTTTTCTTTGTTTAATTATTGTATTGCAGTTCTGGGTAACCATGATTATAGAGGTGATGTTGAGGCACAGTTGAGTCCTGTCCTTAGGGAATTGGATAGCAAATGGCTTTGCTTGAGATCCTTCATAGTTGATGCCGGTAAGGCTAAGGCCATACTACACAACTATTATCAATAATTAATTATAATCTGAACAGGAGATTTAGTTTTTTAATAAGGATTTTTTTTTTTTTTTGTTATTTATCTCAATGTTATTTGTCTATTTTGGCAGAAATTGTGGAAATCTTCTTTGTGGATACAACTCCCTTTGTTGATAAATACTTCACTGATCCGGAGGGCTCTGTCTATGACTGGAGTGGCATATTACCCCGAAATTATTACCTATCAAATCTTCTCAGGGTAATTTGTTTTCTCGTCAAACATAATTAAGACTTAACACTAAATAAATTAACTTTAAAATATCTCCAAACAATTTTTAGAAACCCAAAAAATTAGCTCTATGCCTGCAGTTGTCTCTATAAATTAGAGATGATATCTGTAATTAATAATTTGGGTAAATTACACAAAACTACCTCAACTATTAGGTCATTAACAGTTTCATACCTCGTCTTTAAAAAGTTTCAATGTCATACCGTATCTTCGAATTTGTTGCAATATCATACCTTTTTGTCTGTCAATTCCTCTGTTAAATGCTGGCGTGGTTTGTGACGTGGCACAATTTTTTATTAAAAAGCTAATAAAATATTATTAAAAACTTAAAAAAAATCATTTAATATTTTTAAATATTAAAATAATAATTAATTATTAAAATAAAATAAAAACCAAGTTCGCCTTTCCCCCATGCAACCCAGAAAGAAAGAAGAAGAAGAGGAAGAAAAAAAAAAAAAAAACGCCCCAAATTCGTCTTCCCCCCTCCACCTCACCCCCTACAACCTAGAAAGAAAGAAGAAGAGGAGAAGAGAGAAAATAAAAAATAAAAAATAAACCCCAAGTTCGTCTTCCCCTCCCCCCATCCCATGCAACCCAGAAAGAAAAAAGAAGAAAAAGAAGAAAAAAAACCATCTTCATCTTCCCTGACCCCCTTTTCCCTACAACCCACCCCTTTCTTCCCCTTCCATCCTCCTCCGCACCCACTACCTGCAACCCAAAAAAAAAAAAAAAAAAAAAAAAACCATCTTCATCTTCCTCGATCCCCCTTTCCCTGCAACCCAGATCCCGTCTTCCTCCAATTCCGCGGGTGGAGAAAATGAGGGGAATGGGTGTGGATTTAAGGAGTGGGATGTGTAGAGGAGGGCAGAGGGTGGGTGCGGAGGAGGAGGGAAGGGGAAGACAGGAGGGGGAAGAAAGGGGTGGGTTGCAAGGAAGGGGGGGTCAGGGAAGACGAACTTGGTGTATTTTATTTTTATTAATTAATTATTATTTTATATTTAAAAAATATTAAATGATTTTTTTTAGTTTTTAATAATATTTTATTAATTTTTTAATAGAAAGTGTGGCACGTCAGCATTTAACAGGAGGAATTGAATGACAACTAACTGAAGGTATGATATTGCTACAAATTCGAAGATACGGTATGACATTGAAACTTTTGAAAGACGAGGTATGAAACTGTTAATGACCCAATAGTTGAGGTAGTTCTGTATAATTTGTTTTCTCATCAAACATAATTAAGACTTAAGACTAAATAAATTAACTTTAAAATATCTCCAAACAATTTTTAGAAACCCAAAAAATTAGCTCTATGCCTGCAGTTGTCTCTATAAATTAGAGATGATATCTGTAATTAATAATTTTAATTTTTGACCCAAAAAAAATTAATATTTTTTCTCTGTGAAAGGATGTGGATTCAGCATTAAAAGATTCTACTGCAAAGTGGAAGATTGTGGTTGGTCACCACACGATTAGAACCGCTGGATATCATGGTGAAACTAAGGAGCTTGTAACACAGCTTCTCCCAATTCTTCTGGTACTTTACTCATGCTTAAACTAGAAAGGAAAAACAAAACGCTCGCCTTTTCCCCTTGTTTCTCTTTTTTCTTCTCTTTTTGCTCAAAATGTCTATAAATTTTCAGGAAAACAATGTCGATCTTTACGTCAATGGCCACGACCATTGCTTAGAACACATAAGCAGGCCCAACAGGTACTAGCATTTTGTAACTCTTTAATACGCATTAATTTAACAAATGAATCGATTTTATGTGTCTAAATAAAATTATTGTTTTTTTAGTATATAACCACTTTTATGCATGGGATCTAATTTGAAGCATTTATGTGCAGCCCACTTCAATTTCTAACAAGTGGTGGTGGTTCAAAGGCATGGAGGGGTGTAGTTAGCCCGTACAGTCCAAGCGAAATGAAGTTGTACTACGATGGGCAGGGTTTCATGTCAGTGCAAATCACTCAAACCGAATTGGATATTGCATTCTATGATGTTTTTGGCAATGTCTTGCACAAATGGGGGACATCAAAGCAGCACTACTCTTTCATGTAGAGAGGTGGACATGCAGAAGTATATGCAATCTGTTTAAGGTTCTTAGTCTACTATATATATATATTGTAATGCAAGTAACAAGAGGCAATATTTTATAAGTGCCTATGTGATTAATGGAAATTATTTTGCTTAATCTTCCTAGCCGATCTGCTTAAACATAATTAAACTATTAATAGGAAGAAAACTGATCGCTTGTTCCTTTTCGGAAAGTAGCCCATCATTTTGAAGGACGAAGTAAATTCAGGCCTAGTCCATCAAAACCTAGCAGTAGCAGATGTTTGAATTATGGATATGGGAATGCGATTCAAACTTGGGGAAAAGTTCACTCTCCTTTAATTTGTAATTTATGTTCCTTTTCTTTTTCATATCTTTTTTTATCTTTTTTTTTTGTTTTGTATTATGAGAGTTTAAGTCTATGTCTTCTTGGACTAGATATACTATTTTTTTTTCGATGTCAATAAAATTCCCTTCTTACCATCGAATTTTCTAAAAATAAAAAATAAAAACAATTCGAACATAAATGAAAATATGAGTAATTGAAGCAAACGGTTGAAAACCAATAAAAGGAAGATTTTATGTTAATGGTGGTGTACCAAAGTGTATACGTACGTTAAGTATAAGCTGTTCATTTATTAGGTTCGTTAATGATAAATGCATATATTTTTTTGTATAGGCATTTTTTAACAGCTATCTCTCTACCAAATTACGAGCTTTGAGATTATAAAATACAAAGAAAAATGTTATGACTATTGCATTTCGTACTACATTGACATATCATTTAATGTGACAAGTGATGCACACATGTCACATCAATTAATCAGTTGATCTTTGTATGTTGGTTTTACACATTATTGGTACATTAGTATAAATATTAGGTTTCAAGAGTATCACTCAAAAAGAAATTATAAGATAGATCTGATGGATTTTTCTATAAAAATCAAATAAAAATGAATAAATGAGGGTCCCTTTAGAAAAGCTGGTACTATTGAGAACTTCAGGTCGTATATATAGCTCTTCATCAAAGCCATTTGAGCCAATTCTCTCACAATTTTCTACGGAAAACTCAAAACTCTCGTGGCTTCTTTGTCTAATACTTCTGATAATCATAAAGCCATGATTTCCTCCTTTCACTTCAAGGGATGCCTTCTGTCACTTTGTTTGGTTGCTTGCGCAGCTGAGCTTCAACATTTTAAGCAGGCACCAAAACCAGATGGCTCTCTCAGCTTCCTGGTTGTCGGAGATTGGGGAAGACGAGGACAATACAACCAATCTCAAGTTGCTCTCCAGGTACGTTCTACATCTGTATCATTTCATTTGAATTTTTCATTGTTATCATCTCTCTGTATTTTACATTTAAATGTTTGCATGCCTTTGCACGTATATGATGTCGTTAATTTCATTGATTTAAGCTGATACACTTACCTCATTTACATGCCTTATTATAATTCTACGTTTCTTTCAAAAACTTTCACCATCTTTTGACAAAATTAAGCGATACTGAAATTTCATGAATTAAACTGAAAAGTTACGCAAATAAAGGAAGAATATAAACGGTAGTTGGGCCTTACAGACACTTGACTTTTAGGTGGGCAACTAAAATATGGATAATGTTAAAGGAAATAAGTTTTGTAAACTAAATGACATACAAATTGATAGTTAGATTATTACTTAAGTTTTAATTTATGTGTTCATTTTTTATTAGTGATATATCTTTGAATTTGTAAATTTAGTCTACGTAGTATTATTTTTAATATATAAATTGTGGATATAAATAAATGAAAAGGTACCACAAATTAATGTGCGGTCAAGTTCTTTGAATTTGAAGGTACGATTCCAGGCATATGCCATATCAGTATCAATCACAACAGACATGTTTTAGAAGCATTATTTATCTAGTTGGGTTCACATCAATCTACTTTTCTGAAAGAAAAAAATATTGAATTATCCTCTTCAATTTGCTCTTAGTTAATTATTCATGTTGAATCATTAACATTGAAGTTAGTTATGTGCACTTCTTTCCTCAATCGATTTTTAAAGTCTAGGATGGTGATCGGTATTATTGTTTGGAGTAAAGTGTAGTAATGAGTTTTTAACTTTAACTCGATTGGAACAATAGTCTCTTAACTAAAAATTCATTAACATTGGTTTCTTAACTCATCAAAACGTGTAGCTATGGTTTCTCAACTAAAAATTCATTGTCATTGGTCCCTCAACTTTAATCCAACTGGAGAAATAATCTCTCAACTTTAACTCAATTTGAGCTATGGTCCCTCAATTTTAACTCAATTGTAGCAATGATCCTTTCAACATAACTCATTTTGACAAAATTCTGACGAAGTTGACGAAAATGACCATAGTTACACGTTTTGATGAGTTAAGGGACTCAATTGTAGCAATGGTCATTCCAACATAACTCATTTTGACTAAATTCTAACGAAGTTGACGAAAATGACCGTAACTACACATTTTAATGTGTTGAGGGACCAATGGTAATTAATTTTTTAGTTGATGGATCATTACTCCAATTTGATTAAAATTGAAGAATTATTGCTATTATTTACTTTTACTGTTTGAGTGGGGTTTAGTCCTATGCTAGGGTTTTACTCATATACAAAATCATGAATCAATCTCTGTGAACAATAGCACATATTTCAGTTTTATGTGTCAGAATAACATCACTCTTTACATAAGCCGTGTTTGGGAGGGTATATTTCCAAGCATATCCTCTAGTACATGCTAAGGCCAGAATTTGATACTCCATGCATATTCCAAATGGGTCGTTTTCTGTCTCTTTAGTCTAGCAGTTTTCTTTCAATTTGGCAACCATCCTAATCACTCACAGTATCCTTACTTATTTGGTACGTACCTGTGACTTTCAGCTCAAGAAAGATCAAGACTGGTTGTTTTGACTATTAAAGATGTTCATTCGGCAATGCATGTGGTTTAACTTAAGCAGATTTTATTAACTTTAAACCCTAACTAATTATTGCTGACTTTATGTTGAAATTACTTGCTGATTGTAGATGGGGTTAATTGGACAGAAATCAGACATAGACTTTGTCATCTCCACTGGTGATAATTTCTACGAAGATGGTTTGACAGGCGTCGATGATCCAGCATTTAACGAATCGTTTTCCAATATTTATACTGCTCCTAGCTTAAAGAAGCAATGGTACAATGGTAAATTACTTAATCGGTTAATTATACCACACGTAATAATTCTAAGCAATTAAGTATCCTTAATGGTATAATTAAGTGGTTAATTTGTTTCATGCAGTGTTGGGCAACCATGACTATCGGGGTGATGTCGAAGCACAATTGAGTCCCGTTCTCAGAGCAATTGACAGTCGATGGCTTTGCTTAAGATCATTCATTTTAGACGCAGGTAGTATTTATTCGCACTCATTAATTAGTCACTAATAAGCCTTTTACGGATTTTATTATGTGCAAACTAATGTGTTATGCTATTTGTCGGTACTCCAGAAATCGTAGAATTTTTCTTTGTGGACACAACCCCATTTGTGGATGATTACTTTACAAATCCAGAGGAGCATACTTATGATTGGAGAGGTGTGACTCCTCGGGCGGAATACCTTTCGAATCTCTTGAAGGATGTGGATTCAGCACTAAAAAATTCCACAGCAAAATGGAAAATTGTGGTCGGTCACCATACTATTAAAAGTGCAGGACATCATGGTGTTACCGAAGAACTTGTAACCCAACTTCTCCCAATCCTTAAGGTAACCTAGATGTTCCTAAACAATGCATTGACCCTTACTCTTGAGGTCTTATGTTTGACTTCTTCTTTTTAATATCGCTTGTTTGTTTCTAATTTTTTTATATTCATTCTTACTTTTTTCCAGTCAAATAATATCGATTTTTACGTGAATGGGCATGATCATTGCTTGGAGCACATCAGTGATTCCGATAGGTTAATTTGTACACACAAAAACTTGATATTAACTTGGTATTACATAGGTAAACACTAATTAATTTGGTTTAACTGGTTGTTAACTATGCAGTCAAATTCAGTTCTTTACAAGTGGAGGTGGGTCCAAGGCATGGAGAGGTGATATAAAGCCGTGGAATCCAGAGGAGTTGAAGTTGTATTACGACGGACAAGGTTTCATGTCGTTTCAAATGACCAAGGCCAGTGCTGATGTTGCATACTATGATGTCTCTGGCAATGTCTTACACAAATGGAGCCTTTCCAAAGAGATCGACTCAGCCACTCACAGAACATTCACCTACTCTTAAAATAGTAACTCTGCTAGTTTAGTTATTGGAAAATAAAACTTACTCGTGTATAAGGCGTCGTGAACATATCTGTAACATAAAAATTTCAAGAATTGCAGTATAAATTCTCTAGCAATCTAGCTTAATCTAGTCTAAACTACGGTGTGAAGAATTCAAATGTTGGGGCAAATGGGAGGCACACCGCCTTAGCCAACTTCGCTACGCCTTATACCAACAGAAAATGACAGTCAGCATTAGTATGAATACCCGAAGTGCATGCAGTATGTTGATGAACTCGTGGTCAAACTCCATCGTTAACTCGGCAATATTGTAACAGTGGCTCGTCTTGACGGAAAAGTAGATCATATCCAAGAACATGCAGTCTTGCCGGGCATATATCAAAACCCTACTGGTGATCAGAAGAAGTTTGGTCGGGTGAAAACCAGTACATATTACAAGATTCCGGCAAAGGTAGACATAATTTATGAACATTATCATGCAGCAGACTCTGTGAGAGAAGGATATAAGTTAATTATATATCCTCGTCATAAGTAGCGTCACGACTGAACCATAATGCCAGCGTGAGCCTTTCGCCATCAGTCATCTGCCAAATGATATCAGACAGCAAATCAGACCCACCAAGGAAAAAAGGATGTTATGGCTGTCAGCTGTGTATATCACAACATCCTGACAAATATGTTCTGATTAAATTTGGTGGCGATGAGGTGCGCGACAGTGGTCGAGAAAACATTGGGTCTGTAGCCTGCCGAAATGGGTGAGCCAGCTCCTTGCATTCTTGGAGGGAAAGGAATTCGTGGAGGATGAGGCGGCGGCGACTGCCTTCTTCTGCTGCTTCTGGCTCACTCATTTTCGGCTCTCCGGTGCTGGGTGTAAAACAGAAGACGCAACAAATTGACTCGGACGAATAAGTGATTGGGAAATAGTTTTTAACTGCCACCTAACTTTTACCCGAGTTACAATTTACCACTCGAATCCGACTGAACCAGTTTGGATTAGTTTAGATTTTCCCTCCGATTAAAAATAATAATTAAGAAAAAAATTACCTGAAAAGACTAATATACTCTTGAAACCAATTTAGATGTATTACAGGTGCGTCATCTTCTACGAAAATTAACTGAATAATTAACCGTAGGGTTTCGGGTTCCCGAAACGCATGGGTTAAAGAGGAAGCCAGCTGCAACCGGAGTAAAAAGTTTAAGTGGCTACAATGTTTGTAGCAGTAATTTCTGTAAACAAACTGGCTCTGATGCCAAACTGACACACCCTGACCGCTTAGCTTACAGCTAAGGGTTGAAATGTGTTGACCAACACTAAATTGACAATAAAACACCACCGTAAGTGTGACGAAATACTATCAACTTAATGTAAGAGTTGATGGAATAAGATTAACCAAAAAACAAAAAGATGGATTCATAATGTGCTTTGCTTTGCACATACTAATGTAAGAGTTGATGGAATAAGATTAACCAAAAAACAAAAAGAGGACAAGGGATCTTAATCCATCCTCCCAAAGAGAATCGATAACTTCTTCCGCCTGTTCCTCTTGCTACTATGATTTTAGATCTTCACTCTCGCCGCTCTTTACATTTGTTTCCAACTCTCATTGCAGTTTGCAGCCTCTACTCTGTTTCTCCGTAAGAACCTCTCTCTCTCCCCCACCCCCTCCTAAACTGCTCCGGCATGATCGCTTGTTGTCATACTGTCGGAGTGCTGATCTTCTTCTTCCTTAACGGCTGCTCTTCCACTGCCAGTTCCATCCAGACTTCCATTGCACTCCTGGCTCTGAGCTTTCCCATCCAATTTTCCTTTTGGAGGAGTTGTGCTATGGTCGGATTTTGCAGACCCATTCTCTCTCTCTGTCTGGGGAGGAATCTCAACAGAAGGGCTCATTTGAGTTGCAGTATTAGGCAGCTGTTGAGGAGCTGATGAGTTACCCGAACCTGGGGGAGGGAGGAAAACTCCAGTGCCAGGAGGAGGGATGCGAGGCGGAGGATGCCTGGGAGCTGCTGCCCATCCAGCTGAAACAGGTGGGATGGAAACTGCTCCAGCAAAAGGTATTGCTGGTGGTCCTAACGGAGGTGGCACAAACAATGGCTGGATGCCATTTGGAGGTGGAAGTTGGGACCGAATTGGTGGGGCTGGCAATACACCAGTTGTTGGAACTGCTGCATAGTGCTTGGGGCCAACAGGATGCCGGATGTGGCTTGAAGACCTACCTGATGGTTGACCCCAGTAGGATGACTGAGCTGGAGTAGGTGCAGGAAAACGTTGACCATCACCCATCGTATTTTTCTTTGGTTGAGACTTTGTGAAAGTAACAAGTATGCGTTGCTTGCGGATAGAAGGTATTGCATGTTTAGCAAAGTCTGTGGATTTCCCTTGCAGCAAAAGGAGGGATCTGCAGCATCATGATCAAAGACCTTATGTCAGGAATCTTAAACGAAAGTAAGTAGGCTTTAAGTGAAACGATGACATGATTTCATATGCAGGTAAAGAGAAAGGATAAGAAAATTTCATATGGATGTGAGAAAACTATGTCATGATCCTGAATTATGCAACTCTAATTCTTCCGGCATGCAAAAGCAACAAGAAAAATTGTGTTCTATTAGTATAAATAATGTAATGATCTCTAATGGATGTGATACAGCCAACTTCTGGAAAAGCTACAAGTGTTACTGGGCCCTCAGAATCCAATATTTCACTGCTAAGTAACCTTAACTTGATTCCAATACTTTTAAAACAATACTACTCGGCCTACCATACTTTATTTAGAAATATGACAATAGAGTACATGAAAGAGATGTGGCAGCAAACCAAAAAGAAAGTCACACTGAAGAAGATAAGTATTATCAAATGAGAGCGATCAGAAAGGCTACCCAGGTGTAAGAGAAAGCTTGAGGGAGCCTCTATAATCCCCAGGATGGTCTGATACCAGTACTCTCCCAAAACTCATGTCACATTCTGTCAGGAACAGAACGCAAACAGGCCTTCCAAACCAAGGTGGCCACGTGTGAGGGTGTGAATGATCTCCCTACAAATAATCGTCACAAAATTTCATAAAATTATGGTTCTTAGAAAATTGTACAATTATAGAAAACTAGAACAAGAAGAAAAAACAGTAAACCAATATCAACCTCATTATAGAAATCAATGATACAAGAATCTGGCTTCACAGTCATAACTTGCATCCCATCTAAGCGATCAATAACATCCTGCAGCAAGGACGGGATGGCTTCTATTCTCCGATCTACAGATTTCATTCAAAGGAAATCAACAAATGGCATTTGAATAAAATGTGAGTAGCCATTTCCTTATATTGGCAAAAAAGAAAAAACAAAAACAAAAAAAATTCCAAAATTTCTATCAAAAGACCATTGTGAATTGCAACATGCCTTTGGAGGTTCCTGCAGAAATTTCATCTTCAGATGGAGCATCAATAACAGGTATGCCCAATTGAATCATTTCTCTTCCATGTCCCCTCATGGGCCTCTTTGAGACCACAAATGTCTGACCTGTTTTGCATACACAAAGAGATTACACTTTATCGCAGAACACTTCGAATTCAATGCTTCAGAGAAAAACCCAACTTACTTTGTAACACCAAAGGAATTTCACAACTACAATCAGTTAGAGCATGACGAGTGGATAGAGGAAGGCGTTTTCTCCAATTGTGCTCCTGAAGTGTTTTTCTTTAAAACTTAAAGTTGTCTGGGTGTTCTTTTTAGTTTACTTAAAATAATATGCTACTAAGAGTTAATGAAACACAAACTTACCAAAATTTGAATAGTAATTAAGTTTAACACAAAAGTATTTCCCTCACATGGTATCCACACGGATAACATAGACCACAGTGTACAAACAGCAATACTAAACACAAGTGATAATGGCATCGCTAACACTTACTTGTACTAGCGTTGTAAAAAACTTTCCTCAAAAGGTTTCAGGGCTAAACCAACCAATAATCTTGCAGGTTAGGATAGCAAGGATCTAAGGAAAATATAAGAACAACGATCATAAAAAAGGAAAAGTATTAAATTATGTGAGCTACTTCCATGAAAAATATAATTTAGACATGAATCCCCATATCCACCAGATAAAACTTGGATGACAAAAAAAATTCAAAATGGTAAAACTAAGCCACCCAAACCCTCCCCCATAAAAAGAAAGGGGAACAAAAAATGTTTACGAGGGAAAGAGAGATCCTCAACAACGAATTAAAAAACAATATAAGTTCAGGCAATTATTTATTCGATCGCTTATTGAACCCTTTGCTTTGAGCTAAACAGTGACACAATTTTTTTTTTAAAGATCACTTCTTAAAGCAAAGGGTTCAATCAGTGTGCAACAACAAATTATTCAAGCAGCCCAAAGAAATTAGTTTTAGGTAGTTTGAGAATATAAAACAAAAACCACTAGATACACCTATAACCTAAGACTAGTTTAATTGGAAGGTACATGACAAAGATGTTGACCAAAACTAACACGGGACACAAATAAATTAAATATTTGAATTTATATTAACAGAATATTAAAAAAAGGCAGTAATACGTGTGGCAGATTATATATGCTTAGCACATGTAAGGATGATGGTGATGATTTGATCAGCTCAAACGGCGTGTAACTATCAAATTTCATGACAACCACATGGTGGATTTAAGTTTAGGACTGGAATCACCCACAAGTTTCATATCTTCTGCTTATTTCTAAACACAAAGGATTATAAAACTCGCCTTTAAATTGTCCTCTTTTCCCTGCAACCCTTAAATCATTAGCCAAAGAAACAAGTTTGGAGACTTCTGTGTCACCAAGCAATCCTTCATACAATTTCAGTCCATCGACCACATTAACCTGAAAAATAAACATTAGAAAATCTACTGATTCATAAGATACTTCAAGTTATAAAGATAGTATCAAATGAGGTAACTACCTTCTTTCCATCTAATAACTCATTGCCAACAAAAGTTTTAGGAACAACGGAAAGGTTCTGCTTCGCATTCTCAATTTGGACAGAATGTAATTCATTTTCTGGAAAAAGATCACAGAATCCCAAGTTTAAACACAATAATAGAAGAAACAGAATCAAATAAAACCACATTTTGAATCCATGTCATGATAGACAGAGTTGACGTACATAACACACAACCCACGCACCCACAGAGACTAAAACCCCCAAAGTAAAGAAAGAAAGATAAACTGACAAATTGTGTTACCTTTGGAGCTTGAGGTGCATCCATCTCCTATTGCAACTTCAGGTTCTGAATTGCCATACATGGTCAGCTGTGAATTCTCTGAACTCCTTAATCTACTATCTTCTTGAGGTTCTGTACGAGCATTTGTAACAGCAATCATAACTAAGTATTACAATAGGTATTACTTCCAAGCATCTTTCTTAGTTTTAACAACTGTAAATTATCCGAATCTGTATAGTGCCGATAGTACACAGGCATATTAAAATGAATTTTGCATGTGTATGCAATGCATATAGTTCAGAGACGGGCGACTACTTTTTACAACTTTCATACAGAAACAGCACATTTACGCTTTAGTGATTTCCTAGTTTTCAGGTCACCTGGTGAAATACATTCCTTTTCAGGTCACAACCTATGAATTTCAAAATTACTAAAAGATAATTTCTTAACCTTTTGTGAATACCAACTTAAAAAAAAATCCCTAACATATTCAAGACATGCTTGATTCTCTTCAAAAGATTAGACCTTGTTATTCAGCTTTAAAGTTTGGATTTGATTACCATCAAACCAGTATTTATTATATTTGTTCAAATGAGCATGAAATCACCAATCTTGATCCCAAAGGTTACCTTTTTCCTCTCCAGCAGGTGCTAAACCGTTACCATCCAACTTCCCAACCTCTCCACCGGGCTTGAGTTCCGCAGCTACCTCGCTTCCCCGCTCAACTTTCTCCGAAGCAACAAGCCCCGAAGAATTCCCATCATAACTATGAACCTCTGTACTAAAATTATGTCCTTCCTTGAAATGGTCAGCCCTATGTTGGCCCTTGTTAAACCCCGAACCGGATCTCTTATACTCCTTGGCCCCCACTTTTACAGGATCATATTGCCTCTGCTGCCTCCTCCAGGCAACATGTTGCAGTGCATATATCACCTCCGCAACCGAAAAGTACTGCTGCATATGAAGCACAGGATTCCAATTGCACCTCCTCTGCTGAATACAGCCGATAACGACGTCGTACTCGCCTGGCTCACCAACTGCACGTAAATGGTGGCAAAGGGAGTCTATAATCGCATTAGCTGCCGCGAATTCTCCGCGCAACCACGAGATGAACCCATCACGCTCATCCGGGAACCACTGACGGGGGAGCTGGGGGATCTCGCCACCTCCAACGGCCGCAGCGCCACCACCACTAGGAAACTGCATTTTGTCCGATAAAACCACATTCCCCGATGGCATTGTCATCAGAACCCACTTCACCAAACTCACTACTATGATACTATCACTCTCAAAGCATGCCTCAGTACCTTCCAGATCCAATAAATCAAACCTACGGCTCTATCCCAAATCCCACAAAATTCAAGCAGATCCCACCAAATTAAACCCCTAATCTAGCAGGAATCAGCTTAAAGACCACAACTTTCTTAAATTTTACCACATTTAGAATACTAAACCCTGAAAATTTCACAATAACAATGCAAACACTGATATGGGTTCCCCTTAAATAGTTCAAATAACGCACCGATCCAACGAAACAGCTGGGTTCAAGCGAATTGAGGTGAAAAAAGGGAGCTTGGTGATGCACTAGTCAGATCTGGGAAATGGGTTTCGTGGGAATTGAAAGCAGAATCAAAAGGGGTGTGGTCGTCTATGCGTGTATATTCATTTGGGGGCTGACGAGTGAGTCTCTCAGTGGCGTACAGATTGGGGAAGTGGGGTTGGAACTAAGAAGAAGAAGAAGAAGAAGAAGATCTAGGGTTTGGCGAAAAATGTTAGTCTGTGGGCGTGTGAAGCGAGGGCCTGAGGGGGAAGGTGACGAATGGCTTACTGAGCACGCATTTGGTCTTAAATGGTGGCTGAGATAAACCCTCCCTCTCTCTCGTCAGTGTGGAAGGGACCAAGAGAAGAGCAGAGAGCATATTCTTGAATGTAAGGGTAGTTTGGTCATTGTATTAGGGTTTTATGAAACTAGGAGGGGGGATTATGGTTAATTAATCTTGTAGCTTGATTAATCACCTGCTTACAAACCCACAGAGTCCAAATTTTCTCTCTTTTTTTAGGTCAATTCAGTCCCCGCAGATTCCAGTTTCGTCACTTTTGTATCAACTATTTGTTCTTAAACTAATTTTTGAAGTTCCTATTTTTGGTACCTGCAATCCTAGTATTCTGTGTTGCTTATCAAATCACTCGTTTGATTTTTAATTTTTTTTTTGTACAAACTAGTTTGAACTACAAGCCTCTCTTGTGGCCGCTATCTAGAGAAAAAACCTAAAGAAAAAATTCATCAACCGTTGATCTTTGCCGTTGGCCTTGAGGTCAGCGGCAATCTCTCTCCGACTCTCTTTATTTTCTTCTGTGTTTTTTTTTTTTGTTATGGTCGCTCTTTCATTGTGGTGAGAAGAGTTTTCATGATTGTGGTCGCTCTCTTGTTTTGTTGAGGTGAGCTTTTGTAATGACTATAACCTACGGATCAAAGGTGTTGCCCAAAATTAAGGTTGTTCTTTGTTTTTCTTTTGGTTGTTATACATGACAAAGAACCATGAGAAGTAAACTCGACATTTATTAGAGGTGACTATAGCAATGCTTCTTTGCTAACAATTACAAGATCATTAGGTGGTGCAATCTTTTCCTCGTCATGTTGTTACGTTGGTTCAACGACTCATAGGGTTATTATCTTTCTATATACTTTTTTTAATGACCATGTCAAATTACTAGTCTTACAATTTTCAAAGTAGCAAAATCGACAATACATGTGACATATCGATCGTTGTCAAGTTGTTATCATCCACAATCTTGTAATACATAGCTTTTAACTTTTTGGTTGTTACTTGTAGTACGATCGGCGAGCGTTGTCCTTCGTTTGCATCATGATCAACAATGTCGTTTTCATTTAACTGTGCACTACATGCATGATATACGCAACAAAGATGTCACACATGGGAATATATTTTGTAAGGTGATGCCATTCGCACATCAATTTTATTTCTTACATACTTTTTAAATTTCTGATCATATGATAAAATGAATTGATGAAGATTAATAGATAAAAATTAACGAGTGTGAGAGAGATAAAAAAAAAATTGTGTGAATAATATCACTCTATTTTGCATTGTATATGTACGAGATCGTTTAAATTTGTGACACTGATCAGTTAATTTAATTATGCTATTTTAATAAGTATATTGGTGTGGGTAGTCTTATGGGGTCCAAGGTCTTTTCTTATTTTTGCTCCATCTTGCTTAAAGGGTTAAAAGATTATTCATGTTTTATTTGATCAACAGTCCATTCTAATTCCTTTAAGTTTTGACAACTCATCTTTGTATCAACAGAAGTTGAATAGAATAAAATTGCAATTATAATCATTGCCGAAAGAAGAGTAACCAAATTCAAAATTGTAGTATAGTTATATGAATATTGGACTCGAATCTTGTTATAGAAAACTAATAAATTAAAAAACGCAACATTATGGGTATCGTTATAGACGGCAAAAATAAAAAATCAGAAACATAATAATAACGGAAAATTGTCAATTAGTACTACGGTCTAGTGATATTCTTCTTCATTTGTAAATGAGAGGTTTATGTTCGATTCTCGCCAAAGACAAATTTAAACCACATTATTGCTAGCCCATTATAGCCTACTCCTCTTTCTTAAGGTAGATAATATCGTTTGATAAGAAAAATAACAATGAAAAATTTATGCCACTTAGTACTACGGTCTAGTGGTATTCCTCTTCACGAGAGGGTCTTAGGTTCGATTATCGTCAAAGACAAATTTGAACCACATATTGCTAGCCTATTATGAGGCTAACCTTACTCCTCTTCTTTAATGTTAATAATATCGTTTTTTCGAAGAAAAAAAAAACAATGAAAAATTTATAAAGTAAAAGAAAAATAAAATCAAAGAAGGAAAAATCCCATTTTCCTTATCATACGCTAAAAATATGGTAAAAATATTTTGGACATCAGACCAGCAGATCCCTATTACATTTTTCTAAATATAAAAAGGCTAGAAAATTACCGGCGAGGCCTCTCTCTCCCTCTCTCTCTCCCTCTCTCTTTCAATGGCGGCCACAGTGACCTCTCAGTCCTCAATCATACAGTCAAAACCCGCTTTCTCTTCAAAAACCCTGCAAAACCCTCGTCCTGCCTCCATTGCCGTGCCCTCCACCTCCCTCTCACGTACCTCTCTCAAACACACACCCGCTGTCTCTCTCACTCTCATGTCAGCTATCTGAAATTGACACAAAGATGTGATTTTTGGGTGCAGGACTGCGATTTGGTGTGAAATTGGCAAATGGGTTCGCCGCAAAAGCTTCAATGGCCGTCTCTGAAACGAATTCGAAGCCCCCTGTTGCCGAAAAGAGGACCAACAATCCCATCATTGTCATTGACAATTATGATAGCTTTACCTACAATCTCTGCCAGGTTACCAATTTGATTAATTTTCTCTTCGAAGTTTCTTCTTTTCATGAACAACGATGAATGTAAATTTCCCTCTTTTTCTTCTTCCACTTTGCTAGTTAGTTTGCACAGAATGTTTGTTTTCTCTTCTGTATTCATGGAGACTGCCCTTTTCGAACAGAGGAGGTTTGGGCTTCTAGAGCCAAAACTTCAATATAACTGTTACAAAAACCATGCATTGTTACTCTTTTAGCTCTGTGACTGCTGCACTAGAGAGAAGATATGAAAAGGAGACACCTTGATTTTCTTTTTTTAGTAGAGTGCAACGAGATTTTGTATGACCATTCATGGAATGCTCCCCGAAACATGCGTTTGATTTGAATTCATGTGCTTTAAGTACGCTGGATTTTTTAGAAGCCCTCTTCCAGGGTCAGGTGGGAGTTCCTGAAACAGTTCGACACGATTTAGGATGTCTCTTTGAAAATCAAGAAGACATTGTACTAATACCTTTCTTTTGATGCGAAGTATATGGGAGAGTTAGGATGTCTCTTTGAAGTCTATCGGAACGATGAACTAAGTGTTGATGAACTGAAAAGGTAAGTAGCTGTACTTAACCTATTTAATCATTGCTTTCTGATCGGCAAGCGCAATGTGTTGGGTGCTGGCGAAGCAATTATGATATAAGCATATATTGTCTGCAAGGAATCTGACTTAACTAACTGGTTCTTCTTTCAATTCTTACAGGAAAAATCCCAGAGGAGTGTTAATCTCTCCGGGGCCAGGTTAGTTCTGGACCTTTTGGTGATGTTTCATCTATAGGTAGATGTCTGGGAAAGGAAGCAAATGCCAATTTTTAGATCTTGACACATAGTATTTCCTTTTTGTAGGCGCTCCCCAAGATTCTGGAATATCATTGCAAACTGTGTTGGAGCTAGGGCCCATTGTACCCTTATTTGGTGTATGTATGGGTTTGCAGTGCATCGGGGAGGCATTTGGTGGTAAGTCTTCTTACATATGATAAAGTCTTTTAAATCTTTGTATTTGGTTTATGCAATTGACTATTATATGGTATCTTTTCATTGTACCCTTATTTTTGTGGTTTTTTATCATAATCCACGTGGTCTTGCAGGGAAAATTGTTCGTTCTCCTTTTGGCGTCATGCATGGGAAGAGCTCTCCTGTATATTATAACGAGGAGGAGGAAGATAGCTTGTTTTCGGGATTATCAAAGTATGAATATTTCTGTCCTTTTGCGATGCCTATTTATGTTTCTCTTCCTAATGCAAATTTTACCCTAACCGTCAACAAATATTAACAATCCCATTTATTATTTAATCATTTCCAAACATTTTCACATTTTACATTTGTTTTCTTTATTAACGTTATGAATGATTGCAGTACCTTGTTGTAAACTGCTATTTGTACCTTTCTTGATTGTTTGTTAACTATAGTTCCTTGTGGCTTCTGTCTAAGCAGGCTTTAATGTTGCATCAAATGCATTTTATTATCAGTCATTGCTAGAACGGCAATGTTGTGTAAGCTTAGTACCAAATGCCAAGTTGTATTTGAAATTTCTTGATTATATATGTAAACCTTACTATAAATCCTACTACTTTGGCCAGATGTTATTGGAAAGTAACATTTCGGGGCTGGCGTGTGGTTGACAGTAGCATATTGGGGGTTGGATTAGTTGCTAAAGGAAATGTTTCATTTAGTGTTTGAGGTTTCTCCTGTTGTTTGCAACGTAATGAAATAATATGAGAAAACCTTGCTTAGGTTACCTTTTAAACTTTCAACAATCCTGTGCATTAATGGGATCTCAAATAACAACTAAACTTTCTTTTTGTCTTTTCAGCCCTTTCACTGCTGGCAGATATCACAGTCTTGTAATCGATAAGGACAGTTTTCCTGGTGAAGAACTTGAGATTACAGCATGGACAGAGGATGGACTGATAATGGCTGCTCGTCACAAGAAATACGGGCATCTTCAAGTAAGAAACGCTTTCCTTGGACTTTTCTTTTTTTCAAAACTATTATGCAGTGGGAGAATGTTGTGCTGTTCAGGTAATATAAATCATAAGTTGCCTTGGATACAGAAAATGCACTTTCCTGCACAAGTTGTGTACCATATAAAGAAGAGTCATAAGATTTTGACAGGCAGTTTCCATGCGGTTCATTTCTGATCCTAGGATTCCTTTATTAGGTTACGGAGAGATTTAATGACAATGCTTTGCGTTGAAAATTCGTAGCTTTAAAAGTAATTTTGGCACTTATTGAACTTGAGGCAGGGAGTAGACAGGTAGTCGGCACTGTTGGATGTTTGAAGTAGCATAGACACAGAAGTTATCTGACGCTAAAAATACCATGCTGGAAGAAATATTCTTTGTTGGGTTGTTGCATGATATAAAACTGTTAATCATGTAACATAAAAGTTGATGAGGTTGCGTCGATTCAGTTAGCTGATGCTCTTTGTTTCCTTTTGACATGCATTGCCATGCGTTACATTCACGAAACAGAAAAACTGCAACAACGTAGCGTTGGATTGCAGTTGTTTCGCCTCAAACAAACTAATTTTAATCTCATTAGCTCTTAAATTGTTGAATCTAACTTCTATGCCTTCTTTCTAACCAAATGTGTGTGAAATTTGCAGGGGGTTCAGTTCCATCCTGAAAGTATCATAACTTCCGAAGGGAAGACAATTGTGCGTAACTTTATTAAGTCGATAGAGAAAAAAGAGTCTGAATCTGTGAATTAGAGGCTTGATTGATCTGCAGATTCTGCACAATGTAATGTGACATGGTGATAAATATAAATATCCTTATCTTCAAACTCATCGCGTGTACTCGCTTTCAAATAATAGACAACAAAAGTTGAAAACCACATGTATTATTAGTCAAGTGTATTATTATAATTCTCAGTTTCTTGAACATGGCTCTTGCTCATATAGCTTCGTCTCCCGATTGTTAGTGAGTTGCTTGTTTCCCCAGTCATACTTGGGACAGAAAAATTATTCAAATGAATCTTTTTCATTAGT
The DNA here is from genome assembly GCA_036320875.1 of Cotoneaster glaucophyllus. Classification (NCBI taxonomy): domain Eukaryota; kingdom Viridiplantae; phylum Streptophyta; class Magnoliopsida; order Rosales; family Rosaceae; genus Cotoneaster; species Cotoneaster glaucophyllus. The sequence continues at coordinate 112,299 of JAVVNS010000100.1, forward strand.
AGTTTTGTGTAGTATCATTAGCCTGACAACACAGGTCATGTTTGTCGTGTTCGTGTCAAACCCGCTATCTTTACGGGTTCTTAAATGGTGGCCCGATGATGACACGATTTGTTAACGGGTCGTGTCATGTCGGATTAATAAGTCATGCAAAAAATTGTCTCTAATGTCTAAACCTTGCAAACGGGTTCGTTCATGTCGTTTACGTGTCATACCCGTTATCTTAATGGATTTTTAATGGTTGACCCGGTATCGACCCAATTTGTTAACGTCTATTTAGTGGGTAATCCGATAATGGCCCAACTGGTTAATGAGTTGACTCAAAACTTGTTATTTTTGTGTCATTTTGCATCGAGTTATCGTGTTGTCCAATAAATTATCAAGCCTAATTAATAGCATTTAGTTTAATCTGCGAACCAAACGGGTCTTGGGATCTCATTAAGCCAAAGATTTATCCATTTTTATTAGAATCTGGAAACCAAACAGGTCGTAAGATTGTGTAAAGGCAAGGGCAACAACCCTCTATGCAAACTGCAAAAGGCAAAAGCAAGCAGAATGGTTTATGCCAAAGACATGCAATAAATTCCAAAAAGCTATAAAAACAGCAATCTGCTTCTTGTGATTGTCGAAAGTTGTTTTAAAATTCAAAAACTTGAAGCCAGCCTAATCCCATTTATTAGAAAACCAACCCTAGCACCATCACAACCTAATTCTTTTGTTTTTTTATTCGAGCGATTTTCATATCTAATTTAAACTGCTACGAGAGAGACTTGAATGAACTTGGGTGTAGAAACGAGGCACACTACGTTAGCCTATTTGGCTACATCCAAGTTTGTCACAACCTAATTCTCATACATAATTTGTTAGTAATTATGTTGTGTTTTCTTATATATCGTTATGTTATTTCTTGTATTCGTTTTGCAAGGTTTTGATTTCCTGTCCCTCTCGATTTACTTTTTTTCTTTCATCTAATACATTTTGGGCTAGCAGAGGTGTTTGGAAGGTTGAGGAGTTTTCTATCGAGGGCTAACTTTCTATCAACGAACTGGTCTGATTTGGTCATCATGTGTTTTGTTTAGACTTCTTTGTCTTTTCGGTCTAATTGCAGCTTATTTTTATGTTTGTCTCGTTTAACATTTGTAACATTTTCTTCTATTAACGAGGTTGACCAAAAAAAAAAAAAAAAAAAACTTAAAAACTTTGAGTTTTAACGATAAAGACAAAATAATGGGTAAAGTGAATAGCCATGATTGAATTTTTAATGTAAAAATATAGTTTTTCATTAAAATGAACAGTAATATAATTTTTCATTAAAATAAACAGTACAGAGAACTTTTCGTTAAAGTTCCCAAAAAAAAAAATAAAAATCAAGGGCTAGCTTTGCAAATGGAGGCTGTGTGGTGTGGCTCGCCTAATCTTTTTATTACCTCGCCTTGTTAAAAAATCTGCATTAAGACAGTTTTGACCAACCAAATCTAACAAAAGCTAGTAACCAGCAATATAAAACTGTAACTTTACTGCTTTTGGTTGAAGATATAACAATATATATAATTAATTAAAACCAATATTATAAAAATAAACTTTGGTATAAGATTCTTTAATTTATGGTTATTGTAATAGGGTTAGTGACTTACCAAAAAAAATAATAATGCTGCAGACAAGATTAGCTGTGTCAGATGGATTTTATCGTTCAGCAGATGTCAAGGCGATTGGCGACAATAAGGATCTAACCTCGTATTTGTTTTCTAATTACGACCTTAATATTTATTTAGTTTGGCAAAAACATGCACCAAACGCACCCAAAGTGGTCGGTTCTGAATGTTTTTGTTTTTGTTACACGAGAATCTTGGCCATTTTTTTTAATCTAACATGTATTTTTCGGCAGATGTCAAAGTAGTAACTTGCTGTGAAAAAATTAATAAATAATTAAAGGACTTAAAAGAGGATTACAGGTCGGAATTTACGGAATTGGATCCCCTCCTGAGCATTAGGTGGGGATCCTACTGACCAAGAAGTGTGGACCGTTGGATGAAAAAATCCAACGGTTATAATTATTATAACTTTAAAGGGACCCACTTGTTTGTAACCGTTGGATTTTCATCCAACGGTCCATACTTCTTGATCAGGAGGATCCTCACCTAATGCTCATGAGAGGATCCAATTCCGGAATTTACCATCGCAAAAAGGAAACTGAATTTGCATGAAGCTTATGCTTGTTGTAATTTCTTCTCTGTGTGATAAGTCTGTTCAATTTAACTATTTTTAGAAATAAAATAAAATCAGTTGATGGCTTCGCAAAAACAATTCATCCTCTTGGAGTCGAGAAAACTCGCAGAGACATTTCAGCCTTCCTTTGGTCACCATCGTGTGATTCACCAGTGCCAATAATCAACAAAATACATATACCGTGTAGATATGTTTTGTTTGCAACACTGATCAACAATATCGATGACACGTCAGGACTTGCTCATTTGTATTTGCGAGGAGGATTCTCTCCCCTCCTAATCTATCTCCCATTCGCTCCCCTTCTATTTGAACGATTATGGTTAAGCCACGTTAACATCTTATATTGATTTTTTTTATAAAAATAATAAAACAAAAAACAATATATGAGAAGAGAGAAGAGAAGATGATGAGAATAGGAGAGGAAATAATCGTACTCCATATATTTGTAACCGTTTGTTTGGCAATTGTACTCATTCACTCTGTTTAAGCATGCCATCATGTTTTTTACCCTTTTCATCTTCCCTTCCGTTAAAAACCAACAGAAATAAAGCGGATAAGAGGACCGCAAAGCTGCAAAACCTCACTTTTTATGTCAGCAAGGGTGGGTTACCACTCACCCAATCAGCCTCATGCTAAACCAATTTTTCACAGCTCATTTCTCATCTCTACTGGTCCAAGGGATTTCCAGGAAAACAATTCCATGGAAATTCAAATTATTTTTCACCTCAAGAAAAAAAAAATTAGAAAAGAAAGAACAAAAGTGGTTTATGAATGCCGAAAATTTTTCAATAGAGTTGTCTGATTAAGATAGTTTTAGCACTGAATAAGTAACACGTAGAATCGGATGAGATAAAAACATAAGAGATTCTACATTTTCTTATGAAATTGACTTACAGATGACGAGGTCAGACACTCGCTTTATTTTTCTCTATGAAGTCAGTTTATTTGGGTCAATTTCTGCAAGGGCCACCATGTGTAGTTAGCAGGTTTTGTTTCCTCATGTTTATTTGGTTTTACTTTTACCTCTCCCCATTCCAAGTCACGGACCCTGCTTTGAAGCCTTGAAGAATCCAACGCAGCATTCACATTTCACCGTGAAGGTAAAATCCAACATACTGAACCCATTTTCCATCTCTTGTCACATCCTACTGACCTTGGATTCCAATTCACCATTGACAAACTACCAACCATTTACTGGGCAGCTCTGACTTTTGACGGTAAAACGACAACGGCCAAATTTTTGGACATTAAAACTCAAAGTTTTCAAAACATTTTCATTAATTTTCCTTTTAAAAAAATGAAGATCCTACAAAACAATGCAACTAGTGCAGTGGACGGCTGAATTTGCATGGTTGAATTTTAACGGCCATAGTCTAGCGTACAAACTCGGTGCATCTCATATACCGGTTTATCGTAGAAATGCACACAACAAATAGAAAATCCATGCCTACTACATGTTACAGAAACTTCCATATGCTCAAATATTTATTGAACCCATGAGGGTGTGTCAAAAGTACAGAGAAAATCTCAATTTGTAAAGCCAAAAGAAAAGCATGATTGGAAACCTGGGAAGGAAGCATTCTAAAAGTTGTACGAACTATACACAAACAACCCCCCCCCACCTCCACCAAAAAAAAAAAAAAAAAAAAAAAAAACACACCCTGTAAAACTCGATCCACCCTCAATAAATCTATGCTTCTCCGCTCTCTCTATACAACCGAAGAACTGACCCAGTGCTGATATATCGACCAAATGCCAATGGAGTCGCTACACATATCAGAATCCATACATTGCTTGCATCAAATAGAAGTTGCCTCTTCTGCCTGGCTTCCTCTGCTCCGGTGGTGGTGCTTTCCATGGCGGCGCCTCCCTTTCCCGAATGTGACAGGGTCAAACACACGCAGTCTTTCAGCTTCTTGGGGACTGATCACACACTCTGAGGGAGGAGACTTGTATCGGATTCTGTCGTAGCAGTAGGAGTATGTCATGTGCTTCTTCCTTAAACTCTCCATCTTCATTCTTTGGAGGCGGGTGACACCAGTAGGGACTGATTCTGAATTTTGGGTGTTTTCGCACTTCTTTGATAATTGTTCGATTGGATCGACTGCACAGCCGTGTAGAACAAGGTCGGAGAACTCAGCCAAATAGGGAGCATACTTGTAATTCACTCTGTATTTGCCCCCATTGGTAGCCCAATCAGATCCATCCCATATTGTGGCATACAATGACATTGGCTTAGCGGGGAAGTCACCACCCATTGATTCTGTTTTCTTGAACTCTCTAATGGGAACATTGTCAACATAAAAGCTGCAAGTAATTGACATTGGAAACAAATACGCCGATCAAAATCTGAATTACAGATCTCATAAAAAATGAGGTGAGGTGAACAATAAAAGGCAAGAAATCGCTACGAACAAAATTTCCGCTTGAATTACAAAAATTCTATTTTCATCCAGTTTCCCTAAAATGAAAACGTGCACCAAAATTCCCATCTTTTTCTTTGCTACTTTTCTCAGAAACCAACCACAGGTACAGGTGGTTTTGACGAAACAAGTGGCGGTATTGAAACAACGAAAAGAACAAGTTATGTGCTGTATTTTCCTAAAAGGAGAAACCCCGCCTCTGCATTTTCCCTACACAGAGGCATCACATCAAACCCCCCACCCCAAAACAGTAAACTCCAGACTTCAAAGAACATGGCATTATTGGTGACAATATGGAAAAATATGCCTCACAAAAAGTTGATATGCTAACACATAGATTTAGCATACTAATCCAAATATAGAGTGGAGAGTATTGATTGATGCTCACATGATCTGAGAGTCAGTCCAGAGAATGCTGTACTGATGGTATTCGTCGGACGGATCAAACCAGAGATTGTATCTCTCTTCCCTGCCGGTGTTGGTGCTTCCGTTGCCGTAAATATTGGTCTGAACCCTCCATTCTTTGCCCCGTATATTCCCCAAGAACTCGAAATCAATTTCATCATGGTCCTTCGGAAACATGTCACCATTTGACATCTGTTAACATTAAACAGATTAGAACCTGTAGTCCTATTCATTTAACAGCTTAATGAGAAAATAAAAAGGAAAACACCATCCGATTGATATCGAAAATTGTTCGTTTACTAGGACCGAAATCTTGAACACAATAAATGAAAGAAAATACTCATCTGGGTGTGAACTTCAGGTCACAAAATGGACATTTAAAATGTAAAAAGTTAAATGCAGCCTATCTGGGTTATCTCAGAAGGTTGAGAAGACAAGTTTTTAATTGGATATTGGTAGAATTAGATCCATAACATTGTCTGGGCTCCACACCAGCAAATTTAAAACAAAAACTGCTCAGATTAATCAGCTAACCATAAAGATTGAATCTTTACTGAACTGTTAAATTGAGAAGTAAAAATCTGGGTCGTATTATCTGTACAACGTAAGATACAATCAAACAACAAACAAAGAGGGAAACAAAATAAATTAAAACCCTTAATCAGATAGAAAAAACAGGATTAACTCACATAAAACGCAACAACAACTCCAGCAGTGTAATCAGCAGGCAGCTTAATGGAAGCACTGAAAAACCCATGCTGGTAGAGGTCCTGAGAAACAAATCCAGACCCTGCAAACAGACATAGCCACCAAAAACCAAACAAAGACAACAACTTCAAGGTAAAAAAAAAAAAAAACTCATGAAACGTCGCCACCTCAAAAACCCAGAAACCAAAAGATCAAAACCCTTTCACATGATTCTCGAGACAGAAACCCAAAAGGGAAACAGATTACAGACCTGTCCTTTCGTCTAGTGAGAGATGGACGGATTTCCCATCTCTAAGGATCATCAAATTGTCATCCCCAAAAAGCTTGGTGTACCCTTCATCGAAGGGTATGATTGGTAAATTTCCAGAGGGTGCAGAAGCAACAACTCCAAGAACAAGCACTTGGCAGGCAAACAGAAACAATCCCAGATGAAAAAACCCCATCTTTTCACCTACAAAATAAATGGTTTTTCTTTCTTTCTTTGTTTTGAGTTTTTTTATTTGTTTTCAGAATTCAGAGTGTATATATAAGAAGGTGAAGAACTAGGAGAGAGCAAGAACAGAGAGAGAAAGAGAGACGCTTGTAAGAGTATCTCTATCTCTCAACAGCAATGGGGAGAGAGAGAGAGAGCCGAAAAGGCTAATGGGAGAATGAAGGAAGACAGGACCAAGGGCAAGTCTTTTTATCGCCGAGTGTCAGTGGAAGCTGTTGAGCTGTTCTCGGTTCCTATGCACATCGCTCCACGCCTTTCTTTTCGTTTCTTTCTTTTTTATTTCACCAAATATTTTATTACCTTTATATTTATAAAGTAATTTCTTTTAAAAAAAATTCTAAAAAAAATTCTGAAATGTCATGAATTTATACACTTTTTAAAATTTGTTATATAAAACTAAAATTTAAAGTGATTTGTCATATTAATTTTTCAAAATTGTTGTAATGCAATCTTTTTAATTAAGGGACAATATAATTATCCTTAATGAAGGGGATTTTTTTTGAAATTGTTCAATTCATAGGGAGCTTTAATAAAAAGGGCTTGAACTAAGTTTATTTTAACCAAAAATCATCCTATAACTTTTTTTAACAAAAAACCATCCCATAACAAGGTAAAACTCACCAAACCAACAGACAGCTCGACCACCAGCCAGTCACTCATGGGCTCTCCTTTGGCCCTCATCCTCCTCCTCCTCCTCTTCGTCTCGCTGAGTACTACAACTTTCCTTTTTGAATCACCCTATTTCGTTGAGTATTGAAGAAGTTATATCTATTTGAATCTTACCCAGTTTCCGGCGACCTCCGAGGCTTTCGAGGCATTTTCCGACCAAACCACAACGAGTTAGCCATCGTGCAAGATACCATTCTCTTCCTCTCTTCGAGAACTACGATTTTCGTTTTTGAATCACTCGATTTTGTTAAGTATTGACAAAGTTATGAGCGTTTAAAGTTTGTCCAACCCAGTTTCCGGCGACCTCCGAGGCTTTCGAGGCGTTTTCCGGCCAAACCACAACGAGTTAGCTATCGTGCAAGGTACCATTCTCTTCGTCTCTGGGAGAACTACAATTTTCGTCTTTGAATCACTTGATTTCATTGAGTATTGACAAAGTTATGAGAGTTTAAAGTTTGTCCAACTTTCCGGCAGAAATCCGGCCTTCCCTTCCGTTTAGCTCCGGCGAGCAGCAACCACACCAAGCCCTTTGGGCCATGCACAAACAAACACTGTATCTGGAAAGAAATGCACAAACAAACACTGTATCTGGAAAGAAAATGAATAACACTGTCGCTGGAAAAAATAACACTGTCGCTGGAAAAATAACACTGTCGCTGGAAAAACTAACACTGTCGCTGGAAAAACATAACACTATCGCTGGAAAAACTAACACTGTCGCTGGAAAAAAAAAACACTGTTGCTGGAAAAACTAACACTGTCGCTGGAAAAAATAACACTGTCGCTGGAAATAAAACTAACAGTGCAATGACTTAAATTCCAAAAACAGTGACTTAGATTCCAAAAACAGTGTTACTTAAAATCCAGAAACAGTGACTTAAATTCCAGAAACAGTGACTTAACTTATAACATGGTTTTTTATTAAAACTAAAACTTTTCAAGCCCTTTTCATTAATTTTCCTTTCATATTGAGTAATCAAACTTGCATTGCTTACCATACAAATTATGAGTTTTTTAAAAAAAAAATTAAATTTTTATAAATGAATGGATAGTTGCGTATTTTTTTATCATTCAAGATATGCAATCACAAAATTATAGGTTATGACTAGGTATGCGGCTCAGATAGATATTGTTTTCGTCATTTACTTTTAGTCAAACTTGAGTCATTCTCTAACCAAGTAAAACAAAATATCGTTATACAAACGACTAACTGGTAATACAACGAGTGAAATAGATGATCTGTCTTGTTACCAATCAGACACCACATTAGCGACATACGTATGAATGAACTACTTAATAAACCGTATCAATATTATAATGATTTTTCAAATTATATGGAATATATCATAAGAATTTATAACATAGTATGGATGTTGTATGTTGCAGGGGTTGGTGAATGTTTTAAATGAAATTATAATTACGCGTTGACTAGTTTGGTAAAGAATGGATCCAATGCTTATAAATACCTTCCAAACGGTATTATGTAGAACTATTGCAATATGATCAATATATGTTTGGACTGAACACATGATTTGTCGTCATGCTTCGCAATAAGACATGCAAAGTATGCGGTTTACTATTGCATTGAGAAGAACTAAGAACTCATCTGGGACGCATTCTATTGTTCTATTCAACGAGAAATGCCTCCTACTTTTTCATTAAGAATATCTAAGAATTTGGTGGACCGTTGAAAATGAGTTCTTTGTTATTTCTCGTCTTCGCTTTCTTTCAATTGTCTATACTACTATGGCATTGATATGCATAATTATACCTTTCGGTTCTATAACATTTTAACGTGCTTTGAATTTTAGACTGCCATCACAATTTAGATATATGCTTAAGTCGTTGGTAACACGCATTAACTAATTCTTAATTCCATTATTTCTTGTACAGTGATTTCGAACCCTTTATCCCTCCTTCAAGACTTTGAAATAGAGTACTCATAGCTTGAATGTTAATCTTTGAAGAAGTCTACATTCTTCAAAGAGGTATAAAGTGCTCAAATAATAATTGCATTAAAAGTAAAAATATAAAATAAAAATAGACAGAATTGAGATAGCATGAATCATTACGGGTAAAAAAAATTATTATTAAGACTTTTGGGGCAAAAAGAAGTTTACCTTTAAACTCTTTTTATCCTTTTTAAAAACTTAATTAAAAAAGGAAAAGCAGCTCAATCAGGCAACCGCCCAAGGCGGCGTCCCTTTTCATGTTTATTTGTGCAGCTTGCTTTCCTAAACTACCCCCACATTACGCCACATATTTACGGATTTGCCATAATCAGTATTTAAAATTGAACAATACTTGATTACTCAAAGATAAGTAAGGGGAAAATATTTTATCCGGATCTCTCCCATCAAAGCCACCAAATTCACTCATCCAGACCCTTGAAATTTGATCTAACGGCTACAAATAGGGGACCCCTTAAGAAGATAATAATTTTAGTCGTTGGATCAAATTTCAAGGGCCTGGATGAGTGGACTTAGTGACTTTGGTGGGAGAGATCCGGAGATGATCTCTTCCCATGAGTAGGAACTCTTACTTAAAAGTTAAAACTCTTAATATTTTAACCACAGAGCTTTGTGCTTATGATCAGAACCGTTAATACTATGAATCACACTGTAAAGATCATCTCTGCAAAAAAAATATTTAAAACTAAGGTCGTTTAGTTAATCTAGTGTTCGTAATGCTTTTACTAATTCCGTTCATTTGTTTTTAAACAGTTCGATGACTAAACGATATTAGTTTTAATTAATTTTTTGCAGATGCAATTTTTATATGGTGATTGATAATATTAAACGGTTCTGATTATAAACATGAAATTCTATAAATTGACAATGAATAATTTTGAGAAATTTTGAGTAAAGTTTCTACTTATCTTTGAGATGCCAAGTATTGTCATTTAAAATTTATTTGATACAGTCAATATTTCCATAAAAATATTCAAAAAATTAGAGAACGATAGGAAAATGGGAGGTGAAGTCTAAACTTCACCTTACATTGGAGAAACTATAAAGTCTAAGCTAAAATTGACAGATATTGTCGAATGTCGATATTACTAACACATTTATTAAATATCGAAAAAACTTTATATTTCGATCAAACCAAATGTTTAATATTTCCTAAAATTTCATTTTAAATCTCATAATTTCAATCGAAAACAATCTATATTTATATACGATACATCCGTTGATATTTTTACCAATACCGATATTTAACACTAGGCACGACAAGCTGGCTGTGATAACAATTTGGTAATTAAGGTCGAGGGTGTAGGCAATTCAATCCAATCTTCGGCGCGTAGAGGAATTGACACGTGGTCCAAATCACCGGACACCGGCTGAACGGGCGAATATGCAAATTGCTCACTCAATTTATCAAGAAAATTGGTTTTTTATTTCCAACTTCAGTAAATTCCACTTGTCAAACGGTGCTGCACTGCTGACGTGACACCCTGTCTCCCTCACACCTCAAATCCCAAGTAGCCGTTGAAGGGACCCACCCAGAACCACAAAAAAGAAGCCGAGTTGTGAAGAAATGGATTTGGACCGTAATTCATGGGCCTCCTTACGGAACCCGCTCCTAACGCCGTTAATCACGGGGTCAATCCCGTCAAAGGGAAATAAAGCAGAGTCTCCTGGGCCGTGAGTCCGTGACCCCCCTAATCATAAGCTTCCTTAACGTCCGTGTCCGTTGAAAACGGCGTCACCTCCCCTGATTAGGCCCCACATTTCACGCGGAACAGATAACAACATTATGTTAGTTGCTAATTTTGGTTAATTAACAGAATTAATAGAGTTGCACATAACAGAAATTGGGTAAAATTCTTATGGTAAGTTGGTAACTAGAAATACAACAGTCAAGTAGCATAAGCTAGATTGTGCTAACACAAGAGAAATTTTTTATTGTGATCGGAATACGAGTGATACATCACGTGTTTTTATGGAAGTGGTGGAATATTTTTTTTTTAATTTATTAACTTTTTAACACATATATCATACTATTTGTATAGTGACATGTAATGTACTATCTCATGTACCGATCACGTTGAAAAACCTTGAAAAACCTCTTTATACATACACCGTTTGCATGACATTATACCACGTGGCGCGGTGGCATTTGCCCCGCATGGGAAGTAACATATGGGGATCTAGCATTATATGAGAGTTGAGATCATCCCGATGTTGCATGGAGGATGATGCTGCCTATGGCAATGGTGGTTGCCATGCATGCACACGTTTGCAAGATCTATAGCCGTCCACTACCCAAGATCATCAGATCGACGGTTGATGTTTGTCTTGGAGTTGTGAAATATGTTTTTGCCAATCACCATGCAACATGTGAATTTTTGTGGATTTCTTGGCAGTCGATGATTATTCAATCAACGGTTAGGATTTCTTATTGGAGAACATGGGACAACCCAAAAGCAATATTTGACGCCAAAAGTGGAGATAGGATCCTTGTCGGATCATTTTTTTAGAATTCCGAAAATCTTTTAATTATATCCGTTTATCGTTTTCGTAAGATATTGTTTGTGTTCAATTTTAAATAATTTATAACCGCACGATGTACGATTAAAATATAAAATTAAATGATCTTTGAAATCCTCACAAAGAGAATCCGTTAGAATGGTGCAAGTCACCATAATATGCTCACGTTTAATTTTATTTTATGCATTAGAAAGAGATTTGAGTCAAATAAATACGACTTTTCAAAGTTATATTGATTCCCAGCTCTTAGTGTACTAACTTTAGCTTATTATAGAAGGCATCAGATTACTTACACGATTATTTTCTTTTATATTTTGGATTAATGTCTTTCGAGGACTTCATTTATAATATTTTTAATACTTTATCCATTTTTGCTAAAATTGCTTTTTTCTTCGATTGTATTGAAAGTTGTTGCAATCGAGATTTCTCTTTTTAAATGAATTTATTTTTAAAAAATTCAATACAAATACGACACCTAAAAATAATGGATAAATAATACCGACCAAAACAAATACACCTAAAAATAATTGTTTCATGAGTTCCTGGGGGGATGTTTGCCTGCGGTCTAAGAAATCGAGCTTTTTCTTTCGTTTCTTCTCTCGCACTCTTTTATATTTAAGACTTTTAACGGTGGGATGGGGTCCAATCAATAGCTCTCAACCACGTGTACGCGGTCAGGAAAACCGCGACTTTTATTCGCGTAGATATTTCCACGTCAGCCATCGAAGAGAGAAATTTTTCGTTGTGACGGGAACACAGATGGTACACATTATATAAATGGTGGAAAATTTTATTTTTTAAGTTATTAACTTTTTAACACACAAATCTCACAATTTATATAGTGACACGTAATGTACCTCTTCGTATGCCGATCACAATGAAAAATCTCTCAATCGAGAAGGAGGAGGACCTGACCTTCTCTGCTTTTGGCTTCTGGTGGGCGTTGGGCGGTGGATGGTGGGTGGTGGGTGGTGGTTCTTTTGTTCCTTCTTCCCGCGCCGATTTTTGGTTGTCCTTTTCCTTATGTGGCAAACCCTACCATGTACTATATATTCTCTTATCACATTTCAAAACACGCCCACAAGAAAATGGCTTATCCATATATCGATATTTGTCTTACAATGTTATGTGACTAATATTTTTTTTATAGATCTTATCATCTTAATTCAGATCATAAGATACAATCTTTGACAAAAAATCATAGCCCAATCATATTCAGATTATTTACAACTTTTGGGCGTTATGAGAATATATATATAAAGATCCGTGATGAGATATTTATCAATGTTTCAATTGAAGGTATTACTTCTGACGTGTTCTAGATGATGGAAACTTCTGTACGAATAATATTTCGTAATATATAACATGTTACATACACATTCTTCATGTGTATTTTTTATGCAGTACCAAAAACAATATAAAAAAATCAAATTTTTCTTAAAATTATACCAGACAGAGATATATAAATTCTGACAGAACAAATAGAAAAGATACAACAGAAAAATAATTTATGGGTCTGTTTTTATAGCCGTTGGCTGTCCAGAATAAGCTTTAAAATTGAAAGCTTCCACTGTGAAACCATGGTGGATGGAAGAAATAAAACAGATAATTTAGGAAAAATAATCATTACATAAATGGCTTCGTATGTATACAAAATCATTTAGATTCCACCGAACGCAGCATGAAGCCAAAAATAATAATTATGAACACTCTGGTGGGCACCTCCTCCTCCAACAACGACTGCATCGCATCCTATAAATTTGTATATACAGAAGTATTTGTGGTCAAATATATATATCTGTATGGCCGTTTTACATCATTTATTCCCGACATGTTAAACCCACGAATCGATTTTTTTTTTTAAACCAACAATGTTATCTTTACTAAAATAATGAGACAAGATTAGCTTCATAATAAGGTAGTAATAATATGATTTAAATTCATCTTTAACAATAATTGAATTTAAGACTTTTCACTTATAAATGAAGAAAAATATCACTAGATCGTAGATCGTAGACCGTAGTATTAAGTGACTTCACAAATCGAATTATGGATGCAATCAACTGAGCTCCGATCCCTCGTTCCTTTCCCCATCTCTTTCTCTATCTCTCTATTACGAGTGTCGACACGTCAGGACTCAAGAGGCTAATTTCCAATGTGTCATTGCTTACATTACAAGATATAAATCATGACTATTATTTGTGGTGATGAATAAATATATCATCAACCGCTCAAATGGTGATGTTTGATTTGACAATTTTTTCCTTCCTTTTGATGTTCAAAGTTTTGTCAAATTATTGATGTTTGAATTTATAAATCAATTTATACTCACAGTTTTCCTTTAAGTTTTCAGTTTTTTAAACCTCAAAATTTGTTTAGTTAAATTTAATTTTCGTTTAAAAAATAAAAATTAACAACTAAAAACTAAAATAATTACTAAAAGGATCCTTAATTTGTTGTAACAAAGGTAGTGGGCGCACGCAAATTAAAGCACGAGTGCCGTTGAGTTGAAAAATATGGTTTGGAGATAAGAGGGAGAGCGTTGGTGATTGGTCTCATCTCACGATTTTGCAGTTAAAGCTAGCCCCATCAAATGAGGAAATTTTGTAGTGCGTCACAACCTGATACATAAAGTATCATAATATAAATAGTTATATTTTTTTTTAAATATCCAATCACTTAGATTATAACATTTTATATATTAAGATGCGTTTTAAGCACATCGTAAAATCTCCCCATTTGACACATTTGCCACTTTCTTTGTTACTTCTCAATCATTTCATATTTGCATGTATATCTTTTCATTCATGTGTAACTGACGCCTATCCTATGATTGAGCATCTGAACTAAGTTTTTCAAAGTTGGAGTCACCACCACTAATTTATTTTCTTTATGTTTGTTTGTTGGTGGTTAACATAATAAATAAAGGCGTTTTGATTGAGGACGCAATGTACAGTTGCTTTCGTCTTTCAAGCTCATTTCTCATCGATGGAATGGAACTCTAATATCTCTTAGCAAGATTAATCAAATATCCCAACCACTTTGTTTCGTTGCTTAATCATGTCCATCCATCTTTATATAAATAGCCAGCTAGCTACATGGTCATGGCCTAAACCCTAGCATATGGTAGTTAATTTAACCTTTTTCTAGACTAGGTCAAGATTAATCGATAACGATCTCAGTGCTTTCAATAAAAATGATGGAAATTTGGTTAAAGACGTGAAAATTTAAATTGAAACTTTAAGGAATGTTAATATGTCAGAAGTATCGACAAAATCAGTCAATTTTAGCCGAAACTTAAGAGTTTCTCCAGTATAGAGTGAAGTCCAACCCATTTTCATATCTTCTCTAATTTTTCCATATTTCAACTAAAATGTAAAAAAAATGAACATATATATACACACACACACACATCACAGCTAGAAAATTTAGTTGATATATCATATATAGGAATTTGTCTAAACTATGAGTTCTAATTTAATATATCTTCATTAGGAAGTCTTTTTCTTGGACAACTGTAAGAACGAAAATTTAGAAACGAAATCATTATCATCCACCACTCAACTTTGGCATGGCTTTTAATTAGTGCACATCTGATAGATAGATATGTACGGGCCAAATATGTGCCTGCCAACTAGTCGATGTATGCATATTAACGAAAGACATTCACAAGAAATACATGCCACTCATGTTTTAACTCGATCCATATCCCTTCGTGTTATTGTCATGCATCTAAATTTTTCGCATGATCCCAAACTGTCTACATATATGTTGTAGTTTATATGGCAAAATAAATCGAAAATCAACTTAAAATACATAAATTTGACAATGCTTGGAAAACTTTGAACTTTGGTTTGATTTGAGCCCGCGACTCACTGTTTCGAAGAGAACGTTATCACGAGTCCAACATAATGCTTTGCTGTGACATGAGCTTTTTCAACCGAATTCTATCGATTAAAATGTGTAATAGGATTCTAAGTTTTTAGGATATTTTCGAGATTTTGTTATTTGTTTAATTCATTTCTTATTTGAACTCTTATAAAGTTGAGGACTAAAAGACACCATACAAACCTCCTTTAGGGTACTAGGGTTTGTTATCTACCATATTATCAATCAATAAACTTTGACCCCTTTTCTCTAATGATTTTCGATTTCCTCATCCTTAAAGTTTTAATTTGATACTTTTTTTTTGTCGTTGAGTCTCCTTTGCTCTTGCTGCATGAAAGTAGTAATAATATCATAGCCCATCGAGACAATTGATAAATTGGATACAGCTTGATCCTTTTACTTGCTACATCCACATGCTTCACACAAAACTAAATTCTTTGTAAATAGCGTACTAGTTAAGAATCGATATTATATGGTATCATATCAAACATTTACGTGCAACACAAGTTTGTCCATCAGCTCCCTATACCTTCCTGGACTCGATAGTATAATTAATAAACTAATATAGTGGTTAAAAAACTAAATTTTCCAGTAAGCAAGCATAATCCAAGAAGATTAAAATAATGCGGATAAAATTTAAAGAATATTAGTTCAAATGAAGAAAGTGTTGAAAGGGTGATGGAACTGGAAGGAAGCGAGAGATTTTCAATGTTCTCGGAACGCAGGACGGTATATTACATGTCTTTATACAATTAGAGGGACGCTTGAAGAAAAAAAAAAACTTTCCTCCACTTATAAAAAGACATATATAGTACCGCTTCGTGTTCCGATTACATTGGAAAATCTAAGCATCAGTCCCCATCAAGTAGTTATGCTGAGAAACCTAACTCGGAAATTAATGAAGCTTATCTGACAACCACTTGGACTCCGTGATGATTATTTATCTGTATATTATGAATGCTAATCCCACAAATAGATAATTAAAAATGATGGTCTTGAGTATGCAGTCATGATTAGGAACAATCAAAAACATTTAAATGGTAGGAAATGCTTGCATCAATGATGGCAAATCCATTGTCTTTTTCCCATTCCTCAAATTCATCATCCTTCCTCCATAATCCTAGCTATACAACTAGCGTTTGGTTCATCATAGCTCTGAGGGTAGGAATAATTTGTAAAAGTAGAGTCTACATGTATTGGATTGGTATTGCTATGGCCGTAAATTCTAAAATGAACCGGCTCATGTCATGATTCAAGATTCTTAGCTGTTGTGTCGTTGACTAAAAATTTTGAATCATGGTATGAGCCGGTCCATATATAAAATCCCTACTATGGCTGGCAAGTATGTAGCAACTTGGGATTGAAAAAAGTACTCACTTTGTAGCGTGGTCCTAAACATGAAATTCCAAGTGCATGCAAGCTCATGAACATAATCACTACCAGTAGTACTCTTTGTTGCCTTTTGTAGCAGGGTCCAAGGGAGGAATTTGTGGGAAATGTCTCTAGACTTTTTATTGTGCGGCCAATTCTTAAGAAAGGGATTGGTCTTTTGCATATAACTAGTCAACGTCATATATCCAATTCAAGTTTATAAGTTTGTGTTTGTTTAAGAGTATACAATTATTTGAAAGTAACATATGAGAGTTTAGGCATTCCTGATTCCTCCAATCCAAGAGTACACAATTATTTCTGAAGGTAACATATGAGAGTTTAGGGTTTTCATTTTTGCTATGTGTCCCCATAGCCTATTGCAGGCCGGTCCTGTATTCTATCTGATGGACAGCAATGACTTCAAGGTTGGTCTGTAAGTCCTAATCCAGTTCAGAAATATGGGTCAGGCTAACCCAATTGTAAAAACCAAACATTTGAGGTCTGACTTTTTCTTCCGTAGATAGATCAAACCTCAGGGGGTTCTTGTGCCACCAACATCATTACTAGGATGGAGCTCTCAAGCAATGACGGAGCTAACATGGGGTTATTGGCTGCTCATTAAATTGTCATATTCTTCATACATTGAAAAATTGTTTGTGAGTAACTTAACAAAGGTTGGAATGTTTGAAAAAGGCTAACCTTTACCTTTTCAGTCTATTCCGCAACCACATTTTTCTCTTTGGAAAAAAAGAATTCCTCAAGGGGTGAGGCTCAAACAGCTAGATAGCTAGGACGCCTCTACAAAGTGTAACATTAAGAGAGCGGGTATATACTTGGATCAATCATCTATGTGAACTTGTGATGCTTTGGTTTTCCTTTTTCTTATAATAATTGGGCAGAATAAATACCTTAGTAGAAAAATGAGAGCTGGTTTTATTTTGTCCTTCTGATGCTTTGCTAAAGTTCAAAGTTTCCCCAGGAGAGATTCCCAAAACCAACACAGCAAGCAATCCCAAGAACAATACATGCATTTTTAATCACAACCTCTTTAGCATAACACTCGCACATCAAAATTAAAGGAACGAAGTAGAAGATATTAACCCATCAACCCTCATCCTTAATTCCCTAGATTAATTAACTTCGCTGTCATCTGTCCTCTAATCAGTTAATTGCAATGCATACTACTATAAACTATAGGTACGAACGATCAGCCTCTAGGTTGACAGTAGGTGCACACTTGTTTGGCATCTTAGCACTCATACTCTTGCTTGTTTGGCTCTTGCATTACCGTGGTGGCATCGACTATGATTCTGATAATTCAGATCGAGTTTTCAATGTAAGTGATCATTAACCATCACATACCCAGCCAGTACTATTTGCTTGCTTAATAGTAGCTCAAGTTAAAGTCATTTCCTTAATTTGGCAGGTTCATCCGTTTCTTATGTTCTTCGGGTTTATTTTCTTTGCTGGTGAAGGTATGTACATATTAGGGTACTAGGGTTTAACTTCTTATACATTATACACGTACTCATGCTTAAGTACTAATATCTGAACGAAATATTATTGCATGTATTTGATACACCAGCGATGATGGCATACAAGACCGTCATGTCGAGACACAAGGTGCAGAAGTACGTTCACGCCCTCTTACATCTGGTAGCTCTATGTTCCGGGATATTTGGGATCTGCGCTGCTTTCAGATACCATGACATGAGGGACATAGATGACATGAATTCCCTGCATTCATGGATTGGCTTGACCACCTTTATCTTGTACGGTTTGCAGGTACGTACGTATAAGTAATAACGATAACTTGATTAATTAGTTAATTAAAGTAAATATATTGTTCCTTAATTACTTAATTAAGCATGTATGCATGGTTTGATTTGGCATGCAGTGGCTGTTTGGAGCTGCTACGTTCTTGTTTTCAAGAGGTATGTCAGAGTCGTCGAGGCTCAGAATAGTTCCATGGCATATGAGTATGGGTAGGGTACTGCTGTACTTGTCGATCTGTGCTGCCCTAACTGGTCTGATGGAAAAATTCACATTCCTTGGAATTTCGAATGTGCTGGGTCGCAGGGAATCACACTTGATCAATTTCACTGGACTAGCAATCCTCCTGTTTGGCATCTTCGTTGATCTCTCTGTCGCTCTTGCCCGTTATGTGTGATATATAGTTTCTTAATTTAATTTCAATCCTTTATTTTTCCAGCTGGATTATTCAGTTGAACACATTGGTTTGGTGTTATATATAATGTTAATTATTTCATATGTATAATCCTTTTTTCTTTTGGTGTGATTATTAATTTGAGCGAATTTATGTATTCGAGGGTTCATGTGTAAGACCAATATATTCATTATGATATGAATTCAATTATTTTTCTATTAATGATCAGATAATGCGTTGATTTCAGTGAAGTTTGTAAATTGTATAAGTCCCTAATATCTGGAATCTTTTCTAACACAATTTACTTATAGCATCATCCCCTAATAGTTCGCATCTTCAAGGATGATGTGACATTATATTATCGTACAAACATCATGATCAGAATCATTCTTTTTGTTAATCATATTCTAAAGATAATTTTTATACAAGTTTATTCAACTTAGAGACTGTATACTTAGAAAATGTATATGCTTGATTGGGGTGCTTTGTAATTGTGATTGACGACGACTTAATTTAGCCGTACGTGACACACAGAAACAGAATGCAAAACAAACATATTCGAAGCTTTTGGCCTGGCCACCTAAAAAGATCAGCCGGCTAGACGGTTTTCCATATTCCAAATGCTTGGCGGCATCGATCCTTCCATATTCCAAACATTGCTTAGTTTGGGCAAATAAGACTCTAAATCTTTACATTGATTTCATCCAAACTTCCATGCTTTTCTCGTCGACACCGTTTCTCTTGTGATTTAAATACAGTCATAGTAAAGCTTGTAGCTCTTGAGAGGATTACACTCACACGTTACAACAATGGCAGCTAAGAGTCGTAGCTACCAAATATCAGCAATCCCTGCTACAATATTTGGGCATTTGCTAGCTATAGCCATAACAATCCTGGTTCTTGTTTGGATCCTAAAGTTCCGCGGTGGCTTCGCTCTCGAAACCCTCATCAAAGAGAAAATTATAAATGTCCGTTACGTAAATTTTTAAATCTTGCATACACATATATATATATGCTCATATCATAAGTGAAGTTTATATGATCATATCCTTCATTTCATCATATTCTTCCTCTCATCTTTCACAGGTTCATACGTTTCTAATGGTGGTCGGGTTTATATTGATCGGTGGAGAAGGTAATCATATTGGAGCTCACTAGGTCAAAAAAATGTGTTTATAACCTTGCTAGAACAAATGTGCCCTCTTTGCAGTTCATATTAGTTTAAAGTAGATTATCGTTTACATAAAAAAACATTGCTAAATATCCCTAGAATATTAAGGACTGATCTGATGGGATAGCAATTTATTGGTGCAGCAATCATGGCATACAAGACAGTCCAAGGGGAAAGGAACACACAAAAAGGGGCGCACCTGATATTGCATCTTCTAGCTCTGGTGGCTATAATTTTTGGGTTTTACTGTGCCATCAAGTATGATCACGAATTCGGAGTTCAACATTTTCTTACCTTACATTCCTGGCTCGGCATAATCACCATCTCGTTATTTGGTCTTCAGGTAATACTGACACCTTATGATGCTTAAAATACGTCAACACCTCATGGCATCATGTCACTTTTGCGGAGAAGCGCCTCTTAACTAAATGATCATACACTTATATTAATGCTTGTTTTCCAGTACTTGTTTGGCTTCGTGCTGTATGTGTTTCCGGGTGGCGACAAGTCGTCGAGGGGAAATTTTATGCCATGGCACGCATTTTTCGGGATGGTGATATTTCTTCTAGCAGTGTGCACGGCTGAGACAGGGTTGCTGGAGAGGTTCTTTTTATTGGAAGTAATAAAAATGAATGAACAAGTACTTATAGTCAACTTCATTGGCCTTTTGCTCTTTCTCTTTGCAGCCACCGTCAGCCTCACAGTCCTCCTCCCTGGGTCTCACTAATTGGTCATACCAATTATTCATCTTTACCTGAGTATTTTCTCTTGTCAATATGTTGTTTTGACACGAATTAGTTTTGTTGTGCTCTTTTTATACAACGTTATATTTATGCTAAGAAATGGAAAATAACAATGAATAGTAGTGTTAGGGCTCGTTGAAAATGCTTTTAAAATAACTGAAAGCGCTTTCAGTTATTTTAAAAGTACTTCTAAACGAACCCTTAAATATTAGTTCATTTGCACATTCATAAAAAATTGTTGAGCCAGATGGCTAGCCTATTTGTATACTTAAATTAATAAAGCAATGAACATTCAAGAAAAATTATTCTCATCTTACTTTACATCGTAAAAGTATAGACGATTTATTAAAAAAAAAAATTGAAAGTAGATCGGTACCATTTTACTTTTAGCATAAGTTTCTCATTCTTTTCAACATGCATATATGTTGTATTTTGCAAATCTACTATGACAAAGTAAGATGCTTGTAATTTAACTATTTAAGTGATTACCAATATTTGCTTTTATATTCGAGATCTGTGTTTGAATCTGCTTCCCACGGTATAAAAGCAAAATCTGAAATCACTAAATAATGATGGTGTTTTTGAACCCAAAACATTATTAGTTTTAACAATGGTGGAAGTGGTGGCACCAATGCAGTTTTTCTTGGTGCAAGCGGAGTTTGCATAGAGACTTTTTTCTCACTGTGTGATTTGATCAAGCGGCTGAAACTGAGTGATTTGGTGACCGGTTTTGATACAAAGTGGGAAGTTTTGTGTAAAAAAATAGGCGGTTGTGAAGCAGAATAAGATATTTTGTGTAAAAAAATAGCGGCGATTCAGGTGTTTTTGAATAAGACGGAGCAAATCTTTGCATTAGAAAATAAAGGCCCTGTACAATGCCTTGCGCTAGAAGATATGTCCTTGCATTGTTTATATAAGGTTGTGCACACATAGGTGCTATGTAATGTGCCACCATTGAGCGCTCATGTGCGTGTGTGCGCCGCGCGTGTGTGTATTGTCGTAGTGGAGAAATTCTTGTGTTCACCAGAGGACAACCTCATTCGTACGGTCACACATGGAATTTTGTAATGGACTACAAAGCAGAAGGTCTCGCTTAATTGTGTGTATGAGCATACGAAAGACAATCTTCCTCCAAACGGACACAAGAATCTCTTGTTGCTATGGCAAAGAGGGAGGTAGAGGGAGGCCGTGTGCAGCGTTGCTCTGCTCAATCACTGTTATCCAGAAGAAATTTTTTAGTGTGCTGGAAACACGGCCCGTACACTACATGTCATAAACTAACTTGTAATATGACACTTGGTGTACCAAACTGTGTTCCTAGCACACTGGAAAACCTCTCGTTATCCAGGCAGAGCATATGCAGATGGAATAATGCCAGCACTAACTATATAATCAATTGAAGAATAAATTTTGAATTCCACAACTGCGAGACAATCTTTCACTTTGATTAAAATAACAAGCAGAATTCAAAACTGAATAACACTAATTAATATACTTAACACAATTAGCACCATTGTCAAAAAAGAATTAAATAAAAGAACCGAAACTAGACCTGTTGTTGCTTTGTCGCTTCCATTCTCTCCAACAAGCCAGCAATCTCAGCTTGCATTCTAGTTTTCATGTTGTAGTAATCGCAATGTGAACTTTCCAAAATTTTCAACTCCTCCAGTTTCTTCCTTCGCTTTTCCTCCGTCTCTTTCAGACACAATTTGGAAAACTTTCCGGTGTACTCTTCCTCCAGCTTCTCCGTCTTTGTCTGTAGCATCTGATGGTACCCTTCTGCCTCTCTCCGCGCTTCATCAGCCTTGCTCTGGAACATTCTAGCTTCCGCTTCCTTTATCCTCACTATGCTTTCCAAGCTCTCAAACCCGTCTATTTTTGGTAATGTTCCAAACTGGAACTCATCCTCATTGCTTATATGGGACGATTTGAGGGGGTTCTGACGGGTATCATTAGACAGTGAATCACATTGCATACTAGAACTTGTGTTGTAAACAGCATATTTCGGAGGTACAGAAACAGATTGTGAAAAAGGGGTCGAATCTTTTCTCAGGCTGGCTTGAGAAGCAGCCAACTCTTTTGTGGATATGGTAGAAGCAGGATATTCTGACACTCCATCTGTATCTATTTAAAAGGAAAAGCAAATCCAGATTTAGGCATGAACAGATACTGAATAACACATATATCTAAGTCGAGGAAGAATCATTTAGAATGAGTATATACACAACTCAAGCTGCATCGAGGACATTCAAATCAAAAGTGAAACGAAAAGGAAAGAAGAAAATAGGCCAACACAACAAAAAAGTAAGCTATAGAGATTAAAATGGTTCTTAACAGCTACAGGCATATGATCCTCATTGTAGCTATGCAGACAGCCAGTCACAAGCCTCAAGTAATCAACTCAGAGTATTCTATTTGACATAGTTCATATTACGCTAGCCTCCAATACGTGCATAGAGTACCCAATCAAGTTCCTTGATTGGACTCATATGATAGACCTTCAGTGATTGTTTTCTAATTTGATAAAGTAACATTATGCTACAGTAGAATACGGCGAGCTGAAGATTATATAGAATTATCATCTCTATGGTTTTATATTCAACATGTGAAGAAATAAAAGGTTGTGTGGTGCTTCTAATACAAAGATTGCTAGTTACGTTTTCCCCAAGACACTCTCTATCATCCACCTTAACATTTAACTTTGGTACATCAATACATTGCCCTTGTTTTACATTAATGCCCAACATTTGTCCCATAAATAGTAGCTGACCAAACGGCAATTCGTAGAATTTTTCGTTTACATCTATTTAGTATGCTTTTTGTCACAATAGTTACAAGTCATTCTTAACATGCAAGGAATAAGCCACTCTTATGCATAAGCAGTTCATACTCCGCAACGGGACTAGCAGAAGACAAACAAATTGAAAGTAACAGAATAACATACAAGTTGAAATACAAAACCGAAGAGGGTGACTTACAGTTAAAGAACTGAATAATGAAACTGCAGGCGTCTGAAGGAGACATCAATTGGCTTCCAAGCTTGGAGATGATCTCCTCAGCCTTAATATGCAGTTCCCGGCCTTTAAAATCATCGCTTCTCCTAAAAATCTTCTTCACACAGTCAAGCTCCTTGATAAGGGTCTCTAGTCCCCAGTCTTTTGCACAGCACAGAAACACTTCCTTAACAAAACCAAACATTTCCGAAGCATGGCCGCATCCAATGCAATGAAATTGCATCTCAGTTGTCCCAGAGGGACCTTTAAAGCTAGGACCTGGTTTAATGAGGTTCCTCTGAATACCACAAGCAGCATGACACCAATGCGAACAAACATCACAGCCAACCCAACCACATGTATTATTGGCACAGTCGAAATTCAAACACACAGGACACATACAGGAACTACAAAACCCCTTATTTGCAGAGCAAATTTTGCAGTCACAATCATCAACAGGCAATAAGCTCTTGCAATTCACATTCTTACACCTCATAAACGAGAAAATCTCCACCAGCTCGGTTGCTGGAAGGCAGTTTTTCCCAGATACAAAGTTCCCGAGTCCCATTTTCACAGCAACCAACATCTCCAATTGATCCTTCTGACATTTAGAGAGATTCTCCTTTGTAAGATCAGACCTTCTCTGAAGCCGGTTTTGAAGGCTCGCCAATTCTTCTTTCTTCTCCGGTGTGGATATCAGATTCTTCAAGTATTCCTTAGTTGATAAGAGCATTTCCTCAGGAAGCTCTTGAACTGTCTGAGCCATGACAGTAACAGATTTCGAAACAATTTCGTGAAGAATTCTCTCCGGTCTAGAAAGTTTCCTGGCTCTCCCACCAACATCCATACCCTCCAATCCTCTCAAACTTTCAGAACCTCTCCCTCTAGAATCCCCAGAAAGGGTATCGATTGTCGGCTTAGCAGGCAATTCAGATGGAAAAAAGGAAAGGTTATCAGAGCTAGTTGTCCTATAAACACTGTTATTATTACAAGAATCCTTACGATTACTCTGCATCATTGACAAAATCCCGCCGCCGTGATTCGACAAACCAACTCCATCTCCAATCGGCTTAAACCTGCTATGAACAGACCCATTAGTCCCCTCCCCACAGTTATAAATTTGATCATCTTTCCCAACAGAATACTCGAAATCCGTCGAATTTCGGGTAAGCGAGCAACTGGCGTTGTGGGAAAATGGGTGGGAGTAAGAGTGCGACAATGAAGCTGCTGTGAAATCATTGGAGCAAGTTGTCTGTGTGTTGTTAGCAGACGGCGCCAACGACTGTATACTTCTGCTCGGCCGCGGCATCGCCGGAGGATCCCCATTCTGCAAGGCGTTTGAGGCGGTGAGAGAGAGAGATACGTCCGGCAAGGCTAGAGAGAGATTCAAAGTCTCGAGCTTTGGCTTCTTGTCGTCCCTGCTTTCTCTCTCCGCCTCCTCCGCAAGCTCTCGCTTCGAACAATTCAACCTGGTTTCGTTCAAATTAAGGAAATCTCTCTCTACCCATTTGTTAGAATTCTCCGAAACCATGGCTTCTTTGCCTTTGAAACTCTCTTTCTCCAACGAAGTCAGCAAATTTGCGCCAGCGAACTCCTTCTCGAGAAAACCCAGTTTGGAACTGTCGCAGAGGTAGCTGAGAGTCAGCTCCTGGGAACTTAAATTTCCAGTCTTTGAGGGTTTTGATTGGAACCCAACAGAACCCATGTCTGATTCTCTGAGAAATCCGAACCCCTTTTCGGAGAATCCCATTTTCTCTTCTGGGTTGTGTTTGTTTTGCTTGGAGATATGGCGAGTGACCTTGCTCTGAGACGCCTCGTCGGCGGCAAGATTCCCATTTGCTCGATCCATGTCACCAAATACGGCCTTATTCAAACAGAGAGGGGGAGAGAGAGAGAGGACTTACCAGGTAAGAGAGAGATATAGGGAGGAAAGAGTGTCTGTGAAGACGAGAGGAAGTGAAAGAGAAACAGAGAGGAAAAGGTCTACAGGGGCTGTTTGGAAATTAGTAAAGAATCTGGGGGTGTGTTTGTCAACTGATTCCTTCAGCACACCATCACTGAAATCTCAGTATCTGCAACAGGGAGGAGCCCCAGCGGCTGGATTTTTCAAGCGTTTACACCAGAAAACGGCGATACGTTTTTCTGGCTTTGATCTGAAATTACCGAACTGGCCATCTGAATTTGGTGGAATTACTCTATGCAATCTTTTTCTTGGTAAATACCTTGACTGGAGTCCGGGGGTGGTGCTGCAGGATGGGGACGACTTATTTTTGGAGAAAAATATGAATTAACATTTAATTAGAGCATAATTCACGTTCACCATCCCAAAAAATGGTGCTTAATTGCTTTCAATTATGAGTCAAAGTTGTATTTTCTAGTGTTGGATATTCAAACTGTACTCCATATATCATAATATAAGTAGAAATTTTTTTTTTTATGTATTCTTATTCTTATATTATGAGACAAATGGAGTACCCCTTGAATACTATACACTTTAAATGTTTTCTCCTTTCCTTCCTGGTAAAGGGTCACAAGTTCAAGAAATTTTCATGTGTACTTGAAACGCTTGTTACGTAAATGTTATAATGAATTAAAGACATTGGAAATAAATTTCACTTTTAAGTTAGTATCACAGTCTAATAATATTTTTCTCCATTTATAAAGTTATGGCCCTCGTAAACGATGAGTTATATGGAATTGGATCCCCTCTTGAGCAAATGGTGGGGAATGGGGATCCTCATGACCCACTAACATGGCCCGTTAGATTTTGATCCAACGGTTACAAACATGGGATCTCTCTAAAAGTTATAATAATTGTAGCTGTTTGATCAAAATCTAACGGTCCGTGTTAGTGGATCATGAGGATTTCCACCATTTACTTAGAGGGGATCCAATTCCGAGTTATATACCCTCCATTATATAAATGTTGTTACAAAGTACACTGACAAGATCAACTTACCTCAATTGCCATTTTTCATCGAAAGGAAAGTGTGAAATAAGGAAAATATCATGGACTTTCTGAAATTTAGGGGTATGAATAATGTAGCTTAATTGCTATCTGAATTCTCAGCTAAGATACTTTTGGTCAAATGAAATCAAGTTTAGTCGTCATGGACTATTTTATGGCAATATTCTGAGACAAATCAAATGCATCAAATCAAAATATATCCCCTGTTTTGTGGTAATTAATCAATTAATGATTGAGATTAACAGAAATTAGGTGCTTCATCGTGTGTTAATTAATTAATCTCAAAGTCAGTTGGAAAACCATATATTCTAGTCATTAATCAAGAATATGGCTTCTGTCAAATCGAAAAACAACTTTGCTCAAAAAGATTGCAAGAATTATTCTTTTGACTTGGAGATGGAATTATAAAAAGAAAAACTAATAAAAATGGTTTGAAAATTTTGAGTTTTAACGATAAGGATAAAATAAAGGGTAAAGTGAATAGTACCATGATTGACTTTTTAGTGTAAAAATATAGTTTTTCATTAAAGTGAACAGTATCGGAAGCTTTTCGTTAAAGTTCTCATTATAAAATGTGTCACACAATCGCATGAAATTTTATAAGCATATCCCCAAGGTAGTCAACAACATGATTTTGGTATATTGGTGAACTTATCGAATTCAAAGAATATTAACCAAAGCGCAAAATCCATTTTTTTTATATGAAGGAACAAAGTATTATCTGACCTTTGATTCTAAATTAAGTGACATACGTTGAAGTTTTCTGTTTAAAGTGTTATCTGAAGTTACTATCTATTAACAGAATCATCTTTGTGTATGATAACCAATTAGCCTTTCATTTAGTGGTATATTTTTGGCACAGTTGCATCGCTTTCGTGGCCACTGAATATAGACACATACATTTAGCATCCGTGCATAAGAAATGGTGTATATTGTGATTTTTTTAATTTTTTCAGTGGCGTCGACAAATGTTGGCAACCAAGGACAATATTGTTGTAATGAATGTGATATATTAAGCGGGATGACTTTCGTAAATATCATATCGTCTTTAAAAAGAATAACCAGCATACACACTAGTGTATCATAGTTTAATGCCAAAAATATGAGTTGAATTTGCAGAAACTTCACCGATAAAATGTTTTCAATTTGTTTAGCACTAGCTACTAGCAAGCTAGCATGAGAAACCCAAACAGTCTAGTACTCTAGTGTCGAAGGAGCTGAGATTCTTTCCGGTTCATTGTCCTGAGTCCAATGACCAAGAAATTTGGACCACTCAAATTAAATATTGCGGTTGCCATTAACCAATTTCATTAGTTCATCTCACATATAATAAGGGCATGAATCATTCTCTCTTGAATGGTCCGAATTTTTTGATCTTAAGCTCCGAACTGTGAGATCCGAAGTCGATCCCAAGCCGTGCAATCTAATACTGAAGTGCTCATTATCCATATATTTGTTTTCAGGTGTAGAGTTATGAAAAGGGTTTATATCACAAATGGTCCCTGAAATTGACCCCATCAATCATGATGGTACCTGAAATTGAAAATCGATCAATGTAGTCCCTGAATTTTAACCCGCGAATCAATGTCGTCCTTCTGTTAGTGTTCCTGTCCAAATTAACTTTAAAAAAAGGTTAGAGAACCAATTTTTCATGGTAAAATGATCAAAAATAACCTTGTTACTTATAATTTTACTTACTACCTCTCTTTTCCTTTTTCCATCTTCAGTTTTCTCTCCATTTTTCATGGATTTGGTGATAAAACTAAAAGAAATAGGGTACCACCTTTTTTTCAAGTAAAATTATAAGTAATAGGGTTATTTTTGGTCATTTTACCATGAAAAATTGGTTCTCTAACCTTTTTTTAGTGTTAATTTGGACGGAACACTAACAGAATGACGATATTGATTCGCAGGGTTAAAATTCAAGGACTACATTGATCGATTTTCAATTTCATGGACCATCATGATTGATGGGGTCAATTTCAGGGACCATTTGTGATATAAACCCTTATGAAAATGATGAAAAGTTTTAGTTTATTTGAATTGAATATGTGCAATAAAAGTTGACATTCTGTTTCTTTTAAACGTTGCTGTTTACGCAGTTAACAGTTTATTGCAGTCGACCAACATCATATGCATGCCGTGTCCAAGAGGCAACAAAGTTAGACTTGGTCGGTCTGTTGACTCGGTCGACCATTCTCCTCTCTTGCTAATCCAACATATATAATGGATTTGGTCATCTACTGTTCTTTTACTTTTGACACCAACAAATACGGTTTTTGTAGGATTACATTCGAACCGTATCATTCACCACCGCCGGCGAATTCGTACACATTGTTTAGTGATAAAAAATGATTAATCGGATGTTTTTTTACTTATTTTTTGCATGAGTTTGTTGACGTAAGTTACTAGGGAGAAGGTGGGAGGGATTCAAAAAATCAAATGTGCGCTTTAACAATTACTTGATGATTACGCTTGCCACGAAGGAAAGTGATTAATAATTATTAAGGACGGGCGAGACATGATTAATTAACTGGACATGAATACATCATCTTAGTACTCATTCATTGTTCGCAAAGAAAGTCATGATATCTTGATTAATTAAGGGACGTTTTGATATAGACACCTCGTTTTTAAATATCATTGACTAAACATCTATTCCTTTGAAAATTTTGATTAAACATTTTTCCTACAATTTGGTGTTTAATTTTATTTCATTTTATTTTATTAGAAGTCTATTTATGTTAGCATTCCTTATTTTCCACCTATTTTTATGCATCTATTATTATGATGATTTAAGATTTTTTTATTTTTTATTAAAACATTTATTTTAGTAAATTATATAGAATGTAAAAAAACTTGTTGTTAGGTACATTTGGTTAGATCGGTACGTTTGATTATATCGGTACATTTGGTTATATCGGTACGTTTGGTTACTTAGTACATTTGAATTTTTGGTACATTGGGCTTCTTGGTACATTTGTATTTTTGATACATTTGGTTTCTTGGTACATTTGAATTTTTGGTACATTTAATTTTTGGCACATTTGAATTTTTGGTACATTTGTTTTCAAACTATAAGTTTTATTGCTTTTTTTTTTTTTTTTTTTTTACTAATAATCAGGAATTACCTTAATTAATTAATTTTTTTTGTATAGAAAGGGTCATTAACAATGTAGAAGTATTAATTTAATTAATTTTTTTTTTTTTTTACAGAAAGAGGCATTAAAACGTGGGAGAAGGGCTGGGAAAATTAAACTCCCTAAATTGTAGGTAATTAGTTACAAGGTGAAGTGAAGATGCTTTTAAACAAATTTTATGTAATTTAAAAAAGAGAAAAATGTTGATGTGGTAATTGTTCAAAGCCTGTTAATCAAATTTTAGAAAGGAACAAATGTTTCATCTAAAAAGTATAAAAAAAAGTGTAGAGAATTCTAATTTTCCCATTAATTAATCAAGTAGGTCAAGAGAATCTTACAGCAAGTAGTGGTTTGGTTAATTTGGTAATTAGCGGTGTCAACTGTGTAAAGTGGGTTGCTTTTAGTCTAGACACGAAAACGACGTCGAACAGGTAAAACGCGTCCAGCAATCCCACTATCTCGTGTCTAGCGGCTAGACTCTAGCCATTAACTTCGAATGAAATGATTATAACTTTGTTTTTTAAAAGAAGAGAAATATTAAGCTTGAGGAGGGACTTGTAGTTTAAGTAGCTAACTATTTTTATCTTGACATGTATTCGAGGCATTGTTTCGTTTTTACCATTCTTAATATCGTCTCTCTCTGTGTGTGTCCATATATATATATAAATAATAATATTTAAACATTAATTCACGTAATTAATTAACGGTAGAATTTTCATAGTTTGTTGCCCCAAAAATGACAGAATTTTCTATGCTACTTTGAAATATGAGATACTTTTAAGTGTTTTAATTGTTAAATTTTTATATAAAAATACAAAAACGAATGATCAAAATACACATAATATCTTATACTCCGAATCACCCTAAATTTTTTTGAAAAGCAAAATGTCCATATTGTGCAATCCGAAAGAAAGTGAATGGTTTGACCCTAAATAAAAGTGAGTGAAACAGTAATGGAAGGAAGGATACGTTATATTGCTTGTTTGGCCAAGTTGCATGCATGAGGGAGGGAGAAAGTCAACACGGTATTGACGTGTGCGGCTGCGGCTTCCTAAACCCCTTCGTTGTCTGTTTTTATTTTTATTTTTTGAACAAAGGAGAACTTTATACAAACCAAACACAACTACAACAAAGGCCCAACACAATAAAAAGATATAACAAAAACAGGCCTAAAACAAAATCAAAACAGAAAAAAGGCCCAGCAAGGCCCAAAAACCAACAGCTTCCACCAGAAGCTTCCACAGCCATCGACCCCCTCGGAGACAAGTCCTTCAGCCGATGCCCAACCGCCGTCCAGTAGCGCCTCCACAGAGGCCACCTCCAACCCACCAAAGCACAGCCACATAGTTTTTGTAGGAATAATCGGCAACCAAGTGAGCGGAGCCGATTAACGGAAGGACGTTCGTGAAAACCCACGAACAACATTGTCGGAACCGAGAAACAACTCGGAACCGCCAGACAGAGTGGAGAAAGTGGTGGTGGTGGAACCACCCGAGCCGGTGAAGTCCCCCGAGCTCTACACACAATCTCCCAAATAAACTTGTCCAAAAAAAACAATCATTTGACATAAACATTCACTTCACACCTTATATCCAAAATCGAATATTGAGATTAGTCACTTATTATTATGTCGTAATGATATTTTTTTTATTTGTAAGTAAACAGTTTTATATTATATTTTCGTCAAAGATAAATTTGAATCACATTATTGATAGTCCATTATGAGACTTAGCTCACTCCTGCACCTTATAGTGCAGATAATATCATTTGTTAAAAAAAAAAAAAAAATATTGCAAAGATTAAACGTTGAAATTAAGATTAAAAAGCGTAGCTCTTGGGGTCATTTGAACCCGATGAGTCGATGATCCCACCTTATCTCCACCACTGGGAACAATTGAACAAAAACTTAATTTCTTGTCAAATTGAGCGTTGCATGTGACTTATATAGCTCAAATAGTTAAGAGCATTTACTTGTGCATCTGAAGGGGTCGTTAATCCCTCTTATAATAATTTAAGTGAACAAAAAGAAGAACAACATCCTTAATTATGAAGTTAAGAAACAAATACAGCCTTAAAACAATTTAGAAATCTCTGCAGCCGTTGCAAATGGCATATCTCACTGTACAAAGTTAATACATGGGAATTTTAACAAAAAGCTCATGGTACTGTTCACCTTTAACGAAAAATCATTTTTTTACCTTTACCTGACACTATTCACTATACGTTTAAAAAAGACTTTTCGTTAAAAGGAAAGTTTTTATGAACTTTTCATTAGTTTTCCTTATTAATACTATTCGATTAACGGCAGCATGCATGCTTAATTAATAGGAAACATATCTAATTAAACAGAAGCAACAAAAATCTCAAAGCTTTAGAGAAAGATCGGGTGAAGACGAACTTGTACTATTTCTTGGTTCCATGCTTGTTCCTGTATTCATATTTGGATTTTGGGCTAATTGATGACCTCCAGCTTCCTCACCCACCTGTCGGAAACTCCCGGGCCAAAACATGCCCACATCATCCTCGTCCATGAACATCGGCACTCCAAAATAGCCCTGATGAAACCTGGCTACGCCTCTTGCGTCGGGGACAGGGAACCTCTGATGATCTGATGTTATCATAGTGTTTTGGTGCACTGCAGAATGAGCTTGGATACCAAGAGACCGGAACGCTGAGGCGGCAGAACCATGTAAGGGGAGAGATGCCAAGCTAGTATACCTATCGGGAAGCATTCCCATACGCATAGCACGCTTGGCCATTGTCCTCTCCCTCTTATGAGCATTCTGATGGCCACCGAGTGCCTGTGAGCTATAGAACTTACGCTTACAGTAGTTGCATGAGAATACCCTTGGGATTGTTCCTTCTGAAGTAGGGGGTGCAGCTGCTTCACTGCTAGTCTCCCCCGTGCCCTTCAATTCAGTGTCGCCTGAGCTAAACTGGAGTGTCAAGTGAAGGGAAACAGGCCCGCGATCTTGTCGTTGATGGTTCTGCTTTGTGAGGCACGAAGAAGTGGTTGTGCTGTCCTTAGAGGGGTCAGGAGATTCTTCTTGCAGAGGCATGCTCGAAGTTACTTGGCTCGTGACTTCTGAATCATTTTCAAATTCCAAGTTCAAGTTTTGTGTTAACATGTTTCAGCAGGACAATGAAGTCAAGGACTTCGTTGCTTCTATACGAGCGTAATCACACGAAGAGTTCAATAAACTTCCTTAGAGTGTCGTTGTTAGCTTGCCCTTCACCTGCAATCATGAATGCCAAAATGAGTCGTTTTCCATAACAAAGTGGGATTCTTTCTTCTCCTCTATTTCATAGCGACAGAATTCGAAAAGGAGGATCGATGATGGTGGAAATTGAGTACTCGAGCAGGATGCATGTCAAAACACAAAAGAAAACATTTCATGTCATCTAATAAAGACCAATTAATTGATCATTAACTTAATTATCACCGTCTTGAGAACATTTTAACATACAAAACACATTCCATGCTATCTGCAACTAGGAAATTCGATATTGAACATTTTCACATAAAAACACAGTACACAACTTCCTATAGAATATGGGGTTTTGCAAGCTCTGAACGTATGAACATTCTCTAAAAGTAATATATTATGACTTGGAAACTGATACGTGGTTTTGGAAACTGAACGGAGCTTGGAAGGCATTGGGATTCAAACGCACAAGGTGTCCGGGAACATATTTGTCACACTAACTTATGCAGTAAAAATTGTGCTCTGGGGTGCCTTTGTGTCTCTTCGGTCAAAGAGGATATCCGCCCTCTAAAAGGCGGGGGAATCATCAAACCAACGGCAATTAGTTATCTCTAAGTGACATTTAAATGGAAAGACGAAACAACCATCCACCAAGTATCGAAGACGAGAGGTTATAAGAATGGAAGACGAAAGCCAACAAATTAGGAAATCGATATGCTCCTATATGCTTCAACAAGTTACCTTAAAAACGCTAAGCATGAACAAATTAACAACGCAATCGCTGTTGTTCCGTGTGATTGTAAGTGATAATCACACATTGGAGCATAACATGTGTGGACATACATTACAAATTTTAAGGTAGTTTTCGCATACCAGTACTATTAAACTGCAGAATACCAAGTGCAACTTAACATCAAAAGCCCCGATCGAGGAGACATCGATACTTTATAAGTTGTCAATAATACATAATTCTTCAACATGACAATACTGGTTAGCATATTTGAATTTTGTTATCACACTGGAGCTTGCTTTTCACCTTTTCACTTTTGGTAACCTACCACAACCAGTTAAGTTTCCTGTAATAATATGCATCCAAACCAAAAGGTCCCAACTTCAGAAAAAAGCATAATCCTTTCTTATTTTGGGGAAGAAAGAAAACCAGAAAGCATGGACCGGATGGATATATACAAAAAATAAATAAATGAGAAGCATAAAATCAACCAGAACTCACCAGGTATGTACAATTCAATACCAACATGAAATTGGAAACGTGGGATTAGGCCAGTATACTGCCCCTTACACCAAGTTCGAATCGCCCTCGTAGATTAGAGTAGTTTAAAATCTTGTGAAGAAAAATACCCAAAAAACTAGAAATTTAGAAAAGATTGCACGTAGTATGTGGAATTGCAGTGATTAAACAGTCAAAAACCAATAAAAAGAAATCATATTAAATTATGAGCAGCAAGCAACCTAGGACTGG
The DNA here is from genome assembly GCA_036320875.1 of Cotoneaster glaucophyllus. Lineage (NCBI taxonomy): Eukaryota > Viridiplantae > Streptophyta > Magnoliopsida > Rosales > Rosaceae > Cotoneaster > Cotoneaster glaucophyllus. Next base: position 146,837 of record JAVVNS010000100.1, read on the forward strand.
AGTGACAGCATTCAAAAGCACACAAAAGCTGCTATCAAAACCAAATCTAGAGAGAGAGAGAGAGAGAGAGTTGATACCTGTATAGTATTGAAGGTGCAGGCAGGCAGGCAGGCAGGCTAGGCTATCAGCTATGGGTTGGGGACATGGGTGCTGCCTGAGCGTTCATGTCACTTGGGAAAGTGCGAGCAAAGTACCACCAGCACCACCACAAAGAAAGGACTAAAACAATGCATCTGGGATTTTTATTGTGTATTTTGGTTTTCACCAGAAAAGTAGTGGGTAAAAGAAATTAAAAGAGAAATAAATGAGGATAAGATGAGGGAAGGAAGAGAAATACAGATACAGAGAAAAGTTGTACGGTTAAGGAAAAGAAGGAGTGCCGGATCCTTTTGCATAGATTTGGAGAATTCATGAATTCTGTAATACGAACATAAATTATTTTAAATATTTTATTTAAAAATAAATATATAGTACTTAATAAAAATAAACTGTATAATATAAAATAAAAAAACACGATTTATGAATTTTCAAAATCCTAAACAGCTGTGGTTACTGTTGGGAAAAGAAGTGCTGTGGTAACTGTGGCAGGAGAGAGAGGGAGAGATGGGACGATGATGGTGTCAAGTCAGACAATTTTACAGAGAGAGAGAGTGATAATTCAGATAATGTATTATTAATCACTCTATTTTTGTTGAATTTTGAGCTGCTCTTCCTTCCAGTCCCCAACAGCTGACCTATTAATCAATCGATGAGATGAGATGAGATGAGAGAGAAAGACAGAGAGGAGAGAGAGAGAGAGAAGCAAACAAAGAGACAGAGAAAGCGGAGGAGTACTTCGAGTCCCGCGTAAAAGATACTTGCAAAATCCAGCGTCTCTTTGCTCTTTCTTCTCTTTCACTTTTAAAACAAGGGAAATACAGAGAAGGTAAGAGCCTGTTTGATACTCTACTTGAATCTAACTTTTTAAGCTTAAAAACAATTTTCAAGTTTTAGGTCTTAAAAACTTGTTTGGTATGACTATTTTTAAAAACTGAACTCAAGACTAACTCAAAAATACAGTCTATTATCTAAAAACACAAAAAGTTAGTTTTTAAAGTTTTTAAACTTAAACTCACTTTTTTCTTTTCTCTTTCTCCTCTCGCTTCAAATCTATCTCTATTTTCTTCTTTCTCTCTCCCCCTTCTTTTTTTACCTTTTTCATCTCTCCTCAAATCTGTTTTCTTCATTCCTTTGGTTCTTTCTCTCACTTCTCTTCTTCTCTATCTCCTCCGATCCTCTCACTTCTTTCTTTTTCCTCCAATCATCTCTTACTTTCTTTCCTCCTCTCTCGACCCCTTCTTTTTGGATCTTTTTGTCCAATTTAAGTTGTAAGATTTAAAATTTTTAAATCGCATACCAAATAAGTTTTTGAGTCTTAAAGAAAATTGTTTTCAAGAAAAATTCTTAAGAAATGTTTTGAGAAATTATAAAAAATTTCAAATAGGATACCAAACAAACCCTAAGATTTTTTATAAACATTCTGATAGATTCTTCGATGCTTCATGCTTTTGCATAATTTTCATACTAACGTTATAAGATTTTGTGTAAAAAATATGAGGTGACGAAAAATTCATAAAAAATTTCTTTTTAAAAGAATCTCTTTAACATTTCTCTTCAAACAAAGAGGCACATAGTTATAAGGTCATATCATAGACCCATACATGGATATTTCTTATTTTTATCCCATTTGTATGTTTTTTTATTTATCATTTTATAAATACATGTGCTTACCTTAAATGTGGGTCCACAAATTTCTTGCAAGATCTCATCTTGATTTGTGAAATGACCGAACTAGATCACAAAAATGATAAAAGAAAGAAAAAAGGCGAAGTTTTTCTTTTAATTCGATAACGACATTCCCCATGTCAGGATATAGATTTTTCATCCTGATCGAAACACGGGATGATATAACACATGTCATTATATAAATAGTAAAATACATATGTTAAAAGGTTAATAACTTAAAAAATAAAATTTCTTATCATCTGTATAAAAACAAGTAATGTACCATTCATGTTCAGATTACAATAAAAAATTTCTCCAATCGGGGCTTTAAATGAATCAAATTTTCATCACTGCTCATTATTTTTTAATTATCTACGATACGTGATATATCATTCCGTGTTCTGATCACATTTAAAAATCTCTTTAAGCGGCCCACCCCTTTCACTAACTCCAAAACCTATTTAATTTTAAAAAATACCAAATAATAAAGAAATGGCCGACCACTAGAACGTGGTGCTGACACGTGTAATCCACGACAAGAAAAGTAGTTATAGTCTCCACTTGCTTTAGAATTTTTTTTTAATATTCCGAAATACATTCTTATACAACAAGTGTGTAATATAAGTAGTTGAAGTTTTTTTATTCAATTACTTGTATCATTTTGTTAAAAAATAAAATAAATAAATACTTGTATCATGACATTGAGTGTAACGACGGTGTTCACACAAAATATCTGCTCCCTTAGGTGAGGGTAGAAACTAGAAAGAGCACTGAGCACCATAATTTAAATATAACTAGCATATGGGCACACACAAAGTGTGTGAGAAAAAAAAATTATTTTTGCTTTTGAAATAGAATGAGAGAGGAAGGGAGTAATAGAGAATGTGGGAGTGGGACGGTTTTTTAATTTTTTTTTAATAGTTAGAGATATGTTAGAATCACATGTAGGTGATGCTTTGAAAAAAAAAATTACCAAAATTTGGTTGTGTGAAATTACATTTCTACCCCATATTTCTTATTCATGTTCTGTTTTAATTAGAGGGTTAAACTAGTAATTTCATAGGGTTTTGGTTGACAATGAGTGTTTTATTATTTAAATATAATAATTGTGAGATTAAAGCACTTTGTTTAGTATGTGATTTCGATTTGTATTTATTTATTATTAATATGCTTCGAGCTCTAAACCATTAACATCTAAAAGAAAACTAATGAAAATGGCTTGAAAAATTTGTGTTTTAACGATAAGGACAAAATAAAGGGTAAAGTGAATAGTACCAAGTTTGACTTTTTAGTGTAAAAATATGGTTTTTCTTTAAAGTGAACAGTACCGCGGGTTTTTCTTTAAAACTCCCTTAATCTAATATCTGCTTCCTGTTTGTTTTATACTTTTATATTCTATGATTAACAATTTAACACATGGGTTTTTGGCAAAACAAAACGCTACTCAAAACTCTGGCCTAGGAAGAAAAAAGCACTTTGGGCTTTTACATAAAGAACTTTATTCCTGGGCTCATAATTGAGGTGACAGAAATTAAGGCTAAGTATCATGTACATTATGGGTTTGCAACAAAAAAAAAAAGTATGGTTGGATGAGATTATCGTCAAGATTACAAAGTTGGGCTAGCGGCTCAATACTGTGCTAATTTAACCACTTACATAGTTCAAGAAATGTAGATTTTATCATAAAAATTTACGTGCAATTAGCAGTAGAACCATTCAAATATAAGTAATTTTATTCTATCAAGTTTTTATGTGCAATTGCATGCTTCAACAAACATGAAGACTAACATGCCATTGACGAGCTACATATAATGGTCAACAAACTTCATCAGGGTATCCTACTAATGTGGCACTTATGTTAGGAATGATCCACGTGAGCTAACTGAGATCAAAATACAGAAAAATATTATATTTTTACTAAAAATGCTCCACAAGTGGCGTAGCAGATATTTTCGACTTCATAACTCTTCGGACCAGCGTGAAGTGAGTGAGAGCACGATACATTCAAACTTTTATCTTTGAGGGCCGTGTACGGTGAGATGAAATTGGAGTTCCACTATAAAACTAATTGGCAATATGGGGAGTAATCCAATACCATATAAACACATAGCAAACCTTGTCCCTCACCGATGTGGGAAAACTCTCAACACGTCCCCACACGTGTGGCGGATTTTTAAGCCTACACGTAGACAGTAACTAGGTGACATGGATCGCGTGTAGCCGTTTGGTTTCACACGAGGACAACCCACTTTTATACCATGATGAAATTAGGGTTTCACCATAAAACCAATTAGTAATATGAGGAGTAACCCAAGATCATATAAGCACATAACAAACATTGTCCCTCACCGGGACAACTCTCAACATGGTGTTCCTACCCCAAGTTTTACGTGTTCCTACCGCAAGTTTTACTCATACGGTGAGTGGAATATTTAGTCATGAGTTTTATCATTCAAACTTTTGGGTACTAGTGAGTAGTGATGCAGCCAAGTACAACAGAACACTGCAATTCTGAAATCTCCAACTGCACTAATTGCAAATTGCCTGGTCAAGGTCAAGCCACCCGTCACCTACCATCCCCACATCCACATGCATATGAAGCAAAGCAGGAAAATGGCAGAGATGACAAGCTTAAAAGCCACTCCGTCCATTTCGGTTCAAGTGTGTTATCCATACAATCTTATTTATTTTTCATATATTTTTTTTTGTTAATTTCTATTATTTCATCTTGTTCAATTCATTCGATCCGATAGTTCAAAATTAAAAAAATATCACACCCATTCGTGTAAATTAAACCACGAAGAGTTACAGTAATGATCCACAAAGAATGTGTTAAGAAATATCATAAAAATTGAATTAAAAACATAAAATGACAAAAAATATACGAAGAATCTTGTTTCGTTTCGAGAGAGTCTAATTAGCATTTTTCCTGAATATTCAGAAATGTGGTGAACCTCCTTCGTGCAAATTCTTATCTTGAGGCCATGACTTGCACTGCAGTCTACAATAGTGTTTCTGGTCAAATACTGCAAGCAACCCACTGACTTACAGGCCGAATATTGCAACTCGTGACTCTAAAAATATACAAGTTCAGCTAAGTCATCTAATTAATCACTAATTTAACAAGCCAACATTAATTTCAAGCCCAACTAACATGACAAAGATGTGAAAAAGAACGTAAATTTAAAGCTTTATTTACATATTCCAGTGCAAATAAATTTACATCCCATAATTAAAAAAAATATATAAATACTCATTTCAAGGCATTTTGCATGCCCTTATACAGGCCAACAAGTTTCTATTTAGCCCTACCACTAATTACCACTTGATCTTAATTACGAAAGTCACAAATGGAAAATGCAAGTACTCAACTTAAGCGATATGTTATTTTCAATTCTCATCCTGATAAATTTTTTAGTGTACTTGAAACATAATGTTGTACAATGCGTGACATTAACATTGATAAACATATCTTAAAATTGGACATAATCAATTTCATCGTTCACTTATAATATAACACATGTTGCACAGTTTATCATCACGTATTTCGGATACACAAATATTTCTCATCATGTATCTCAGCTAATTTCTTGGACATATTCTTACAATTTCACAAGAATGCCAATTAATTAATTTGGTTACTTAATGACTTTGATTTTCTTGCTTTGACTAGCTATATGCTCTTGAGTTTTGCCACACTAATTAATGGGGTATCTTCTTTTCTCGATACTAATAATTTTTTTCTTCCTTTGGCAGTTGACTGTGGGATTTGCTACGTTAATATTCCTAATCTTTTCATCTAGAATCTCTTATCTCGTTATTATTCTAAGATCATAAACAATAAGATGAAATTAATTAACAGCCACCCTTAACTATATACCACAATTAATTATCATTTTGAGCCGGAATAGTTATTTAATATTTTAGGGGTGGTTTTTGAACATTAGTCCTTGCAAAAGATTAAAATTAAAAAAAAAAATTTGGTGCTAGATTACATATTCAATTTAATCCCTTGAAGTGTACTTTTATCAAAATTTACATTCAATTTTTGTTATTTAATGTGTATTTTTATTTAATATCTCCACATTAAATTTTAATTTTATTAATATGCACATATGTAGTTTTTTAATTATAAATGAATGTAAATGAGAAAAATATTAAAAGAAATTTGTGATACAAAAATATATAAATACATAAGTGTACAAAAATGATTGTGCCGAAATATATAAATTTGACTTTTTTTTTACATGATTGTACCAAAATATATTATAAAGAACTTAAATGTATGTACCGAAATATATTATATTGAATTAATGTACCTAAATGTCAATACCGAAATGTATGTACCAAAATGTACGTACCGAAATGTATGTACCGAAATGTATGCACCTAAATGTCAATACCAAAATGTATATACATAAATGTCAATACTGATATGTATGTACCTAAATGTATGTTGACACACCCCAACCGAAGTTTAGGCGAGTTGGCCGTCACGTGAGGATGACGTAGCCAAGAGTGCAAAATAAGTAATTAAAAACGTGAACAAATTAAAACCAACTAAAACTTATTTAAGCTAGAGATAAGTAAGCATGTGAAAGTGGTCAAACCCAAGTTACAAACATCCAGAGACATAAGGGTGAGTGGGCAAAAACAAAGTTTTAGAAAACACATTTATCTTTTCTGAAAGTAATAACCCCTCACTATAAAACCCTTATAGTTTTCAGAAAATAATATTACGTAGGTACGAAAATGAATGCATGAGTGCAGTGAAAACAAAAGTATGCCATGCCACAATATCCCATCAATAATATATGTGTCTAAACTAACATGTCAGTCGGAGTCACCTAACGTGACCTGTACGACTGAACCTATTGCTCATCAATCTATGCTTGCACACGAGTCGGAGTCATCTAGTGTGACCTGTACGACAGGGCTGGATGTAAATATGTACGCTTTAGTGCTACGATCACATGATGGCTAGCGCTAAATCGCGCGTCACCTACGAGTCGGAACTGCCTAATGCAGTCTGTACGACAGGGCTGGCACCAAACTTAGATCCAAGGCGAGTGTATAGTGCAGGAGGTGAACATCACGTGAAGAATTGTGCCCAGGCCTGGGGCGGGAACACTAACACCGATGTGCAGCAATGATGAGCTCTAAATGAATATATGCGTGTTCATACTATACAACCATTTCAATCACATAATAATTCACCTGAACTTACCTGCGCCTCTTGTAGGATCATGTGGCATCATCACAAACTCATAATAATGCAACAATTAAATGTAACACTGTGATGGCATGCTATGCATAAAACAATTTAAAAAATGTTTATGGAAACCACAAAGTTTATACATATATATATATATATATATAAAAACAAATGCCCACTCACTGATATGTCGAAGGATCGTAGCCCCCTAGCCTCGCCTGTTCGCGTTCGTCCTCGGGGTATGTCTCCCCTATATGCGAAACAATTTTTAGTTAATTAAATAGCACATACACAAGAATCTAGGAACAACTTCTCATAGTTTGCTCAAATGGAAGGTTTGAATATACAAAAATGATCCACTCGAAGTTGCAAACCCGCACATGAAAACCACTCGGCGGCCGAAGGCCGGACGCGCCCTCACGCGCCTTCCAACCCACGGCCATACGCACAGACATGTGCATGACATGCGCTGACGGAACCCTAATGGATGTTAGGAATATTCCTTCAGAATAGACGGAATATTCCTTCAGAATAGTAACGGTGTCACCTAACACCGTTACGATATTCCGTTAACTTTAACGGAATATACCTTTAACTTTAACGGATATTCCGTTAATTTTTTAGTGTACTTGAAACATAATGTTGTATACTACGTGACATGAACATTGAGAAACATATCTTAAAATTGGACATAATTAATTGTATCGTTTACTTGTAATATAATACGTGTTGCACAGATATATCATCACGTATTTCGGATACACAAATATTTCTCATCATGTATCTCAGCTAATTTCTTGGACATATTCTTACAATTTCACAAGAATGCCAATTAATGAAGGAATTGGGTTACTTAATGACTTTGATTTTCTTGCTTTGACTAGCTATATGCTTTTGCCCCACTAATTAGTGGGGTATCTTCTTTTCTCAATACTAATCATTTTTCTTCTTCCTTCGGTGGTTGACTGTGAGATTTGTTACGTTAATATTCCTAATCTTTTCATCTAGAATCTCTTATCTCGTTATTATTCTAAGATCATAGACAATAAGATGAAATTAATTAACAGCCACCCTTAACTATATACCACAATTAATTATCATTTTGAGCCGGAATAGTTATTTAATACTTTAGCATTCGAGGTAAAACATTTTTCATTCAAATTTAATAAAATTTATCATCATTCAAATTTAATAAAATTTATCATCTTTTGACACATTTTTTAAATAGAACACCTTATTGTACCAGGTATAAAACGTCAATAATGGTTAGTTGAGTTGGTAAAGATTGTTCTCTTTGATAGACCAAGACCTAGATTCGAGTTCCGTTTCTAATAATCTCTCTCGGTGGGTGATTTGTAAAAACAAAAAAAAAAGGCTAAGACCCCCTCTATAAGTTCTCAAAGAAACTTGTGATATGCCCTTGTCTAAAAATTGCCTCCCCTCCCCTAAGCTTTTTTGTAATAAAAAAGAAAGATGATAACGTCCAAGATCGATAAAAGTGATTGAAAATAATACGGGGAATATCTATATATCACTAGCTACAAAATTGTTAAGAAATGTGGGAACAATTTGCACTTCAATTATATAACAAGCTAACAACTGTGCCATCTTCTACAAAAATAAAAAATAAAAAAGCTAATTTACTTGGACAAAACTGAGTTTATCTGGAGTTAGATGCATGCATAATAAACACACAGTTGCGGAAGTAGTAGTATCATTGCACATGCAAATCCAGGGTTTAAGGATTTAAATATATTGGTGTGCAGGAGTCGCAAATGCAATGAACCTTTGAAGCACTAAATCTTTGCCAGATTTTGTGTTGTTTGATCATGTGCAGCGCCCATCAGTATTAACATTTAGAAATCATTTCTATTTAGATTGAAAAATTAGGTTGGGAAATCAAGCGAATGATGTTATACTAAATCAATATCGAAGTCACTATAAATATGTATCATCATCGCACAATCAGCGAAATCATTCAGACTCTCAAGGCTACCTACAATTTACAAAATTAAATTTGATTAGCGAAAAATGATTTAAAAGTAAGTTTAACTAGTTTACTTGCATATATAATTCTTTTTTCTTTACTTTCTCGGTCATCCTATCAAATCATGGACAATATGAAACATGGATTTTCACCAGGTTGAAAAATATAAAGATCAAGATCTAACGGTTAAAACATCCGAACCTCATACTCTTTAACTTTTTTATACGAAACATAATGCATCTTGTAGGCTTGTAGCTAGCTAGCTGGGGACCTGAAATAAAAGCATCAAATGGCTCAGTGAAACCAAATTCAGGGCACCACGTACAACAACACATGCAGAAGGCAGAAGTAGTACTCCAGTACTGCGTACTTTACCAGTACTTGTTAGTGCTAGCTGCAGCATGCACGGCATGACATGGGACTCGACTCGACTCGACTCCCGTTGGGATGCAAATGGAAATGGAAATGAAATGTTTTATTAGGTCGATTATCTACATAGATCGAGAATCAAGCTAGGTATATAGATAGAGCCTAGAGAGAGGAAACCCAAGAAAAAGGAGCACTCAGGTACCGTTTGGTACGCGGACGGGAGACAGAACAGATGTTCCATGGATGATGTAAATATTGAAAAAGATAAGAGAAAATTTTGTCTTAAAATGTTATAAATTTGTGTTCCACGAATTTGGAACCAGTCGTTCCAGGGGAGGAGGTGGAACGAAAAATAAGCCAAATTTCGTCCCATGAGACAACCCGTTCCACGATTTTTAGGCGTACCAAACGTGGAACGGAACGCCTCGTCCCACTGGGTTCCATCCCGTCCCACGTACCAAACGGTACCTCAGAGTCCACTATAAAGAAGAAGAAGCACCTAGACAGGACTGGCCATGGGAGGGTGAGGGACGGGGATGGCATGGCATGCATGGCATTGGCAGGACTCAGGAGTGGGGTGGGAGGGACACGATATGATCATTCAATTGAACGAAGAAAGAAAGAAAATTAGACTTTTTTGTTTGGGATAGAAAGTGATGGGTGTGGGCTCCTTCACCTTCACCACCAGACCACATGACATGGCCGACATACGTTTGAGTGGCAGAAAAAATATAGATAGATGATGGCCTCAAAGGACAAGCGATCACATGTATCAGTGACGTTTTATGTTAATAATTTATAAATTTTGTTCTAATTATTATTATAATACAAGTATGAGACGTTACAATGATAATATATTCATATTATAAATGTTTCATACATTATTAACATTATTTATAAATAAGAAGTCTTAAATTTAACCGAGTTTCATACCTAATAGTAATAGCCACCACCTCTCGCCTTAAAATATTTCAAAGTGTAAATGAAAAGGGTCCCCATGCAATCTTCCCCTTATTCCATCAAAGATATCCCTTTTTAAACAAACCAGCATCGACTACTATTTAAAGTATCATTTCAAATCAGAAACGTGTGTGAGGACTTTTATTTCATTCCAAAAACAATTCTCATGTCAATTAACAAATTAATCTAATAACAAAACATTCATCTCCAAAACTTACAATTTTTTTTTTAACTTCCAAAACTTACAATTATGATCTTGAAGAAAACTATGACTTGAGTAAATAAAATATTATTTAAAAATATAAATTTAGAAAAATTATTTTTAAAACTCCAAAAAATCACTGTGCGCTTTGTTTTATTTGAAAATTGTATTGTATATTTTTTGTTTGAATAGAAAATTTATAATATATTAGAAAATATAAAACACGTTGAATTTAGAGACGGTTAGAGCATCTCCAACAACCAAACGAAATGAGGTTGGTTGGCTACTTTAACAAAAAATGTAGAAAAATCAAACTTTAACACTTAAACTAAATGACTAGCTATCTTAACTTTGTGAACAATAACTAGATAAATTTAGTTAAGAGGATAGAGGAAGTTAAATTGTTGCTACACATTAAAAATTATAAAATTGCATTGTTTATAGGCTTCAAGAGAAGAAAAAAGCCTTGGGTTGTTAAGTTTAGAAAAAAATAATATTAAAGTATTTAACTTGAGCTAAAGTGGCTACTATTCTCCAAGTACAGGAGGGGCTCCTTGTGGAGGTTGCCAATTTGCCATCTTTCGTTCAGAGAGATTTTTCAGTGTGACCGTCAAACAGGGTGGTACATCTCGTGTCATTACATAAATAGTAGGATATGTGTGTCAAAAAGTTAACAACTTAAAAAATATAATTTTCCACTACTTACATAAAAACACATGGTGTACCATTCATGTTCTAGTCACAATTAAAAATTTCTCCTTAACAAAGGGGACCGCAATAAATTAACCTTGAAAGCGATGGATAGCTAAATTAACAATTGAATTATTTAGCTAAACTAACATTTAGATCATTTAGCGAGTATTGTTGGAGATGCTCTAACTGGATGGATGCTCATATTCTTGTACCCGCCGGCCAAATTTTCTTATCCAAACAAACCAAATCTGCCGCAAACCGGTGGGGTATTTTCGGAATTCAGTATAGAAGTTCGGGGCTTTATGTAATTTAGAGGGAATGAGATCCGGGGCTTGCCGCAATGTCATTTTCCCAAAAGATTTGTGATTGCGATTTTTGGACTTCCAACCGCCCAATTGGTTGGATTAATTCCACAACACACAGCACACGTCTGGAGAGAATAACAAAACCGACCAAGTTGAGGAAAATTAAGACTGATTTGATTGAAAAAGGAAAACATAACTGGGGTAATGATTTTTGTTTATTTCTTTTATGATCAGTATCTCCGTTTATTTCCGTCATCTGATTTTCTTTTAATTTATTCAATTTAAATGTTAAAAATAAACGATAATACGGCCAAGTAAATAAAAAAAAGACGGCAGAAATCACTCTTTGAGAAACACATCTAGTAGTAATTAAGATGTCCAAATATTTATAGGACGATTTAACACTCACAGAAGAAATTAAAAGAAAACTAGAAAGGGCAGACAATGACATCATATCAAATTGTTTCTGATGTTTAAATGGGCAATTATGCTTCCTTTGAGAGTCTTTAATCCAATCCCTTTTTCACCTGTTAAAACTTAAAAGCACCAAAAAAAAAGGTAAAACCCATTTGGGGTGTTTCCTTTCTAAAGGGTCAGGGTCAGGGTCATCAGACCCCTGGTAATTTTTCAGTTGAATTCAAATGGTTGGACCATCAGCTTCTAGGTGAGCTCAGAAAATTAGCAAAGCAAACAACTGAGAGAGAGAGAGAGAGAGTAGTGCAAAATGCAATATTATAAGGAAGTAGACAGAGGGGAGAGAGAGAGATAGTAGGGAAGAGAGAGAGAGAGGGACCTGAATTTTCTGCCCTTCCTCTCTCATTTTCATTCCCTTCTATTTATGTGGTCACGATTAAATCACGTTAATATTTTATATTGATAAATTATAAAAATAATAAAATAAAAAGCAATGACAATATAAAATATTAACGTGGCTTAACTGTGACGACCTGAATTTTCTGCCCTCCCCCTCCCATTTTCATCCCCTTCTATTTATGTGGTCACGGTTAAATCACGTTAATATTTTATATCGATAAATTATAAAAATAATAAAATAAAAAGCAATAACAATATAAAATATTAACGTGGCTTAACCGTGACTACAGAAATAAGAGAGGATGCGAAGGGAAGAGAATTGGGAGGGCAGACAATCCACCTCCGAGAGAGAGAGAGTACTGCAAAATGCAATATTATAAGGAAGTAGACAGAGGGGGGAGAGAGAGAGAGAGAGAGAGAGATTAGTTTATAAAGTGGGATGGTAGAGAAGGGGAGACAAGAGCGTATCTCTGAAAATCCAAAATATTCGGTTCGGTTTGCTTGCTTTGAAAAACAGAGTATAAAAAGTCATCAAAAACTACTATTTCACACTGAAAAAAAAAACCCATCATAAATAAGTCCAGTTATTATAATCCATCTAATTAAATCATTCGAACAATTGAAATTTGATTCAACCGCGGTAAACAGAAGTTTATTTTAAATATTATAATAACTTTAATTGTTTGATCAAATTTCAATAGCCGGATGATTTGGGTTAGGACAACCGGATCCGGAGAGGATCCATGTCCGACCCAAAACTCCTTTTCTACTATACATTCATTGTACTGCATAAATCCACCATCTTCGTATAATTGTAGAGGTAAAGATCGTTTCTTTGAGCAACCCCATTTCTTTATTTCTTTTGTTTCTCTCTCTAGAACTCTGCATCTTTCTCTCTCTAAAACTCTTGTTGGTGTGCATTTCTGTGTTGTGTGCTGAGCTTAGCTGTGTGTGTTTTTTATTATTATATGGAGGCATAAACGTGCTTCTTCTTTGTCTGGATGCCTCTAACTAAGCTTCACGCTTTGAGATGGCATGATTGGAGCTCTCTGTGTTTTTTTATTCCTTGAAAATTTTTGTTTAGCATTCACAGCCTGAGACTGACCATTTTCTAGAGAGAGAGAGAGAGAGTGAGGAAAGAGAAATACAAAGAATACGTTGGAATTTGAGATTTGATTTCATTTCCCCATCTTTTGAGAACCATGCTGTGTCTGTGAATTGAGAAATAATTCTTCTTTTCGAGCTCTGGGTCTCTCTACTTTTTACAATAGTACAATGGGGTTTCAGTGAGAGAGGGGAGAAGAAAGTCTGCACTCCACGGAGGAGATATATATTTGCTTATGCTTTCGGAAAAAAAAGTGTGAAAAAATAAGCACTTTTAAGAAAGTGGGTTCCTTTGTTTCAGATTAGATATGAGATGGGTAAAGAGGAAACAAGAAGGAAAATCAAAGAAATTGGTTTAATGCTGATGGCTGGGAAGATGAAGACGAAGAGACACCACTCGGTGGCTGTGAGGTTGAATGAGCAAATGGGGGGCAAAAAAAGCTACACCTTTGTGCAGGCTCACAGGGCTTGGTTCCCAAAACTTATCCTTCTTTGGGTTGGTGTGATGCTTCTCTTGGGCTGGTTAACCTACAGATACATGGATGCTGATAACAAAGTGAGAAGGGTAGAACTTCTTGGTAGCATGTGTGATCAGAGGGCAAGAATGCTGCAGGATCAGTTCAGTGTTAGTGTTAATCATGTGCATGCCCTTGCAATCCTTGTTTCCACCTTCCATTACTACAAGAACCCTTCAGCAATTGATCAGGTATGTTTTGTTCTTTAATTTTGATCAAAACCCTTTTTTTTGCTATAATATCTTTGACTTATTGTACAATTTGGTTGACATAGGACATGTAGTTTCTCAATTTTTATGATGATTGAATGTGGTACTGCTGGTTTGTCGTTTGGGTTTTGTTTTTTTGGGGAAAATGCAGGAAACATTTGCTGAATACACTGCCAGAACCGCCTTCGAGAGGCCTCTTTTAAGTGGGGTGGCCTATGCACAAAGAGTGCTTGATTCGGATAGGGAAAAGTTTGAATACCAACATGGTTGGACAATAAAGACAATGGAGAGGGAACCATCGCCCATCCGAGATGAGTATGCGCCTGTAATTTTTTCGCAGGAAACCGTCTCTTACATTGAGTCACTTGATATGATGTCTGGGGAGGTAACAGAGGGATTGTTTACTTTCACTTCGTTTATCTGGTTGAACTCTATGGCATTAATTGGAGCATTCGTTAGGCGTCTCATTTAACCTTTGATTTTTCCACTACATGATGCAGGAGGACAGAGAAAACATTTTGAGGGCCAGAGCTACTGGAAAAGCTGTTCTGACAAGTCCATTTAGGCTGCTGGGTTCTCATCATCTTGGTGTTGTATTGACTTTCCCTGTTTACAAATCGAAGCTCCCTGCAAACCCAACTATGGAGCAGCGCATTCAGGCGGCTGTTGGGTAAGTCGGCATACAACTATAGAACAATGAAAACCCTCTTCAGATGCTTTTTGCATGCTGTTATTGTTACCTGCATATACTTTCGCCGGTTCCATGTGCATCCGCCACAGAAGTTAGCAACCTATGGGATGGTGCATTTGATTCTGTATAAAATGCAGGTACCTTGGTGGTGCCTTTGATGTTGAGTCCCTGGTGGAGAATTTGCTCGGACAACTTGCTGGGAATCAAGCCATTCAGGTTTATGTGTATGATGTTACAAACACTTCTGATCCCCTAATCATGTATGGTCACCAATATCAAGATGGTGACACATCTCTTCTGCATGAAAGCAAGCTGGATTTTGGAGATCCTTTCCGAAAGCATCAGATGATATGTAGGTAAGGGCAACTATTGAATAACTAATGATAGATTGAATAATTTGAGTGGTTATGTCGTGCTAAAACACATAATTGGTTTGTTGAGCAGATATCATCAGACGGCACCTACGTCATGGACAGCGCTTAACACTGCATTCTTGTTCTTTGTGATTGGTTTATTGGTTGGCTATATCTTATATGGAGCAGCAATGCACATTGTTAAAGTTGAGGATGATTTCCGTGAAATGGAGGAACTAAAAGTTCTAGCAGAAGCTGCTGATGTTGCCAAGTCCCAGGTACTGTTTTCAACATTCCCCCAAACATTGTTCATTCCTCAATGGCATGTTTTTTGATATGTTGTCTTCTTTTTTTGTGCCAGTTTCTTGCTACTGTTTCTCATGAAATAAGAACGCCCATGAACGGAATCCTAGGTATGCTAACAGATCTCCCTATTTTTAAGATTTTATTTTCAGAATAACATTATATATCAGTCCGAAAATGCACTCTTGTAAGAGGTACTCTTTATTTTTCTATGATTGCAGGAATGCTTGCCTTGCTTTTAGATACAGCTTTAAGTTCGACCCAGATGGATTATGCTCGAACTGCTCAAGCTTGTGGAAAGGCGTTGATAACATTAATTAATGAGGTGCTTGACCGTGCAAAGATTGATGCTGGCAAGTTAGAGCTGGAAGAAGTTCCATTTGGCATTCGATCAATACTAGATGATGTCCTATCTTTATTTTCTGAAAAAACTAGAAATAAGGGTATAGAGGTAAGCCTCAATGACTTCAGCTGCAATGTTTTTGTAGTTCTTAGATTGTGTGGTGGTGATGGTGATACTTCTTAAATTGTGAAATTTGAACTGTCATAACTAATAATATCATGTTACATCTGCAAATCTCCTAATTCCGATTTATATTTGGGATGTGAAGCTGGCAGTATTTGTTTCCGATAAAGTCCCAGAAATTTTTATGGGAGATCCAGGGAGATTCAGACAGATAATTACAAATCTAGTGGGCAACTCTATTAAAGTAAGTGGAAGTTTTCATTCTTTATTAGCAACAGGCAGTAATAGGATTCAATAAAATCTTTGGTTTGTCCTGCTCAGGTTAGTGATAAAAGAAAACTTACGTTTGAGCTATACATTTGGCAGTTCACTGAACGAGGACATATATTTGTCAAAGTCCATCTGGCTGAGCCCTCAATGGTGATGATAAATGGGAAGTCAGAGACTTACTCGAATGGAGGACCAGATGAAGGTGTGCTGACATCCGATGGCCATCAGTTTAAAACTTTAAGTGGGTGTGAAGCAGCTACTGACTGGAATAGTTGGGATACGTTTAAGCATCTGGTGTCTGATGAAGAATACAGAGCTGATGTTGATGAAGCTTCTGAGAAGGTCACGTTGATGGTTTCTGTGGAGGATACGGGGATTGGTATACCATTAGGTGCGCAGGAACGTGTTTTTATGCCCTTCATGCAGGCAGACAGTTCAACTTCTAGACATTATGGAGGAACTGGTATTGGCTTGAGCATCAGTAAGTGTCTGGTTGAACTGATGGGTGGTCAGATAAAATTTGTAAGTCGACCGCATGTTGGGAGTACATTTTCTTTCACTGCTAATTTTAGGAGGTGCAAGAAAAACGCATTTAGTGACATGAAAAAACCTAATCCTGAGGATCTACCTTCTAGTTTGAGAGGATTGCGAGCAATAGTAGTTGATAGAAAACTTGTGAGAGCTTCTGTAACCAAATACCACTTGGAGAGACTTGGAATCCTTGTGGAAGTTGCGAGCAGCATCAAGATGGCCATTGCTTCATGTGGAAGAAATGGTTCTGTGGCATCCGGGTACGTTCACTCTTGCTATGTTTTAAAAGTTTTTAAGGGGTTCAATATTTACTGCACTAAAACTAAAACAATATGACGATTTGATGTTATCTTTATTAACTGCCAATGGAAAGGTAGACTGGAAAACCCAAAAAAAGGGTAGACTTTAGAAATCAGTAGGATTTGGTTAGCTGAATTGAATTACTTCGTTATATCTGACAGGAATAGTATCCAGCCAGATATAGTTCTAGTTGAGAAGGATTCATGGATTTCTGGCGAAGAACATGATCTTAATGCGCAGAAATTGGACTGGAAACAGAACGGTCATGCGTTTAAGCTGCCAAAAATGATTCTTCTTGCAACCAAAAATCTTAGTCAAGCTGAATCTGATAATGTAAGGGCCGCAGGTTTTGCGGATACTGTAATCATGAAACCTTTGAGGGCTAGTATGGTGGCTGCTTGTCTTCAAGAGGTCCTGGGCATAGGAAAGAAGAGGCAACCAGGGAGAGTGGTGCCGAATGGATCTAACGTTCTCCAAAGTCTGCTCTGTGGGAAGAAAATTTTGGTGGTTGATGACAATTTGGTAAACAGGAGAGTTGCTGCAGGTGCACTAAAGAAGTTTGGAGCTAATGTAGAGTGTGTTGATAGTGGCAAAGCTGCATTGGCGTTGCTTCAATTACCGCACAATTTTGATGCTTGCTTCATGGATATTCAAATGCCTGAAATGGATGGGTATGTTTCGGTGTTTCAGTTATTACATTCTAGATTCAAAATGCCCTTATTTTGATGCTTTCCCGTTCGTTATATTTTTTTGGCAAAAGTCTCTCAAACTCTTTCTTAGATAGTCAGAAACGTATTTGCTAGCCTTTGTGCTTGACCAAATTGGAATTGTTATTTATAAATGCGACTTTTGATTGCAGTTTTGAGGCAACTCGCAGAATCCGGCAGATGGAGAGCAAGGCAAATGTTGAGATGAATGGAGGATTTGAAGCACTTACAAGAAAGGGTGACTGGCATTTGCCTGTATTAGCTATGACAGCGGACGTTATTCATGCCACCTATGATGAGTGCCTAAAGTGTGGGATGGATGGATACGTCTCAAAGCCCTTCGAGGAAGAGAATCTCTATCAAGCAGTGGCCAAGTTCTTCAAAGCTTAAACCAGACCGAGACTCGTAACAGGAATTATCAAACCCAAAACGTGCAGACATGTTCGTTGGTCGGATGTTACAAGCAATTTTTTGATATTGGTCCTAGAACTTTGATGATTCTTAATGGCTTGAATGCAGGTTCGAGGAATCATTTCTAACCAAATTTTAACTCGATTCGGTATCCACGTACATGTATAATACTGCAAACCTCCATATCCGTCTTTGTATATATGGTAGGATGATCCTTAGAAAAAGGGAAGGAGCAGAAAGTGTAAATGTTATATTTTTGTATGCCTTGTTTGAATCTTTCTTCTGAGGAAAAAGGTTTCAAAAAATACAACGGATGCCTTTGTTTTTAGGGACCGGCAACGGTACATGCATTTACCTGATACATTCACTATCTAATGGTCAAATATGCAACAAAAAAGAGAGAATATCATATTCGATAATTTAGATTGTTCGATGGTAAGTGTATTAAGTAAATGCATTTACGATGATCACGTCCTTGAATTTTTCATCCGTTTCGTTTTGGTGTCTTTGACCTCCTCGTCCAAACCTGAAACTGTAAATAAAGAAGGCACTGCAGTTCTGCAGGAGTTCTCAATGGGCATATACACTCTGCATTTTTTTGGGCTTGAGGGCTTGTGCGTTGTAAGAATTTCAATTGGGTATTGAAATTGTCGATGTTTAATATGTCGTCGATATCTGATCTCTATGTAATAAATATTTAACCTATAAGGAAGAGCATGATACGCACTACTCAAGCCGATTGAGCTAGATTCACGTCAACCAGAATAGACACGCATGAGCAATAATTTGGGTTAAATGGGGTTTAGTGATTTTCTAAGTTTGGCAATTCAATATATAGTGTTTTCAATTGGAAAAACCAACGCAAATATTTTATGTGGCGTACACACATTATATGTAAGATGCAGTCGTTTTCTTGCTCGGTTGTCACTTGTCGAAGGGAGAAAATACACCTTTGCCAAGTTGAAGTTTTCAACTTGAAAACGCTTGTGGAATTAAAGTATTAGCATTATATTATAATAAATAAATATATAATATTGGCTTTTACCAGAACATCAATTTCTGTATGGTGCCAAGTGGCCAAAGGGAACAAGTTGCATCGGACCAGGCTATTGGTCTATAAGTTTATGGAAAATGATTCTCGTCGGATCATTTTTCTGAAAATCCTAAGAATTCTGTAATCGTGATCATTCATCGTATATTGTACGGTTAGAAATCATTTTAAAATTTAAAATTAAATATAAATAATATCGAACGAAAACTCATCGCACGATATACGATGACGATCAAGATCGTAGAATCCTTAGGATCTCCAGAAATCCTTTTCCTAAGTTTATGTTTCACCAATGTCCCACCTTTGGATGGTCCACACCACAAGAAACATTCGACGTTGTCTTGTTGAACGACATCTACTTGACCAAAATACAAATACATCTCTATCACATAATCGTTTATGCACCCGACCGGACACAACCTGAATGTTGTCGCGATATTGCAATGGTTAGATATGAATCCGCATCCGTGCTGGATTCTCTTTGTGAGGATTTCAGGGATCCGTCAATCCTGTCCGTTCATCGTATATTGTGCGGTCAAAAATTATTTTAAATATTTTTATTTAAAATTAAACACAAACAGTACTTGACAAAAACTGATCGCATGATGTACGATGAACAAATACGATTCACGGATTCTAGAATCCTCACCAAAAGAATCTAGAGAGGATCTTGTTGGGTTAAAGCAGCTCCACTGTATTCAATAGCCCGATGGATCGGCTGTTGCTCCAACCCAATTGCCCCAGCTAGCAACTTCAGCCCATGCGGGCGATGGGGCTCGGAGGAGGCTCCAGCGAGACGCCAGGTGGGAATCGACAGCCTGAGGGCTGTGTGACGTGTGGCTGATGTGCGGCATCGGTGCATGCGCCGACCTTGACATCTCCTCGTCCTCCTTCGACATGTTGTTGTTGAAGTTGAGGCTTCCGGCAGAGTTCTGCACCACCAGCTGCTGCTGCGGCTGAGCTCATGAGAGCTTGATTTATTGAAATTTGTGGTGGAAGTGCTCTGTTGAAAATTTTGAGCTTGATTGGTTGAAGGTTTGAAGAGGAAAGGGGAAGAGAGCTCACGAGAGTGAGCTGGAAAAAAGGGAGAGAAAGAAAGAAAAAGGAAGAACCAGTCAAATGAGGGGAAAAAGGGAAACGGTGATGGGGATGTCTAATGGATTGAGTGAGGAAAAAATACTAATATTTTATTGCCTATTGACATGACTATTCAGTTTTAGGGGTGAAGATGCAAAATGCAGTTACTGTTCATTAAGAACAGTTACTTTTCACTTGGTGGATTAAATAGTGAATAGCCCTAGGAGACCTTTGCAACGGTGGAGTTGCTCTTAGATATGGTCTTCACACTTGAGCAACGATGATTCTGGGTCTAGTATCTCAATTATGACTTTATGTAGTCTTTCTTTGTATGGCCTCTTTATTTGGCGATGACTAACTATAGTCGTTGATACAAATTTATTGCGTCAATTGTCTTTGTGACAAATGTATGTTCGTGGCGTTTGTGATAGTCGTGTAGAGGTTTACTCGAGTTGTTTATTTGAGTAAGAAAATTGAGATGGAAGACAGCAAAGCTAATATCGATTGTCCACTGTACGAGCACTCCAAACAGGCAATACGTGCAGTGTAAGACCAAAACAAGAAATTTGTAATAAAAGCCGACCGACCAATACTTCTCTTTGCTTTTCCATTTATTCCCTTTAGTTTTTTCAACCGAAAACACAGAGAGAGAGAGATGATAAATTCCCACGTAAATCAAATTGTCATTCAAAGCCCCCCTCCCCCTCCCCACCAATGAAAGTTAAAACCCCCAAAACGTTCACCTTTTTCCACTTCCTATTTTCCGCCCAATTCTCAGATTCTCCGCCTTCTTCCTCCGCCCATTCGTCCTGCATTATTCTGCGTTTCTTTCTCTGTTAAAGTCTCTGCCTTTTTCTTTTTTTGTACACTTTCTGGCTGACTTTCCCGGAAAAGATGAAGGACCCCCATCTGGGTTTCTGGGGTTGTTTCCCTGTTCTGCTACTTTTGTTCGTTTCACTGTACCCACCATCAGTACACTCCCAGTCCGGCGGCGGCGACGACGGAGCGGCCATGGAAGCACTCAGCAAAAGCATCGGCCCCAACAGTCTCGGGTGGTCCGGCACCGATTACTGCAACTGGGGACAAGTCAGTTGCACCAAGGACGGCAAGGTTTTCAAAATCCAATTGGGTAATCAGAAACTCACCGGCACGCTTCCGCCGGAAATTCAAAAGCTTTCAAATTTGCAGCAACTTGAGGTTCAGAACAACCAACTCACCGGACCTTTTCCGAGCCTCTCCGGGCTGCAACCGCTTCAGGTCCTCCTCGCCCACGACAACAAATTCTCGTCCTTCCCTTCCGATTTCTTCACCGGACTCACCTCTCTTGACAGCATCAACATCGACCACAACCCCTTCGCGGCGTGGCAGATTCCGGACACTCTCAAAGACGCCACCGCGCTGAGGGAATTCTCCGCAACCGAGACCAACATCACTGGAAGAATCCCCGATATCTTCACCAGTTCCAATTTCCCAGGTTTGACTGAACTGCATTTGGCTTTCAATTACCTTGAAGGCGAATTGCCTGCTAGTTTTTCGAGTTCGAGTATTCAGTCCCTCTGGTTGAACGGCCAACAGGGCACCAATAGGCTTAATGGTACCATTGATGTGTTACAGAACATGACTTCTCTGCGTGAAGTTTGGTTACATGGTAATTTTTTCACCGGTCCCATACCGGACCTGTCGAAATTAGGTAGCTTGACCACTCTGAGTTTGAGGGATAACAAGCTCACCGGAGTTGTTCCGGCGTCGTTGTTGAATCTTAAATCCCTTACTGCTGTTAATTTGACCAACAATATGCTTCAAGGACCAATGCCGAAGTTTGGCGATGGGGTTCAGGTGGATATGACATCGCAAAATAGTTTTTGCAGTGATAAGCCGGGTGTTGATTGCGACGCTCGTGTCAATATTTTGCTTTCGGTCGTCAAAGACATGGGTTATCCTACTGTTTTTGCAGATAGTTGGAAAGGCAATGATCCTTGTAATAACTGGAAGGGAATTAGGTGTCAGGGAGGAAACATTACTGTTGTCATCTTTCGGAGCCTGGGTCTGAGGGGTACGATCTCTACAAATTATTCTCTGATTACCTTCTTGCAAACATTGAGACTTGACAATAATAATCTCACGGGTACTATACCAAAGGAACTTACGCAACTGCCCAACCTTCAAGAGATAGATGTTAGTAACAATCAACTTGAAGGTCAAGTACCCAAGTTTAATGATACTGTGCAAGTGAAAACAGGTGGGAACCCTCTTATTAGTCAGGATCATCCCCTTTCGCCAGCAACGCCTCCTAATTCAGCGCCTGGCTCACACTCAGATGGAGGTAAAAAATCTAGGACTGGGGTGGTTGTTGGGGCTGTCATCGGCAGTGTTGGCGGATTGGTTGTAGTTGGGTTTGTTGCTTTTTGTCTACTTAAGAGAAATTATAAGCATTCTGGGAGAGTACAGAGTCCAAACGCATTGGTTATTCATCCTTGTCATTCTGGCGATCAAAATGCAGTCAAGATCTCGGTTGCTAGCTCTGGGGTTAATCGTGGTGGAAATGAGTCCTATAACGGTCCGGCAAGTAGTGGACCTAATGACATTCATGTGGTTGAGGCGGGAAGTATGGTCATTTCAATCCAAGTTTTGAGAAATGTGACCAATAATTTCAGCGAAGATAATGTATTAGGAAAAGGTGGATTTGGAACTGTGTACAAAGGGGAGTTGCATGATGGGACAAAGATTGCAGTGAAGAGGATGGAACCTGGAGTGGTGGCGGAGAAGGGTCTAAAAGAGTTCAAGTCTGAGATTGCAGTTCTTACTAAGGTCCGACACCGCCACTTGGTTGGACTTCTTGGCTATTGTTTGGACGGAAACGAGAGGCTTCTTGTTTATGAATACATGCCTCAAGGGACTCTTAGTAGATACTTGTTCAACTGGATAGAGGAAGGTCTGAAGCCACTTGAATGGACTAGAAGGCTGACCATTGCCTTGGATGTTGCAAGAGGGGTTGAGTATCTCCACGGTTTAGCCAACCAGACTTTCATTCACAGGGATCTTAAACCTTCGAACATTTTACTCGGAGATGATATGCGGGCTAAAGTTTCAGACTTTGGACTGGTTCGTCTTGCTCCAGAAGGGAAAGCCTCAATTGAGACGAGACTAGCCGGAACTTTTGGCTATTTGGCTCCAGAGTATGCAGGTAAAATATTTCTATACGCACTCTTGTTTTCAAATTCCATTTTAGAAGTGCGAAAGGTGTTTGCTTTATAATGTATGATTAGATATTCCAGTAAATGCCATTGTTCAATGAACTACGACAACTATTAGATTATTTCTCACTGATTGTTCTTTGTGCAAACCACTGGAATAATCGGTGACGGGGAAAGAACTGTGAAAATGATATTCTTTATCGTGAAAATATGATGGCATCAAGTTGGGACTTGCATTATATTGCATTGACAGTATGAGACTTTCATATGCTAGTCAACACATGTAGGACTGAATTAGATTAACCGCTTCATTTACGCACTAAAATCCTATGTTCCAATTCTTTTATTTTCCATGGACATTCTGGCATGCATAATTTTCAAAATCAAGGAATGTGAAGAAGATAGAAAAGAGTGAAATGGCTTCTGTCTGTGCCTAGCATTTGTTGTCTCTAACATGTTGACTGAATTCATATAGTTTGCAGTACTTATGCTTACAGTCTTTCGATTAATAAAAATTCAAGGCACTAAAACCACAATTTTGTAATGTATCAGCAACTGGGCGGATGACACTCAAGGTTGACGTGTATAGCTTTGGAGTGATATTAATGGAGTTGATCACGGGTAGAAAAGCAATTGATGAAAGCCAACCAGAGGAGGGGTTGCATCTTGTTACATGGTTCCGTAGAATGCTCATTAACAAGGATGCACTCCGGAAGGTCATTGATCCAACCATTGATCTCAATGAGGAAACTCTTTCTAGTATTAGCACTGTCGCTGAGCTTGCTGGGCATTGCAGCGCAAGGGAGCCCTACCAGAGGCCTGACATGGGTCATGCAGTCAATGTGCTTTCGTCGCTCGTTGAGCAATGGAAACCATCTGAACTCGAAGATTCTGATGATATGCATGGAATTGACCTCGAAATGACCTTACCACAAGCACTGAAGAAGTGGCGGGCATTTGAGGGCAATAGCAACCTTGACGATTCTTCGTCTTCTTCATCATTGTTTCCCAGCGGGGATAACACCCAAACTAGCATACCTACTCGGCCATCTGGATTTGCAGAATCGTTTACATCATCGGATGGGCGGTAAAGGTAGAGAAAGAAGTTCAGAGCTACATTGAATGTTCAAATGGCTTGTAGTTACTGTGCTTACTATCCTGATGTGAACAGGGGATGCATTTTTTGTTTACCTTGTTATGTTAAGATAGTTTAATGAGTCTCAGAGGTTAATGAAAATGGCTGATTAAGCCTTTGATGTGATCCAAGATTTTGTCCCTCTCTGTGAACCTAGTTTAAAGGTTTGCCCAAAGTTGTTTTCGGTTTGGTCAATGTCATACGGGATTGGACGAGACAAATTACACATAAGTATTGTGGACCAAGCAACCGACTCCTTCCCTCTACTTGGTGCAATTATCGTCCACCCGTCCCTCTATGAACTCGAACCAAGAAAACCTATGAACTAGTCTGATTTACGTAGAGAACGATTCAAACTCAAGTGTAATGGGGGCGTGTGTGCTATCCTATTTATCTAATACTAGCATGCATGAATGAATGAGAATAGGATTGGTTGGCTAACCCAAAACAAGAACCAACAGCTCAGCCCTGCTTGGATTTTGCCCACGAATGGCCTCGAATAAAAATGGATGATGGAAAACGACGGCAATGAGTGACACGTGTCCAACATGGACAAGAGTATATCCGGTTTGACAAGGAGCAGGATTTTCTTTCTTCTTAATCTCTCTCTCTTTTCCTTCATTTTTTAAACAGTTATAACTAAATCACGCTAATATCTTACGTTAACTTTTTTACCGAGAGAAAAACACAAAAAGAAAAAACTGAGAGAAGAGGAGAGACGCGGAAGGAATTCGGAGGAGTGAGAATCTTACGCGGTTTGCCGGCTACAATGTTGTTTTGTTTTTCTAGTTTATAGAATATTCTCCAACTCCGACAGTGACTTAAGGGGGGCCACATCCCGGATGTCTCGACTTTATCCCCAAATCACTCGCCGTTCTCTTTATTCCAACTCTTTACTTGACATATTTGTCAGGTCTGCGACGTTGATGTTTTAGTCCTTTTTTTTAATATGAAATAGGATTATCTTCCCTTTTTTTTTCCTCATTTTTTCCCTCCTCTTATTTAAACAATCACGGTTAAGCTACGTTAATATTTTATATTAATTTTTTATAAAAAGAGAAAGACAAAATAGAGAAGATGAGAGGAGGGGATGGAAAAAGGAGGGGAGAGAATCATACTCCTTTTAATTTTAGTTGAAAAACATATTTTATGTTTGATAATAATTTACAATGTAGGGTGAGGATACTCGTTGGATTCTCTTTGTGAGGATCCTGGGAATCTTTAAATCACATTCGTTCATCGTACATCGTGCGGTCATAAATTATCATAAATTTTGTTATTTAAAGTTGAATATAAACAGTACTTGACGAAAACTGGCGGCACAATGTACGATGAATGGATATGATTGGAGGATTCCCAGGATCCTCTCTCTTGGTATTAGATCTGATAAACGGGTCGTATTTGTTGTACTCGTGTCATTTTATATCATGATTGTTATCTTAACGGGTCGTGTCATGTAAACTCGTTTTCTTAACAAGTTTTTAACATGTGATCTAATAATGACCTGATTCGTTGAGTGGGTCGGGTCGTTTAGTGTCAAGTTAATAGGTTATGTAAGAAATTGCAATGGCTAATGTTTATATTTGATAAACATCATCTTATTGGGTTTTTAACGGGCCACCCGATAACGACTCAACTCGTTAATGAGCAACTAGGTAAAGACCCGAATCGTTAACAGGTTGATCTCGAAATCTTTCGTGTCATTTCATGTTTGGGAAATTTTATTTAAACACATCTAACCTATTTCTACACCCAACTTAATCTTTGCACCCATTTGATTTTTAACTAAACTATTAATATCTTTTTAAACCCAAATTTAATACCTAATATACCCCTATAAACCCAATTCAATATGTGGATTTATTTTTACACCCATTTGATTTTTAGAAGCTAAATTTGATGGGAGGAAGCTCCTCCTGTAATTTGTTCCATGGCAAGGAAGTGGTCTAGAATTCGTACCACCAATCTGAACTTGATTTCTTTGGTCTGGCCCCCGTACTTATTCCATTCCACACGACACTCCCACCAGGACTTTGCATGGGGCCGCCATGCTCCTTGACAGTCCACCCAAACAAATTAGGATCAATGGATGCTTTTGTGGCAAGTGACTCGATGCACCTTTTTGGAATGTTGAGTTCTTCAGCATAAGAGATAATGTCATCACAAGTTTGAAGTGCCTTTAGAGAAACTGGAAACAACCAAGGTTGAGCAGAATCATATAGTTTTCTAATTGCAATCAAGGCTAATGAAATTGATGATCATATCAAAGTCAGATCATGGTTTTCTAATTGCAACTCATGGTTTGCCAATTCATAAATTGAAATCAAACGAACAAAAAATTCATAAATTGAGTCATACCTTGGTTCGAGGATTCAAAACTTCAAAATCACTGTCCATCAATAAAAAAACTTATTTTTCTCTATGAGAGCTATTAGGGTTTTACGTAGGATAAACAAAGAGTGATCGTAGGGTTTAGTTATAGTGTTTGGGTTTATTGATAAATTTGAGTTTTATTATTAATTTCATTTTGTACTTAATAGTAATTATGCAATAGGGTAAAATAGACAATTAACATTTAAAATTTAAGTTGGGTGTAAAAAGAGGTTAGATGGGTTTCAATAAAATTTCCCTTCATGTTTAGTTAATAAGTCTTACAAGAAATTGTCAAACCTAATTAGTATGTTTATGTCGTGATATTGTGTGGGAATGAATCATCTTCTAAATAAAAATTTGTATCATTAAATCGAAACGTTACAGTAACAGTGCATTTGTCATAAGTATTATGCGTGACAAAAAAAAAATGAAACTCACGAGTTAAGGGAGTGTTGGTTTTGTGTTGAAAGTCACGACGCTTTTATTTTCCATCTTAATACTATAAGAGCTCGTTTTGATGTGCTTTTAAAATGACTGAAAACGTTATTGGTGAAAATGTTTTTAGAACCAATCTTTAGTAAAGATGCAAGTAAATCGTGTAAAAGAACTTAAAGTGCTTTCTCCAAAAAGCACCAGTTATGTGCTTTTGGAACCCAAAAATATTTTATCTAAAAGCGTTTTTAAGTTATTTTAAAAGCACATCCAAACGAGTTCTAACGTATAGGCCGGCAAGTGGTGGTATATAGGCCTAAGCCGTTCTTTTTTTTCATGTAAATTATTATCTTTCAAAGCTTTTTTTTTGTCACCTCCAAAATATATACTGGTAAAATGTTGGTACTTAATACAATAGAATGCCAACACTAACGAAGCCCAAAATATGGTTAGTTTAGTAAGAGAAAGTCTTGTGTCCAGACGCGTTTGTACGACCACTAGGCGTAAAGAGTTGGATTAGAAAATGAATGGTACCTAAATACATGAATGGGATATTTAGTATATGCGGTCGGACGACCATATGTTATCGGAAGTACAACCCAATGTTTTTTTAAATGAAACTGTTCAACAATTGTGCCCGCATCTTTTCTCGTGTGACATTTCACACGACTATAAACAATCGGTGCATACAATAGTCAAGTCACTGGTTCGTAAATTGGCCCAAAGGCTCAATATTTAAAATGAGGAATTGTAGCCCAACATATCCTCCTCATTTCGGCCACAACGGCAAAGCTTTGAAATCTCACAATCACAGTAATAAGAAGCTTCTCTCTCTCTCTCTCTCTCTCTCTCTCTCTCAAACAAGTAGTTTATTACTTTCCTTTTTTTTTTCTTTTTTTTTTTCTAGGGTTTTGTAACACTCATGGCAGATAGCCATAGTCTCGAACGGTATATTCTATGTCTAACATAAACATGATTGCGAGTTACGGAAGAATGAAATTGGTGGGGATCAAACCTGCACTAGAATGCATAACTATAAATACTTTTCACCACTCCGATACATAGTCACTTGCTTGAGTCCGGGTTCGTGTTTGGTGCGCGTGTATATATATATATATAGGCCCCTTACCAAGAGGGATTCTCATTTTTCTAAAAAAATGGAGACACCCTCTTGACCGTTGGATTGACTTTAATGAAATTGTGTGGTTGAGATTAAAACACAGGCCTCACAATCTCGACCACACAATTTCATTAAAGTCAAATCCAACGGTCAAGAGGATGTCTCTATTTTTTAGAAAAATGGGGATCCCTCTTGTGAAAGGATTCCTATATATTAAGCAATGTTCTAAAAATCGGTCTAGTTGTGAAATGATTGCTCTATATATATATATATATATATATATATATTAAGCAATGTTCTAGAAATCGGTCTAGGCCCCATCAAAAAAAAAAAAAAAAAATCGGTCTAGGCGGCCACCTAGGCGCTCGGTGGTGAGCTTTCGTGGCGATTTTGGGTAAAACGTCAATAAAATTGGGGAGGGTTTAGCGGCCGCCTAGGCGGCACTATGCGATCTAGGCGGTGATAGGTGGAACGCTAGGCGAAACCCAGAAACTCTGCAAACCCAGAAACCCATAAGCTTTGTGCAAACCCATAAACCCAAAAGCTTTGTGCAAACCCAGAAACTCTCATCTCATACTTGAAACCCGGAAGCTCTGTGCATCCTACAAAAGAGAGACCCAACAATTTATGAAGCCGAAACAGAGAGATCCAAATAAAAAGATTCAAAACCAACAATCAAAACTCAGATAACGATGGATTCGAACCCAACTTTACAAATTTAGAGAGAAGAAGAGAAGAAAGGGGGAGGGGAATTTTATGAATTTTATCGAGAAAATACTGTTTTTTCTCAAATCCGAGATCGTAGAATTCGAAGAGAACTAATGCACTGCAACTTGTGGGTCTAGACTCTAGATAGACTAGAAGTAGGAAAGCGTAAAATGGTCAAAGAAGCTATTTTTTTGTATTTTTTATATTTTGTTTTAGTAAAAAAAGAAAAGAAATGAATATGTGATGGTATTTTGGCTTTAAGCTGATGGGTCCATATGGAGCTGATATTTGATGTAGCACTATGCTTTGCATGCAATCCATGTGTATATTTTTTGCCCATAAACTCAATAGGGTTTCTAACACTTTATTTACAGTTTTTCAAATTCTCAATACATTACAAGTATATGGTTTTTTGAAGTGTAAATAGACACTTATTTATATGATATTTTATAAATTTATTTAAATCCGTCTAGCTCGCCTAGCTGCCTAAGCACTAGGCCCCAAGTTACCGCATGACTAACACCTAGCGTGTTTTAGAACCTTGATATTAAGCTCCGAAACTAATCAAACACATTAAGAAAAGACCAATCTCATTAGTTAATGAATAAATTTAAAGTTTTAAACCCATTCATCTCACATGCTGATCTGGTCCAAGGTTTAACAAATACGATACAATCCGAGTCGGTCAATCCACCGACCAGTTGACCGGGATGGCGTCAAACCTTTGATTTTTTCCCCAACAGTACGTACATATTGCCCTCACCTCCTCCTTTGACGGTGTACCACTTCCTGTTCGTCTCTTACCATTTCAAACGTTCAACGGTCAAATATTCAAAACCCATTAATCATCCCTGTTTACCTTTTCATAAGTTTCCAACTTGAACCGCGTCCATATATTAAACACACAAAAAACAACAACTACTAAAATATTATATATATATATATAGACACACACACACACACACACACACACATACACCCCAACGGTCCAACTCCATTTCTCTCATTCAACGCAAAACACAAAAACAATCATCCATCCTTACAAATTTCCAACCCAAGAACAATACATATATATCATAGTACTAGTCGATCCACCTATTATACCATTCCAACGTTGATATCTCAGATAGACACAGTTCATTAATTCAGTTGTCATGACCTTGTCATGGAGAAGGCTGAGAGCCGGCCGCCGTGCTGCCAAGGAGGGTGAGGCCGGCGACATGGAGCTGACCATACCAAACCACTTCCGGTGCCCAATTTCACTTGAGTTGATGAAGGATCCGGTCACGCTGTCCACCGGGATCACGTACGACCGTCAGAGCATAGAGACGTGGATTGAAGCCGGCAACTTCACGTGCCCTATAACAAACCAAGTCCTCACAAGCTTCGATCCAATTCCCAATCACACCATCCGCAAGATGATACAGGGTTGGTGCGTCGAGAAAAGGTCTTTTGGAATCGAGCGCATTCCCACCCCTCGCATTCCGATCAGTTCGGTTCAGGTGACCGAGATTTTATCAAAGATTACGACATCGAGTCATCATCAGAACAAGGATGACTGCCGAGTTTTGGTGGCGAAGATCAAGGCGTTGGCGAAAGAAAGCGAGCGTAACAAGCGTTGCATTGTGGCTAGTGGCACGGGGAGCGTTCTAGCGGGTGCGTTTAATGCATTTTCATGTTCCCAACACCATCAAAACGTTGCCGTTTTGGAGGAGATTTTGTCTGCTTTGACTTTGGTTTTCCCGCTTGACAAGGAGGCTACCTTGTACCTCGGATCGCCTGCTTCATTGTGTTGCATGGTGTGGTTTTTGGAGAGTGGTGATTTGTCACAAAGACGAAACGCATCGTTGGTGCTCAAAGAGACCGCTGTCTCATCTGATCATGATCATCAGAAGACCGATGCTTTGGCAGAGATCGAAGGAGCTCTGGAGGCGCTAGTGAAGCTGATCAAAGAACCAGTTTGCCCTACTTCTACAAAAGCGTCCTTGGTCATCATGTATCAAATGGTCAACTCATCATCCTCCTCGAAAGAGAAAATCAAAGAGAGATTTGTAGAGCTGGGATTGGTGTCGCTGCTTTCGGACATTCTTGTAGATGCCGAAAGAAGCATTTGCGAGAAGGCGTTGGGAGTGCTAGACGGACTTTGCGGAAGCAAGCAAGGCAGGGAAAAGGCCTACCTTCATGCCTTGACCATGCCGGTTGTGGTGAAGAAGATACTTAGGGTTTCGGATTTGGCCACGGAGTTTTCCGTGTCTATTATTTGGAAACTTTGCAAGAACGACACTAGGGAAGACGGAGGTGTGCTCGTGGAGGCCCTTCAAGTGGGTGCGTTTCAGAAGCTCTTGCTACTTTTGCAAGTTGGTTGTGCGGAGAGGACCAAAGACAAGGCCACGGACTTGTTAAAGGCGTTGAACATTCATAGGGAGAGGTTGGAGTGTATTGATTCTATGGATTTTAAGCAGCTCAAGAGACCTTTTTGATTATTCATCAATGTTCAGAAATATTGTAGTTGTTAATTAGGATGAGAGAAAGCCAGGGTTATTGATTGACCCTTTTCAATATTTTCAGAGTTCATCAATGTTGTACAAAATACAAATACTATACATACTAAATGCTTTACAGAAATTCAGTGCTAATCACTATATTGGCCTCTTGAGTATGTAGTTATGGTAAGGGGACTCTCTCAAAATTGGGATTTTTCATGGACTCGCTGCCCTCTAATGTTTTTTGCTCTATATTTTCAAAAATGTTATTCTTATCATCTACTTGTACCATCTTTCTAATAGAGATGAGACTCACATGCGTTGGCGAGCCTTACATTTATTAGAGAGATGATACAAATAGATTGTAAGTGTAGAATTATGTATGTTTTATAATGTTGGAATGAGAATTGAAGTTAAATTGTGAGGTGACAGAGAGCCAATGAAGAGTCCCACTTTTGAGAGAGTCCTCTTAACATTTCTCTTCAATTGGTACTTGTTTTTTATGTGTGTATGTTTTATTGAGTTGATTAATTTGAGTGTATAATAAAAAATAATGTTTTTTTGTATTATATTTACTGACCACGTCTCTAATAAAGGTGAATATCATATGACTGTAAAGTAGGAAAAGTAATTTATACAACCATTAGATATACACATATATAAGTTAGTTTGATTAATGAACCAATCTCTCGATGAATGAATTCAGAGAATTATCTTGAAGGAAAACTTAAATTGGACTTTTAAGGTGGATGGTAACTCGAATATTACAAATACCAGTAAGGGGATCATGGCTTTACCACTCGGTTTCCGATGGCCAGCAGGGAATTTGGTAGCAACTCACGTTCGTTTGCGCTGCGCGTTCCCGGCTTTTACATATACATGGAGTATAAAAGGTAGATTCAATAATAGTGATTGTCATTTGTGACTGGAAATATAGAAAACGATTGCACACACACATATTAGCTACTGATCAAAAGAAATTGGAAAAGACAAAAACAAGCAAAACACAACCCCTATCTCTTCTTTTAACCAAACACAACCCCTATCACATGCGCACATTTTTAATGTGGCTGCCTAAATACATATAGTATTCAGTTGGTTGATTGTTCACATCAAGCTGCTTCCAATTTTGTACTCATTTTTGTTGTTTATAAAAGCGATAAGTTAACATTAAATTAATCTAAATTATAAGACGAACTTAGGCAAAAGAGGGTGCACAATACTCTAGCAACTTGGTTGTCTAAGTATGCAACTGCATGTAGTCTAATATTCTAGTGGATAATGTGTTAGATTTCTACTCATGTATCCCCTCATCTAAATTATTGTAATAGTTTCAAACTTTCTCATCCCCTAATATTAGTAGTTTTTTTTTTTAAAGTCTAAGTATGCAACTTTCAAATTTTTTTGGGGGTTACCTTTAAATATTTGAGAAGGGTGACTATCTAGGTTAATTTCCTTATAAATCATCTTGCAGGCTTGAAAATTTTTCTTTTCATTGAAATATTAGAGAAGGGTGACTATCTGGTTTTCTTATAAACTTTTTTCTGCAATCTTGAATACGGTAAAAGTTTAGATTCTCATCAAATTACGCCATTGAACAATAGCTACAAAATAGAAGACTTTCTAGAGCAAAACGAACGTCTTAATTTTTTTTTTTTTTTTAAAGAGACGGATTAGGCTATATCTCCTTAATTTCTCTTCTAGACACTTAAATGGCCCACTATTTTTTAAAACATGGATAATGAAGATAAAAATTTTAAACCAAATGATGTGATTGTTGATGATTCAATTAATACTTAAAGCGTTGATTAACATGCTTATTTCCTATTAGTGACATCATTTAGTTTAGTCTCTCTAGCATCATTTATTAAACGTAGATGAATCTCCTAGTGAGAAACCGAAGTATGGTCTAGATTTTGTTGTTGGGTTCAAAATAAATTATGATTAATCATTGCTTTTGTGTTTTGTGTTGAAATGAGAGAATTAGGGTTTTTGTTTCAAGAGTACACCGTATGTATATATAGTCATACATCGTATGTATATGTAGTCATACATTGTATATGTATGTATAGTCATGTTTTTTACTTGCGAATAAAAAAACGATAACGACTAGATCATGTTATTGGGAATAAAAAACGATAACGACTGGATCATGTTATTGGGACCAAAAAACCTACCAAAAACACACTTAGTATGAAACACACCTGGGCATGCATAACAAGGACAACTTTATTATTCCTGACCTTCAACTCATTCCTGAGCCATTTTTCTGCACCTCAACAATCATCAATAAAACTTATTAGTGTCTGCCGGATTATAAGCTTAGGTAGGTTGCAAGCTCTCCTGTTTAACCCATTTGAAAATTCTATCAAAATGTGTTTGTGTATTTGTTTGAACACTTATTTGAATATTGAGATGGAGTCTTATTTATTTTGAGATATTGGAGCAAACTGAATGTTAGCATAATAGGTGCTTTAAACAACAAAGGGTCGATAAAATGGGATGGTTAGGAATCCATTTCCTGGTTAGGAATTCCTTAGCATATCAAACGGGTTGATTCTAACATAGAAGTGGTGGATCTAAGTTCATCAAGTAAACACTCCATTAGGACAAGCTTGTGCAAGTTTAATTCATCATGCATGGCCTAGGAGAGAAGGATGTGCAAGTTTAATTCACCATGCATGCCCTAAGATGAGCTTTGGTGGAAGTCCTTATAATTTAGTAACTCTATCGTATTTGTTTACTAGGATCCAACATATAACATATCAAAATTAAAGAAAAATCATGGAGTGAGATGTAAATGAAAGTCTTGAATTTTCGATGTTTCCATATGGTTCTACAATGAAATCTTGTTCATATGCAATCAGCTCCTATGCAACAAAACTCTCCAATGCTATATTGCCTCGTCCAAGTTCACTGCAATATAGATTGTCTGTTAAATATCTTCAAAACCCAATAATCACAACCAATATGCTGTCTAACAAAATCATAAAAACAGTACCCTTGTTCTGATACAACAACCCATGTAATGAAATGGATAAAAATTGAAATTCCCATTTACAAGATTCTTCGTTTTCTTGTATTCAATAATCATAAGCCAAGTAAATATTTATTTGAAATAGTTGGGCAGTGTTAGTATAATTTATTTGTAGTTTGTATGAAACCTTCTGAAAATGGGCAAATTTCTTTGGAGCTGGAGAGAACAATAAGTTAATAACCACCATTTGAGAGAAAGGTACTTGGGCTTTGAGATTGATACTTGGTTTTCCATAATTAGCTCTACCCTTTTTTTTGTCAGAAACAAAATCGGACGACAATGAAGACGACGACGGAGTGGTCATGGCATTTCAAATGCATTGGGAATGAGTGGTTTCGGCAATGAAAGTAGGAATGGGTTCAAAAAACCAAAAAAAAACTGAACCGAAATCCAAAAAAAAGGAACCGAACCAAGGAAACCGATTCAAACCGAAATTTGTTGATTTGGTTTCGGTTTTGTTGGTCCTGAAACCAAACCGGCCAGAATCGATATATGAAAATCATATATAAATGCTCAAAACCTGGTGGCATGAGTAGTTGCTTCAAGTCAACTTGACTGGTGGCATGAGTAGTTGACTGTAGGTTTAGTGTTGCTATAATTGTACGAGTAAGTTATTTCTAGGTGTTATAA
The DNA here is from genome assembly GCA_036320875.1 of Cotoneaster glaucophyllus. NCBI lineage: Eukaryota > Viridiplantae > Streptophyta > Magnoliopsida > Rosales > Rosaceae > Cotoneaster > Cotoneaster glaucophyllus. Next base: position 182,245 of record JAVVNS010000100.1, read on the forward strand.
TCTTTAATACTTTATAAAATTTCTAAAGTTTACAAACCCTGACCGTCACTCCCATTTCACCTCTTGGTTTTCTCAAACTCTCTCCCGCCCTTCTCTGCTTTCTCAGTCTCTCTCTCTCTCATTTCTTCCTCTCTTCCTCCAAATGACTCTCTCTCCAGTCTTCTCCTGTCCTCCTCGCAGATTCCTTCTTCCAAACAATGATTTTCCCTTGCCCCTTTCTAATCAGAACCCTCTCCAAATTGGAAGATTCTAATCCGGATTTTCCGATCTCTCATAGGTAATTTTTGAATCAAAACGAATGCGATTTATATTGTGGTTTTGCTGAATTAAAATGGGTTTTTCTTTAATTAATTTTTTGGGGTTTTTTATATTTCTCATATTTGTTTGTTGCGTTTTTGCTATTTTGTTTCTCATTTGCTAATTTTTTTTTAATATCTGAAGTATATATTAAACAAAAGAATGGGATCAAATATCACATTAACTTGATTCGGGTTGAAATTTCTTCCAACTTGTTTTGATTATATTTACTTTGTGTTGCATGCCATTGGAGGTCTGACTTTAATTTGGTTTATGCAGGTTTTGACTTGCAGTTTGTTTTGTGCATGATTTCTACATGAACCGACAAAAGATTAAAAACAAAAAACCGAAACCGAACTAAAACCGAACCGATTCAAACCGAACTCACCCCCAAACGAAAGCATGGTAATATTTAGTTTAATTTTAGTGACTTTTGTAAAAAGTTTAAAAGCTATGAGTTTCTCAGACTCAATGTTTCTCTTTTACCTACTAGCTAGGAAGAAATAGGAATTACATTGAATAGCACGCGTAAAACGTGAAATCCGTTTGGGAATATCAGCATCGCATACATCTTGTCAAACACCTTCGGGAAGCTTCAAAGAAAGAGCAAGTGCAAGATTCAAGATCGTTGCCTGATCTGTGCGGGCGTTAGACTAATTTATCTTCGATATCCTCTCTTCTCTTCTCTTCTCTCTCGAGATAAATCTACTCATAGACAAAAGGATAGACAAGTATTGAGCATGCTTTGCAATATTTTGTATTCTACTGAAGGTGTCCAACCACCGTATGTATTAGCAGTAAGTCCATACTTGATTCGAACATCCCAAAGATTTTTCCAATGGATTATAATTAGGAAGTAAAACGGAAAAGGAATCCCGCCGGATCTTTTTCCTAAGGATCTTAAGGATTCTGTAATGGTGAATCATTTCAAAATTTAAATTTTAAAATTAAATATAAATAGTACCTAACGAAAACTGACCGCACGATGTACAATGAACGGTCACGATCACAGAATCTCTAGGATCCCTAGAAAAAGAATCTAACGATGATCATTTTCCTAGTAAAACTATTATAAGGTACAAGCGTGCTAAATCACACAAAAAAATGAGGGCCAATATAAAAAAAATCAAATAAATATTCAATGTACGTAATTCCTACAGATTTCTTTTTCTTTTTCTAAGTTGAAGCCTTGAAAGTTGAAAGGCTAATTTATTCCATATTTCACGTGGTCAGCTAAATTTGAGCACACCAAACGTTATAGTCCCCATGGTAATTTGGCCTGATGACTGGCTGATGGAATGGATTTAGAGCATTGGGGTTGTATATTTGCATCTGCCATGAAATGTTTTGTTGAGTTTGAGCAGCTGGAGACTTGTTAATGGAAGCCTCAAGCAGGCTCTCCCAGCTCTCGTTGTCGATATCATCTTCGAAATCAATCAACGGCTTTTCCTCGTCAAACTGAATTAATGGCTTCTCCTTGTCGAAAACTTTTATTTCGAACTGAATCAACGGCTTCTCCTCGTCCAACTGAATTAACAGCTTCTCCTTGTCGTAACTTTCTATCTCGAACCGAATCAACGGCTTCTCCCATTTTGTACTAACAAGGATATGATCCTTTTGTGACAGAAATACTCTGTCACCAATATCGTCCTCTGTCAAAGTGGTGGAACTTGAAAACTCCACAAAAGATGACGGCACTGATGCCGAAGAAGTTGGCGAAGTTGGTGTCGATGAGGACTCCGTAAACTGCCACATACCATTGAGGAATTTCTCGAGAGCATGAATTTGTATGTGTGGGATTTGATCAATAAAGGGATACTCGTACCCTCCGTAGAATCCCATGGCTTTACACCACTCGTAGAATTCAGAGAGTTGGTTTGCTTGGACGGCTGCCTTTTTGTAAATGCCGAAAGCCGAGATGCAACTACTGTATGGCATTTGAAACATACTGTCCAGAACGCTGACAATTTCACGGCGGAAGATTGTGTAGCACATGAAGCTTTCTCTCATGATGTGTTTCATAGCGAGTTGGACGAGGAAGGCTTTGGCTGCTGGTCCTGTGGGACGGCAGTCCATGACAAGGTCAATGAGAGTTTGCAGGTGCGGCAACACTTCAAGCATTCGGCCTACTTCCGTCATTCTATTCGATAAGCTCTCGAGTTGCGGCTCTTCTTCTTCTCCTCCTTCTTTGTACTCTTCGTCTTGTTCGTGATATTGATATTCTTTATATTGTTGTTGATCTTGCTGGTCATACGCTGGCTTGCTATCCAACCAAAAGCAATGAAGTTTTTCGTCGAGGAGGCGAGCGTATGATCTAATAAAGGCTGTGTAATCCTTAGAAGCCGAGGAAGAATCATCGCGGAAGTGACACTGATTGAGAGACATCAAACCGTTGGATCGCGTCCAAAGGAGCTCAGAACGGAAGTTGCTGTCTTCAGGCACCGAACGGAGTAGGCGGTGGAGGAGAATTAGACACTTGAGCGCAACCCGCCAGCAGCGAGTCTTGACAAAGCGGCGATTGAAGCTGAGTGAAAAATCTCTCAACGAAGATGGGGAGATGCAGAAGATTTTCAAGAGCTCCTGAACGTACCTTTCGGGCAACGGCAAATCATCAGGAGCCGTTGCTTTTATAATGATGAGTTCGACATTGCAAAACCCTCCAACCGTGGCAATCTTGGCATAGCTCACGGAGCTGTGCTCTCTTAGAGCACTGAAAACTTGCCGAAATCGCCGCTGCATGTCGAGAGAGGAAAACCAGAGGAGGGTTTTTCGTGTTTGAACTCGAGGAAGAGAAAGAAAGTAGGGCAATATTAATATAGCAAGCTGAAGTCGCAGTTGGTTACAGAAGTTGCTTTCCTGGTTCTGTGCGTACAATGACGATGTTGTCTTTGGTTCGATCGACGCTGAAACTACGAAGTTTATACGGAAATTAATTAAACTTGTTTAGTCAGCTTTTTAAAGGAGGCCAGCTGCTAGCTAATGCCAATCTACAGGCGGCCAATGTATGAGATAACAACAAAATAAGTTTCTTAATTTCATTTTCGTTCGATTTGTTAACTGCGAAAAATTCTTCGAAAGAGAACTCAGACATCATTCACAGTTAGGAACTTGTATTTTTCCGTTCGTCTTAGACCAGTAAGCGAGAGTTAACAATGTTAATTAATGATTAAATATCATATCTGAAGCATGTTTATAGTTAACCCGTTTATTCTCGCATCGATACGATTTATGTCTACAGTTTTTCAAACAAATGTAAAATATCTGATGAAATGTGAGGTCTAGAAGGGCTAAAACAATGTAAGATATGAAGGCCGGCTTAACTGGTCATGTATAAATCTTCTTCCTTAAAAATTTGGAGAGTATTTTGTGTATGGTTTTTCAAGTTGGATACGTATTTCTTTTGAAGGAAACGACCGGATTTGCCGAGGTTCACGAGGAGACGTTGAATTAGCCATCAAGACTCAAGATTACTTGAATTTCGAAGGGATTGAAGACTTAATCGGTTGTACTTTGTGTGGCTTGTTGGATGGAGTTGGTGTTTAATGGCAAGCCTGACAAACGGGTCGTGTTTGTCATGTTCGTATCGTACCCGTTACATTAACATATCGTGTTGTGTCAACTCTGATATCTTTACGATTCTTAACAGGTAACCTGATAAAAACCCTATCTATTAATGGGTGTGTCGTTGTCTGTAAGAAAATGCGAGCGCTATTTAATGGTCTATAACTCGCTGTATTCAGTCAAATTTACCATGAGAAAAAGGCAACGCAATAGCTGAGGCAATTGAGACTTTCAAAGTCAGGTCTCCGTAATTCAGTTATTCAGTCAATCTGAAGTGTCCTTCACGATTTTGCGCCCGAGAGGGTCGACTGCGTGCACGCTACGCTTTTGATTTCCAGTACGAATACGAACCATGAAAACGTGGCTTATCAATTCTTTAGATCTTTGGAATTTGAAATTAGAGGTGTCAGAAAAGTTACCACAGAGATGGCTTGGGGCAGTCAAGTGTTCATAGCGACGTTGCTTTTCGTAAAAAAGGGCAGGGTGGGAAAATCATTTCTCTTTAAAAAAGGGGGGACAATTTGTTGCAAGCGGGGGGAAATTTTGGTGTGGAGGCAACATTCCTTTACAATAGGTAGCCAAAACAGCGCGCACACAAGACAAATCTTGATGCATCACTGAAGCGGGGTACGAGCCGACAGTACGATGCCAAAGCACGGAACCTGTTGTCGAATACAACCCAATTACCACTCATACGCTATCACATGAGTTAAACTCAGCACCGCCCAACGAAAAACACGTCTCAACTAGTCCAATAAAGGGATGCATCTTGAGTGCAAATACGCCGACAGCCGGGTATGGGTCGCGCGCTTCAACACCATCCATTTTCGGGGCTACTTGATTCGACAGGTGAGTTGTTACACACTCCTTAGCGGATTTCGACTTCCATAACCACCGTCTCCTAAGGGTACGAGTGTACATGCACAAGGTTTACGGTAACATGGAAATTGCATGAGATTTTCTCTTCCATTAGGCATCAAAAAATCTGAAGGTAAAGAAAAATGAGCCTGGAAAATTTCTTTTATTTCCAACGTTCTGACATGGCATCTAGTGCTAATGAGGACATAAATATGTTCGTAAACAAAAAAAAAAAACAAATGATCATGAATAAAGATGCAAATTTTCTTCGACATTTCGAGAAACGAATATTGAAAATCGACGTTAAAAAATCAAACGGTAAAATATGTTTAAAAAGTCGAACCATTTGGTAGAACTGAACTTTAACAAAAAAAAAAAAAAAAAAGAAGAGAAATGTGATGCTCATATCCTACAGTTTCAAAGCTGTTTTCATGAACATGGCGTTTTGTGCGAGCAGTAATGGATGTGCAGGACCTAACCACAAAAACATACGTGGCTGTGCAGAAACCCAGTACAAAACTAAACTATAAGGACCCAAGTCGACTAGGCAAATGAAAAAATAAAAATAAAAATGGTCAACTAGGCAAAAATGTCTTAAATTATACACACGACGTTATGTGAAAGAGTTAAGTTCGTGTTTTATTTGAGGCACCACTATTTCTGCGTCACCATTTGATGTATATCACTTCATGTACTTTCAAATAATTGTAAAGCTACCCTTGCTTCATGAACTAATTAACTTGTGATCTTTTAATTTAGGGCAAATACTATGTTATCACCAATTTTTTTAGTAGAGCGATAATAAGTTGTTAGGAGAAGAGAATCACTGACAACTGAACTCGCAGCAGAATATAAAATAGGGTGAATTGCCAATTTAGTCTCTGAATTATCACCTTAGTGAAAATTAGGTCCCTAAACTATTTTTTCAGAAAAATTAGTCATTGAATTATAAAAATATGCCAATTACATCCCTAATATTATATTCAAAGCTACTATATTCAATTTTCTGTCAATTTAAGTCACGTTACTTGCATGTGATACATATTAGAGGGTAGATTGGTAGTTTTCCATAAAGAAATAGTGTGTGAAGTTAATTTTGAAAGGTAAATTGGCAGTTTTTCATAAGAAATAGTGTAAGTTAACTTTGGAGGGTAAATTAGATGTAAGATTCGCAACCTATATGAAATGTGAAGGGCTTATAGGCGAGAAAATGAAAGTATTACACTCTAAACTGTGTCAAGTGACTTAAGTTGAAGAAAAATTGGACAAAATAGTTTTGAATAGGGATTCTTTGATATAGGCGCCTCAGTTTTGAATTTTTTAGATCAAACATCCATGCCTTTTAGTGATTTGATTAAACTTTTTTTTTTATCATAATTTTGGTGCTATATGCACATTATATTGTCAAATTTCCTATAATCTAACCTTTTGATTACACTCTCATCCGTTAGAGATAATTGTTTAAAAAAAAAAGTTGGTTAGATTCAATTTATTTTCACAATAATGCTACAATTTAGCAATAATTATGTACGATTTAAGATATTTTCTTTCCAAAATAGTTTAAAATATTTTTAAATCCTACAAAATCAAACGTACCGAAATAAGTTTTTCTTTTAGTACGTTAAGAGAAAATAGGATTGAGAATGATATAAACGTACCAATACATAATGTGTAGAAAAGAAAATGTACCAAAATAAAAATAATGTACGAATATTAACAATATGTATCAAATCAAACGTACCAAAATTGCGAATAAACGTACCAATTAATTATTTTTGTAAATTCAAACGTACCAGCATATAATATATACATAATGTATTGTACCTAATAATAATTCGTCAACAACTATAGTTAAAAAAAAAAGCAAAAAAAATATAATTTCACCAAAAAATTGAAAAAATTACATAGAGCTTTTATGTTGATCACCAACTATTTGAAAGAAAAAAAAACCATTTGGAAAAAGAAATAATATTAAATGTTTGCATAACAAAAAAAAAATGTAATCGAAAAAACATATCTGAAAGAAGAGGAAATATAGTTTAATTGCTAATATCCACTAAATAAGGACAATTGCTTCATACAGATAAAATGATAAATTCAAAGCACTTTAATCTAATTTTAAAAAGGTATAGATGTTTAATCTAAATGATATAAAAAAACTGTAGGGGATTCTAATTTTCCCTTTTGAATGGGATAGTATGGATGAAATAACAATTTTTAATGAATTTAGGGACTTATTTTACCGAAAAATAATTTAGAGACCTAATTTTCACTGAGGTAATAGTTCAGGGACTAAATCGGCACTTCATCTTATATAATATTATTATTTTCTGCCATGTCAGCACGTGCTGTACTTGAGACGCTACTATTTTTGCATCACTGTTTTATGTGTATCTTCTCATAGAGCTACCCTTGTTTAATGAACTAATTAACTTGTGATCTTTTAATTTAGGATAAATACTCTATTATCACCAAATTTTATAGTAGCGCAATAAGTAGTTGTTAGGAAAAGAGAATCGTTGAAAATTAAACTCACATTAGAATGTAAAAATATTATTGTTTTATGATATTATGATAAAACGCCACATGCCTCTCTTATCACCATTTAGCTATCACCCTTGTCAATTCATTTGTCATTTAAAAAAAAACCTAATAATTAAACAATATTTGTTAAGCGTAGAATGTTTTATGCCGAACAATAATACGATTTAGTACTATTCCTAATCATCGAAAAATAAAAAATTTATGACCAAATGGTAAATAGCGTGTCACAAGAAGCCCGGACGCAATCACATTGTACAACCAGCCAAGAACCAGCGAGGCAGACAGGTTGCAGAATTTACATGGCGGAACCCACGGTAGCGCAACGCCTCTTAAGACCATCTTCAATGGTGGCTTATAACCTAAAATTCCCCTTTTTTCCACCCCAAAATCCACTCCAACCCATAACCTAAAACTCAAATGAGAGCCAAATTTAGGTCACATTTTAAGCCACAAAGTAAAATGGCCCCCACAGCTTTTTGTTCAACTTTTTGAAAACAAACATCCCCACGTGGGAGTGTTTCCCATTTGTCAAACCAATAAAGTCATCCAAGGGTCTCAATTAAATGGGTTGTTAGTTAATCCAACGGTCCAGGTTCAAATTATTCTTTTAGGTTAAAATATTTTTATGTATTGATTTAGTGATTTTTCAAAATTTATCGGAATTTAAATATTTTTAGGTTAAAATGTTCATATAATTAATTTAAGATAGTCTACATAATTTTTTTTTCTAAAAGTTAATTTAAAAAAAAATAATCTTAATTCATTCTTTGATAATCTCGGGCTAAAATTTTAGGTCAGAATGGTTGGAGCAGAAAAACTATTTCTGGGCTAAAACCTAAATTTTCTGGGCTAAATATTTTTAGATTTTAAATCACCATTGGAGATGGTCTAATTCCTCATTCCTAAAACCACACAGTCTTATTCTTCTTCTCTCTCTCTCACTCTCTCATGGCGTTGAGATCCAACGGTCGAAATCTGTCCTTCGAGATTCTGAGCAGAAACAGTTCCCTCGACGACCAACATGATCACGCAATCTTCCACCGATCCAACTCAGATCCCGTTCAGTCCGATCAATCCACCAACGCCAAGTCCGCCCGGAGAAAACGCAAGAAGAAGAAGAAGACACCCGCATCCATACCCGAAAGCCCCACCGCCATCTACGGCGTTGTTTCCAACTCCTTCGATGTCATTTCCGAAACCACAGACAGAGAAACCGGCGATATTCACGGCAACGGATTGGAATTCAATTACAGCGTCCAGACCGTGCTGTTGCCCGTCACAACGGAGGTCGTTGATCCCGAGTTCCAGGGTTTGCACGGGACCGCCGAGTTGAGGCAGAGGACTGTCATTGGGAGCGGCGGGGGAGTTGTGGAAGAGACGGAAACGGCGTCGTCTCGCACGGAAGGCCAGGCGAAGGAGGAGAGTGCGGCGGAGGGGGGTTCGGCGAGTAAGCAGAGGAGCGAGCTCAGTGGGAACGTGATCCCGAAATTGCAGACGACTGAGTCATTGGATTGGAAGCGGCTCATGGCCGAAGATCCAAATCGTGAGCGTCCTTTTGCTTCTCTCGTGCAGTTTTTGTTTTCAATGGCTCAAATTTTGAATTTTTCTTCTTCTCTCAGATTTGTTTTCAGTGGACAAGTCGCCAGTGCAGTACTTCATGGAAGAGATGTCGAATGGCAATGCGTTGCGGAGCACAACCACCCTTGGCAATGAGAAGGAACGAGAGAGAGTTTACGACACGATATTTCGCTTGCCATGGCGATGTGAATTGGTAATCTTTTAGCTGCAGCTATGATTTATTTCGCTTGCCATACAAGTAAAACACAATGTCTTAACTGTGACCATTTTTGCTGCAGCTTATAGATGTTGGCTTTTTTGTGTGTTTTGATTCGTTTCTGTCACTGTTGACTATCATGCCAACAAGAATTTTGATGACTGTTTGGAGGACTGTACAGTCAAGGTTAGATTTTCTCTTCACTTGCCCCTTCTGGGTTTGTCTCATAATTTCTTAGTAAAGTTTGGTTCTTTCATTCATACCGGCTGAGTCATTCGGGTGCTTTGAAGTTTGTACCAGTGCAGTGTAATTTATGTTATCATGCTGCTTTTGTTTGTGTGAAATTTTGTTAAACCGTAATGAATGCGAAGATGTTTACAACGTCACCTAACCATACCTGCGGCAGGCAGTTTAAGAGGCCATCTGCAGCAGAACTGTCTGATTTTGGGTGTTTTACTATAATGGCTTGTGGAGTCACTCTCTTGGAGCAAACAGGTGAGTAAGAAGATGATGGAGTTATTCTTTCATGTAGCAATGTCTTATTCAACCAGTTTGTGGATATTTTTATAGCCTGATGACTGGGTCCATTGATTAGAGCAAGAGTTGGATGTAGTGTACTGATTGTACTATTTATTTGCTTCTGTCAGATATCAGCTTAATATACCACATGATCCGTGGTCAAGGAACAATCAAATTATATGTGGTGTACAACGTGTTGGAGGTAATTATGTTGCTGATCATGCGATTTTAGTTTTGACGCTTGTTGCATTTTTTTTTTTTCAATTTCCTCCTCAGAACATAAATGTAGTTCATCTTTCTGAAAGGCAAAAAGGGCGAGGCGAAACACAATATCACTGTAATATATATATCTTAGAACCATAGTTGTTGTCAGCAGTGTCTAAGTTGCTTTCTTTGTACTTTGCAGATATTTGATAAACTATGCCAAAGTTTTAACCCAGATGTGTTGCAAACTCTATTTAACTCAGCAGATGGACTTGCAAGTTGTCCATCAGAAAACATGAGATTCTGGGTTTGGAGATTCATTTGCGACCAAGCTTTAGCTGTGGCTGCCTCAAATATCCTTTGGAAAGATCATTTTCTTCATAAATTTTTTACCCCACTTTTCCTGCATAACCTACAGAGTTCCTTAACCATATGTACTTATTCATTCATTTATCTTATTAGCTCAGGCGATTACTTTGTCAACCTGCATAGTTGCTCACAATAATGCCTTGTGGGCTTTGCTGGTGTCCAATAATTTTTCTGAGATAAAAAGCAATGTGTTTAAGCGATATAGCAAGGACAACATTCATAGTCTGGTATACTTCGGTGAGTTATCTTTCTGTTATTTTATGGTCTATTATATGGATGACATTCCTGTTTTCTGTTTCATTTTTGCATTTTCAATAGTTTACGAAAACACACACTTTTAGTCTTACCCACTGAAAACGTTTTAAGTTTGCTGACTGAAAATAAAATTACCACCTTCTCTGACATTGCTGTTTTCTGATGCATTCCTTCTAATACACTGATAGTATAGTAAGGCTATTTAACATTTGCTACACCGTATCCATATTCAACTACCAAAATATAGATCATATCGTGGGTATAAAAAATGCAACATTTTGGTTATATATTGTCAATTTGTCACAGACCTATTCTGTTGCATAGACTAGACAAAATCTTGGAAGCTTTTACCTCAGTTGCTTATGGTTTGTCGCACAAAACAAATAGGTCTGTTGCCGATATTGTGTGATGATTACAGAAAAAAGATGCAGGCATAAATCTTAATGTCATATTTGTTATCTAGTTTCTCTTGGGCTTAATCTTTTCATTTGATCTGAAATTTTGTTTTATTTTTGGTTTCTTGCAACCAGATTCAGTAGAGAGATTCCACATTTCAGCATTCGTCTTGTTTGTTTTAGCTCAAAACATTCTTGAGGCTGAAGGTCCCTGGTTCGAAAGTTTCCTTTCTGTAAGTTGACCTTAACATTTGACGAGAAACTGTTCTTCATAAAAGAAAAAGTTTTGTTGCGCAGCAAACATTTTGATCACTGTTTTTACATCTGTTTACTGCAGAATGCTCTCATAGTATATGTCTGTGAGATGATTATCGATATCGTAAAGCACTCATTCATTGCTAAGTTCAATGACATTAAGCCTATTGCTTACTCAGAGTTTCTTGAAGACCTATGCAAACAGGTATTCTTTTCTCCAAAGTTGCGGGTGACTTTTTTTAAATGAGTGTAGGTCAGTTGTTATGGGATGTTTAGTATGTTTAGATGGTTATATATAAATCTGACCCTCTGTTTTCTTCTCGTCAGACTTTAAATATACAATCAGAGGGTTCAAAGAAAAATCTTACGTTCATTCCTCTGGCACCAGCTTGTGTGGTAAGCCACTCGTTATTACTTATCTTGACATTGATTTTCATGGTTTGAAGTCATCCCCACTTTTTATGGTAGAGACAAAAAAAATTCATGCTTAGAAAAGTTCGCTTATTGCCCGGCTACAAGAATTAGGGTTCTGATATGAGATATGAGATGTGTTGAAAATGGAATGTTCAATTTCGAATGCGAATAATGTTTATCAATATCGATGATTATGAGATAATCCTGAACGGTATTGTCATCTTTGTTGTAGGTCATCCGAGTGCTTACTCCCGTGTATGCTGCTCACCTTCCTTACAGTCCCCTTCCGTGGAAACTATTTTGGATTCTCGTCCTTTTCGCGATGACGTATGTCATGCTGACAAGCCTGAAGGTGTTGATAGGCATGGGCCTCCAGAAACATGCCAGTTGGTACGTCAATAGGTGCAAAAGGAGGAAACACCATCTTCATTATGATTGATTGTAAAGAAGGGAAGTCATTTGCTTTTCACATATCAGTATTATTCTGTCAATTCCGCTCGAGGAACCCCAGCGAACAAGTTGAAGATCGAGGTTCCTGTGGAATTCTGCGCATTAGACCATCCGAGGGCTGCAAACAAAGATGGGGTTCGGCTAGAACATCACCTAGCCTCTCTAGTCTGGTTATGCATGGTTATTACCATCCAATTTTGTTACAAAACAAAGGTTTACTTGCTGCTTTGGGACGGGACTGTGTATAACAAAGGTAATTCGACAAGATTTCCAGTTCTCTAATGTAAGATATCGTGAAACCAACAATAATCTCCGCTATTTCGGAGCACTTTAATTCTTCTGTCGAGCATACTTTTATGGAGCGTATCGAATTTTTGACCTATCATAATCGTAATTACTATTTTTGAAGACCTATGGACGAGCTTTACCATCACACTTCCACCTTAACCAGCCCTTGGGAAGATTATTATTATGTGCCGACGCCGTACAAGGTAGTACCGTAGTAGACTCAAGAGCGGGTGTGTAAAGGGTGAGGTTGGCTAGGACCAAATTCAGGAGTTATATTTTAAAAAACGAAGGTCGGACGGCTGACGTGATTCGAATGTCCCGATCCAAATATTTCTTCAATCTTGAGCCTTGTTAACATTTAGTTTTAGCCGAAGATAGAAATTACTAAATATGAGTCTTAACGGTTGATGTGATTTTAATAAATTTAAGAATTTTCATATTTATGATTTGACGATTGGACGATTAACGTGATTTCAATAAATTTTCATCTTTATCCGTCTAAATATATTTCTTTTGTTAATTGCGATATGATAAAGATGAAAAATTATTGGAGACTGATAACCGTGCCAAACTGAAAATCTATATGAATATTGTGTATAATACTATAAAGTTTAGTGAGGCTACGAAAGTCAATAACATTTTTTGTTCTTTTGACTGACTCCTTACTCTCTTAAAACATGTGACTAGAAAGAAATATATATTTGACCCAAAAAAAGAGACTTTCACACTATTACAGTCCTTATTTTTTGTTATCAGATTAAATAAATTAAACAGAAATATATGATAAAAAAAAAAAAAAAACTAATGAAAAACACTTAAAAACTTTGAGTTTTAACGATAAGGACAAATTAAAGGGTAAAATGAATAGTAACATAATTGACTTTTTAGTGTAAGTGTAAAAATGTGGTTTTTTCGTTAAAGTTAACAATACCAGGAGCTTTTCGTTAAAGTTCCCTAAAAATAAATGTGTGAAAGGTCAAAAAAAGTGTGTATTTATTATTTTTTTTAAATGTAAAATAATTGAATACATTTAATTTCGTAACAAATTCCAGAGACACGCTTCTTTCCAAAATAAAAAATTGCAACGATTTCCATTTGCGTTAACAAAACGTGGCAGTATTTGGCTTTACTAATAGGATAATGCTATTCACCCACTCATTTTTACCTCCTATACATTTTGTTAATTTTTTGTCATTGATCTTCTTCAATTCATTCGACTTGACGACCGAAAATTAAGAGGAATGTGTAAGAAGTAAAAATGAAAAACTATTCTTATAAAATTAAAACAAAATTAATGCTTCATGAAAAAATTAGAAAAAGATAAATAATAATTTAAAACTTGGCGGATTCCAGTTCCTCCCACTTCAAAATTTTAATTTAATTAACCGATTTTATCATGCATTGTAGTTGTTGTAGCAAATAAGATATGAGTCCAAGTCAGAGAAGCAGCAAAAAGCTCAAACAATTATTATTAATAATAATAAAAAACAAATGGAAAATAAAAAGGGACAAAACGGCTCCGAAAATCTCGCTTATTTCGGCGGGAAAGGACGTAAAGCTTCTTAGGGATCACTAGGGTTCTGCGTAACATGGCCCCCATACGAAAATCCCACTGACCTAATTATTTTATTAATCAATTACGTACAATAATTAATAATAATTTCTCAAAACTACAACCGTCAGATTCCGTTTAAGTTTGATCCGACGGAAATAAAGCATTTAGCTTCCCGCGGAGTGTTTTATTTTTTATTTTCTATTTTCTCAATAATTAAGTGGGAAATTGGACACAGCTCTTTGCCTGCCTGCTTGGATAAAAAGAGTTCACATTTTTTCTTCCTCTCTCACTTGCTTACAACCCTTGTGGAGGTGGACCTTTTTCCAATTTTTGCAAATTTTTCATGTTTTTCTTAGTCAAATTTTCAAGTGTCGACTCCTGCAGTAACAGAAAATTCAATTTCAGTCCATAACTAATCGAAGAAATGGTAAGAATTTAAGTTCTAATTTTAATATCTTTTACCATGATCATTGTTATTTTCAAATCGATTGTATCAAGTTATTGGATTCCAATCAGTATACATAAATTTCACCATATGGGTTAGTGTAAATTGATCAAATTTATGATCTTTGGTTGTGGGTTTTATGAATTTGTGAAATTTGATTGAATGGTTTTTGAGTTCGAAGGCTAATCAATCAAGTTTTGATCAAATTTATGAATTTTGGTTGTGGGTTTTGTGAATTGTATTGAATAGTTTTTGAGCCTTGAATGGTGATGAAGCTATGATGAACTTGTGTTTGCTACATGTTTGTTGAAAGGTTTATTCTTTTTCTTTACTTCTGGAAGTTGGATGGAATTGTTTGTAGGTAGGCTGCAAGGTTTGCATAAAGAAAAACAGAAGAGATCATTGGCTTAACACCCTTTTGCTTACCAAATTCTTCGGTTCCTGCGGTGTTCATCAACACCTTCGGAAAAACGAGAAGAATGTGTTCTGCATAGACTGCAGCCTCCGCCTCTGCAGGCATTGTATGACATCTCATTGCCTCCACAAAAAGCTTCAGATCTGCAAATACGTATATCATGACGTCGTTCGCCTTCAAGAAATTCAGAAGCATCTTGACTGCTCCAAAATTCAGGTTTGCTTCCCCGCTCTCTTTCTTCAATTATACGACTCTTGGCAATAATATGTGATTTTCATGCGTACTTTCATTGTTGTTCGAAGCTCCGTGCTTTTTCGATCGTAACATCAGTCGCAGATTTGGTTTTTTATTGTTGACAAGTTCATAACATAAACCCTAGCATTGGGCTTTTTCTTTGGCATGTTTTTGGTTACCTATGAAATTACATGTTACAGTTGAGTTGAATGTTTATCATCTCAAACAGTGACAGCCTGATTCTTAACAGACATATAAAATCAATGGCGAGAAAGCTGTGCATCTAAATCCTCGTCCTCAATCCAAAGACGCGAAACCATCAACAAAAGCAAAGTTTGGTGCTTCCTGTGAAGCTTGTGGGAGATATCTACAGGACATGCCAAATCGCTACTGCTCCATCGCATGCAAGGTAATTGTTGCTGCTTGTCAGTTCCAAATTTTCGACTCCATTGTGGTATTTCGCACTCACATCGCCTGTAAGGGATCACGAAACATTTGCTTGCTATTCAAATTTTCAGGTATCGATAGTTTCAGTGAAGCCGAAAGACCACCAAAGTCACAAATTCATCACCGTTGCAATGCGCCAATACGCTGAATTTTCGCCAGAAGGTAACTACAATTCGGAAACAAATATGAGTGAAATGGAATCATCGTCTATCTCGTTAGCTGAGTCATCTGAGGAGATGAATGCTTGGGTGTGTCCAGCATTGAAGCCGAGGAGGCTTTTGCACAAGAGGAAAGGCATTCCTCGCAGAGCTCCTCTCTGCTGATGCCTAAACAAGATCAAGGATATTTTTGCTCTTTTTTTCTTTCCTAGAGATTCGACGTGAAAAATGGAGTGCCGTCTGTTGAATACCTGCTTCTTCTTTTTTTCTTCTAAATTTTTCATTATATCTAAAGCATTAATAAAACGATAAAACCACAGCTAGTATTTTCTAATGTAAGTTTTTGAATTTGTACAGCATAAAGAGGTGATATATCTTGAGAGATTTGTTGGGATTTACTATACTTTTCATATTTCTCAAGACAAGATTAGAACTTGTAAATGTTGATGGGAATGTTCTTGCTTTATTGTTTTCTTCTTTCTATTTTGTTGGCAATGGCAACCGAAATTAGAGAATTTACATGAAACTGGAATACTAAGGTAGCAGTGTATCAACTAATCACATGACGTTGTATGAAAAATTTAAAACACATAACGTCGTGTTATTGGTTCAGAATGTCAAGCTATCATTGGAGGTGTAAATAAGTCGTTTTGAAATTGATAGGTTTGTGATGGATTCATGTGCATTATGGCAACAATCTTTAGTTTATGTATTGTTTGTTATGGATTGTGGCAGACAGAAAGAGTTGCAATAGAAATGGTTTTTGGAGCTAATCGTATTGTAATTGTATGCATGTTGCACATGGATGATGGATCACCAACTTTTTCTTATGTTTTGTTTGCTTGGCAACTGCCACCCTAGTTGGATAAAAGTAGAATCAATCACATGAGTATATGTTTTATGCGGCTTGCTGATGTGAAAAGCAGTTTTGTAAGTTGCTTTTGTTGAAAAGCGCTTTTGGATTTTAGCTTTCACGTCAGATATGAAAATGGTTTGTACAAGCGACATGATTATTTTGTTTCACACTAAATGAAGGATAATAATTTAAATTGGAGACATCTAGGATTACAAAGAAAAATCCTAAACTCAAGAAAAATTCTGCTAGATTGAAACGGCTTTTACACTAAATAAAATTAACGTGAAGTTAGATACAATACAACCATAATTTAATAATTTTGAAATTTAAAAAAAAAATCCTAAAACTCTCACAAATTAAACGCGTAAAATAAAAAAAAAGGAGTTGGCGTCGCCGAATTGGAGCTCCAACTGAAAACGAGTTGGCAACTCACCGCCCAAAATCAACACCCAACAGCGATTCCGAGCTTGCCGCTGTTAACAAAAAAAGAAATTAACCAAAAATTAAAATATATATAAATTAAGAGAAAAAGGGAACGAAAATACTACAACAAAGGGACGTCCTGCATTTCCTCTCAAACAAAATCTAACCAGATGTCGGTGAGTTTTTTTTTCCCTAATAAATCTTCAATTTTTAGTTAATTTCTTTAATTTTAGATTGCCCTTAATGCTTTCTGTATTTTCAGTTTGCCCTAAAATTATTGCGTTGAGAGTTTTCTGTGCAGACTCCGGCGGAACCTGCAAATGAGGGGATTGAAGCACTTCCCCAGGTCAACAACTCCCACACCAATCTCTACAACGAAACCTTCAGACGTGAGAAGATACTACTTCTTCTGTATTAGCATTCGTCGCGAAATCCGTGGCTATTACCCGTTAGCTCGTTTGAAGTCCTTTTAAAATGACTAAAGACGCATTTGATGAAAGTGTTTTTGGAACCAATCATTCTCAGGTAAAAATGCAAGTGTTTTTGTAACCTAAAAACACTTCCGTCAAAAGCGATTTTAGTCATTCTAAAAGTAAATTTCCAAACAAGCTCCAAATTTGTAACAAAAAAAAGGGATGTGTTTCTCTTGTGGAGCCGATTTCAATTCCCGCTCCATGCTCCATGCAGTTTAGATTGGTTTAAAGTAAAATATCGCTTTGTTAAACAACGTAGAATATTGCTTGTAGTGCATTGTTTTTGGACTGATTGAATGTGCATTTCCTATGCAGATAAAAACAGTTCAAGTTAGCAACATCTCGCAAGCCATTACTGACAGGGATATCAAGGAGTTCTGTTCATTTTCTGGAGACATTCAATATGTTGAAATGCAACGGTACACATTTTTTACTTATATCAGTTACAGTTATAGGACATCCACGATTCTGAAGATTTCGGTGTTACATTTTTGCAGGGAAACGGAAAATACACAGCTCGCCTACGTTACCTTCAAGGAATCGCAAGGGGCAGATACAGCAGTTCTTCTGTCGGTACGTTCACTGCTAATCCAAGGAATCGCAAGGGGCAGATACAGCAGTTATAGGACACTTCGCGATTCTGAAGATTTCGGTGTTACATTTTTCACTACTAAGTGTGTTGTTTTTCTTTTGATTCAGGGAGCCACCGTAGCTGATCTTGCGGTCACCATTAGACCCGCCAAGGATTACAAGCTGCCTCCTGAAGCTATTCCGCTCCCATCAAGCCCGGTAAATACTATGGCTTGCATCCATTTATGTGTTATATATCTTTCAACCATTTAATCTTGCGGAGCGTAAATTTGGAGGTAAACTTTTCAGTCCTGTTGTCTTTCGAGAGTAGAACATAAAATTGGAGGCCGTATGAAGATTTGATCATTACTTAATAGTCTTATGTGCCTAAAACTTCTTGTGTGTGCGCGCTTCAAATGAGTGTCGTTTCTTACTATAATGTATTCACCTTTGAAGGAGAAAAAGCCGGTTGCTGCTAGTTCTGCTGTAAGGAAGGCAGAAGATGTGGCCAGCGCTATGCTCGCCAAGGGATACATCTTAGGAAAGGATGCCATTAACAAGGCGAAGGAGTTTGACGAGAGGCATAAGTTGACGTCAAATGCCTCTGCCACAGTTGTTTCGATTAACCAGAAGATGGGGCTGACGGAGAAGCTAAGTGCCGGAACAGCTGTTGTAAGCGAAAAGGTGAAAGAAATGGATCAAAGGTTCATGGTATCCGAAAAGACAAAGTCTGCCTTTGCTGTTGCTGAGCAGAAGGCAAGCAGCGCCGGATCTGCTATCATGAGCAACCCTTATGTATTGACCGGGGCTTCTTGGGTCTCAAACGCACTCAGCGCAGTTGCAAAGGTGGCTGATGATTTGGGCATGATGACCAACGAGAAGGTGGAGAGGGCCGAGGAGGAAAAAAAGGAGATCATGGACAGGCAGAGGACAGAGCTCATCACTGACTTTGCCCAGACCCATCTCGATAAGTCTTCTGGTCCCAAGCCTCCTCTTCCGGTCAGTTCTCCCGTTGACATGAAGGCTGGAGTTAAATGACCGGTGTGTACAGATGAAGTATTTTTCGGTTTTCCCTGTATCTATGGTTTCATACAAGGATTCTGTTGTAAAGTAAAAAAACCTTGTTCAGTAGGAATGTACTAGTCCTTGATATGATAAATCTGCAAAGTTCCACGTAAGAGTTTTAAGTGAATTCGGGAAGGCAGAAAGTTTAAGCATCTGGTGTCATGAAGTCGAAGAAAGCAAGGCTAGTATTTTGGAAATGCCGATAAACCGCCTGATGTTAGCTTCTACGGAATGAGCTTTGAAGAAGAGACACCTATCAACGCTAATAATAATAATAAACCGGCAAAAGAACCGGTCCTTCTCTAACAAGGATGCACATGGTGCTGAGATTTCGACAAACAGAATTATCAACCCGACCATATAAACCTTCAAACTTTACGCAGATATTCAAGCACTAGAGCTAGAGGTATCAATAATTCAATCCTTAGCAGAGCATCCACTAGATTTATGTATGCTAGAAAACCTAATACATTTTCTCTAAACAATAACAAAAAGTTGAGAACCCAAGCATGAAAAGCAGTTTCGTTTTCCTGAATATTTTCATGGTGAGTAATGACAAGCTTTTCAAGCAGAAGTCCTTGCAGTTTACGTGTGGTCCTCCGCAACAATTTAGAAGGTACAATTTCTGTTATTTTTATGGAGTGATTACAAGTTGCCGCAGTGTCATGTTGATTGACAAAAGAATCAGATTCATTTTACCTCTTGATCAAGCTTTAGAAGGAAGGCTCAGCTCGATCTACCTTCCGTCTATGTCTTTAGATGAGTGGGAAATCAGAAACAGAATGGTGATGTACATGTTCCTTTACCTGCTAGGATGCTCTCATACATACTTTAACAACCACTCTAGGCTCTGTCAAATGTAGCACATTGTCAGCTACGTTAATATACAATGATTATATGAAATTGCAATCGAAACTCTTAGGAACTTAAATGGAGAAATGAAAATGCGATTGCAATTCATGGTATCAGAATTCATCCATACCTCTATGCATTCGTGTAGATCATCACCTTCTGTTCTCACATGAGTCTGCAACACCATGAGATCGCGTAATTGAGTAATTGACAACTGGATGTGTTCTTCACGATAACAGAACCCCATCGCTCTACATTATAGTCTAATGTAGTTCGAAAGAAAAATTCTGGCAATTACCTCTATTACTCGTTGGCGGGACACATCACGATTGCCTTCTAAAGAAGCCAGGATGACAAGAGCAGCTGCAACAGTTGAAGGCCAGTAACGAAGTTGGCCGTGGTCCTGCACCTGCAGCACTGCCAGGTACTTGGCCCTCTTCTCCACCTGTCCATCAGCTCTAGCAGCTTTCAAGTAGAACCTGCGTTATCCGGATTAAACTCTGGCAATTTAGTTCAAGGGATAAAGATATCAATATTTCAAGTGAAACTGTATATGCCATTGTCTAATATCGTAGCATTTGGGAGTAAAGGGGGAGGGTGGGAGTTACCATAAGAAGTTATAGATGGTGGGGAGAAAACACTGGAAGCTGAGGACCTCCTGAACTAGCCATTCCATTGCCACCACTTCACATCTGCTGTACGTATTGCTTCCTACGTAGAACTTCTTCTTCCGCACGCTGAAAATGGCCAACAGAAAGGTATAGTTCGAACGAAATCATGACGCATCTTGCTTTGTTAAGTCTCAAATTTATTTGAAATACCAGACAGAACAGACAGATATGAAAGGTATAAATCTGAACCAGTTGTGGGGCTGGTTTTCTTCAATTCTTGCAGCCAGCGTGAGGCAGGCTATTCCAGCAGTCTGAAGGGTCCTTTTGTTCTTGAAATATCCCTTGCTTAAGAATCTGTCAAGAAGGCTTACTCCTAAAAACTTCGTCTCCGCCTGTAGCTCCGTTTCAGTAGACCGCTGCTTGTTGGAAAATCAATCAAAAGCACATTAACAACAGATAATGACAGATTATAAGCAACACAAATTGACAATTAACTACTAAATCACGATTTTTAATTCTTAAATAGCCACCCATTACTAAATAGAAATTAAATGCCAACTAATTAATCATGATTAAGCATTAAAACGTGTGAAATTCCCTTATCCGCGGAAAATCGTGAGGGTTCATTAAATGTTATAAATGCACGTGCAACTTCTACGTAGTAGGTGCGTGCAACGTGAAAGTAATGTAATATATGTCCAAAATTCCAGTTGTAAATTAATCGTATGGAATTTACGTAAAAGCATATTTCACAAAGATGTATAATCTCATGCACCCTGAATAATGGCTAATATGTTGTATCCCATGCTTTGGCCAATAGGAGAACAGAAAAACCTGTGATAAAGTACATGTTTGATTCATCAATGACGTGGCATGAAATCATTGGATGTTAAATTAGTTGTTGGAATCGTGAATGTAGCACTAACGGCCTATTCTGTGGAAATAAACCAGAAATAATTACGGCTATTAATTGAACTTCGATCGGAAAAGTAAACAAAAACGGCGATTAATTTGTGAAACGAGGTTTTCGGTAAAGCGACTCACCTCGATGATCCAACGGACCATTTGCCACCGTTGCTGGAGGATAACATCGCCGCACGCCGTCGTGGAAGAGTAGTCCTCCGTGTAGTCTCGCAAATACACTTGCATCCTCTCTCTTTTCCTCAGCAGCTGATAGCTCTCTTCGTCCTCCTCGTCTTCGAACACAAGAAACTAAAATGATAATTATTAATATAATAAAATATGAAATATATTAAAATCTTTGCAAAAAATAAATAGAATGTGTAATTCTGTTTGGCTGACGAGAAAGTGCAGGAAAGCAAGGGAAAATTGAACTAGTAAGCCTGGACCTGAGGAAACTTACTGTCGATTGATCTTTACACACTTCGTTAACGCGGGAAGCATCATCGAGACATGAAGCAGTGCTCGATCTCGAAAATCCTTCTCTGTATTGATGGAGCAAGGTGAAAGTAAGTGAAGGAGTTGAATCTTCATCCGAACGCTCTGAGAATTCGCTTCCAGAATCGAAGAAAATAGACGGCGTGTACTCTGAGAGATTGATATCGGAATTCACGTCGAAAATATCCGATTGGAGCTCCGAGAACGTCTGACTGGAAGAATACTCTGAAACGTCCTCGTAAGAGAATTGCTCCTTACAAGCGAGGTCAGAGTCGATTGGAAAGCTCTCCGGCCTCTGATCAATTGTCGATTCAGAGTTTGAAACGATGAAATTCTCGGCGAAGTAGTTTCCCGAAATTGCAGGAAATTCAAATTCCGGTGCTCCACCATCATTGGCCTTTTTCTCTGCTAGTTTGACTTCAGAGCACAATTCGACGCCAGAATTGAATGAAGTGACTTCGTTTTCCTTCAATCCAAGCGAAACATTATCGCATTCGGAAAACTCCGATCTAGTAACGGCTTCAGAGCCTTCATTTCCTCCAATTTCCTTCTTCAGCTTCAAATTTCTCTCTGCGAAGCCTCCAAAACCAGCTCCAGAATTAGACTCCACACACGAGGATTCAGAAACATCAGGTTCGCCGTCTTTCTTCACCGCCTTTCCTCCACAATAAGATCTCGTAGTTCTCCGATAAGATGCGTCGCGGTACTTCTCAGCTCCGGAGCCTTCAGTTTCATCGAATTGCCTCTTCCTGAAAGTCGACCTCGCCTCGCTCTCAGATCCAACGGAAACTCTGCTCGACTCGCACGAAACTTCACCGCCGAAGTAGAAACACGAGTTCGAGTTCACGGAGAAGCCAGAGAAACCGGAGGTCTCGTTGCGAGGATTGAGCTTCAGAGACGAGTACAGAACGGGAGAGATCTGAGGTCGCCTCCGGCGAGGGAGCACTGACCGGAGCTTCTTCCTCGCCTCCAGGTACGGCGCCGTTTGGAGGTTCTGCATCGCTCGGATTGATTTGCACTTCATTTTTTCGAATTAGTTTTGAAATTAGAAATTGTGAATTTGCAGAGATTGTGTGTGTGTGAGGGCTGTTTGGTTGGTTTCAGTGTGAAAGCGAGAAATGGAGATGGAAGAGAGAAAAGGAAGGGAGTCAGTTTTAAGTAGGCGGTTATGGAAGTTGGAGACGATAGGGCCTTTTTGGTCTTTTCGTGGTCCCACGACTCATGTCAATACTCCGTGAATCCGTACATTGGGCGACGAGAGGAGGTCCTATTTGGTCTTTTTGTATTGCGCGCTCCATTTACGTCAATGTTGGGCTTAATGTGGTATATGGGCCGTCCACTACAGAGTTAATTATACCAAAGGCCCAATATTAACTTTAACATCTCTTCCGTGGAAGGCCCAGTAGAGTTTGATTCGTGTTCATTACTTTTGGTTTAAAGGCCCAATAATAAAAATCAATAACAAATACTTTCGGGACCCAATAAATAGTAGGATCACATTCAAAGGTCTTGCAAAAATTTTCTTAGCTTTCATGCAAAATATTTCCTAAAACAAAATTTTAATTTTTTTTTTTCACAAAATCTGTGTTATAACCCATATTTTCAACTCAATTTTGGGATTTTTTACATAAATTAATTATAAGCCAAAGTTCGAATCATTCTCATCGTGTCACATGTTTCCTAAATTTAATTTAGGACGTTATGAAGATTTTCGGCATATAAAAAAATATTTAGGGGAACACTATTAGTTCATATTATTATTTCTACTTTTCAACTTTAAAAATCAATAAAAAATACTTTTGAGACTTGATAAATGGTAGAATCACATCCAAAGGTCTTGCAAAATTTTCCTTAGCTCCCGCACAAAATATTTTGTAAAACTAAAATTTCAATTTTTCACAAAATATGTGGGTTATAACCCACGTTTTGAACTCGATTTTGGGAATTTTTACAAGATTAATTAAGCCAAAATTCAAGTCATACTCGTCGCGTCACATGTTTCCTAAAATTAAAATTAGACATTTCGAATATATTCAGCATATAAAAAAATATTTGGGGGCACACTATTTGTCCATATTATTGTTGCTACTTTTCACCTTTAAAAATCAAGAAAAGTACTTCCGGGACTTAATAAATGGTACAATCACATCCAAAGGTCTTGCAAAAATTTTCCTAAGCTCCCATGCAAAATGTTTTTTAAAACTAAAATTTCAATTTTTACAAATTTGTGAGTTATAACCCACGTTTTCAACTTTATTTTGAAATTTTTTACAGGATTAATTATAAGCCAAAATTCGAGTCATTCTCGTTGCGCCACATGTTTCCTAAAAATAGTTTCCAGATCTAATAAATGGTAGGGTCACATCCAAAGATCTTGCAAAATTTTCCTTAGCTCCCACGCAAAATATTTCTTCCAGCTTGAAATTTTTTTCATTTAAAATTGTGAGTTATAACCCACATTTTCAAATCAATTTTGGAAATTTAATGAGATTAATCATAAACCAAAATTCAAGTCATTTTCCCACGCCACATGTTTCCTAAAATTAATTTAGCACATTCTGACAGATTTCGGCATATGAAAAAAATGTTTGGGGTCCAATTATTAGTTTATATTACTTTTTCTATTTTTTTTCAAATTTAAAAATTCATAAAAAAATAGTTTTGGGTTTTATTAACAGTAGGATCATATTCAAAGGTCTTACAAAATTTTCCTTAGCTCTCACGTAAAATATTTCCTAAAACTAAAACTTTATTTATTTTCATAAAAATTGTAAGTTATATATAACCCACGTTTTCAATTAAATTTGGAAATTTTTACAAGATTAATTACAAGCTAAGATTCGAGTCATTCGAGTCCCACTACATGTTTCATAAAATTAATTTAGGGTCATCCAAAGATTTTCGGCACATAAAAAAGTATTTGGGGGCCGACTATTAGTTTATATATATATATATTTTTTTAACTTTAAAAATCAATAAAAAATAATTTTGAGACCTAGTAAATGGAATGATCACGTTCCAAGGTCTAGCACCATTTTCCTTAGCTCTCACGCACAATAATTCCTAAAACTAAAAATTTCAGTTTTATTTACAAAACAGTGAGTTATAACTCACGTTTTCAAATCAACTTAAAAAAAATTTACAAAATTAATTATAAACCAAATTTCGGATCATTTTGGTCGCAAGACGGTTTTGTTACCCCCGGGGCCATGGTAAATTCTGTTGTGTGCAGACACAGTAATTAGTGAAAATTCTCCCACCGACCCAGTTACCTACCATTCAAACTTAGGACGACCCAATAAAACGATCTCTGTCTAATAAAATTATAATTTGGTACCAAAATCCCTAACTCCTACAGGAAGCTTCGCTGTGACATGTAGATGTCGTCGTCAACCTTCGGCAAAGTAAGCCCCTTCCAATCTCGTATTTACCCGTCGTTTCAATTCAGCAGCTCACGAAATTAGGGTTTCAATTCGTTATGCAGATTGTTTGATCGCACCATTAAATTAGGAAGAAGAAATCATGGGCTTGTCGTCTGCTGCCACTACGGCTACCACTCCAGAGGGAGTGAAATTGTGCATATTCGATTTGAGGAGGGGTCAGAACGAAGGGCAGGAGTTGGACAAGATACTCTTCTTCTTTCCAGCTGATTCGCCCTTCTCCGCCCAATTCTCTGTGATCGGGCTCAGTGAAGGACTCATCACATTTACAAGGTTTCTACTTTTTTTTTGCAATTGCGTTTTTTTGGGGGGTTTTGGTTTTTCATTAGAAGAACTGGGTTGTGTTTTGTGCAGAATCTTCTCTCCGGAGGCTGCTTGTGAGGCCATTGAGGCAGAGAGGCATTCCCATGTCTTTTACGAGGCGGAACCCGATATCTGGATGGTCATGGTGAGCTCTTGTTTCTTCATTTTCAATTATAATTTCAGTTATTTTTCAGTTAAGTTCGAATGCCCCTGCCCGCAGTTTAGATTAGATTAGATTAGAATCATTGCTCTACATTGTGGTAGGTAGTGGAGAAAAACAAGGAGTTTGAACCGATTTGGAGAAGTGATGCATTGAGAAAGGTTCTCAAGGAAGTACATTCTCTTTTTGTGATGTTTCATGGATCGATAAGAGCGTTGCTTGATAAAGACCCCGGTGGAGGACTGACTCGACCTCATTTGTACCATTTCATCATGGACTATCTCGGTGGTAAGTCATCGTACAGTTGTGTTCCTACTAGTTGCATTGAAGTCCAGTTTTATATCGTCTTTGGGGTTAAAATTTCATTGTATAGTCACTAATTGCCAGCATTTCAAAAGCGGTCTCCATTCGATGAGTGTTGCTGGGGTAATACTGAAGTTGCTGTATCATGCTCTGTCGATCGGATTTTTCTTCCTGAGTAATGCTGAAGTTGCTGTGTCTCATATGTGTGGTTTTACTCTCTGCGGCAGATTTTCTGGTTGGGAAGAAACTACTGCTACCCTCATTCCGTGACTCTTTAAAGGAGCGTGGAACTGTACAGATGCTTACTGTAGGGCGGGAAGCAGCAATCGAAGTTCAGGTTTGTTTTCAGAATATATTTTAATCATATGTTAGATGAATATTTAAGCCTTGTTCACATTCTGGCCAGTAATTTTCATGTCATTCAGTTTCACAGTTATACTATAGATTCTTGGACCTTAACTTTTAATCCAGTGCTTCATTACCATTAGGTCTATCTATCATCACTAACAGTCCTATTAGCTACCTTTTAGCCTACTTGTATTGTTCAAAACTCTACATCTTTGTACGTACGAAGACTTCTAAGTTCTACCTGAACCTCTTAATTCTAGTTTTTTGTTGTTAATGCAATATCGTATAGTTTTATTTTGTATATTTCTTTTAATGAGTTCACTTGTCTTTGCAGTCGCTTGTTAGGGTACTTGAATCTTGTGCTGGGAACATGCCGTGTCACTCATTAATCTTGTTTCAGGACCTGTTGGTGTCCACCACACTTTCTCCTGTATGGTTTGATCCTAACATTGGTGTTTTTTAATCATTTCAAAAGCCATCTAGTGTTCAAGTTCAAGAAAACCTTAGATAAATTTTATTTTGAATTTTCGTAGCAGGAGTGCTAGGAGTGCGCGGTACATTTATTTTGGAAATGCTAACTTCCGTGAATTTTGTTTCCCTATTTTTGTTAGGAAGATACCGTAAACCTCTTTGCATATGCTGTTTTAAGGTTGACTCCCCGTGCTTTATCCTCTGGAGTAAGTTCCTGGTCCTATTTACGGAAGGGAGCTACATCCTCAAGTTCTAGTTTGGCCCTTCCTGATGCTGTTCCAGAACAATTGCATGGCTCACTTGACAACTCTCCTGCTGGAGATAACAGTTCTCGTGTCATACGGCCCTTGCAACCTGATAAGTGGTCCAAAGGAAAGGACGGTTTTCTTGTCAGTGATATTTGGGGTGCAGAGACTAGTACTGGAGCTTCTGCCACCCCAACAGTTTTGCTTCATCAGACAGAGGAGAGAATGTATCTGTGTACCCATCAGCATAAGAGCCTCACCTTAATTTTTCTCCTTCCTGTTTCTTCGGTACTAAATGGCGATCAAGGTGTTTCTGCAGTGAAGCAGCAAGTTCTTGAAAATGTGAGCTTTCTAGCTCTGCTATTAACTGTAATGCTTATGTTATCAAACAGCTTCTCTAAATATAAACTTGTTATTGGCATTGTCGTTACCATTTACCAGGTATCCCTAAAGCTGTTGAAAGTTGAAGAGAAATTATCAAAAGGATGGGGTGGTGAGAATGCATATCATGTTAGTGGATATCGGTATTTACTAATGGATGGAGACAGAAGCGTATCCAGGGCTTCTCCACCAGGAAAAGTCACAACCCTTACCAAGGTAAAGCAACCTGCCACAGTGTTTGTCTTGCTCTCTTGTTCCGCATAGTCCCTGTTAAAAACAGCCATTTGGTTGAGGATCTTCACCTTCTTTACTACATCTACAATTGATAAGTCCCTAGCTGCAGCTAAGAAATTATGGGAGAGAACTTAGGTGGCTATTATTCTATTCTTTTTCAGTCTTCTGCTTTTCTTACTGGTACCACGCTCATGATATTCATCAGCCAGACTAGGTTGCATCTTCAATGCATTCTTCTACATTGGGCGTTATTCGTGGCCCTAATGCAGTTGGTTTTTGCAAGATAGGCTTAGTGGTCACTGACCAGACTAGATCTCATGAAATTAATGCTGATTTATGACTTTTATCTATTGATTCCAAGTTTTTCATTTTTCTTGTCTGTGGCAGGACTCCTTACTTGCCTTAAGTAAGGTCAGAGAAGAAGTTGATTTGGAAAAAAGTAGAGTGAACTCGGATAATGCTGGTCACGAGAAAGAATTGGAAGTTAGCATCAGAGCGAAAAACAATGCTTGGGTTATTGCTCGGGTTACAAGAGGGAAGGAGCTTTATATGGTTCTAGAGAAAGCCAATGAAACACTTCTTTATGCCTCTGATGCTGTTGAGAAGTTCAGCAACAGGTACTGCATGTTTCCTTCAATGCTGCAACTAGTGCACACCAGATTTGCTTTTTCACGGATCGCTTGTGAAAACAATGCGCTAGAGCGTGTTTACTGATTCGTTATTTTCTTTGAGTTGTGCAGGTACTGCAATGGAGCTTTCTCGCTGAATTAGGGGAAATTTCTTGTTTTCGAGATGTATACCAGGATAACGTTGTCATGTATCTTCTGATATGTATTTGCAAGTGTTTTTTGGTCTCTATGATCGTGCCTTTTGACGTTGGGGAAGAGTTGTTGTGGGGCTTGTTTGGGGCTGCAAAGCACTTTTTTGCAACAAAAAAACGTTTATGACTACGTTTGTTTAGGGTAATAGAAGCGCTTCCGGGAGAAGCACTTTCAGGTGTTTATTTTTATGAAATTCAATTTAAATTTCAACATGTTTGTAACAAAAGAGTTGAGAGCAAAAGTGCTTCTTACATAAACAGTAACAAGTGTTTTCTTGTTTTTCCTTTTGCTTTTTACCCAAGGCACTGCAGTTTTGAGAGCCCTGGTTAAAACATGTGGGAACAAAACAGTCATTAGTCAACAACGCATTGCTTAGAAACGAGAATCCTGGTTAAAAAAAATGTGTGGGAGCAAAAGAGTCCTTAGTCAACAAGTCAACGCGTTGATTTGAAACTTGAAAGTAATAGCACTCTAATTTGTGGACAAGTAATTAGCTACGCGTCAACGCAAAACAAGTAAACTGAATAATCGACTAGCCTGTTCTCTTCTGTTTCAACTTTCAACACAATTGCAGGCTGGAAGAAGATGCATCTCTCTCTTCCTTTTCGTTTCACCCCCACCTTGGTGGTTGCAACGGCAGTTGCATTAGCGGCGGCGATGGTATCATCCCAGTCGCAGCAGCAGTGGTCACTAGAAATGGAAGCCCGGGCTCTGCTTGCCAGCGGGTGGTGGAGTGGCTACACCAACCATATCTGTGAGTGGCCCGGCATTACTTGCAACACTGCTGGAAGCATCACGGAGATTTCGCTGCCACCTGACTTCCAGTTGGGGGACGATGGCAATTTTGGAAAATTCAACTTCTCTTGCTTTCCAAACATTGTTCGTCTTCGGCTTCGTGCAAGCGGACTCAAGGGCAGCATTCCATCTGAAATAGGTACTCTTTCCAAGCTCAAGCACCTTGACCTTGCTCACAATCAAATTACTGGTTATATCCCTTCAAGTCTTTGGAACTTGAAAAACTTGGTCACCCTTCAACTATCAGCAAACAATCTCACTGGTGCACTCCCTTCGGCTCTCGCTTCTTTAACCAACTTGGCCTCCCTTTCCCTCGATTCCAACCAATTCGAAGGTGTTATCCCTTTAGAAATAGGGAACTTGAAGAGCTTGACTGAGCTCGACCTTACTCAAAACTTCCTTACTGGTCCAATTCCCGCCACCATTGGCCGTTTAACTAGTTTGAAATCTTTGTCCCTCGGATGGAACCAGATCAACGGTTCCATCCCTTTTGAAATAGGGCATTTGAACAACTTGGAACGTTTGGATTTTAGTGCTAACAATCTCACCGGTTCAATTCCTCCGTCTCTAAGTCATCTAGTCAAGCTGAAGGAACTATACCTGTCCAGGAACAAGATATCCGGAGTCATACCCCATGAGCTTTCTCAGTTAACACAATTACAGTATCTTGTTCTTTCGTCAAACCAAATTTCGGGTAACATAATACCTGAAATCGGATCACTTTTCAATCTTTTGGTTCTAGACCTTTCCAATAACAGTCTAATAGGATCGATCCCAACTGATCTTGGGAATTGCTCGAAGTTACAACTCTTGTTATTGAACCGCAACTTTTTAAACGGGAGTATTCCCGCTCGGATTGGTTACCTCTCTGCACTGACTAGAATCGACCTCAGCCATAACTCACTACGAGGAAAAGTACCTTCTGAGCTTGGGAGCCTGAGGAATTCGTTGGAATATTTAGACCTCAGCCACAATAAACTCACTGGTACCATTCCCCCTTCTTTCAATTTGTTGCACAGAGTTCGTCGACTCAATTTGTTACACAATTCCTCGAAGGGTCATATCCCAACTGATCTCCAGCATTCGTTTCCACCTGATGCACTTGTCGGCGGCAACAATGATTCATGTGGTGACTCGACAGGCCTCCCTTCTTGTTCTCCAACCAGGTCCAGCAGCAAGAACTTGGTCCTCGTGAAAATCTTGGTTCCCGGAATTCTTTTAGCTTTACTCATTCTTGGTTATTTTGTTTTTCCTCGATGTTTCTTACTTTGGAAAAACAAGTCCCGTGGAGTAACAAAGAACGGAGATTTATTCTCGATATGGAACTTTGATGGAAAAATCGCATACAAGGATATCACGAAAGCAACAGAGGACTTTGACATGAAATACTGTATTGGGAGCGCAGCTTATGGCAGTGTTTACAGAGCACAGCTACCAAGCGGAAAAGTAGTAGCCCTGAAGAAGCTCCACCACTGGGAAGCTGTGGAACCAGCTCTCTTCAAGTGTTTCAAGAATGAAGTAAGAATGCTGTCAAAAATCCGACATCGAAACATTGTGAAGCTTCATGGGTTTTGTTTTCACAGGCGTTGTATGTTCTTGGTCTATGAATACAAGGAAAGGGGAAGCTTGTTTAGTGTTCTGGGCAATGATGTTGAAGCTGCAGATTTGGATTGGACCAAGAGGTCACATATCATCGAAGGCGTAGCGCATGCGTTGTCATACATGCATCACAACTGCACCCTACCGATCATTCACCGAAGCGTGAGTAGCAGCAATGTTCTTCTCAACTCGGACATGGTGGCTTCTTTATCCGACTTTGGCACAGCACGGCTCTTATATCCTCATTCGCGTAATCGAACAATAGTTGCCGGCACTCCGGGATACATTGCACCAGGTGAACTCATAGTTTTCTCAGCTTTTTTAACTTCACTTATTCTTTGATTCAGCTCTTATATCCTAATACACTTGCTTGTTTTCCGTAAACCAGAACTTGCACACACATTTGCCGTGACTGAAAAATGCGATGTTTATGGTTTTGGAGTGCTCACCCTGGAAATAATCATGGGAAGATATCCAGGAGAACTTCTTTCCCTGATCTCCGCATCTTCCTCGCAGTCCTCAAAGTCGCCATCGCTTCTACAAATAACGTTGGAAGATGTATTGGATCCGCGGCTCTCTCCTCCCAGCAATCAACAAACAGCTTCTGGTGTGGTTATGGTTACTACATTGGCGTTGGCATGCTTGCGCACCAAACCAAAATCTCGTCCAACGATGGAACAAGTAACGAAGGAGCTTCTTGTTCGTAGACCTCAGTTGCCCAAGCCTCTTGATTCGATTTCGCTACAGGAACTTATGAACCAAGAAATTTATCAGGTGGGAAAGAAATAGGAGAACCGTGTGTAATTCACTTCGCCCCGTTGAGCAATCCATCGAAAAACAACACTCTTTCATTCATTCGCAGATAGGACTCGAAAACTTTATTTATTTGTACTTGCAATTTAGTAAACAAAGTAATGCCGTCGTTTTTACATCGTCTCAGATCATATGTTCCACAGTTTCTACTTCAGAAAAGCGAAAACAAAAACAGAAGAAGAATGAAAGAAAAAAAAATACAGAAAAAAATTGAAACAGTAGGGAAAGCCAAGAATAAAAAGTGCTTTTCGTAGAAGCAGTTGCCTCCACAAGAATCTACATGAGCTTGTAGTAGCAGTTGTCTCCGGCAAGAAGGAAGTCATAAGGAACGCCGCAGCCGCACCTGAAGCGAATGACTTGGCACTCTTCCAACCTCTCCACCCTCACTGATTCTTCAAATTTTCTCTCGCAATCATCCTGCAACAGCCCAAAGCTTAATCAACACCAGAATTAATCCGATTTATGAACGAAAGAGATTAAGAACACAAGTAGGTACCTCAGCAGCGCTGACAGAGTTAATGTTCTGATTAGCATCCTGATCAGCGGGTGACGTGCCTCCATTTTCATCTTGTTCTTGATGGTGTTGTTCTTCGTCGCCGTCGTCGTGATCTTCGACTTCATCAAGCATGACTTGTTGGAACCACAGGCCCATCTCTCTTACCCGGTTCTTTATCCTCGCAAGCCTCTGGAACCACGCACAATAATCAATTTCCAAGAACCACCATGAAATTATTAATTAGCAAGTTTAATTAATTCAAGAAAACCTTAGAATTGGGAGTTTCGTCATCCTCGTCACTGCCAGAGACGGTTTTCGGTGAGCGAGGAGTGGGATCGGAGACGGAGCGGCGGAGTTTGGGCTTCGAATTAATGGCCGAGTCAGAGGCAGAAGCGGAGACTTTATTGGATGTTGGGGCAGGTGGTGGTGGTGACGGCGGTGTAACCATGACAGTAGGCTCCGGAGGAGTTGGGTTGAAAAAGAAAGTGTCGGAAATGCAGCGGCGGAGAAGAGGAGGAGGAGGAGGGAGAGAAAGCTTCTCTTTCTTGGCGTTGGGTTCGGATACCGGCGGCGATTGGGTGGGGGATCGCCTCTTCAATGTCTTCGTGGGATTCTTGGGATCAACGACGGAGGAAGACTTGAAGGTGCTGTCAAGGCGGAGCCCGGACAAACGATTCCTCACCGCCGCCGTCGCCTCCACTGAGTAGCCTTCTTTTTCCCTTCCTCCGGTGCAGTCAGCCATTGATTCTCTGGAAAATGTATATGATTTTCAGGGGAGGGAGGGAGATATTAAAGGGGATTTTCTTGAATCTTGATTTCAATAATTGAATTAGGAAGTCTCTGTTTCTCTCTACCACCTGAATATTTAAACTATATATATAAGGGCCGACGAATCAACCGTTGACGGTTGATGATGGCGCCAAAACGAGAAGATTTGGATAAGGCTTTACTTGTGTAACACTAAGTAAAGGAATGGCCGTTTACCAATCATGCAAGCCCGTCTAGCTCAGTTGGTAGAGCGCAAGGCTCTTAACCTTGTGGTCGTGGGTTCGAGCCCCACAGTGGGCGATTTCTGATTTCTTATTTTTTATTTGTTTTCGTTTTCAGAACTTATAAGCATGATGAATTTTTAATCCAGCTGTTAAAAAGCTGTACAAGAGGCAAGTTTTAAGGAATGAGGATTCTGGAAATTCTCAAATCGTTTCTAAACTTATAAGTATGTTGAATTTTTAATCCAGTTGTCAAAAAACTGTACAAGAGGCAAGTTTTGAGGAATGAGGATCCTCTCCAGATCCTCTTTGTGTGAATTCCAAAAATTCTCAAATTTTCTAAACTTATAAGCATGATGAATTTTTAATCCAGTTGTCAAAAAACTGTACAAGAGGCAAGTTTTGAGGAATGAGGATCCTCTCCAGATCCTCTTTGTGAGAATTCCAAAAATTCTCAAATCGTATCCGTTCATCGTACATCTTGCGGCCATAAAGTATTTTAAATATTTTTATTCAAAATTAAATATGAATAGTACCTGACGAAAACTGATCGCATGATGTACGATGAATGAACATGATTTGAGGATTCCCAGGATCCCCACAAAGACGATCTCATTCAGTTTCAAGTACAATTACCACAACTGACATGGTACTAGTACCGTATCACTGCAATTTCTCCAATACGATATGGTTCACCCGAATTGCAAGTGTGGACATTTTGAGTACCATAGCTGACGTGGTAGTACTGTGTCACTCTAATTTCTCCACTACGATACGGTTCGCAAGTGCAGATATAACGCTAGCGACCGGCATTGTACTAGCCAATCTAAGAGCAATATAAACAATGTCTTCTGTATGCCACAGAAATTCTCCTGTGCGGTGTTGCAGAAACTAGGATGTCAACCATATTTTAAGACGTATGTTTCTTGGCCTAAGTGAACAAGTCATTCCATGGAATGTCTCACCAAAATATTTTCACAGTTTAAAGAGTAACCTCACGAAAACACGTATAATCTGGTTAGGTTGCCCCTAAATTACAACTCACATAACTTAAAATAACCCCAGAAGCCCACACTACAGTTAACCACAACATCATTGTACCTCATTCATCTAGTGTTGCCTGCCTTCTGCTTCGCCTTCTCAATAAGCGGCTTCAACTGCTTCTTCTCGGCAAGAATCTTGAGGAAGTTAAACAGAAACGGAATGTAGTTGTGCTTCCTGCGAATGTTCTCTGTTCTCCACTTCTTAAACTTCTCTTCCTCCATCAAGATCTTCTCTGTTGCACCCTCAATCCCAGCATTGATTTCCGAAAGAGCTTTGTTCAGTGCTTCAAACTTGCTACCGTCGGCTGGTCTATCTTGCTGTGAGGCAGACAGCTGCTGCAAAATACGCTCCCTCTTCTTTTGGAGTTCCTTGAGTTCAGCAGTATACATCTCTTTCCTGTTCTTGATAATGGCCAAGAGATTGAATCTTATCTCGCTATTGGAATACCTTTCAATACGTTCCTGGATTACAGGTTGTACCATCTGCAACCATTCCATGTCACCTTGCCCGCTGGGGCACTGTCCAAGGCTAATGGGTCCCTCCTTCAGTCCATCAAGCTCATACAGGACTCCATCGACAGGCAAGTAGCTTATAAAATGGTAGACGTCATCATCTTTTCCAGCTACCTTCTGCTCATCAGAAACAAATGGCTCAGGCCTTGCAAAACTATTATGGGCTGCACGGATAGCTTCACTATTGTTTATTGCCAATCCTTTCAGTTCAGGTGGAAAGTTCTTCGTAAATTCTTTCAGTTTTGACAGTTCGGGACCAATGTCAACATCCGGACAGTTCATGAGGATAGACAAGATTGCTTGGGTTGCACAAGCATTATTGATGACCTGGGAGGATATACAAACCTTCTGATAAGAAGACCTTACAAATATACCACTACTCAAGAAAAGTACCTTTACAATAAAAAACCAACCTGGCTTGCAAAAAACAAATTAGGATTTGGATCCTTAATTACAAGGCGGTCATCCTTTTCCCCTGGACGCCATTTGAATAGAAAAATCAAACCATACACTGGCCTGTGAATTTCAAGGGAAAAACAGTAATTAAAACAATGATAACATGGATATAAACCTCAAACATTTTTTTTCAACAAAAATGTGGATATCTGCCTGGGAGATAAAATCTTAAACAGAAACTAACGTACCTCAGATTGTTCAGAGAATCGAGGTCCAATGAATACAGTTCCTCGACCTGCAAGGTCATACCAACGGAAATTAAGTAAACAATTTCTTTGATAAGTAAAAGTTGGATATAGCCAAGAAGGGGAAAAGGGGTAAGTGTTGGATATAATCAATCCAACAACAGAAGGAGCAAAGACATCTCCAAGAAGTAGTTATAGCCTAACCTCGAGCAGTAAGAGTAGGCGTCAACTATAAAATAGGATAAGTGCATCCCAACTGAATATAAATATAGAGTCATAGACATAAAAGACATCAAAGAAAGCGTACCTGCACGCCTTTTACTTGCATCTGCTGAATAAGTTCAGTGAACACCCCTGAAATGCAAAGCAGAACCTTGAAAAAACTACACTTCATGTATACTACAGCTGTTCCAATTTCTCGAAAATTATAAATTTGCTTCTTGGAAATTTGAAGTCCTTCTGCGAATTAACCATTACTAAATTACCCAAACCCAATACACTATCAATCTGCGTCGCCAGATCACAACTTTCATCACTCAAACTATGGACCCCATAATGCTTATTGCTAGATATATCAATTCTCGTAGAGCATGTGATGTGTTTCACTTCAGTACAGTTGATATATCAAAAACAACAACGAACTATACAGTTCCACGTCAAGACTATCGCTCAAACATTCATATAAATGGTACCAAATGGACAAGAAAGATGTAACTATACCTGGGTCGGACTCAATCGTGCACCAAGACATGATGAAAAACAATTAATCTGGTAAGAAAGGGTAAAAAAAGGGTAATTAAGAACACCATAAGAGGGAAAAAAAACAAAAACAATTATAAAATTATGAGCTTTAAACAAATTCGGGGCACAATTTTAGCAAAAAATTAACAAAATTACATAACTTTAGATGCATAAATTAACATGAAAGAAAATTAAAGTGGCAGCCCAGCAAACAATTTACAACAAACCTACTAATTCCTTCACAGAAATGATATGTTGGTTCGATAACACAAAATCAATGTCAATCGACCGAGTACGAGAAGCCCCAATTCAGGCAAAGAGGGTTTTACTTATATTCCTCTATTCGGTTCAAAACGACGACGTTAGAAGGTCCCCGGAATAAGAAAACCAGTGAGGTAACGAGGAAGAAGACAGAAGTTACCAGAAACCGACACGAAGTCGTCTGCCTCCTCCACCGCCGTGTAGAGATTTTGAGCGAGTTGGTCTGCTTCTCGTCCCCCGTTCCTTCCTCCTCTCTGTTCGCCGCTCTTTTTTCCGCACTTTAATAAAGCCCATCATGATGAAATTAGGAGTCATTAACAATAATAAAGGCCCAGAACAATAAAGTAAAAATATGGGCCGAGGCCCAAATCCGAACTTAATAGTTTTTTTTGGGTTATCTTTTCTTATTAATAGATTTTCTGGTATTGCTGTGGGTTTTTTTTTTTGAGTATTTTTGGTGTGTATTTGGATTATTATTTTTTTATTATTGGTTCTAATGATGAAAGATTGAATTCTCCTGAGATTGTTGATTGCTGAAAATCTGGAGACCTGAACTGAAGAACATCCATGCATGATCAGTTATTTACCATATTAGTCCTTTGTGTAATATTAAATTATCTATGAATTAATGTTGCTAATTTGCTATATTTCCAAATTATTTATAAAATACAAATGTAAACACAAGTAATAAAACACATCTAAAAATAAATTTGTCGAGAGAAGGTATACAGTTCGGTTTTGGTAAGAAAACCTGGTAGGTTCAGTTTTACAGAGATTTATTATTATTATTATTAGCACTTCAAATGATACGAAGAGTTAGCTTTGCTAACCTAAAAGCCTACTTGCTTGCATAACTTCTTGTTTGAAATTTTAGGTCCGGTTTTTATTGGTATTTGCTTTTTGCTCACTAACTACGGTTTTCTTTTTGTGTTTTTAGCACTTCCTTCAAGGAATGAACAAGCAGAAACTGCTAACGGTAATTGGTTGACGACTTCGTTCGTTTCTCTTGGGGATGCGGCAGTTTATTTACTTCTTTTTATTGAAATAAATCAGAATACTTTGAAAAAAATTGGATAAAAAATTCAGAGTTATCAGAATTGGTAAATACATTCCGATTTGTTCCCAATTCTTTTAAAATATTCCGAATTCGAAATTAAAAATTTTACTATACAAAAATGGGCAACTTATTTCAACTTGCACAGCTAGGTGCTTGTGAATGCGGTCATCGTGGCTTGCGGTGCGCACACGCCTCTGAAGTGACAGATCAATCAATAAAATATAAAAAAACAATGAAAGTGGCCTGTGGCAGCCACACGCCTTAATATAAAATACAGTGAACAAAATGTATTTAAAAACTAATACTAAAATACAAAAGTTGATAACACGTATCATAAAATTATAAAAAGTCAGAATACTATAAAAAAAAAAATTATCGAAACACGTGCAGAACAGTGTTATAAAATTCGGATGGAAAATTCAGTCATCGGAATTGCTAAATGCCTTCCGATTTGTTCCAATCTTTTAAAATAGTTCGAAGAGAAATGTTATTTAGAGTCTCTCAAAATGAAATTCATCATAAAATTTTTATCATCTTATAATTTAACGTTAATTTTTTTGTGTTAATATTGTAAAATATAATACAAGAAACATGAAATGAAAGAAAATATATGAACAATTTACTTTTGAAAGAATTTTTTTAACATTTCTCATCAAAATCAAAAATTTCAGGTTCGAATTTAAAATTTTTATTGTAAAATAAGGGCCAGTCATTTCAACTTGCACCACTACGTCCATTTCAATTTTGAAGTGACAGATAATAAAAATTGAACACAACTCTGTATTTTATTCTCTTTTCTTAAATTCTTATGGGGGAGTTCAGACCTAGTGTGCCAAGATTTTCTCTGGCTAACTTCTGCCTCTATTTTGGTATTGACAAGTGTTAATTTTTATTCGATTAGAAAATTTAAAAAAAAAAAGTAAAAAATTAAAAGAAAATGAAAGAACCAAAGCAGATAACTGGGTTACTGGGCTGCCATTTTTCGATCAAGTTCTCCCTCATGCTTTTTCTTTTTTCCTTCTCATCTTTCCCTCTTGTTCGAGAGGATTTTTTTCCTTTTTATTTTCATATTATTCTTCTTGTTTTTCTGAAACCCTAACCTGAAAACTGCACTTGCACATTAAAATTGTATAATACTCCCAGTTCCGTTGGGTCTTTTTCCGATGTGGTTCGAGTGTCCCATTAGAAGGGATGGAGACCTGAGATTCCCAGGCCTTCATGTGGTTCAATAGAAGCAGACCTTCTGAATAAACCTTCAGAGCCACAGATTCTGAACTAATATTCTCTACTGAATGTAAAGGCTACAACTGTCTGTACCCATTGCATCGACTGTTTTTCTGATGCTAGACTCTCTCTGACACTTTACAGTTTAACATCAATTTACATACTAACATTATAAAACATTACGGAAAATTCTACTTTTGGTGGAGTCTTAGCGTTTCTCTTCCCTAATTTATATTCCCAATTCCGTCTCCATATGCATGGGATACCACCTGCATGCCCTACTATGCATGCAAGCATACAAAGTATTGGATTTTTGTGTGCAAGGCCGGCAGGCAGGTTTATTCACTAATAATTTGGTTATCATCATTGTTTGTTAATCCAGTTAAAACTTGAGGATCGCTTGGTGAGCTAGATGAGATTGAACTTTAGAGATAGGATCAGATTAGCAGTGATATGTAAGACATAATTTGTAACCATATATAAGGATATGTAGATAAACCACTCTATTATGGATTCATAATTCATCATGTCCACTTATGTCTATCTCACTTTTTGACACAACAAACAAAGGATTGGACTCAAGTCTATTTTAGCTGGTCATAACCTATCCCAACCGGCCCACTAGACAAGCAAAAATCTTTGGTTATTAATAAACACATAGATAAAATTAGGAGAATTTGAATGTGGTCCCTAACTACCAATGTTCTTTGACTGAAACCTTAATGGTTTTCAATTTTTTATCGAAATCCCTGACATTAATGTTATAATGTATTTTTATGTAAGTTATTATATTTTTAATTAAAAATCAAAATTTGTAGTTGTTTACAATAATGAGATTTTAAATAAACCCATAATTTGTAGGATTAAAAAATTCTCTTAAAAAAATACATATATATATATATATATGTATATATAATAAAAGATAAACTATACTGTCCAATGTGTGTGTGTGTGTGTGTGTATATGTATATATGCATAAACATGGGTACATTCATGAAAACTAACCAAAAAATTATTGTACCAAAACATGAGTACAATTTTTCAAAAGCACAAAAGAAATAATAGATATTAGGCTTAATAACATTATTAAATTTCTTCCATTAAACTTGACACGAATACATTCTGAAATCAACGAAATAGAATGTACCTATATAAGTTTAAAAAATGGATAAGAAAAAACTTGAATTGAGTTTATATATATATAATGGGTACATTTTATATTAAAAATGGTACATTTACATAGAATAAATTAGAATATTTAAGAATGGGTACATATAAGATTAGAAAAAATAAAAAATTATGAATGGATAAATTTGAGATTAAAAAATTGAAAATCTTTTTATACAAAATCAATGCGTACAAACTTATTCTAATTTTATTTTTTTTTCATTTTGAACATGTTTTGTATGGAAAATTAATTATATGACCATTAAAATCCTAAATCAATTTCTAATTTTTATTTTAAAACATTATGTAAGTGAAATGTAAATTCATGAATACATTAATGCTAGGTCTTTAATCAAAATCTAAAAACTGATAAGATTTCAGTCAATGAATATTAGTAACTAGAGAAGGAATACTAATTTTTCCTAAAAATTTCATTTCCTTATAAATAAATATTTGAATATTTTGCGAAAAAAATTACAAAAAATTATCATAAAATCTTTGGTTATTAGTATACTCATAAATATTAGAGAGATAATAACCATTCGCTTTTTGTGTCTTATACATTATTGTTCAATTATAATTATTAATTTTGTTTGTTTTATTTGAAAGAACAACCAAATAGTGTGTACCTTAGAAGCAAAACCCACGCAAGCCTTACGTACACTGTGATTGTGAATCCGGATCCTCTCCGGAAGTCGTGGTCTATAAATACAAAACCATTACAGTACTAGTGCAAACCTAAAGCTCCGATATCTAAACGACTTCAAAACCCTGTTTCATTTTTTTATCAATGGCTAATGACGGACAAAAGACCAACTTAGACCCCGAGAAGCAAGCACTGCTGAATAAGCACACTGAGAACCACTTCACCGCCGGGGAGATCGTCCGGGACATCATCATCGGCGTATCTGACGGTCTTACCGTGCCGTTTGCTCTCGCTGCGGGACTGTCCGGCGCCAATGCCGCGTCATCTATCGTCCTCACTGCTGGCATCGCCGAAGTCGCAGCCGGTGCTATCTCCATGGGACTCGGCGGGTAGTCTTTCGATTCAGCTATCCTTTGATATCAGAGCTTGTTTGGTAATATTTTGATGCATTGGTATTTTATTGCGCAGATATCTGGCGGCAAAAAGTGAATCGGATCACTACATGAGGGAGCTGAGGAGAGAACAAGAAGAAATTGTAAACGATCCTGATACAGGTTTAATTTGGATTATTTTCCTCTTTTAATTTAATTATCAGTTAGTTTAAAAGTTTACCTTATATTATTGTTACCTCACGGATACTTCACTTTGGTGCATGGTCTAAAATATCCATAATATCCCGATATTTCCATCGAAATTTCCGTATTTTTGGACTACCGATATTTTTTTGGACTACCGATATTTCCGATATCATCGATATTTTAGACCTTGCTAAGTCACTCATGTATCTTACCATGCAATGTATAAAGTGTAAAATATTGTACTAATTCATTATATATAAATGATTATGGTGTGTTTAAACTTCTTTCATTAATTACTACATATTTTCTACACTCATAATGTTTGTCAGCTCGCTATATAATCAACTTAAATCAGTTAAATCTATCATGCAATGCATTTCCTTCCAATTTTTTGTGATAAACTAATAGATAATTGACTAAATAAACATCCTGCAAAGTTTCAATAAAAAATTCGAAGTTTTTCTTACAATTTCCGTGGTTTTTATTCAATT
The DNA here is from genome assembly GCA_036320875.1 of Cotoneaster glaucophyllus. Lineage (NCBI taxonomy): Eukaryota > Viridiplantae > Streptophyta > Magnoliopsida > Rosales > Rosaceae > Cotoneaster > Cotoneaster glaucophyllus. The sequence goes on from JAVVNS010000100.1 coordinate 223,690, forward strand.
TTTATCGATATCGATAATATCTCGATATTTCCATCGAAATTTCCGTGTTTTTGGACTACCGATATTTCCGATATCATCGATATTTTAGACTCACATATTCGATACATACCTGTCAGATACTCTCGGGTACCCGTCGGATATGTATCAAGTCAACGGACACGACCTTGACTTGATGGATACGTGTATCCTATATGAGGGTTACATGTATCATGCTTTTTGGATACTTTTATACTTTCAAATAAGAAATTAAAAAAGAGAAATTTAATAGGAGACAAAGCTTCAATTGAAATCTGATAAATATGAAGAGCTTGCCTCTTATTGAAACTATGAATACAACTCACACTTCTTTTATATATATATATATATATATATATATATAGCAAGAGAATTAGGTTTCCAACTTTTCTTCTCCAACAAATTAAATAAACTTGAATTCGGAGATGAAATCGAATTCCTGTGTTATCAAAATATGTTCTAAATTATATCATTTTCATTCCTCTTATTGAAACTATGAATACAACTCACACTTCTTTTATATATATATATATAGCAAGAGAATTAGGTTTCCAACTTTTCTTCTCCAACAAATTAAATAAACTTGAATTCGGAGATGAAATCGAATTCCTGTGTTATCAAAATATGTTCTAAATTATATCATTTTCATTTTTATATATTATTATATATTTTTAACTGCCATATCTATGGCGTATCGGATCCTACTTTTTAGAGATTTTTCATATTATTTTTTCGTATTGTATCTCCGTATCCGTTTCCATATCCGTACTTCATAGATGACGACTCTTAGTCAAGTTAATGGAGCGGTGTGCTCCGTGTTTGCTCTAAGTTGAAATCTATTTTCTAATAGTTTAGATTTTAAATTAGTTAAACTATTATTGCTTGTATATATAGAGAGTGAAATTTGTTTTTGTTTATGATGGGGTAATTTCAGAGGCGGCAGAAGTGGAGGAGATATTGGCGGAGTATGGAATAGACGCACATGAGTATACACCTGCCGTGAATGCTCTAAGGAAGAAGCCCCAAGCATGGCTCGATTTCATGATGAAGTAAGTTACTTTGCTTAAATTCTGGAGTCATGCGTTAGCTCGGTTGGATAGAGTAGTATTTCGTTTCTTTGTACATAAGTTTTTAATATGATCTTAAAAAATTCGGCTTCTAATAATTTAAGTGTATATACTTAGGTTGGGAAAACATGGGAAGACATCTTTCTTTTCCTTCGGAGATTTGTTCGTAAAAAGAGAGAAGAATATTTTGTGAAGTAGGTAAAGTGATGCGGGAAATTGAAATTCTTATTGAATTTCTGTGTTCAGAGTTGATAGATTCAGAAATCCGAATCGTTTAAGAAATAGTGAGGATTTGAACTGTTCAAAAACTTGATTTTATGTGTAGGGTGTGAAGTGATGGGCTGATAGGAGCTGCACATTTAAATAATCCGGATTTCCAGATATGTTTACTACGATAAATATGAAAAGAATCTTAATTCGCGACGTGGATGTTCTGTGAACTGCACGAGTCGGTAGGTGGGGTATATTTTGTGTTAAGTGTAAGTGCTTAGTCAAAAGTTGGCTTCTCATTTGAAATATGGACAAAACCCATGTGGTCATCCATCACATTCTGTCATTCACACCGTGAATAGATAAAAAGCACTTAAGGCCATCTCCAACTAATGACTGGCCAGAAGAGCCTTCTGGCATTCCAAGATTTTTCAAGATATTAATATTTTAATGAACAGTACATGATCATATTTGTCTCCGTCTCCAACCGAGGGCCAAAGGGCCAGATGACTCGTTTTAGCCCTGTCACAAAAAATTGTTTCCAACCGAGGGCCAAAGGGTCATAGGGCCAAACATAATTTATTATTTAAAAACTACAACTTAAATGTTGTTAAATGTTTTTTTTATGTTGTATAATTTTTTTGTTGGTTAATGTTATTAATGTTGTTTCATGTTACTTAATTTAATTTAATGTTGTATAATGGCTTAGGAAGGTATAGGAAAAAAATAGAATTAAAAAAATATATGAAACAAATTTTGTGAAATAGAAGTTATAGAAAAAAAATAGAATTTAAAATAAAATGAAATAAATTTTGTGAAATAGAAGTTATAGGAAAAAATGGAATTTAAAAAAAATATGAAACAAATTTTGTAAAATAAAAGTTATAGGAAAAAAATAGAATTTAAAAAAAATATTAAAAATAGAAGTTATAGGAAAATTTTTGTAAAAAAAAAAAAAAAAAAAAAAACTGTAAAAAAAAAAAATCAAAACATTACCGTCGGTTATAACCGACAGAAATCCGACAATCAAAAAAAAAATAGCCAGCCCGAGGCTAGCTGCCTGGCCGGAAGCAGGGATTCCGTGGGGGCCTCTCAGATTCCAGAGCCCTCTGGCCTAGCCCTCGGTTGGAGACGGTTTTCGGACTATTTTCGGCTCTCTGGCCCTCTGGACCCTTCAGTTGGAGATAGCCTAAAATCTTTTATTCATTGGTGTCGAAATTTTGAATATCACACACACTTCTCAGGATAATTGTCTGCTATTCTGATAGGACATCAGTTGTTTTGATCTTTTAACTAATTAGAATTTTAATCATAGATAGCAAACAGTCTGTCTTTACTTAAAATAGTCGGGTTTTTTTTTAACATGGCGCTTCTCTCATGTGCAATGCATCTACATAGCAAGACTACTAATTAAACATAACTAATATCTGAATGTGTTAATTAAAGAATTAAAAGAATTTTAATTACTTAATTAAAAGGGATAGTTAAAATTGAAGAAAAACACTTGATTTAGAACTAGGTGTTGATCTTGATCAGCTGTTGCTTGTTGTTTTGGCAGCAGTAGCAGAATAAGTAAAAGCAGGTTTCCTGCAGGTGATGAGTAGTGTCGGAGATGGTGATGGTGGTGGTGGGGTTGGTGGATGGTGGTGGTGGTAGTGATGATGACGATGATAAAGGTCTATGAGAGCGTCTTATGATTTTTGCCAGGAAAGAACGTAAGAGAAAGATTACGTGATGATTAGGGTTTGATTATTGGATGGGTTTATTGATAAATTTTATTTTTATTGTTAATTTCATCTTGTACTTAATGGTAATTATGCAATAGGATAGTAAAGATATTTCATATTTAAAGTATAAGTTGGATGTAGAAAGAAGTTATGTGGGTTCAAATAAAATTTCCCTAAAACATATTCACATATTACCGACACAATGATATCGATATAAACATTGACATTATCGATACCAAATTCGTTATGCATGGATTATTTCTGCACGTAAGAAACTTGGTGGGTTATTGATCACCAATGAAATTTTGGTAGTAGGTCATGTAGAACGCCATTGCGTTTGGTTTTGCAACTAATCTTCAGTTAGCTCCAAATACTCCATGTCATTTCATAGCATTCATCTAGTATAATTAACTTAACTTGAGTGATGATTCAGGTTTGAACTGGGATTGGAAAAGCCAGATCCAAGGAGAGCCTTGCACAGCGCCCTCACCATTGCCGTTGCTTACGTTTTGGGAGGAGCAGTACCCTTGCTTCCTTACGTCTTCTTTCCGAGGGCCAGGGAAGCTCTGGTTGCGTCAGTTGTCATAACCTTGCTGGCACTGCTGATATTTGGGTACGCAAAGGGCCGTTTCACCGATAACAAACCCTTCTCGAGTGCCTTCCAGACTGCGTTCATCGGAGCCATAGCATCCGCAACTGCATTTGGCTTGGCAAAAGGCATCCATCCATGAACACATTTGTCCTACAAAATCATACAACTCCCCGTCTTTTGTTAAGATTGTTTTACGTTCGTATGCTTCGCTTCATGCTTCGTGTTTGTTAAGATTGTTTTAAATTCGTATGCTTCGCTTCACGCTTCACGTTTGGAAATTTTGATGTTGCTCATTATTTTCGGTACAAGTTCATCCTGCGATTGTACTTAATACTTTTTCATCGAAAGCTAATAAGAGTAGTACACAAAAACGTCGTAAATACTTAGGAAATAGGTGTTCATTTGTATTAAGAAAAATTGGAACAGCATTTGGTGTCCGCATGAATTTACAAGGTACAACATGGAAGCAGCGCAAAGCTACAGTGGCGCAGACAATTCTTCAACTCACTTTAACCAAGTGGCTATTATATTTGACGAAGAACACTCAAAATTAATGTACAAGCAGAGGAAAACTGTGAAGTGATCATGCCAAGTTGTGCCAACCTACGAAAATCTGTCAATAAGCAAACGTAAGTCGATACAGTTTAGCGTACAGCATGCAACAAACAACGTCACTTCAAAACTCCAGGTAGCCTCGATGAATGAAAAGATGATTTCCAACGACATTGTCAAAGAACAATGACACACATTATGATACATGTGTGAAGGATAAGAACCAACTCACATTTGTTAAAACTGAATTGTGGAAGAGAGATGAACTGAAAAGTGTCCACGAGAAGCTGTTACGAGAGCCGATAGAAAAAACTTAAGTTACACACAAGTTATCCTGCTACGTTCCTGATTTTGTTCCATGTTGTTAGAGTCAGAAGCCAAATGTCCCATGTGTTCAGTTATAAATTCCAAGTTTTGAGAGCTCTCCGTATTAGATCCATAAACTGTTGATTCCGATGCAAAGTTCTGAGATTTCTTCATTTGCTCGACCGAATAATCAAAATTGTGTGAATCGTCCAGATCAGATACTATTGGTTCCACCTCCATTCTAGTGTCAGCATGCTCTTCACCATTTTCCTTTGTGCCTTCAATATTTTCCAAAAAAGAACTAGCTAAAAGAAGCTGCTCCCATGCAGCATCGTCAGATATATCTGGTAGGGTATATGGGTCATGATTTTCTACAGGGCTCAACTTTTCATCCATTAGCATTTTCATGAAATCAGCATTCACACCAAAATCTTCCATTCCATCTAGATAAGCATCAGATTCCGGTTGTTTCTCTGAGCCTGAATTCGGTGGGAGTACATGCTTTGGGGCATCAGTCATCGGTGGTTGGTACCTCACTATTGCACCATTAGAAACCACTGGTCTATCATCATCTACACACTGTTCTAGCATATCGCCAGCTTCAGCAATTCGCCAATTATTTTCTTTTGGATGAAGAAGCTGAACCAGAACTCCAGGACTTTGCATGGCCATCACTAGAAACGACAGCATCTGCTGCTGATTCTTCTCCATTCCGCAAAGGCGGTTCCTCAAGAGGCGCAAGTTATTTTGCGAAGTTTCCTGGTGCTGCCTAAGCTTTGCCAATTCTTGCTTCAGAGCAACTTTATCAGTCTTCAGGTTCTCAACTTCCCTCCATAGACCATTTACACTAATGTTTTCAGATGGCCTATCCGGACTTTGCTGTGATGTTTTTTTCTGATCCGTGCCCTGTGGATGTTTCCTCCTAGCAATATTCTTCAACAAAATTGTCTGACCTCGAATAAATCCTTCGTTTGCAAACATCCAACGATCTGAATCTATTTTTCTAAAGCCCTGAAATATTAAGATTCATTAATACTCGATATCGGTTGACAAATAAGTAACAAAACATTTACAGTCATACAGATAGACACAGAGGTGTCTATAGAGCACGTACAATGCATACATTTAAAGAGAAAAACAAGAAAAGCCATCTGACTATGTCTCACACTTCAATCTATCACAGCTATAATACAAGCCAATCCATCTAAATAGATGCCATTTTCTCAAATATATCCGAATTCAATCAAGAAAGCATATATGGGAACCGCGATTGAAGCACAACCTTTTAATTAGATTGACAAACAGAACTTCATCATTCAAAAATTTCACAAAGCCCAACTAAGGATCAACGATCGCATCTTAGACAGATCGTTTTGAGTGCCACTTAAATTTTTAACCACAGAAAACTTTCAATTCCTTCAACTTGAAAGAAATCCAAAAAAAATGCAAAACTCCCAACATTAGCAATACTTGCAAGATAGATACTTTATAGATGAAGGGTAACATTGGACAAACGAATCGAGCATGAGTTCACGGTCGAAACGAAATAGAGCTAACTTGATCGTATCTGCACTGCAGGAAAGAAAATTGGCTTCTGAAAGTGAAACCTCGTCTTGTTTACAATTTACAAACGTGCAATAATTTTATATTTGGCACAAAAACAACAACAACAAACAAACAAGCCTGCAAAAACCCCAATACAAATATCAGCACAATTCCAAAACCCAATTCAACCCACAATAAAAAAAAAACCCAACTAAACAAAGAGAAAAACCTCATCAATGCATAACCGAGAAAAAATAACTTTGCCCAGTTAATCAAAAGGTAAGAAAACAACGAACTCACATAGATATTGAGCTGTCTCATGAAGCTAGAAAAGTTACTGTGCTTGAAGTACTTGGGCAGCATTGAAATCGAGAACTGGGCCATGTCCAATATAGCAAAGCTGTCGCCGGTTTCACTCCACGAGATTATGGAGTCGGTGTCCTTATCATCCACCATCTCGTAGCATTTTCTGAGAAAGGGAGCCACCGACCCCGCCGGCCCCGACCCATCTCCTCCGCCCTTCTCCCCCGATTTCACCATGTTCAAGAAAACCAAGATTTTGAAATTGAATTCTATTTGGGATTTGGATTTTTGTAAAGACCCAGGAGGAGTTCAGTGGAATTGGATGGAACCGGATGGAAAGTGTAGAGTTTCGACGACGAAGTTTCGACCTTTGTTTCTTTGAGTTGCCGTGTTGACGGGGGTTTATGGTCTCTGGGACTTTTTGAGTTTGAAAGACAAACTGGACTTTCTCTCCGGTTTTTGTCTAGTAAGGTATGTGTGTGTACGAGGATGTCTCCGGATCATTTTATAGAGATTTTATAATCGTGTTTATTTATCATATATCGTACAATTAAAACTTATTTTAAATATTTAAAATTAGATAAGGATAACATCTGATTAAAATTAATCATATAACTTACGATAATCAAACACAATTAGAAGAATAATTTGAATTCTCCAAATGGATTTCGAAAAATGTCCTCATTCTTTATGTGTACTGTCTTGTGTGTCGTGACCATTAAGATGTTGACATGTGGAAAGAATAAGTGGGCGGAGCTTAACCTGGTTGGGTTTCTGTGGGGTACTAACCCAAAATAAAATGGGCCGAGTCCAGCCCCGATCAAGTGATGTTCTCTTTTCTTTTCAAGGTCCAGTTGTTCACTCTATTACATTTTTTTTTGTTCTAGGATCCCCATTCTTGTTTGGGTTTCTATTTAAAGATTGATGGAGTGGTAAATAATTGGATTATGGTATTCCTTTAGTTGATTATTATCGTTGAATGAAGATTAATAATGTTTGATAAGAACTTTATTTATTCTGATTATTACTATAATTCGAGTATTTAAAGGCTTACCGTTCAACACCTCACCTTATAGCAAAGGATGGTGCTATCCACACACTTCTCTTAATTTTCAGCCGTCGGATCGTATGAATTAAAGAATAGACAAAAACTAACAATCAGGAATGTTAGGTAAAAAAAGAAGTGTGAATAACACTACCCATAACAAATACTTTATCTCATGCATGGGAGAAACATTATTAACTTATCAGGTAATAGAGACACAACATCAGCTAACATGAGTAGTTCATCATCAGTCAAATTAACGTGGCTAGCCTCTCTCTCTCTGTACATGTTCTTATTCCTAGGCCGAAACGCAGACGATATAGCCAGGTGGCCGCCGGCCGGCTGGGTGGTTAATGGTTTTTTTTGGAACCACTGAGGTCCTCAAGTTGAGCATACATAGCAGTGATAAAAGATGTCATTTCCTTCATGGGATCCGCCATGGCTTCTTTGAGCTTGTTTAGACCGTTGCAGTACGCTTCCTGCCAATAATTATTATATATATCAGATAGGCTAACTTTGATCAATAATTCGTATAGCACACACAAAATTGATGCACTTTCTAGAAAATAATGGTATATATACCATGAACTGATCAAGGTCTGAAGAATTAGGATCCTTGCTGGTAGCGTCCTTGATGAGTTGCTTGGCATTGATAATGTCATTGTCCGTTGGAGTAGTGCTTTTATCACCGATTTGATCTCCAATTTCACCCAACCCCACCTGACAATATTGACATCGATATTGGTGAGTTACCAGAGAGACCGAGAGAGAGAGAGAGAGAGAGAGAGAGTGTGTGTGTGTGTGTGTGTGTGTGTGTTGCATGATGTCATGATGTCCAACCATTAACCTAGCAAGTAGCAACCACTTGATTAGCATGTGTCTCTAAATTATACCTTAATTAAAACTATCATGCCTAACCCATCTGCCCACAGTAATTACATGCAAAATGGACAATCCTTTTGGGACTTCCACGTCTTTGATTTGACCATCATATTGTGAAGATGTATTATTATTATTATTTTTTCAGGTATATCTTCTTCGTGATTCATCCTTTTGGAAGTGGATTATTTTCGGATTCATAAAGGGATTCTCACATTCTAATCATTTATATTTTTATCAGATACTATTTGTGTTTAATTTTAAATAAAAAAATCAAAAGATTTCTGACCGCATAATTCACGATAAATGACTAAAATGTAAGAATTCTTATAATCCCTAAAATTTGAACTTCCCACATGGATCCAAATCCCATCCTTTTAGGACTTCCCACATCGTTGAATTGACCATCATATTGTGAATATATTTTTGTTTTTGTTTTTAAAGGTATATCTTTCTCACAATCACAAATAAACTATACAAGGGAAACTGAAAAAGGACTGATATACATATATACAGGTTGCTTAAGGGGAGGGATCCCAATTTTTTTAAAAAATGGGAACACGCTCCCCACCGTTAGATTGGCTTTAATGAAATTGTGTGGTTAAGATTAAAACACAAGCCACACAATTTCAACCACACAATTTCATTAAAGTTAAATCCAACGGTGGGGAGCGTGTCCCCATTTTTTTGAAAAAATGGGGATCGCTCCCCTTAAGCAATTCCTATATATATATATATATATATATATATATATATAATTTTTCCATATATATACCTTCAAACAGTTGGTGTGATTCTCCAGCAACAGCCCATACAGTGGATGGTCTGCAATCCTCCTCTTTAGATCCTCCTCCTCCACCTCCACTATATCAGCTTCACCTTTTTCTATAGTGCTGCGCACCTTAACAACACCATTATTCTCTTCATGCTCACCACTGTAAATCTCCTCCATCTCTCTCTCTCTGTAAAACATAACAGACAGAAGAGATAGCTAGCCAGCCAACCCTTAGAACTTGGTCAAACTATTAACCAAATATATGAATATGTAAGAAGCAATAACTACTGTAGTCGCGTACGTGCTTTCTGATTCTGCCGTGGTAATTTTCGAATCAAATCAACTATTTGTTTGTATGGATACGCAATCGTGCATGCATAAATCATGATAAAAGTCGGGAGAGGCGCACACTTGCGCTTTCTCTGGAATCATTGATAGGTATTTTAATAGGAGGAGGATTGTCTGCCCTCTGTTTTGTGTGGTCACGGTTAACCTACGTCAACATTTTATATTATTTTTTTATAGAGATAATAAGACAAAAATGAATAGTAATATAAAATATTGACGTAACTTAACCGTGACCACACAAACAGGAGGGCACATGAGGGTACCAGAAGTGGGAGGGCAGACAATCCTCCTCCATTTTAATACACACGCAAAAGGGCTAAAACATCTCTAATACTTGGAAGAATGACAAGGATATTGTAGTATAAATGGTTCCCGAGGTCTTCAAAACAAATCAAAATCCAATTAATTTTTGTAAAGCAAATATTAAGGATGCTTGATTTTATGACCTAAATTAATAAAACGAATTTAATTAACTAATAGTATATGCAATATTGAAAATAAAGAAAACAGAAACAGTTTGTAGAAATTAAATTAAGAAAACACTAGGGATCCGCCGCCACCTTAACAATCATATATAGCTCTCCCAATTACTTATGACCTATACATGCATATTTCGAAGGTTAGGTGTTCCTAATATATACCTACTTGGACCCCCAACATATAGCGTATATCAAACATGCAATCCGTCTGTGGTATTCAGATCAAATCTAAACATGTCTGACTCATTAAGTTTTGTGAAACCTTTTGAAAAACCATGCAACCCTTAAGACGTGGTATTCATCCTAAGTGAACTTGCACATATTAATCACAAGACGCCTTCATCAATTTCAGGGACAGACCTCCGACCAAAATTGCATCAAATTACTTTTCTAAACATCCTAATGGTGATCAAGCATCAAGATAATTAGATAGTTTAAATCAATGATTAATAATTCGAAAACCTGCATGCATATAATCATAAGCAAATTGAAGAAAAACTACATATTCTTGCTAAGGCTCGTGGCCTCACCCTAGCAAAAAGAGAATTAGTTACGCATATTCATAATAAAAATCATAGAAAATATCATTAAGAATAAAAGGAATGAAAACACCTTAAAGTAGAAAATCTCCAAGAACCCTAGCAATTACTTTCTGTCTCCACAGTTGCATAAAAGAAAGCGTAGAGAAAAACTGTGGAAGGCAAAGCAATATATGTTGTTGTGCCATCGCACAAACCCTAAAAACAAGGTCCTTTATTCCAACTAGGAAACTAAGATAACTAAAATAAAATACGAAACATAACCCTAAATTTAATGGTAAACTTCTTCAGAAGGCCACGAACTGATTAGAGATCATATCGGGCTCCAAAAACGCAATTTACGCTCAGAAACGTCATTTTCCAGCACTAGGCACTGCTATTTTATTCTATCGTCAGAAAATAACCGCCTGGTAGAAAATACAATTTGAATCACTCCAAAATTCGTCTGTTTGACCATGTTTTGCTCCAGAGGAAGTCGGTTGTCCTATATTGAAAATACAATTCAAAGTATCAAAATTCTTCCAAAATAATAACCAAAATAATAGGGTTAAATGTATAATAAATCTACTCATCAATCATCTTTTAAGTATGTAGTTATGCCGGCCCATAAGGAAATCTATTCTAGAGGCAGATTCTCTGCTCTCCTACTTCTCATACACTCTCATCTCCTCTTATTTTTTGTGGTCACGGTTAAGTCATATCAACATTTTATATTGATTTTTTATAGAGAAAATAAGATAAAAAATAATAGTAATATAAAATATTGACGTGACTTAACCTTGACCGTAGGAATGGAAGTATATGGGAAGTGGGAGGGCAGAGAACCTGCCTCCATCTACTCTGCAGTCATTTTCTAATTAAGTACGTATTTACGCCCGCCGGGCCAGAAGGAAATCTTTCGATCTTTTTTCAACATATTTTTTTTCCCTGCAATCTTTTAATGTAGGCCCCAGAAGGAAAGTCGATCGAGCTTTCTCTGTAATCATCTGTTTTTCTCTCCAATCTTTCAAGTACTTATGCCCCAGAAGGGAAAATGATCTATCGAGGTTTCATTAATTATTTAATCTCTATTTTGTCTCCCTCACTCATCGATATCCCAAAAACTCTGATATATATACTGTTTTTTTTTTTTTTTTTTTTTTATTTTTTTATACTGTTACACCTTTGAGTTTTCTACTTTGTTGCGTTACTCATTAACCAAATACAAGTACTGAGATATTTAACCAAATACAAGTACAAGTACTCAGAGAGAAAAATATGTGATTGGGGATTTTATAGTATTCAGAATTATTGAATATTCTATAAATTTTAATTATTAGATTTTTTTTCTTCTCAAAAAACGCAAAAATAAAAATTTAACGTTACGAAAATTCAGAGCATAAATACTCCGGAACACTTATTAATTTTTATATAGGATGTGATCATACACGAAGGCACCTTTACTAGCTAATTAGTTAGGGTTTGATGCTTCTTCTTTTTTTGGTTTTTTGTTAAAGAGGGCTCGATGCATTAACTATATATATATATGTTCTTGTATAATTAATTAAGGATGATCTACTGCCACTTTCTTTTAATTGAATGAAGATTTTGGATTCAAGCCTATTGAAATAGGTATGTAACTGAATCACAATTATGATATTATCAACAAACTTTTACCAATTGATTGTATATGGATAAGCCACTTGGGTTAAAGGTGGCAATGGTGATGAGCAAGAGCAGTTAGAACGTAGAGGTGTCAAATCAATCTATTGGGTTGTTAACGGATATCTATTAAGACTCATTTAGTTCGATTTCACCTTACACCATCATCACCATTACTAATCTCACCTCTATATCATGGTGATATATATCAAATTAAATGAGTCTTAACAATACTAATTAATAACTCAAGGTTGATTTGCCACCTCTAAAGGCAGGTTTAGGATTTTAATGAGACAGTCTTCCCGCTATTAGGGAGAGATAAGAACATCAACGTTCTTGTAGAATAGCGCGAATTTGCGTGGACGTAGCCCACTATGTCTCATCTCGATCCTCGTACCACACAAGTGTGATAAGCAATTGCGATGAATTCTAACTTTCAGAATGTTGCTCTAGACGTATTCCTCTAATCTAGCTAAAGTGACAAGATAATATACCAACTGCGAACATGCCTGCAATGATATATGTACTTAACAGACGTCGAGTCAACATCCTTGGAGGGTGTGCCACCCTTGTTGGACGGTTTGGCCACTCCTGTTGGACGGTCCGGTACACCGGCAAATAGCCAATCAATCTGTCTTAGCCTGGAGCACGACATATCACTCGGTTCGTAGGATTCACTTCCCTAGAATAGGAAGAAACGACACAACAATGAATCTATACTTGATCGTTGTCTCAAATCATTTCCATCTCATGAGATTAATCCGGATTACTCCAGAGACTTGAAGTTCTTGGTCCAGTATACTAGTTTGGATAAGTTAATGGAATTGAAATGAGATTACCATCGATGATGTTTTCACTTATATGGTAGCTACCGACATAAATGAAAAGAGATGATATTGAACCGTGTTCCGTTGATTCAGTGACAACGTAAAACTGATTGGACAACTGATATTACTATCCAGGTTAAATTCCTTACCAAAGTGTGTTTTGGACCTATCGTTCCTACATTGCCCAAGGTAACCCCGTTGTGTTACAAGTGGGAAAGAAAGCGTAATGAGATGAATGAAATAGTGCGATATGATGCACGTCTTACGGTTCAAGGTTTCTCTCAAAACATCATGTGATTGATAGCAGCATTATGAAATGTGGTTATTGTTTTCTCCATGGGGATATAGATACGAAGATTTACATGTAAGTTCCTGAAGAATTACATGGACTGGTTCAAATAGTTCCAAACCACGGAAAACCCTTGACTTATTTAAGGCGTTCACTTACAGATTGAAACAATCTGACGGATGTGGTATACCCGTTTAAGTGATTATTTGATCGGTCAGGGATGAATTATGTCCTTGCGTGTTAAACTATGAAGTTTTATTCTGAATTGCTAGAGTTACAATTTATGTCGTTGACACAAATCTCACTAAGACTCCGGAAGAGCTTGAGAAAACTACCTCGCGCCTGAAAATGGAATTTGAGATGAATGACCTTGGGAAAACTAGTTTATGCCCTGACTTGAAGCTGAAACATTGTTCTGACGATACTTTGGTCTACCAGTCGAACTACACCCTGAAGGTGTTACATGTGATCGTTCATACGTTCTGAAATTCCATATGAGTTCAACTTTGCGCTTCGTTGTACTTAGCTCATTGTATTAGACATGACATCTCATTCGTTGTTGATCTATTGGTAAAGATGCAGTACTGCACCTACACGCAACCACTGAATTGATATTAAAGACATACCCTGAATGGACTATGAATTTGGGCAAATCCCAACGTATCTCGAGCGAATCTGACCCCCTGATCCTCGGAATGATACTTGCCTTGTTTATTATGTTGACGCATGTTACTTATCAAACCCGCACAAGGCAAAATCCCTGAATGGTTATGTCTTTACAGTTAAGGGATATCGCAATATCTTGGAGGTCCATGAAATGACCTTAATTGTGAAATCTTCGAATCATTCCAAGACTCACCTCACTTCACTACGTCATATATGAGACATGGTTAGGAGTTCTTGTTGAGCATATTCGAAGTACTTGCTATTTTCATTCATCGTTGAGTCTGAACGACGATCCATGAAGACTATGCCTCATGTATCCACCCAACCAAGTCATGATACATCAACAAAGTCAACGCCAAGACATATTGCATCTTCATCTACATCAGTAAAGCATCAGGAGATTGAAGTCATGCAAGCCGATCCCAGATAACCTTGCCGACCTCTGCATGAAGTCACTGCCGAAGTCAACCTTCTAAGAAGCTTGTCCGAGGAATTAGTATGCCTAACTATTCATTTGCAATGCTTGTAGTTCTCATTTGGAAGTTCTGTCAAACTCAGGGGAGTATCCAGAAGTATACTCACTTGATCTTAATGTACTCTTTTTCCCTACGATTAGGACCATTTTTCCCACTGAATTTTTCCTACCTAACTAGGTTTTGACGAGTCACTCATCCTAGGCTGATCATACCCTTGTGAGTTCTTCTACTTACGTCCAAAAGACATATAGTTTTGACTTAATGCAACTTCTCACTTTTCTCCTTAGTCTATGGGTTTTTCTCTCACCTTGGGTTTTACCATAATGAGTTTTTGTGAGTTTTACCTTTTTATGCATTCTTCCGTTGATTTGAGACTCACATTCGCTCATTGTACTGACGACTTCATCAATTGTACTTACTTCATCGATGAAGACCTAATGCGTTATTTACTTGAGTATTTACACACTCAAGGGGGAGTGTTGCAGTCCTATTAGATTATGAATGTGATTGTGTAAATCCTAGTGTATCTAGGAATGTATTTGAATATTCCATTTAGTAGTTAATATCCTATCAGAGTTGTAATCCTATTTGGGTAAGGAATTAACCTTCCCTACTACTATAAATAAAGGTACAATGCGGTGGAATAAAACACACCTCACAATTACACATCTCTCTCTTCTCTCACTATGTGATGCACCTCCCTCTCTCTGGCCTCCATAATTGTTCAGTAAATTATGCCTACAACAGTATGGATATATAAATGTATGAAAAATGAAATTTCTTTCAATTATTTTATGGATGATAGGTAAATTAATTTTTATTTATTTTCGTAGATACCTCTATCACATGTTAAATGTTTATCAACCTACAGTATAGGCATAAAATATAATGACATATAAATTTTCTTTTTCCTAATTTCCATGAAAGTGATTAAAATTTCTTATTTAAATCTTCAAATTAAAAATTTAGTAAAGATGCATACATCAATAAATTTAATTAAAGTTGAAAATAAGAAAACTGGACTAAGTCCAACCATAGCTCAAATTGACATGGATCAAAGTACCCCAAAAAGGACTTGATAAAAAAAAAAAGAAAAAAAAAGAAAAGAAGAAGAAGAAGAAGTCATTATATGCTCTTCTTTTACGAAAATGCCAAAAAAAAATATATGTAGGAGCTGAATAAACATTTTAGAGTACCAATAATAGCAGTATTGTTTTAATTTTGTTTAGGGAGATTTTGCGTAAGTGGCACCTGGGCTTGTAAGCATGTGCAATATTATCACCTGGACTTTAAAGTTTTATTTTTTACCACATGTACTCTATTAATTATTGGAATCTACCACCTACGTAACTTTCCTCCCTTTTTTCGTTAACACATGTCACCTGCATGGATATTTTCGTCGGTTAACTTTATGGGGTTGACTAGAATCAAATTGACTCCAAAATAATACTGCCCGAGTCAATATGACACCAAATTTAGGGGTTTGTACAACCCAGTTCGGTAATTCCCTCCATAAGCGTATGAAAAATTAATATTTAAATAAATTAATATGAACCACACACTCACTTGCTGACCTACCAAAAAACCCTGAAAAACTCACTGTATATGAAAGACTAGATTTTTGCATAATTTTCTACGCAAAGATGAACTCATTATTGTCCATCCCTATCCACTTAATGCCAATGTAGATGTTAGCAATTAAGTTTCCCTTCAATTCTTTAACTCTTCAACAACCCTCGACAAAATCAAACCCAAAATAACTTCTCCCTTTCTTTTCTTAACCTCTCAAAAAAAAAAAAATGCCTTTCGTACAAATTGATCCCAACGAGCCCTTGGAAGTGAATTGACAAAATATCTTTCCACATGAGGGGAGCGTGACATGTTTTAATGGATAAATGGATGGAAATTAACGTAGGCGGTAGATTCTAACAATTAAGAAAATTTAAATTGAAAGTTCAGGTGGTATTGGTTGGAGTAGATAGAGAAAAATTTAGCTACTTTATATGTTATTATACATTCATAAGAGCAGTTCAACCGTGGGAAAGGCCCCCAAGGCTATCCACTATTTAATTCACCTAGTGAACAATAATTGCGCTTAATGAACAGTAATTGTTTTTTGCATCTCCACCCTACACTTGAATAGCCCTAACAATAGATAAATAAAATAATAGTATTTTTTGCAACTTGCTTGGAATTTCCCGTGCACTCTCCACTCCCTCACGTCACTCCATCTCTTTCCACTCATCTTTCTCAATTCTCTCTATTT
Source organism: Cotoneaster glaucophyllus (assembly GCA_036320875.1). Lineage (NCBI taxonomy): Eukaryota > Viridiplantae > Streptophyta > Magnoliopsida > Rosales > Rosaceae > Cotoneaster > Cotoneaster glaucophyllus. Next base: position 240,237 of record JAVVNS010000100.1, read on the forward strand.
TTCTGAAGTTCATCTCTCTCTCTCTAAGCTCTCGACACTCTCACTCTCTCTAGAGCTCCGAGAGCTCTCACCCATTTTCCTCTTCGAAAATTAAACAAATCAAACTCCAAAACCATGAAACCTTAATCTCTGGGACTAAAGGATCCTAGCTATACCGTTGCATGTGTCATCGGACCATCACGGTGTAAACCACCATTGAAGCCGAGAGCTTCAAGATATGAAACTTGAACCCAAGTGAGTTTCTCTATGCAAATCTTGTTTCATTATGTCTTAATATTGCTTGGGACAAGATTTGTGGTGTTTTTCCAGTTCGAAACAAGAGGTTTAACCCATTTCCAAAATTCGGCGAAGAAACCCCGCCCTTGCAGGCCATTTTCCGGCAACAAAAAAGTGGCTGATGTCTGGGCGACGTCAGCCTTGCGTCATGTTGCCTTCGGGCTCTCGGTCTGGCAACTCGTGCCAGGCCTTTCCCTCGGGCTGGCACACTCTAAGGCAAGTCGCTTGGGCTATCTGGCCCTGTTCCATCGCCAGTCCACTGTAGGGGTGAGTTCAAAAACCGAAAACCGAAAAAAAACCGAACCGAACTGAAATCCTTTGGTTCGGTTTCGGTTTCAGTGGTTCGAAAACCAAACCGAACCGAATAATTATATTAAATTAATATTTATTTATTTTATTTATTATTTAATCTATTTGGGTATTATCTTCAAAACCTAATTCCTAAGCCCAATATTCCCAAACTTTTAAGCACATATATTATTAGAAAAAGCCTTTTAACAACTAAACCCTAACATATTGTCTACCACTTTTTTCTTTCTTTCACCCCAGCCAGCCGCACCACTTCTCACTTTTTTCTTTTTCCTTTCTCTGTTGTCCATCTTCATTGTTCACTCCCTCCTCCCCATCCGGATCTTTACTCTCTCCCTCATCCATGACAAATCATGTCTCCCTCTCTCCCCCCCTAAATCCTCTATTGCATCTTCTGATCTCTGTCTCTTCTTCCGGGCTAGCCAAGAATCCATACTCGCCGGCAGTCACAACAACTTTTCTGAGTCCAACTTTCAGAGGGGTAAGAGATATTTTGTTTGAAATTTGAACCCAGGATCTGTGTGATGATGTGAATGAATTTTGTAAATTTCTCTGAGATTTGTATCTTTGTAAGTTTCTGAATGAATTTTGCGATGGGTTTGTGAATTGGTGTGAGTTTTTTTGTGAATAAATTTTGTGATGGGTTTGTCGAAATAAGATAGGGGTTCGACAAAAAGGAATTCTCCATAGCTTTGGTTATGTATTTGCAGGTAATTTTGCATGCAAAATTGAGCACGCTAGCCCTCCACCTCCATCATCCAAGGCCTCTAATTAGAGTGAAATTTGGTTTTTATTTATTAAATTTATTGTACCTGGCTTATGGAGTTTTTTAATTTTGGTCTTAGCTTTCAATATTTTTTTGTTGGTTTGTTGTGAACTTGCAGCTTTGGCTGTGAAGGTAAAAATAATTGATTTGTATCTTTGTATTTTTTTCTATAATTTTTTTCGCAGCAAAAACAACGGAAAGAGGACAATCAGGTTGTTGCTAGTGTTCTTCCAAATGAATTAAATTGAGTATGTAAGAAGAATCGCCCACAGATCAATTTCAGAATTTCAAAAAAAAAAAAAAGGTGAAAAACCGGAACCGGACCGAAACCGAACCGGAAAAACCGAAATCGAAATAAAACCGAACCGAACAGTAACTTCGGTTTGGTTTTCGGTTTTGGCAAAAAACCGAACCGATCGGAACCGAACCCACCCCTAGTACACTGGGCAATAGACCACGGTGGAACTGCTCTAAGGGGAGATGATTTTTTATTTTATTTTTTGAGAGCAAAGGGAAGATGATATTTTTTTGGAAAACAGGGGAGATGATATTTTGATCTATAGAAAACGGCCATGGAATGATTGACCAAGCACGCAAAGTATCTATCACTTGGTCGTCTTCACACTTCACACCCTCCTTGTGAACACTGAGACTGATGCCAAGAAGATTGACGCCCAATGGACCAAGACTCAATTTTTGTACGTACCAATAATATTTTCTTAATCTTTTAAAAACGATTTCATACAAAGTGAAAAGTAGAAAAAATGATTAACATTATTAAGTTATTGGAGTAGATAGACACCAACTTTATAAAAGTCCAGCGCCATATAATTTTCAAGACCACATATATCAGTCAGGTAAGCTAATAAGTCAAGTGTATTTTTCATTAGTATGTTTTAGGTCAAAAGTGTAGAATTATTGTTAGAGGGAATTGGTTCCCATCAGGATCCATTTGGTAGGGATCTTAAAGATTCTCACATCTTAATCATCCATAGTGTATCGTGCCGTCAGAAATTATTTAACTTTTTTATTTAAAATTAAACATAAATAGTACCTGACGAAAACTGACTACACGATGTACGATGAACGGCTAGAATGTGAAGTTGAATCTGGAGAGGATCCTTTTCCTTGTTAGAGCTAGTGTCTAGCCATAACACAGGTAATGAAAGAGATTTCGATGGGATTATTTGACTTTATCAGCTTCTATGCTGAATAAAACACAGGTAATGAAAGAGATTTCGATGGGATTATTTGACTTTATCAGCTTCTATGCTGAATAAAATTAATATAAGATTAAATGAAACTATAACACAAGCGGCTCTGTACATTTATAAAAACTATTCTACAGATGACGTGATCGGATCGCTTTTTACTGTCTTTATAATTGCCATATCATATTATCCATCACTTCATTAGAGTGATAACTTGAGAATAACACTATGTTTGAATGAAGAAATTTAAGATTATTAAAGAATTTTAAAATGACGGAAATTGAAATGACGATATTTTATTTTCTAGAATTTTTGAATTTTCTTGTTTGGTTAACCTAATTGAACAATATAATTGAATACAGAATTTGTTATTTTTAAACTCTCAATCATATAAATTGGGAAATGACACATATTTACATGGGAGAATTGGAGGTCCCAAAATTCCAAGTTTTTTTTCCACTCAAAAATTCTAAATTTCTATGTTTATAAATCCAAACAAGAGAATTACTGCATGTCATTTATAAATTATTACTTTTAACCAAATTTCAAGTTTATTTTTCTCATCCAAATACAGCTTAAGATACTGTCGTGGCTTTACATCCTTCTTCCAGTTTTGCCTTTTTTTCCTTGGTCAGCTTCTTCCAGTTTTCACACTGGAGATTAAGACAACGGCATCTTGTACAGTAAGGGAAAAAGTGTGTAAACGGTCCAACAAAAGTCAAATGCAAAATTCCAGATAAGGAAATCAACGCAAAGATAAAATTATGGAGAAATTTTTGTGCAAATTATCGGAAAATTATAATTGTAATTACTTGTGTTTTATTTAAAAAATAAAATGCATTTGGGTTTTATCTGGTGTGTATGTAGGGAAGTATCAATGCTATTATTTTTTAAGGCGATTAGTTGGTGGTTTCGCAATAACATTTTATTTTTTTGGGCAAAAAGACGCACAAAAATTCAGCAATCATCGTATGATTCACTAGTGCCCTTGTTTGGTAAGAATTCTTAGTCTAGAAACTTGTCATTTGTGGTTATTTAGGTGAAACACTTAGACGTGTTAGAGGAAATAAATTGCCTAAATTGGCGAACGTATGTGTTATTCCTCTATCAACCAAAAGCCCTAAATTGTTTTGGATATTTGTAACTTGTAATAATAAACTAGTTGCCAACGATTGGTCGGAATATATATTATAAAAAAAATTAGTTGCCTAAATGTAGACATTAAAATATAGGGTGAAGTGTCGATTTAGTCCCTGAACTATCACCTCAGTGAAAATTAGGTCTCTGAATTATTTTTTCGGTAAAATAAGTCCCTAAATTCATTAGAAATTGCTAATTTCATCCAAACTATTATATTCAAAGCTATTTTATCCAATTTTTCGTCAACTTAAGTCACTTGACACACTTTAGAGTGTAATACCATCATTTTCTTGTCTATAAGCCCTTAACATTTCATATAGGTTGCGAATTTATGTCTAATTTACCCTCAAAAGTTAACTTACATTATTTCTTTATGAAAAACTACCAATTTATCCTCCAAAGTTAACTCCATACACTATTTCTTTATGAAAAACTACCAATCTACCCTCCAATGTGTATCACATGCAAGTAACGTGACTTAAATTGACGGAAAATTGAATATAGTAGCTTCGAATATAACATTAGGGATGTAATTGACAGATTTTTATAATTCAGAGACTAATTTTTTTGAAAAAAATAGTTTAGGGACCTAATTTTCACTAAGGTGATAATTTAGGAACTAAATTGGTAATTTACCCTAAAATATATTATGATGAATGAAATAAAAATTAAATTTAAATGTAATGCAATTAATACATTAAAATAAAATTAAATAAATAAATAAAACATCAAAATATAACTAATAAATGATATAATTAAATGTACTAGAGACTAAAATTGGATTTTAATCTTACACAAGGTTATAATATAAAACTCATCTTTTTTAAATATTAAAATGAAGTTTTCTAAATTCTGTTTAGGACCCACGACATAAGAAACCAACATATTCTTCCACCACACGATAAATACCAATTATTTATGGTTATATATTGTTGATTGTGATATTGGACGACTAACTGCAAGAAAGGTTGGGTTTTGATGTACGTATTGCGTACCGACCTTCCTACTTCCTAGAGCTAGTTGACGTTCAACTTGGATTTGCAAGCGCGTTGGCTGATTTATTATGTATTTTATGTTCCTGAATGATTGATTTTTTTTTTTTTTTTTGGAAACTAATGATTGATTTTATTACACAAATGAGAATTAGAATTATATATTCTGGTTGTTGGCTTCTTTGTGTTTGTGAAAACAAATTGATAGCACAATTATTTTCAATTCATAATTCATTTATGTTTACTAATACATATTAGGGATGGCAATTTAACCCGTCAAATCCGATCCCCGCAAGTAACCGATCCGAATGGTTCGGTTTCGGGTACAAAATTTCAGGTATTTTACGGGTATGGGTAACCGTTGGGCAAATTTTTCGGTTTCGGGTTCGGTTATGGTTATTGGGGTATTCGCCCCAAATCCATACCCGAAACCGAACCATTTCATCTATAAATAAAAAATATATAAATATTTATTATATGAAAATGGGTTGTTAATAATCATGCATTATTAAATATGAAATTAATTATTTACTTTTATATCATTAATAATAGGAATTATATGCTTATAATTTTTAAGAGTGTAAATGTTTTCTTAGTAATATAGATTTTTAATATTACTTATTAGATGCATTGTATCAATTGTATTACTAATAGCAATTTATTTAATAATTTTTTTTAATATTCTTCATTTAGTTAATAATATAAATAAATATATAAATATCATAATGAGGAAAACCGTTCCCCGATCAAAAATCCATCACCCGACGGGTTCGGTTATGGGGAAAACCTGTTCGGGGATTCAATGGGTTCGGGTTTGGGGATAGCACATCCGAACCCAATCCGCCCCGTTGCCATCCCTAATACATATGAAGATTAAAAAAGTGTGCCCTCATCTGCAAGGTTCGTTCACGAAGGGTGAGTCAGGACTTAAAATCAAGCCAAAGGGTGTAATTGATGGACAACATGTGAATATTTATGTACCCATTGTTTGTTCCAAGGGATGGAGGAGGTTAGGTTAGTCGAAATATAATTATCAATACAAGGACGCAGGGTGCTCTTAATTTTTTAGGGTTAAAACAGATGAAAAAAATGTCTCAAGCCAATATTCGAGGCACCACGACGCTGAAGTAACCCATGTTCATCTTCCTCTCATACGCTCATGATACTTTTAGAAATTATAATATATTTGCAGACCATGTCGACCCTCCACATTTAATTATGTAAACTAATGTATGATGTATATAAAAAAGGAGAAAGCTTGGCTGCTGAAAAAAATCAGCAGCAGCTCCTGCTGCTAGCGAATCACGGGTGGACACGTGTCTAAATTGTAATTAAAAAATAAATTACTTGGACACGTGTCCATCTGTGATTCGCTAGCAATATAAGCTGCTGCTGATTTTTCCGTAGCAAGCTCAGTTCTATAAAAAAAATTAGGAATCAAACTAGAGGAGCTAACTGATCCGACACATATTCGTCTTTTCTCTTTCCGTTAAATACTTTTTTTCTATTTCAAATAAATAAACTTATCACATGTTAAAAAATTAGAAAACAAACAGTCACGATTGAAAATGCAATACTATGATTAATAATTAATAATAAATTTGGAAACAAAAAAAGTTCAATATGTTTGTTATATAGATAGAGTAGGATTATCTTCCCCCAAATCTCCTCTCCATTTCTCTCACTTTCCTTTTTGTTTTTCTCTTTCAATGTAAAAAATTAACATATGAAATGACTTAATTGTGACCATTTAAATAAAAAGAGAAAAAAAAAAATTAGGAGGAAAAAAATCCTACCAGCACAGATAATAGAAACGGTCAAACTCGCTGAATAAGGATTTAAGAATCGGAACAAAATATGCACGACTTTGATATTTATACAAAAATTATAAACACCTTATTCAAACCTACCTAATCTACAAATCAATTCAAATAAGAACCCAATATATACCAAGTCTTGACATTATTCTCTTCTACTTGTCTCTCCTCCTCCTCAAACTATTTCTTCACCGTTTTCCTACCAACGTTATCATCCAATACAATAACAGATATAGAAAAAGCTTAACTGGGTTTCAGACAGAGAGAGAGAGAGAGAGAGAGAGAGAGAGAGATGAGTGGTGACGATCATAGAATGATCGTGGAGAGGGCACTAAACAGCCTAGGCAAAGGATTTGATTTGACGTCAGATTTCCGACTGAAATACTGCAAAGGAGGCAAACAAAGATTGGTTGTGCTCAACGACACCGATAAAAGAGAACTCACAGTTCCTGGTTTCAGAACCATTCAGAACGTCTCCGTCGACATTAAATGTGACAAAGGCGACCGTACTCGTTACCAATCCGATATCCTCACCTTCAATCAGGTATATATGCATACACAACCTTTATTTTTCTACAAATAATAAAGGATCAAATTGATTATAAACGAAGAAGAAGGTTAAAGTTCTACCGTAAATTCAATCAATTACTTGTATTATAGTGAGTATAATTCATGCAGATGTCGGAGTTTTTCAACCAAAGGTCGAGTGTGCCGGGGAAAATCCCATCAGGGCTGTTCAACGCTATGTTTGGATTCGACAGCGGTTCGTGGGCAAAGGATGCAGCAAACATCAAGCACTTGGCTCTTGATGGCTACTTCATCATATTCTTCAATGTTCATATTGATAGATACCCTCTTGTTGTCGCCGACGAAGTCCGTGATTCTGTTCCATCCACCTGGGATCCTCCTGCCCTTGCAAGGTGTGTATATATGCTTACCATTATTTTATTTTTCATATATAATGAAATTTTAATTTAAGTTAAGATAAATCTAATAAATTGATATCGAACTAGTCATTTACGAAAATCAAACATAAGGCCTCCTTGTTACATGTGAAGAGGAATAATACAAGATTGTAGTACTATTAGTCATGCATCAGTAATTCAATTAAGATTGATGATATGAAATGTAGGTTTTTACTTGTAAGTTATTTTTCACCAAATGAAACGAATTTTGGAGGTTTTGGGTGCCTTCTAACTCTCCCACCATGCCAGACTTAATTACATCCCTGATTTTAACTTGAACATATATTATACAAAATTGTACGGAGCAACTGCAACTTTATCTTATTGTATATGATAATAAAATAGAAAAAATAAAGGTAAAAGGATGGGTGGTTTCAAATAAGGTTCAGATATTCTTGAATTATTCAATTATACTTGGTTTTTTTACTCACAAATCTTATGAATTTATTTAGATGAAGATATTTTTTTTCCAAAAGCTCGGCTTTAATTTTCGTACCAAAAAAAAAAAAAACATGAAAATACAGGACCACTTTCTTTCAACTTTCTTTTTTGTTAGAAGCTAGCCATAACATTGTCAACTATGTTACTAATTAACGCGCTTTTATAAAGAAATCCCACGCCTTCCCCACTAATTATGCAAACTACGATGCCTATGATTTGTGCATTGTGATCTCGATGTTGTTTGGCAATCAATAAAATATATGTTGTGTATATACACACACACATAAAAAATAAGCAAATTGACGGCGAGAAGTATATATGCCATTATTGGAACTTACAATACTGTCTGACCTACTGACTGGATTTTCCTTGGTTTTGGCCATTCATTCACATGCATGCATGATTGATTTCTGTTTTCTTTGGATAAAATAAATATTTAATAGAATTTGACTTAGTCAAGTTGGTTAGAATAGTTTTCGTTCAAGTTCAACACTTTATTTCTTTTGTGAATTAAATGTAAATTATTTTATATGACTTGTTTGGAAGTGCTTTTAAAAGTTTTGATAAATGTAAATTATCTTATATCAACTTGAATTTTTACTAAGAATTTATTTCAAATATATTTTTATCAAAACTTTTTTCTTTCATTTTAAAATCATTTCCAAACAAACCTTTTCCTGTCAACATTTCTAGCCGCATTGAGATTTGAAAACCTAGTTTATACTAAAAGTGTGTGTACATGTAATGTCTCCCATGGGGCTTGAAAAATAGTAAAAGTCACATGATTGGGCGGTTCTCTATTATGGCTGATTTTCCATTGTGGACCGTTCTTATTTGGACTGACCAATTCTTTGGTTTTGGAATATTTGTCTGTCTTGGTACACATGTACTGGGACGTTACTTACCCGACAAAGAATTTCACTATTTTAGGATCGTTATAGTCCGGCTGCTGTTCACCGAAGTTTTTACTTTTGTCGATCGTCTCTTTATAGATCATTTCACTACACAAAATCTAGTTTACCAATTCCCCTCAAGGGGAGCTCCAACTTAGCGTTCTGCTCAATTTAATTTGTCTAAAACTTTTATCTTTAAATACCAGACAACCATTTTGCTCTTATTTGACATTAATTGTGTGCACATTTGAAGATTCATTGAGAAATATGGCACTCACATCGTCGTGGGATTGAGTGTTGGGGGCGAGGATGTTGTCTTAGTAAAGCAAGATAAATCTTCAAACATGCAGCCATCGGACCTCAAAAATCACTTGAATGAGCTTGGAGATCAGCATTTTACAGGGGCATGCAGTTTCTCCCCATCACACTCCAAATCCAAAGACCAAAAACACAAGGTATATAAATGTATAGAAAAGTTTTTTAACGTGACAGTGTCACTGACATATGATGTACCTAACGCCCGTATTATATGAATAAATATAACATGATAATTGAGTAAACATTTGTCACATCACCAACAAATTAAATATATATGTTACTCGCTTACTATATATAGTTTTAATCCTCATAATATTTGAGCCATGATAATATTTACACATGATTTAACTACAGGCACCACAGACATTCAGTGTCTTTCATGATCCCCAGTTGGCCATTAATGGCTTCTCAACCACCAACACAAAAGATGTATGTAGGTTCTACTATATATTGCACTACTAATATGGATATATACTACTTTTAATGAAAGGAGCATGCATTAGGGAAAATTAATCAGTCAATTAAAAGATTAATTAACAGTAGTTGTCATGATGACGTGGCAGATGAATTTTGCAGGGTATTAGTGTGATATTCCATAAAAAAGGAGGGGATCCGCTGGCCAGCAGCCACTACGAGTGGCTTCTCACAGCTCCATCAACGCCGGAGGCGATTCAGTTTAGTTTCGTTCCGATCACTTCTCTCCTCAAAGATGTGCCAGGCAAGGGTCTCCTGTCGCATGCCATCAACCTCTATCTTCGATGTAAGTTCAATTTATTTGTAATGCCTTTCACATTCTTAACTAGTTTTCATTACATGAGTTAATCCAGTTAGTTAACGCACTATGCCCGCTACACTCCACCATATTCAATTCCCCTTTTCTGTTAATTAGAGTAATTCATAACGTCGCTTAATTTATCTTTTAAATTTTGTGTGTGTTACGTGCAGACAAGCCTCCAATAGATGATCTGCAGTACTTTTTGGACTTTCAAACCCACAAACTTTGGGCTCCTGTTCTCAATGAGCTAGCTCTAGGCCCAGTCTCCAATAGGACGACTCAGTCCCCTGCAATCCACGTCAGCTTGATGGGCCCTAAACTGCATGTAAACACGGCACAAGTTAGGGTTGCAAATAGGCCTGTTACGGGGATGCGCTTGTATCTTGAGGGCAGGAAAGCCAACAGGTACTAGTACTTCTGCACGAAATTCAATTAATTATCACGTACTGCACATAGAAATGAGAGGATCCTCACCGGATCCTCGCATTCTATCCGTTTATCGTACAATATGTGGTCAATTTTTGTTAGATATTATTTGTGTTTAATTTTACGATGAACGGATAAGATATGAAGATCCCTGAGATCCTTACAAATAGGATCCGGATGAGATCCAAATCCCCAAAAATGGGATAGAAAGGGTTGACAAGTGTCAAAATCCAATACAGTGATAAACTGCATTTGTTGATCACGGTGAGAAACCCTAATAGTACAACGTTATCATGCTATGTACATAATGATGAAAAATGCCTTATTGTTACCTGATCTCAGGCTAGCCGTCCACCTCCAACATCTATCAAACACACCATTCATGTTGCAAAACAAGATAGATGACACACCAACATGGCGAGGATCGGATGAAATTGCCGACGACCGCTACTTTGAAGCCATAAACCGGAAAAAGATTTCCCATGTGTGCACCGCACCGGTAAAATACGACCCTAAATGGATGTCCTCCAAGAAAGACGCGTCCTTCATAGTGTCCGGGGTCCAGCTTGTTGTAAAGAAGCATGACAGAAAGAATGTCCTCCATCTTCGGCTATTGTTCTCCAAAGTCTCAGATCATTTCGTTGTCCAATCAAATTGGACCGAACCACCGTCGGAACATTCCCAAAAGTCGTCATCGTCCGGTCTCTTCAGTGCCATAAGTACATCGATTTCGGGGAGTAATTGGTCGAAAGATAGAGTACTGCCCGATGATGATCGAGTGATTGTGGATTCGAGTGTGTTCCCGACAGGGCCTCCGGTGCCGCTGCAGTTACAGAAGTTTGTGAAGTACGTGGACATGTCACATCTGTGTAGGGGCCCACAAGACGGTCCAGGGTATTGGTTGGTCACTGGAGCTAGGCTCAACTTAGTGAAGGGGAAGATAAGCTTGCAAGTCAAGTTCTCTTTGTTAAACTTATGTTCACCATCACCAACAGTCTCCCTCCGAGATTTGATGTACAACGTTGTGGATTTGGAAGCATAATTTTTTTAATTCTTTGGTAAACTGTAGCACAAAAGCTAGCTAGCTTATGCTCCGAGTTTGTTGCTCTAAAAATGTACAGAGTGTAGAGTAATACTTGGAGAGAGTTTTATTTTACAAGGTTCTAGATATAGGAAATTAGTCTAATCCTTGAATAAGATCAACTTTTGATCCACTTTACATGCATCATGCATATTCCACGTCATTTTTACCCATTTTACATTGATTTTATGGTTTACTTTCTTCCAATTCTATCATTGTGAACAATAATTGTTTTTATGACAGATGTTGCAAATTTTATTACTCATTTGAAATTCAAATATTTGCATTTAATTTATTACTCATTTGAGAAATTTTGTAGAATTTATTACTCATTTGATATAAGGTGATGATCATCTCTCTTTCCCTCTCACTCTCGATCCCTCTCTCACTCTCTCCCTCTCTCCCTCCTACAAGACAGCCACTCATACTGCTCCACGTTGAGTCAGTGACCACCACCCAAAGGCTCACATTATCTCCATAAACTCCCTTTCAGTCTCTGAAATAAAAACTTGGACTTCATGAATTTTGATTTTGCATCTTCTAGTTTGAATTGCCTCAAAAAATTCTATTAATCTGAATGAAACTTTCCATTTGGTGATTGTTATACCCAAATATATGAAGCATTTTTTTCCATTTTTCACAACAATAGTGATCTCAACAAGAAGCCTTTTTCGTATAGCTACATTATACTTTTGAGAACTATACATGTACATACATTTTGGTACATATACTTCATACAATATTTCGATATATATGTTTTGGTACATATGTTTCGGTACGCATGCTTCGGTACATATATTTCAGTACACATGCTTCGGTACATATATTTTGGTACATATGTTTAGGTACTATATTTCAGTACATTTATATACTTCTGTACATATACTTCGTTACACATACTTTGATACACATATTTAGGTACAATCATTTTATAATTGTTTGGTATATACTCTTTACTTTGCAACTTGCATATTTATGTATTTTGCATTTTTTTCTTAACGTTTCATTAATATTTTTTAGTTATGGTTTTCCATTCAGGTGCATTTATTAGCAGAGGAAGTCAAGGATGATGGCAAAAAATTTGGATCAAATAAATCAAAATTTTAGTTTGACAAAAAAAGTCAAATATTTAATATGGGCACTTTGGGAATGAAAAAAATGAATTTAAGTATCTAATGATAATTAATTATGAATTTAAATATAAATTCTTATGTGGATATCTAGTCAAAGGACTATAATTAATATTTGATCTTACATTAGGTTTTAATTGAATTTCAATCTTATCAAAGGATTAATATTCAATTGCCCCTTTACTTAGTAAATTAGAGTGCATATACATACATCAAGTATGATCCCCCACACTACGACACCCAACCCACCTGCCCACGACCGTGTCCATATAATAGGCACTATCTATTCTGCCATATAATTGCAAAGCTAGAGCTACAACGAATCTTGTCTCCAACTTTAATTATATTACTCCGTTAATAATTTAATAATTTAATCCTGAGATTAGTGCTTCAAGCTTTCAATATGTTAAGCTTTAGAAAGGGCAAACTGAGATTAGTGCTTCAAGCTTTCAATATGTTAAGCTGTCAATAGCCTGTAAAAAATGGAGAATGGCGCAAGGGCAAACTGAGATTAGTGCTTCAAGCTTTAGAAAGTTGTCAGGTTGTCATGTCGTTTTATGTTAAGCTCCTGTAATATATATAAATATAGCATGGTCCATAACCCTAGCTAGCCAGCTCTTAATCTCACTCTCACAAAATTGTCAATATATTTAAGGATGATGATCGTCTATCTGGCCACATTTATTTTTATGCTAATCGTACACTTAATTTGTTTAAAATACTTACTAATTAACGAAACCCAACAAACCCTGAAAGTGGTCCTCGATCAGCTGAACATTTCAAATATACATGTATATATTCTATGTATAGCTAGCGCCTTCCCTTTAACCTGCGGTATTATCATCGATCCTTTTTAATAAAAACCAAAAATACAAAGACAAAATAAACCAATAGTTAACAAGTACGTAAGTATACATATATATGATATATATATATATATATATATATATATATATATATTATACATAGGTGTATTATAATTTATAACTCCTATATCTTGACATTTAGATTCTCTTAATTTACAAAGTCTTCAGCAGCATCTTTTGACGCAATGCTCACGTGTATATATACCCGCATGGTACGGACATATAAATAAATAATAATAAACATGAATTTTTTTTCACGAACAATCTTGAAATTTGAAGTGATAATACAATTAACTTGGCATAATTATGTTTATGTTAACGTATATGCTGGGTTGCATATATATATATGTCATATATGCGGTTCATTACATGACCAAAATGCACGCTTTCAATATGAAAAGACGGCAAAAAATAGAAAAAGAAAAAGGTTCGGAGAAAGTCAAGATTCATTAATTTAAAAGCAAATTCTTGACAAAGATTTTGCACAGAATTACAAATGCTATATAGATTACATGTAATTGTTTAAGCTAGGAAATGATATATGCTGATCAGTGTTCATATACATAGAGTTTAGTGCTTCTGCATGACCCAAAAAAAAAAAAAAAAAAACACTCAAATATTATTCAAGTGTATTTATCTTTCTAAATATAAAAAGTTCGGACTTTAGAATACAAATGAAAATTTTAAAATGTCAATAACAATTTTCTTTATATATATTTGACTTATTTTCCCAGTTTACTTAAGAGTGATTGAAATAACAGATCAAGGTCTTTGTAATTAATATAAGGCTGTGGTGGTACCAACACATCGCATGAGCATTTGTTCCCCTTGGTCCTTGAGTTGTTCTATATAATCCCACGCCTACTAATCTCATTCTTCACAAATCAAATCTACTTGCCTCTATAAGCTTCTAATTATATGGCAGAAGGGGACCGAACGATGTTGTCGGGTTCAGCTGATCCCATGAATCTCAACGGAGATCATGAAAATAGAGCGAAACCGGTGACAGGTCCGCTGCCTATGAACGGCGGAAATGGCACTTACAGCTACTCCAAGAACTCCTCCTACCAGGTATAAATCCCATGATTTAATATGTATTTAGTTTTTTTTGTTTGTTTGTAAATATATATCATGCATATCATGGATGCATGAAACGGTAGCTATGTAATGCATGACCTCAACTTTACCGGATGAAGAGCAGCAGCCATGGCTGCTGCGCTGTGCAAAACTGAAGGAGGAAGAAGAAAGCTTTTTATTTTTAAATGACTTAGCCAAAACGACGTTGTTTTGAACCGAGTCATTAAAAGAATTTTAAAACCCATGTGAGAGCCTTCACGTGATAGCACTCACCATCTTTTATTAAAAAGTCGAACAATTTGAAATTTAATAAAAACCCATGGCTTTTCATTAGTCTGCTTTCAATCAAATTCAACTTTATCAAATATAATATACCTAATTGCCTGACGCTCCTATTGCTCACGCCACCCAAACCAACGAAGGCCATCAACATATTTAGTTTTTTATTTTTTTTAAGAACACTAATTAAAAACAAAAGGCTGAACAGTGAATACCTATATGTAAGGGTCTTTCATAATGGTTTTTGGTAAGGGTTTTTGATAAAAAGGCAAACAATCACACACTAACGGGTTTTAAACTAAGTTCAGCCTTATTCATTGTTAATTTCTTAGGATTTTTTCATATATATTTTAGTGTTAGTTCATACATATTTATTGTTCATTCGTTAGGATTTTCTGATATTTCTTGGATTATGTTACAATGTTTTTTTTTTCTTTTTTCTTTTTTTGTCGAAGATTGTGTTACAGTGTTAGTTCATACATATTTTTTTGTCGAAGTTGTAGTTTGCTATTTATTTTTCAATGTTATTTTTCGTTTTTGTTTTTCTGGAGCTTTTACATTAGGACCACCCTATTTATTTTTCAATTCTATGGTAGATGATCATTTAAATTTTGTTGTTGCACTTTAAAGTCGAACGGCGAATGATCACAATTTTCTTAGAACATGAGGTCAAGGAGAATAGGAGTTTATATATACATGCATGATATATAGTTTCAGTTTTGGTTTTCATTTGTTGCCGAGACCGTATGGCGCCCATATATATATTTGCTACCTACAAGCCTAGCTAGCTAACTCCTTGCCCTACGATCTTGCCTTTTGTTTTTTTCCTTACATTCTTAGAATACCAGGGAATAAAGGGCAAAAGAACAATTCTGTACTTTGGAGTTTTACTTTTTTTGTTTTCTTTCTTTTTTTTCATAAATTTTGACAATATAATCAGCTCCATCCAATTTCATATCGGGTTCTCCATTAACATCCGAATATGTGTTTTAAAATTAACAATTAGACATTGGTTTCTTTCCTATAAAGATTGGATTCACCTCCACTGTTAACGTATTGATTTATTAGAAGGCTGGACAGACAAATAACAAAGAGGAACTAATTCGTATCCTTTGGTTTTGTATTTTTTAGAATTAGTACTATTTCAGATACGAGCTTAACCATGTTGGTTTATAGAGCAGTGTGCTTCTCTTATGCAGTCTAGTTTAAATCATTCTCCTCATAATTTAGATGAATTTAACGTAAAATTTCACATTAGGTTAATGATACCATTAATTTTGCAGAAAGAATCCGCTGATCTTGAGAAGGGAAAAATCATTGAGGAAATTGAGCAGAAGCTTGATATGAAAAAACTCTCATCTTTTTCAAACATCATTTGTCTAGCAGACTTGGGATGTTCCACTGGACCAAACACTTTCATGATAATTCAAGATATACTAGAAGCCATGCAACGCAAACATCGATCCCAATTATCCCAATCATGTCCCAAAGATGATCAACACTCTGATGATCATCAAATGCCTGAATTTCAAGTCTTTTTTAACGACCTAGAGGCGAATGACTTCAATACCCTCTTCACCTCTCTCCCACAAGACAGGAAATACTTTGCAGCCGGCGTGTCCGGTTCTTTCCATCGCCGTTTGTTTCCCGAGTCGTCTATCCACTTTGTACATACCTCATCTTCTCTTCATTGGATCTCCAAGTCGCCTGAAGTATTGCAAAACAAGGACTCTCCGGCGTGGAACAAGGGCAGGATTCACTACACAAGTGCCCCGGATGAAGTGGTTGATGCTTATGCGTCGCAGTTTGCCGAGGACATGAAGAACTTTTTGAATGTTAGGGCCAAAGAGCTTGTGCCTGGAGGAATGATGGTTATGATCTTGTCTGGAGTCCCCAAAGGGATGCCTCATTCTGAAATCCCAGCGGGTATGTTGTACAATTGTATATCGTCTAGCCTCATGGATATGGCAAAAGAGGTAAATCGATGATTCATTATTTATAAGCTCCTATAGTTTACACTGAAAGTATTAAAATAACTTTGGTGTGTGTTAAAGGATATCACAAATAGACAAAAACAATGAAAGTAGATTTTCACATGCTGAGGCTCTAAAAAGTGAAGAGAGGCCAATAAGTGTTTTTACTGGAAAATATACGTTGATAGACATTTTTACTGAAATATCCGTTTATTATTTATTTAGTGTTCTCTAATAAAAAAAAAAGTTATTATTTTTAATGTTTGAAGCAGAACCATATATTTTCCTTCTCTAATTTTTTTCCTCAAAGAGGTGTTTTGGAAAATAAAATAATTGTTGGCCCACAAGCATAATAAAAAGAATAACATAATTATACACAGTTAAAATAGAGATGACTAGAAAAGAACAATTGCATAAATTACTGTTGGAATATGTTGCATTTCCTTTTCTTCCACAGGGAATAATTGAAGAAAGTGAAGTGGATTCCTTCAACTTGCCATATTATGCAGCCTCGTTAGAGGAGATGAAGAAGATAGTAGAGAAAAATGGGTGTTTTAAGATAGAGAGAATGGAGTCGTCAAACCCAGCAGCATGGCTGAAAGGTCGTCCAGTTGACATACCAACTTTGGTGAAACATGTAAGGGCTGCAGTGGAGGGGATGTTTGCCAGACACTTTGGAAGTGAGGTCATCGATGAAATGTTCGGAAGAGTCACCGATAAACTTCTAGACATTTCGGACCTCGTAAACTCACGACGCGACGAGAAAAGTCAGTTGCTTGCTGTTCTCAAACGCAAATGATTCTGACTAAATCTGGAACATTGTTTGTTCATCTTCTTATTCAAGAAAATAAAAGGGAGCAAAAGGAGAGAGATTGGAATTCATCACCAAACGTAAATGCTAGTGTGTACTTGATAAAGCCTTATCCCAATTATCGTCAAGATACTTTTATTTATTTATTTTTCTTTTGTTGGTTTACATAAACCATCATTACAACAACAAACTCTGATTCCACTAAATTATGTACAACAACATGATAATTCAAGAATTTCAAACTAACCGTCATTATAGAATTTTCTATTTTTTAATCGTCACTAAAATTCAAATCAACTCTTTAGGAAAAAAAAATTAAAATTGAGCATAGCCACATGATCCAAGAGTAATAGCTCCATTGTGACATCGTGATCCAATTCTATAGTTGGTGCTGGGGTATAATCCATATGTTGGATTTGTCTCTCAGGAATCAATTCTTGGTCCAACAGAGAGAGTCGATATCTCCATCAAGATCACTTCCTGAACATTCATTCGGATGAGTTTAATCATGGAACCCAAATGCAGAACCAGTTTTACATGTGAGCTAATACTGAGAGTTTAATATGTTTAGTTTCCTTCAATATCTGTACCTAAATAAAGTAGCAAGGGTAGTGAAAAAAATTGCATGTCTTATGAAATATACTATTGTGTAAAAGTTTTCCCATAATTTGATTGATTTACATTTAGACATAATGCAATTTTTCATCCAATCCTTTAAAGACTCCTTTATTGAAATTCGATGAGAAAAAAGAAGGTTGAAATAACATTTTATACTTATTTTCAATGTTGTATGAGAAATGTGTAACTGTTTTAGATAGAAGGAGCATAAAAATTTATGATTTTACCATTGAAATGCTTTGGGAATGGATATTTTATAAATTACTTCACAAAGCATCAATTTACAAAGCATTTCATAAATTGCGAGAGACTTTCCATAAAATATCAATTCACAAAGCAATTCATACATTGCAAAAAACTTGAAACTCCAATAATTACAAGCATTTATCCTTACATATGATATCTTACGCTATCGCATACTTGCATCTTAATAAACGTTCTATCAAGAAAAGTACAACGAGCTTTCAAACCAACTTTCGAGAGTGGCCATTATTATATTATACAATAAGCACTCAATTTTTACCATCATCATAAGCAATTTACGAGCTTAACCCATCACCAAGAAACAAACATAAAAAACTTCCAACTTTCTCAACTCAACTGCAACCCATCCCAGAATTGGCGTTCTAGAGATGACATGTGTAGAGACCTTCTCATACTTGCTTTATCCTTTTTGATGAGGACGAGCTTGTCATAAACGCACCATGGAAAGCTGATGAAATGGTCACGATTCAGCCCCTCGTTGTATGTACCAAAATAATCAGGATGATATGTGACATGGTACCAAGCTGAAGCTTTTGCATATACATCATCACCTCCGGAATCCAAACCAGTTCCCTTCTCATTGAACCACGCCCTAGCTTCCTTCCTCAACGATCTCACAGCCACGTTTATAGAATCTGCATCCCGCCTCTTAGCGAAAGATTTTGACATTCTCATAACACTCCCACTAAGTATTTCAGCCTCAGTCCTGATCCCATAATACTCCATCAGATTTCCCAACTTGTAATCATAATTGCCCTTGTAATAGATAGCATCTTCAATGTAATCCTCAAAGCCATCAACTTCCATGTCAGGGTCGTATGACTGCTTCGCCACTTCACGAGTGAAGGATGTGATAGAGCTTTCATGAGGCGCAATGTCCTTCACCTCATGAAAAAGAGCTCCAATTACATTGGATGACTGATAGGTGGGTTTGTCAAGTTTTTCCATGAAATCTGGATATTCCTTGGCATATAACTGTGGAGGTATTACAGCCGGCACACCAGTTTTTGGAAAGTCAACGGCAATTGAAAATAGCTTTGCAAGCTCTTTACATTCTGCGCTCATTGCTTTTAAGGGATCTTTGTCTGCAAACACAGTGTGGGCATTGGCAATTATGCCCAAGCTATCATTGACCATGTAGTTCACAAAATATTCTTCAACTTCCTGCACCAAAAGAAATTGAAGATCAAGTATACTGGGTTTTGTTTCTTACGAAAACTGCCTTGTATGGCATGAGACAAATGAAAAGGAAAATGAATCGAAGCGTTAGAATCACTGAAGTGCAAATACATCAAAATAAATTAAAATTAAGTTTCTTCTTCAAGCAAACATCAAAGTCAAACAAAACAAAAGAACATCAAAGCTATCATCAAGACATTTTTTCCTTTTGTGGGTCAAGAGAAACGATCAAATTCAATACTCGAAAAACACCACTAGAAGAAGTATTATGTTCAGTGCTATACTACGATGTACCAGCAACGGAAAAGAATGAGACCAGGAGCGAGAGAGTCAAAATTTGGATTGGGTATCTTATTACAATGTGAAAAAAAAGAACTCCAATTACTTACTGAAGAAATTCCAAGTTTTGTACAGCAACATGATATGATGATAACTCAAGAATTTCGTATTTAGTACTTGAATTTTAAAATTCAAGTCAATTCTCAACATGAAAAGTTAGCAAAGGCACGTAGCCCCCCGGGCAATGCCACTTAGTCGGTTGCTTATTGACGAGTATTACCTCAATAGTGACATCATGATCCAATTCTATAGTTGGTGCTGGGGTGTAATCCATGGGTGTGATTTGCTTCCAAGGAATTAGTTCTTCGTCCCAACAGACATAGTAGATATCTCCATCAAGATCACTTCCCGAACATTCATTTGGATGAGGCCTAACAATATAAACAATATTTCAATCATTAAGTAATGTTTATGAGAAAGTTTTTGAACTCGATTATGCAGAAAAACCAAGGAAAAGTAGAACTTTGTATGCAACTTAAGAATTTTTAAGAAATAGCAACTACAGAGGAAACCAAGTCCAAATTTTGAAACAGATGTTTGTACAAATAAAATGAAAAGCCGTACTGGTTTATCAACAGCAGAAAAAATATCGACAGAAATTGCATTCGATGGACTCAAGTACATAATGGTTATATGCATGTTAACTGGAAGATGTGATGATAATGATTTTTTCAATCCAAATCAGTGTTCTTGATTTTTACATTATATAATCTACTGCAAACACATAAAGACACAGAATGGATATTTTGGACTAAATTGATTTACTCATGATGCATTACACCTTCTTACCTTGGTCCTTTTTGTGGAAAAACAACACAATCAACCATATGGTACAACTCTGGCACATCCACAGCCTTTAAAACACGTACATCGCCAGGGTGCAAACAAGGGTTCTTCGCAACAACCACCTCCCCCTCAATAATTAATGGCGGGTTTGATGCACTTACAGCATGCCTGTTACCAGAGAATTGCACAAACACCTCACCATATTCCAATGTTCTGGTTTCATCTAGACATCCCATCATTGCTCGTCCATCTGGAATAAAGATTCTTGTTTTCGTCCGCAACTCTAGCAATTTTGATGCCCGAAATGTTTGCAGCATCATTGAAATGAATGGTTCAACATCAGGTTTATAACCACATAATAGCAATTCCTTCAAGCAGTTGGTAGTCTCCCCTGCAGACATCAAATCCAGAGCCTCTTGTGCTTTTAGTGGGTCAGTCAATATAGCATTCAATTGTCGTACAGCTGCCCTTTGTTTTTTCATGAAAGCATGATCTGGAACCCCAAGGGTGGATAAAAGAGTTATCAACTGGCGGTTCAGAAAACAAGGTTGAATCTTGCTACATGCTAAAACATCTAACTTTGTGTTTTCTGATTCATACTTGGACATGCTCCTCCTCAATGATAATTTCATTGATGAAGTTGGATCAACGGCCACCACACCTTTGTACCCACCATATCGAATCTGAAAGGCAGATGGAGTCCCATTAAAGCCACATTTTGAGGCCACTTTCTTAGCAAAATCAGCAGATATTTTCCCAATCCCATCGGAGAAGACGTATTTATTGTTTACTACATCGGGAATAACTTCCATTTCATGTTTTTTAACATTTAAAGTTTCAGTGGACGAACCAAAAGATTGACCCAACCTGGCAGCATATTTTGCCACATTTTTTATATGACGAAAATCCCCCATCCAGTCTCTTATATCCGCTGCAGTAAGTCCCTGTCTTGAAGCAAACATCCACATAGAATTCTCTCGCAATTGACTTGATGAGAATGCGAGAAACTCGAATTTCTTTTCACCAATTACTATGCCATTTCTGAGAATAAAAAGAATCCGCTTGTAGATGTCAGTTTTCCCATCCTCATAGGCAGCAGAAGTACGTGGAAGCAGATCAGCAGAATAAACTCGATCCATCTCCTCGTCAACAAAGGAAACACGAATGAAGTTATCAATATCATCTGGATAATTGCGTAGTACACGATTTGAGACATTGACCTCAGGACCAGAAGAAAATACACGACATGGTGTAATTTGGACCCTGCGTACATATACCAACCCAGAATCTAAGGATATGACAGATGACTGTGGACGTCTTTTTGAAGTGAGGTACTTCCTGTACTGCTCATTAAGCCACACTGAAGGTTTATAGCAGGCCTCTTTCGAATTATATAATTTATCCAGGGCATACTCTATACATGCACGATCAAATCTGTGCGGATCAACCATCTTATAAAATATATCATCAAGTGTTGGCCCTGAAAGATACCCAAACTGAAGCAGAGAATGTACTTTAAACAAGATATCATATGGCACATACACATTGACATCTCGAGGAGGACAAACCATGGGACCCAGACTTGGGTTGCAAGAATAAGGGGGACCAACCTCCAAGACAAGGTTACCTTCAATCTCTTCATACCCAGGAAAGTTTTCCCGAAAATCTGGAAGTTGGAGACTATGAGGAAGCTCCAAGCTTAATGCAAAAGACTGCCCAATAGCACGAGATGGAGTGAAATCAGTTGTCCGGACCCACTGGTCATCACAGTCCATGGAATAGTTCAGAATAAGATCATCATATGCTTGTCCTGAAGAGCGTATGACCTTCTTAGAAATCCGAGGTGCTCCGTACATCTGATAATTGGAGACAAATCATCAAACTTTTCAAGATTACTAATTCATAAAAGAGAACATTTAATTTTTCGCCAACTGCCGTAGCCAGCATGAAATGATTCAAATACATGGCAATGAGGACCAAAACATTCTTTGACAACAGTGAAACGAATCTGTAATGTCATCCTTTGATAAAAGGGGTTATTTTCAATTTCTAGCACAATAAACTTGTACGATGTTAATAAAAATATTCCATTCATATAGATATTCTCAAATATACCGAATTTTATCCACTTCCCTCAACACCTCAAATTGTAGAAACTGCAAACTTTTAAATTCCATCAAACGAAAAAAATTGATTTTTGCTCAAATCCAGACATGGATTACCATGTTAACCCTTAAAGTGAACAACCCTCAATTCTCTAGACTGGTGATTTGACACTCACCAATTTGCTAGAAATGGGAAAACAGAAAAAGGTCACACATATTTAGAAGCAGAACAAGGATTAGGAGAAGAAAATCATTTGAATTTAACTGCTGATTGAAAATAGGTGAGGAACCTGAATCAGAAGATGCTTAGCAGCACAACCGCGTGGACGATGCAACTCAATCTGCCAGATGTTTTCATAGGAAAGTGCCAGCATATACTCCAGAGCGTCATATTTCAGACGACAAACTAGTTTCCGCAATCCAATCCCAAAATCCACTGAAACATTGTTCTTATTCCAGAAACTAAATAGCTTATTTGTTGCGATCTTGCAGCCAAAATCCAGCTTTATGTTTTCAAAGGTATGCAAAGAGACTCTTGGCTTTGGTACGATATCCTGATCCAGCTTCCAAGAATTCAGATAGGAAATGCCATAGTACAAGTTTCTAGCATTGGCCATGTTGTGAATAAGTTCTGCATTTTTGGTGGTGTCAAACTGAACAGTAGCATAATATCTTCCTCCACTCTTGGCTTTTCTTAATCTCACAGCATAGACAGATCCTTTTCCTGTTTCTTTCTCCAGCAACCGCACAACTGCTTCTGCAGTCACACCGGAAGGGAATCCATGCAACCTTATCGTCCTACTCATCTCTTATCATGTGAATTTGTTCACTGTATTTACGCTGCCAAACAATCCATATGAGTAAAATGTACTTGTATGGTTTTATTGAAATTCTGAAATTAAGGGCTCATTTGGGAGTGCTTTTTAAATGACTAAAAGCGCATTTGGGGAAAATGTTTTTGGGCTCCAAAAGCACTTAAACTGCTTCCTACGAGAACCAGTGCTTCTTGTAGGAAGCACTTCAAATGCTCTTCCACCAGTAATGTGCTTGTTTTAGGAAGCAGTACTTCAAGTCTTTTTCCAGAATTCACCTGCATTTTTACTAAAGGTTGGTTCCAAAAATATTTTTTCACAAAACGCTTTCTGCTATTTTAAAACAATAGCAGTTCCAACCGAAAACCAGAAAGTCTCAATGAATCCAAGAAAATAAATTGATATTATTAAGCTAAGAACAATTATGAACATCATAAACCAAAGCCACCCAAATGCAAAACATGCAACAACCTAACATGTATATGATTATTTTTAGAGGATCAACAATCAGAAAGAACACGATGATAATTCTGCTCTACAAAACAGATGCAAAACAACCAAAAAGGAGAGGCCTTTTTTTTATGCAATTGCAGTTGAGAGCAAAAGTGCTTCCTACGAGAAGTTTAAGTGTTTTTCCATGATTCACTTGCATTTTTACTAAAGATTGGTCCCAAAAACATTTTTTCACAAAAAAAAAAACGCTCTCAGCTACTTTAAAAGCAGTTCAAACGAGCCCTAAGAACCAGAAAGTCTGGATGAATCCAAGAAAAGTTAAGCTAAGAACAAATATGAACCTCATAACCCAAAGCCACCCAAAAGCAAAACATGTAACAACCTAGCAAGTATATGATTATTTTTTAGAGGATCAGATCAACAATCAGAAAGAACAAGATGATAATTCTGCTATACAAAAAAGATGCAAAACAACCAAAAAAAGAGAGGCCTTTTGCTATGCAATTGCAGTTGAGAGCAAAAGTAAAGATTTTTCACTGAACAAAACTAAGCACAAAATACCCAATACATCCAAAATTATCACAAATCAGAACAAAATAAATCTGGACAAATACCCCAATGAATGTCCCAATGATGCAGGAAGAGTAAGGGACACAGATTTATCAGAGGGAGAAACCCAAAGAGAAAATTACACAGGCAAAAATACTAGCTGCATAAAAACTTGATCGAACAAAACTAATCAATCACACAACAACAAAAACTACAGAGAAACCCAGAAACTGTAGAGACAATTAACTCACATTGTTCCAACGATGCAGGAAGGAAACGAGGCGATCAGAGAAAATCCAAACGAAAAGCAACGGAACCAGAAGAGAGGGGAGAAGTATACCTTAAGTCTCAAGTCTGACCAGAGTAAAATACCAACTTCACCAAAAAAGTAAAGCAGGAAGTGGGCTCGAAGCAGAAGAGAGAGAGAGAGAGACTTACTGTTGGTTGTCAATACCAATCTCACACCCTCAGTCCTCACTCGCCACTACTTCCTTGTTCCTTCCATATCAGCGGCAATAATTGTTTATCCTTAAAAAGTATTATGATGATGACGTGTGCAGCTGACGTTGGAGTTACCTATGCCATTGGCCATTGCCACGAAGGAACCTACAGGACCAGGATCCTCTGCATTTTTTATAGGTGTAATACTATGCAAGCGTCTTAGTATCCACCGTTCAGAAAAATTCAAAGGTTAATATCCGTCGATTTTATCTAATGATGGAGTTAAAATGCTACTCAAACAAGTAAGTGACTTTTTACCAAAATGGTGTGAGCTCTTGCATGAAGGTTTGAGTTCAATCTCGTCAATGATTAATTTAACAACTAATCTAACAAAATTTATCATTTGATCTCAAAAAAAAAAAAAAAAAAATCAATTTTACTTTTACTGTTTAATTCTGCTTTTTTAGGCGAATAATGTAATTCATGAGGGGTCCCGTCTAAGACTCTCGAAGCAATGATTCTTGTCGTTTTGTGCATACTTTTTCTATGTTTTGGAGTGGTAGATTGACTAGACGACAGAAAATGAACTTGGATGGACTGTAACATAATCATATTTTATGGAACTGGATCCTTGTAAATTGAGGCTCCTGATCAAATAATCTGGACCGTTGAAATTTGATCAAACGGTTACAATTATTATAACTTTTAGAAAGGCCTCCTATTTATAGTCGTTTGATCAAATTTCAACGGCCCGAATCCCTTAGTCAAGAGGCTCAGTTTCAAAGGGTCCAGAGGGGATCCGGTTTCATATTTTATTGAGTAATTTTATCCCCACACTCATATTTATTTTCTCACACATTCTTTTTAACTTTCAATGGTCCGGTCGAATGTATTGAGGAATATTAATAACCAAAAATTAATAAGAGCACCTTAGATGAAAAAATAGATGTATGAATAGCACTAATCATTCTATTTTAGCAAGTTAGAAAATTTAATTTAGATCAATGAGTGAGTTATAATAGTTTGTCGAACGCAAGTTTTCTTAAAATAAATATCGTTAAACGGAATGATTAATGTTTTAATTATTAATGCATTTCCACGAACTCGTATTCTGCAAATGCATAATCTTTAGGTCGTTCGGTTTCTTTGTCCCGAGGAATGTGCATATCTACCACCCTCCTTGCCTGAATTAATATATCGTACAAAGCTCTATCTATGACTCGCTCCTCCAAATTACCTATGTAAACGCATCACCTGAATTTTGACTCATGTGGTGGATATGATGGCGGAACTCTAGCTAGCTCGAAACTAGCGACGTATTCTAATAGGAAACTACATCTTTCTTCCTCTTTAATGGTAGACAAATAAGGAAAAGGATCCTCGCATGATCTTTTTCCTGGAGATCACAGGGATCCTGTGATCGTGATAGTTCATCGTACATCGTGCGGTCAGGAATCATTTCAAAATTTAAAATTTAAAATTAAATATAAATAGTACCTAACAAAAACTGACCGCACAATGTATGATAAACGATTGTAATTGAGGAATTCTTAGAATCTTCAAAAAAAAGATCTGACGATGATCATTTTCCGATAAATAATATTAGTTCGTTGAGAATCAACTTTAACTTTACTTTTACCGTTTAAATTCTGTATTAATTTAGACTAGTATTTAGTCTCGTGGAACCACAGTTGGTGGTGGTGGTGGTGGTGGTGGTGGGGTGCCAGATACTTTTTCTTTTTGGCTCAAAGTGATGTGATAGACTGGTGACCTCAAAAAAAAAAGACGACATGCTGAACTTCCCCAGCAAGGACTTCCAAGGAGCAATTCTGTGTGCAGCTCCCCACTAGACGAGCAATATTGATGCGTTCTAATACAATAATAACAATTAGGTATCATGATAGCGTTCACCATGAAATATCTTACTTACACGTGGCGAATAATATTGATATACAATAGTGCTAGTTGAAATTATAGATGCATCGTTGAAGTATATAAGCGCACGGGAAGAGATTCGGTCCGGATCTCACCCATCAAAGGCCCAAAATCAAATTATTCGAGCCGTTAAAATTTGATCCAACAACTACAAACAGGAGATCCCTCTAAAAATTATAATAATTGTAGCTGTTTGATCAAATTTTAACTGCCCAGATCACTTAATCATGGGCTTTTGATGGGAGGGATTCGGACCGGATCTCTTTCCCATAATGAATTTGTTGATTTCGTATTTTGACAGAAGAAACTGGTTTCGGTAGTACTGCTTTGGTTTTTGACACCATGTATTTATATGAGAAAATAGTACTTCATGTTGTTTTCATGGTGATTTAATTAGAAATCAATTATGAAAAATGTAACTGTTTTAGGAAGACGACACATAAAAATTTATGATTTTGCGTTGAAATGCTTTGGAAATGGATATTTTATGAATTACTTCATAAAGCATCCATTTACAAAAGCATTCAAAATTGCAGGAGACTTTCCATAAAATATCCATTAACAAAGCAATTCATAGATTGCAAGAAACTTGAAGCTCAAATAATTACAAGCATTTATCCTTACATATTATATCTTATGCTATCGCATACTTGTATGTCAATAAACTTTCCATCAAGAAAAGTACAACGAGCTTTCAAACCAACTTTCAAGTGTCAGAAACAAAAAACTAAAGATCAATCCATTATTATATTATACAATAAGCAAAATGCACTCAATTTTTACCATCAGCATGAGCAATTTACGAGCTTACCCCATCACCAAGAAACAAACATCAAAACTTCCAACTTTCTCAACTCAAATGCAACCCATCCCAGAAATGGCGTTCTAGAGATATGCGCATACTTTCTTTATCCATTTTGATGCGGACGAGCTTGTCATAAACGCACCACGGAAAGCTGATGAAGTGGTCACGATTCAGCCCCGCGTTGTATGTACCAAAATAATCAGGATGATATGTGACATGGTACCAAGCTGAAGCTTTGGCATATACATCATCAGCTCCGGAATCTAAACCAGTTCCCTTCTCATTGAACCACGCCCTAGCTTCCTTCCTCAACGATCTCACAGCTACGTTTATAGAATCTGCATCCCGCCTCTTAGTGAAAGATTTTGACATTCTCATAACACTCCCACCAAGTATTTCAGCCTCTGTCTTGATCCCATAATACTCCATCAGATTTCCCAACTTGTAATCATAATTGCCCTTGTAATAGATAGCATCTTCAATGTAATCCTCAAAGCCATCAACTTCCATGTCAGGGTCGTATGACTGCTTCGCCA
Source organism: Cotoneaster glaucophyllus (assembly GCA_036320875.1). Lineage (NCBI taxonomy): Eukaryota > Viridiplantae > Streptophyta > Magnoliopsida > Rosales > Rosaceae > Cotoneaster > Cotoneaster glaucophyllus. The sequence goes on from JAVVNS010000100.1 coordinate 268,605, forward strand.
CTTGACAAGTGAAGGATGTGATACAGCTTTCACGAGGCGCAATGTCCTTCACCTCACGAAAAAGAGCTCCAATTACATTGGATGACTGATAGGTGGGTTTGTTAAGTGTTTCCATGAAATCTGGATATTCCTTAGCATATAACCGTGGAAGTATTACAGCCGGCACACCAGTTTTTGGAAAGTCCATGGCAATTGAAAATAGCTTTGCAAGCTCTATACATTCTTCGCTCATTGCTTTTAAGGGATCTTTGTCTGCAAACACAGTGTGGGCATTGGCAATTATGCCCAAGCTATCATTGACCATGTAGTTCACAAAATGTTCTTCAACTTCCTGCACCAAAAGAAAATGAAGATCAAGTATACTGGGTTTTGTTTCTTACGAAAATTGCCTTGAATGGCATGAGACAAAATAAAAGGAAAGTGAATCGAAGCGTAAGAATCAGTGAAGTACAAATACATCAAAACAAATTAAAATTAAGTTCCCCTTTCAAGCAAACATCAAAGTCAAACAAAACAAAAGAACATCAAAGCTATCATCAAGACAATTTTTCCTTTTGTGGGTCAAGAGAAACAATCAAATTCAATACTCCAAAAACACCACTAGAAGAAGTATTATGTTCGGTACTATACTACGATGTACCAGCAACAGAAAATAATGAGACCAGGAGCGAGAGAGTCAAAATTTGGATTGGGTATCTTAATTACAATGTGAAAAAAAGATCTCCAATTACTTATTGAAGAAATTCCAACATGAAAAGTTAATTCTCAACATGAAAAGTTAGCAAAGGCACGTAGCCCCCCGGGCGATGCCGCTTAGTAGGTTGCTTATTGAAGAGTAATACCTCAATTGTGACATCGTGATCCAATTCTATAGTTGGTGCTGGGGTGTAATCCATGGGTTTGATTTGCTTCCAAGGAATTAGTTCTTCGTCCCAACAGACAAAGTAGATATCTCCATCAAGATCACTTCCCGAACATTCATTTGGATGAGGCCTAACAATATAAACAATATGCCAATCATTAAGTAATGTTTATTAGAAAGTCTTTGGACTCGATTATGCAGAAAAACCAAGGAAAAGTATAACTTTGTAAGCAACTTCAGAATTTCTAAGAAATAGCAACTACAGAGGAAACCACTCTGAAGGTTTATAGCAGGTCTCTTTCAAATTACATAATTTATCTAGGGCATACTCTATACATGCACGATCAAATCTGCGCGGATCAACCATCTTATAAAATATAACATCAAGTGTTGGCCCTGAAAGATACCCAAGCTGAAGCAGAGAATGTACTTTAAACAAGATATCATATGGCACATTGACACCTCGAGGAGGAAAAACCATGGGACCCAGACTCGGGTTGCAAGAATAAGGGGGACCAACCTCCAAGACAAGGTTACCTTCAATCTCTTCATACCCAGGAAAGTTTTCTCGAAAATCTGGAAGTTGGAGGCTATGAGGAAGCTCCAAGCTTAATGCAAATGACTGCCCAATAGCACGTGATAGAGTGAAATCAGTAGTCCGAACCCATTGATCATCACAGTGCATGAAATAGTTCAGACTAAGATCTTCATATGCTTGTCCTGAAGAGCGCATGACTTTCTTAGAAATCCGAGGTGCTCCGTACATCTGATAATCGGAGACAAATTCATCAAACTTTTCAAAGATTACTAATTCATAAAAGAGAACATATAATTTTTAACCGACTGCAGTAGCGAGCATGAAATGATCCAAATACATGGCAATGAGGACCAAAACATGCTTTGACAATAGTGAAACGAATCTGTAATGTCATCCTTTAAGTGATAAAGGGGTTATTTTCAATTTATATCACAATAACCTTGCACGATGTTAATAAAAATATTCCATTCATATATACGTATATATGAATATTCTTTGACTAAAACTTTGTTGGTTTTCAATTTTTGATCCAAGTCCTTGAAATTAATGTGATAATTTATTTCTATGTACGTTACTATATTTTTTAAAATTAAAAATTGAAATTTATAGTTGTTTATATTAATGAGATTTTAAATAAAAAACCATAATTTGTAGGATTAAAAATATTAAAATATAAATATACTATTGTGTGTGTGTGTGTATAAACATGGGTGTGGATGCAAATTTTCTCCTCTTCGATCTTGGACGATTTTGCACCTACAAAATAATAAACACCTTAGGTTAAGGCCAAAAGCCTCACGCGCCCACGATGAATGGGGGGGGGGGCTTTGGCCGAAGAACCTCCGATGCCAAAGTTAGAATTAGAGAGAAAAAGCGTTTAGAGTGTTTTTGCCCAAGGATTGGAATTAGGTCTTTCGTGAGAAAATGGGGTAGTATTTATAGGAAAGGGGGGTGGCCGGCCATGCTAGGGTTTTTGGTGTGAGATCTAGGATTAATTAGCCTATTTATTGGCTAATTAATCAAATAGGGAAAGGATTTATTTTTATAAAAAGAGGTAATAAGGAGTAATTGAATAATTGACTAAAAAAGGAGGAAAAAAAGGGAAGGAAATGGGGAAATAAAGAGGGAAGTGGCCGGCCCGCTTTGGAGAAAGGAGGACCGGCCATTAAGAGGATTTTGTGGACTTTGGGGCTAAGTTAATTGGCCAATTAATGAGGAATATCCTCATTAATTTGCCAATTATCTCCATTTAAGTGGGATAATTGGTGGATTTACGAGATAATTGTCTTAAATGTGGATGGATGAAATAATTCGGATTTGGTTACCTTTTATGGGCGCTTTTGACTTGACCGATGATAATTACCGGCTGCTCGCGCGTAGGATTTCTGGTGCTTCTCGAGGGCATTCTTGTCTTCTTAATCCGAAAGTCCATGTGTCGCCTTGTGATTATTTTTGGCTCCACAATGGGTACATTCATAAAAAATAACCAAAAAATTATTGTATCAAAACAAGGGTACATTCTTCAAAATCACAACAAAAAAAAGAAGATATTAGGCTTAATAAAATTAGTAAATTTTTTCTATTAAACTTAACATGGATACATTCTCAAATCAAAGAAAAAATAATGTACCCATATAAGTTTAAAAATGGATTAGAAAAAAATTGAATAGATTTTATATAAAAAATTGGTATATTTAAGAATGAGTACATTTTAAGATTAAAAATTTGAAAAAAAAATACATGAATGGTAAATATAATTAGCATGGGTAAATTTAGCAAAATTAAAAATGGGTACAAATAAATAAAAAAATATGGGTACAAATACAAATAAAACTTTATAAAATATGGGCACAAAAAGAAATTAATATATGGGTACAAATTAAAACTGAAAAAGAAAATTGGTACAAATTAAAAAAGGGTTTTAAATTAAAAATGGGTACAAACTAAAAATAAAAATATATGATAAAAAATTTAGTCATAAATATAAATATACTAATTGTAACATTTTTAACATTAAATTGGATATATTTAGAAATAAAAAATATTTTATTATTGAAATAATTAATGATGTTATTAATACCAAGGACCTTGATCAAAAAATGAAAAAGAATAATGTTTTAATCAAAAGAGTAGCACAAAGAAGGATGAGAACCTAATTTCTCCTATATATATATATATATATATATATATATATATATTCTCCAATATACCGAATTTTATCCACTTCCCTCAACACCTCAAATTGTAGAACCTACAAACTTTTAAATTCCATCAAACGAAGAAAATTGATTTTCGCTCAAAACCAGACAAGGATTACCATGTTAACCCTTAGTGAACAAACCTCAATTCTCTAGACTAGTGATTTCAAGCTCACCAATTTGATAGAAATAGGAAAACGGAAAAAGGTCACATATATTTAGAAGCAAATGCACCATGTAGATGATATAAAATTATTCAATCGTAAACAGAACAAGGATTAGGAGAAGAAAATCATTTGAATTTAACTGCTGATTAAAAATAGGTGAGGAACCTGAATCAGAAGATGCTTAGCAGCATGACCACGTGGACGATGCAACTCAATCTGCCAAATGTTTTCATAGAAAAGTTCAAGCATATACTCCACAGCGCCATATTCCAGACGACAAACTAGTTTCCGCAATCCAATCCCAAAATCCACTGAAACATTGTACATATTCCAGAACTAAATAGCTTATCTGTTGCGATCTTGCTGCCAAAATCCAGTTTTATGTTCTCAAAGGTATGCAAAGAGACTCTTGGATTTCGTACAATATCATAATCCACCTTCCAAGAATTCAGATGGGAAGTACCATAGTACAAGTTTCTATCATTGGCCATGCAGTGAATATACTCAGCATTGTTGGTTGAGACAAACTGAACAGTAGCATAATATCTTATCCCATTATTGGCTTCTCTTAACCTCACAGCATAGACAGATCCGCTTCCTGTTTCGTTCTCCAGCAACCGCACAACTGCTTCTGCAGTCACACCGGAAGGGAATCCATGCAACCTTATCGTCCTACTCATCTCTTATCATGTGAATTTGTTCACTGTATTTACGCTGCCAAATAATCCATATGAGTACAATGTACTTGTATGGTTTTATTGAAATTCTGAAATTAAGGGCTCGTTTGGAAGTGCTTTTAAAATGACTAAAAGCGCATTTTGGGAAAATATTTTTGGGTTCCAAAAGCACTTAAACTGCTTCCTACGAGAAGTTGTACTTCTTGTAGGAAGCACTCTAAGTGCTCTTCCACCAGTTATGTGCTTGTTTTAGGAAGCAGTACTTCAAGTGTTTTTCAAGAATTCACCTCCATTTTTACTAAAGGTTGGTTCCAAAAATATTTTTTCACAAAACGCTTTCAGCTATTTTAAGACAATAGCAGTTCCAACCGAAAACCAGAAAGTCTCAATGAATCCAAGAAAATAAATTGATATTATTAAGCTAAGAACAATTATGAACCTCATAAACCAAAGCCACCCAAATGCAAAACATGCAACAGCCTAACATGTATATGATTATTTTTAGAGGATCAACAATCAGAAAGAACACGATGATAATTCTGCTCTACAAAAAAGAAGCAAAACAACCAAAAGGAGAGGCCTTTTTTTTTTATGCAATTGCAGTTGAGAGCAAAAGTGCTTCCTACAAGAAGTTTAAGTGTTTTTCCATGATTCACTTGCATTTTTATTAAAGATTGGTCCCAAAAACATTTTTTCACAAAAAAAAAAAAAAAAAAAAAACGCTCTCAGTTATTTTAAAAGCAGTTCCAAACGAGCCCTAAGAACCAAAAAGTCTGGATGTATCCAAAAAAATATTTCTAGGTTCCAATTGAAGTGCTTTTCCACCAGTTATGTGCTTGTTTTAGGAAGAAGCACTTCAAGTATTTTTCCAGAATTCACCTGCATTTTTACTAAAGGTTGGTTCCAAAAATATTTTTTTACAAAACGCTTTTAGCTATTTTAAGACAATAGCAGTTCCAGCCGAAAACTAGAAAGTCTCAATGAATCCAAGAAAATAAATTGAAATTATTAAGCTAAGAACAATTATGAACCTCATAAACCAAAGCCACCCAAGTGCAAAACATGCAACAACTTAACAAGTATATGATTATTTTTAAAGGATCAACAATCAGAAAGAACACGATGATAATTCTGCTCTACAAAAAAGAAGCAAAACAACCAAAAAAGAGAGGCCTTTTTTTTTATGCAATTGCAGTTGAGAGCAAAAGTGCTTCTTACGAGAAGTAGTGTTTTTCCATGATTCACTTGTATTTTTATTAAAGATTGGTCCCAAAAACATTTTTTCACGAAAAAAAAAAAAAAAAAAGGGTCTCAGTTATTTTAAAAGCAGTTCCAAAGGAACCTTAAGAACCAGAAAGCCTGGATGTATCCAAGAGAAGTTAAGCTAAGAACAAATATGAACCTCATAACCCAAAGCCACCCAAAAGCAAAACATGTAATGTTGGAAATTATGAAGTTTGAGTGAAAATTTCATTTGTCCCACATTGGTCATTCCCAAAACACTTCAACACTTTATAAGGCTTTGTCCTTATTAGAAAGTAATTAGAGTATTGGACTTGGAGAATGAATTTGGGCTCACCTTTGGGGTTGGGCTTTGATGTGTGCTAATTAATTGGTAATTAATATATATAATTAATTATAATTAATATATATTTAATTGTCAAAAGATGGGCCTTGGGGCTCTTGGGCTCTAAATACTTTAATTAATTATTTTTCGGATTTAATTAATTATTATTTTTTAAATTAAATTCGAAATTAATTATTTAAATATTTAAATTATTATTCCAACAGACTCATCTTTTCAGATGAAGTCTGTAGAGTGCAAGCACACAGAAACCAAAAAACACCTCTCTGAAGAAGTGTCCCCAACAGATGCATCCATTCCTCATACCTGTTGCGAACAAGCATTCATCCATTATAAATATATGCATCTGCATATCATTTAAGATACTGAAAATCATCAAACCTTGAATACCAAGCATACTGAGAGTACCACAAACAAATTCGCCAGAAGTCTAGTTTTTCCGGTGCTGGAATTCTAAACTTAGATCGTTGAATCCTGGTGAGGCAGACGTCCGTAGAACTACAAGCACAGAGTAGGGGCGAATTTCTGTTTCAAGGACATTGCGGTACGCAAGCCTCGATCTTTAAAGTTGTCTGTGTTTAATTTTTATTCTAGTTCTTACTGTGTTAAATATCTGTTCGCATTTATTATTTGTTAGCATATTTAAATATTACAGATTGTTGATATATCTCCAACATGTAACAACCTAGCAAGTATATGATTATTTTTAAGAGGATCAGATCAACAATCAGAATGAACAAGATGATAATTCTGCTATACAAAAAAGATGCAAAACAACCAAAAAAAGAGAGGCCTTTTGCTATGCAATTGCAGTTGAGAGCAAAAGTAAAGATTTTTCACTGAACAAAACTAAGAACAAAATTCCCAATACATCCAAAATTATAAAAATTCAGAACAAAATAAAACTGGACAAATACCCCAATGATGCAGGAAGAGTAAAGGATACAGATTTATCAGAGGGACAAACCTATAGAGGAAATTACACAGGCAAAAATACTAGCTGCATAAAAACTTGATCAAACAAAACTAATCAATCACACAACAACAAAAACTACAGAGAAAAAACAGAAACTGTAGAGACAATTAACTCACATTGTTCCAACGATGCAGGAAGGAAACGAAGCGATCAGAGAAAATCCAAACGAAAAGCAACGGAACCAGAAGAGAGAGGAGAAGTATACCTTAAGTCTCAAGTCTGATCAGAGTAAAATACCAACTTTACCAAAAAAGTAAAGCAGGAAGTGGGCTCGAAGCAGAAGAGAGAGAGAGGAGACTTACTGTTGGTTGTCAATACCTAGGCAATCTCACACCCTCAGTCCTCACTCGCCACTACTTCCTTGTTCCTTCCATATCAGCAGCAATAATTGTTTATCCTTAAAAAGTATTATGATGATGACGTGTGCAGCTGACGTTGGAGTTACCTATGCCATTGGCCATTGCCACGAAGGAACCTACAGGACCAGGATCCTCTGCATTTTCTATGGGTGTAAGTAATACTATGAAAGCGTCTTAATATCCACCTCTCAGAAAAATCCAAAGGATATTTAGGTTCGTAATATCCACCATTCAGAAAAATCCATAGGTTAATGCTACTCAAAAGAGAATGAAATTTGCAAGTGATTTTTTACTACAGTGATGAAATGGTGTTAAGCTTTTATATAACAGCGTGAGTTCAAATCATGTGGTTAATTTAACATTTAATCTAACAAATTTTATTATTTGACAGAAAAAAAATCAATTTTACTTTTACTGTTTAATTCTGCTTTTTAAGGCGAATAATGTAATTCATGAGGGTCCGGTCTCAACGCGATGATTCTTGTCGTCTTGTGCGTACTTTTTCTATGTTTTTTTTTAGGAAAACTAATGAAAAGGGTTTGAAAACTTTGAGTTTTAACGATAAGGACAAAATAAAGGGTAAAATGAATAGTACCAGGTTTGACTTTTTAGTGTAAAAATGTGGTTTTTCGTTAAAGTGAACAGTACCGTGGGTTTTTCGTTAAAACTCCCTTTTTTTTTTTAACAAACTTTTTCTATGTTTTGGAGTGGTACATTGACTCCATGAAGACGACAGAAAATGAACTTCCCAGCAAGGATGAACTGTAACATAATCATATTCTATTGGGTAATTTTATCCTCACATTCATATTTATTTCTCACACATTCCTTTTAACTTTTAATGGTCTGGTCGAATATATTAAAGAATATTAATGGCCAAAAATTAATAAGAGCGCTTTGGAGGTAAAAATAGAAGTATTAATAGCACTAATCCTTCTATTTTAACAGGTTAGGAAATTTAATTTAGATCAATGAGCGAGTTATACTAGTTAGTAGAACATAAGTTTTCTTAAAATAAATATCATTGAACGGAATGTTTAACACTATATTTGGATGAGGGAAATAAACTTGAAATTTAGGTAAAAATTTGAATTTATAAATTGACATGCATCAATTCCCTTGTTTGGATTTATAAACATAGAAATTTACAATTTCCGCGTGGAAAAAAACTTGAAATTTGGGACCTCCAATTCTCAAGTTTAAATTTCATGTAAATATGTGTCATTTCCCAATTTCTATAATTGAAAGTTTAAAAATAACAAATTTCGTATTCAATTCCATTGTTCTTTTAGGTTTACCAAACAAGAAAATTCACAAATTCTAGAAAATAAAACCTTGTCATTTCAATTTTTGTCATTTTAAAATTCCTTAGTAATCTTAAATTTCTTCATCCAAACATAGTGTAAAGTTTTAATCATAAGTATTCAACAAACGGAAATGGATCTTCTTCGGATTCCTTCCACCAAATTCATCAATCTGGGTTCTTGAAATTTGAACCAACGGCTAAAAACAAAGCCCCTTTAAAATTTATAATAACTTTAGCCGTTTGATCAAATTTCAAAAACCCGAATTGATGGATTTGGTGGATTTGATGGAAAAGATCCGGAGAGAATCCATTTCCTCAACAAACGATACTCTAAAAGATGCAAAGGAAAAAACAAAGTAGACAAATCCCATTGAATTTAATTAATAAAGAAAGTTAAGAAGACCCCTTTTTTTTTCAAAGAAGATTAATGATGTTGTCGGGAGTGACAACATCGGCCAAGAGCCTAACAACCTACTCAGCAATCTCTTTGAACTCATATTCTGCAAATGCATAATCTTTAGGTAGTTCGGTTTCTTTGTCCCGAGGAATGTGCATGTCTACGACCCTCCTTGCCTAAATTAATATATCGTACAAAGCTCTATCGCTGACTCGCTCCTACAAATTACCAATGTAAACACAGCACCTGAATTTTGACTCGGCGGTGGTGGACATGATGGCAGAACCCTAGCTAGCTCGAAACCAGCGACGTATTCTAATAGGAAACTACATCTTTCTTCCTCTTTAATGGTAGATACATAATACTAGTTAGTTGAGAATCAACTTTACCTTACTTTTACCGTTTAAATTCTGTATCAATTTAGACTAATATTTAGTCTTGTGGAACCACAGTTGGTGGTGGTGGGGTGGCAGATACTTTTTCTTTGGTGACCTCAAAAAAAGACGACATGCTGAACTTCCCCAGCAAGGACTTCCAAGGAGCAATTCTGTGTCCAGCTTCTCACTAGACGAGCAATATTGATGCGTTCTAATACAATAATAATAATTAGGTATCATGGCTGTGTCCAGCATGAAATATCTTACTTACATGTGGTAAAAAATATTGTTATACAAGCACACTACGTATACATTTTGTACATAAAGCGGTATTCTAAACTAGTTTAATCAATAGATCGAGATGGTGATCCGACTTGGGTGAAAAAGTGAATTCTCTCTCACAACACAAACAGGCCAAATTCCACTTTGAATCAAATGGGCCATCCTCCTCAGCCGAATCTTCCTATGTATTTGCCGTCAAAATTTAGCTTCAATCTGCCGAAGCAAGAATAGCCTAACATCGCAAGAGCATGCAACGCTTAACTGAAGATTTATACGTACTCTCAGCATGTGCCCGCATGACAGGAACTCGTATACATGTGGCAGTTAACTTGACATCATTGTTACTCTGAGGAAATGGACAGCGTATAAACGATCCATATTAACATCTGCAAACTTGCATTACTTCAACCGGAAACCGAAAAAGGATATGCAGGAGTTGAGCGCTTGAAAAATTTCGAGAGTTGAATGAATTCGACTCAGCAAAAAGGAAGCTTACAACGTTTACACGATTGTGAATAACAAATGTAGATGAAAATTTAGAAATGCTAACGACAATGTAATTTTACAATCAGTCGGAAAGTAACTAAAATAAACCGAGGCAAATGACAAGGGAAGTAGCACCCTTGATAGCCGTACTTACATGAACTTTAACAGCTTAAAAAAACATAACAAATTACAAATCATAATCACAGCGGAAAGCACGTGCTTCGGAATTTGTCAAGCACGACGCCTCTTTGATCGGACATATGAAAAGAATTTCTCGCACTTGTTTTCTCCCTCTTGATCTGGATGAGCTTGTCGAAAACACACCACGGAAAGCTGAGGAAATGATCCCTTTCCATTCCCTTGTTGCAGCGACCCCAGTAACGAGGATGATATGTAACATAGTACCAAGCTGACGCTTTTGTTGTGGATACATCATCGACATTGGTGCTGGAATCTGATTGATTCGCATAAAACCAGGTCCTAGCTTCCTTTTTAAGTGACCTTACAGCGTAATTGATTGTCTCCAAGTCCTTTCTCTTATCGAAAAATTTCGACACACTGGTGATGTTCCCAGTTAGTATATCTGCTTCCGTTTTGATGCCGTAGTAATCCATCAAGTTTCCCAGCTTGTAGTCATACTCCCTTTTGCAGTTGATGGCATCATCAATGTAAGCTTTGAATCCGTCTACCTCCATGTCAGGATCATAGAACTTCCTAGCCACTTCCACGGTGAAGGATTTAATTGAGCTTGAATGTGAATCTGATCCAAGCTCAACATTTTTCACCTGTCGGAAAAGCTTCCCAATAACACGTCTGGACTCATACGTAGGTTTCTCAACCATTTCCATGAAATCCGGATATTCCTTGGCACGTAGACTACGCGGCACTTCCACTACCACGCCAGTTTTTGGAGAGTCGACAGCATAGGAACAGAGCTTGGCGAGCTCCTTACATTGAGCACTCATGGCCTTCTGTGGTTGTGTGTCTGCAAAGACAGCATGTGCATTTGAAATGATCCCCAACATGTCGTTCACTATGTAGTTTGTAAACGACTCTGCAACTTCCTGTAACAAACAGCATAGAACACCAAATGTTGAATGAATAAGGCAGAAACACGATTGTAGAATATGTTTTGAAGTAACGATAAGCGGCTACATTGTACTTAATAAATTGAGTAATACCTCCATTGTAACGTCATGATCCAATTCAATAGTTGGTGCTGGGGTATAATTCATCGGTAGAACTTTCCAAGGTGGAATTAGATCTGAGTCCCAACTAACAAAGTAAAAATCTCCGTCTAAATCTCCTCCTGAGCATTCATCAGGATGCGGTCTAATTCAGCGAGAGAAAAATAATAGTCAGTACGTACACAATTGAAGGCAACAAATTATTGTAAAACAGAGTAACACTAATATGCAGATGCAATCCAAAACGAATTTGTAATTTCTTCAGCTACAAGATCTGAGAAAGTTGACATACCTCTTTCCTTTTTGCGGGAAAACTACGCAATCCACCATGTGGTGCAATGCCGGCACGTCCACAGCTGTGAGAAGACGAACATCTCCCGGGTGTAAACATGGGTTTCTAGCAACTACAACATTCCCGTCCACAACAAACTTCTCTTCGCTCGAAGTAGTGTTGCTGTGAGCACTGCCAGTGGAAATCACGCGGCGAGAGCATTGCACAAATACCTGTCCATATTCTAACGTTCCAGTTTCATCCAGACATCCCATCATTGATCTTCCACTTGAAACAAATATCCTTGTTTTCTTCCGCAGTTCCATGAGCTTGGATGCGCAGAATGCTTGTAGCGTCAATGACAGAAATGGTTCTGCATCCGGCTTGTAACCACAAGAAAGCATTTCCTTCAAAACGTCTGTGACCTCCCCTTGAAATATCGTTTCGAGTGCTTCTTTTGCTCTTGATGGGTCAGTTAAAATGCCTTCCAGTTGGTTCAAAGCCTGTCTTTGCTTCCCCTGAAAGACATGATCCGGGACTCCACGGGTGGACAGAAGGGTGATCAGTTGACGATTGAGGAAACAAGGCTGGTACTTGCTCCATTTGAGAACATCAAGTGCTGTGTTGTTGGATTGGTACTTGCACATGCTCTCCCTCAGTGCCAAGTTCTTTGTCAATGTTGGATCTACTGCCACGACACCTTTATAGCCACCTATACGAATTTGAAACGCTGATGGAGTAGAACTTCTCCCGCACTTTCTTGCCACCTTTTCAGCAAATTCAGCAGATATCTTCCCAATTCCATCAGAGAAACAATATTTAGCTCCACCCCTTTCGATTTTTACATCAGGAATGAGTTTGATTTCATCCCTATTGACATTAAAAGTCTCCCTGGAAGAGCTGAAAGCCTGGCCCAACCTAGCACCATACTTCGCCACATTTCTGATGTCTCTAAAGTCCCCCATCCAATTTCTAATGTCTTGTGCGCTGAGATCACTTCTTGACGCAAACATCCACACTGAATGCTCGCGTAACTGACTTGATGAAAAGGCAAGAAACTCAAACTTCTTGTCACCAATGACAATGCCATTTCTTAGAGTAGAAAATATCCTTTCATAAACTCTCGTCCTCCTTTCCTCTTCTGCAGAAGTGTTACTTGTGCGCGGACGCGAACATAAATCTTTTGAACGTATCTTACCCAAGTCCTCATCCACGAAAGAAACACGAAGAAAATTATCAATATCTTGAGGATATTTTCGTAGAATACGGTTTGAAAGATTTACCTCCGGACCACAAAAATAAACTTTAGATGGTGTGACTTGAACCCTGTGCACATACACCATTCCATCATCTAAAGAGATAGCAGGTGTTTCAGGAATTCGCGTGCACGACTTGTAATCTCTGTACTGCTCACAAAGCCAACTCACAGGATCATAGCAGCACGCTTTCAAGCGAAATAATTTGTCCAGGGCACACTCTACGTAGTCAATTCTTCTTGTGCTAGGATCAACAAGCTTATAAAAAGTAACATCAAGTGCTTGCCCTGGAACACGTCCGTGCTGAACCAAGGAATTGATCTTGAACAGGATTTTATACGGCAAGTTAATGCCTTCAGGTGGACCGACAATAGGAACAAGATCTGAGTTACAGGAGAAAGGGTTGCCTATCTCCAAGGCGAAGCGTCCTTCAGTTTCTTGGTAATGAAGAAAATTATCACGTAGATTTGGAAGCACAGAACCATATGGAAGTTCCAAACATACAGCAGAAGATTGGCCAATGCAGCATGATGGAGTGAAGTCAACTTCTCGGACCCAGTCATTGTCAGATGTTTGCTTAAAAATCCGAGGGGTGCCAAGTAACTAGCAAGAGATAGAAGAAAGGTAGAGAAAAAATGTTAGTCATTTCCTCTGAGAGTCACACATTACACAGTAAATTATGCTATTTATAATAAAAATGACAGATTGTTTCATGATATTCGACGTGGGATCAGAAGTTACTATGAATCTTTTATGCAGGGTGAATTAAAGTTTTGTATTGATCAACTTATAAACTTTGATCACTAACTAAAAGAAGTTACAATTGTACATTTCATAGCAAATTGTAAAGTAATGGTTCACAAATTTCAGCTATATCATTGTACTAAGGAGAGGGAAAATTGAGAAAATGTGACTGACAAACCTGGATTAGAAGATACTTCCTAAGCTGATTGCGCGCGATATGGAGCTCCATCTGGCTAATACTTTCCGTGGAGACCTCGAGCTTGTATACAGCAGAATCATAAGAGAACGAGAAGTAGATATTCTTAAATTCTGCCCCAAAGTTGACTTGAACATCCGGTGCTGTCCAAAGAACAGAAAACTGCTCCTCGGAAACCAGGCATCCGAAGTGCAGCTTTACATGTCCCATGCTGTGTTCAAAGTTATCAACCTTCCATTTCCTGGCTTTCAGGTAGGAGTCCCCGTACCACAAGAGACGATCATCAGCTAATGGGATTATTATTTCAGCAGATTCTGCATGTTTGAACTCAACTATGGCGGATGATCTTGATTTTCCATCATTTGGGGGACGAACCTTCACGTCAGAGACAGTTCCTTCTCCAGTGTATTTCTCCAGAAACGCCTTCACTGCTTCCGGTGATTCGACAGAGGAAAATCCATACAACTGAATTGTATTCTTAACCATGTTGATGCTGTTGATGGCAACTGCTGTTTCACAAGTACAAATTGAAATTAAAAACTAAGAACTCTTTGCAATATTCCTATGCATAAAATACTTAGAAATACAATAAAATGATTGCTAATGCTGCAAATGAGAAAAGAGTAATGATATTTAGACGCACAAAATGAATCACTTGCTAGCACAACCTATTAAAAAGTTTCGGTTTTTGTATGTCTAAATAGAATTATCGACGAGAAAAAGAGTGGTACCTTGAATTTGAAATATGTATGAGCACTGAGATTATTACCAACAAAATTAACGCTGCTGTATTGTGAGGAGCAAAGCCAATGAAGCTCACCTGCGTATATATATAGGTCCATCATATGCACTGTAACTTGTAGTTGCAGTTGTAGCAGAATAAAAGAAGAAATCTTGTCACCCCAGTTATCCTAGGTACGCTTTCCTCTCTGTCTTCCTGTTAGGCGCCAAATGTGTAGAATAACGAGTGTCATGATCTCCTGCTTCGCAGCGACAGCAAGTCCTCATATTGTGAAGATTACACATGGTGACACGTAGCAAGATCATGATGGATTGTTTTATTCTTGTCATTTGTGTAGTATTGTGATATTAGTAAGTGAGTTAGATAGTTAGTTGTTAGAATGAAAGAAATCTATGGGGATCGCACCCGCACCAAAAAGCATAGGCATAATTGATTTCTATCATTCTCTTTCTTTTATTCACAACTCAGCATAAGTAAATTTCAATTGTATTAGTTTCGAACCTGAAACGTATAGTTGAAAACTTAACACCGTATCCACTAGGATATTGAACCATATGCAATAAATTTCAACTGTATTACCATTGCAAGTAACATAATTAGTATTTTTATAAGTTTGAATTTTATAGTTTTGTACTTAAAAGTTCATAAATCAAATTGGTGTTATAGGGTGATTAACTCTTAATTGAGCTCCTAATGATGAATTGAACAATACGGCCAAGAACATTCTGGAAGTTTTGGACCAATCCTAAGGTCAGCCCCAAGGAGAAGTTTTGGCCAATAACTTTCAAGAATCTCAAGTGTGAATGGGCAAATACCTCCCATGAAGGGTTACTTTGGCCCTTGGTGAGCAAGGTTGAGAGCATATACTTGACTGAGTGACGATGTCTAAAAGCATTAGAATGATTTTTAGGGTACTTTTTGGAAAGTTGGAACTTGCTCCGAAAGGAGTCAATATCCTACTTTGGAGCATCACCAATTCTTGTGCCTCAAGAAAGCAAAAGAACGCGGTTGTTGGTTGGGCCTGTTGGCTTGAGCAGTGTGCTTTACCTTTGTACCCGTGTTCTCTCTTAAAATACAAGATCATTATAACAAAATTCCCGCTCTAGAAGGAAGGATATTATGCTAACAATTGCACTTGAAAATGAATTACTGATAAGCCTAATATCTTATTCTACGATAACAAAGCCGTATCCCACTACGTGGGGTCGGCTGCTAATATCTTATTCTACAAAAATAAACAATGAAACTGCCTTAATTTGCTCGATTTCAACTTGTGCCTACATCTGAAGACTAAAACAGAATCAACTCAAATCACTTCATCTCACCTCTCATATAGATTTATATAGAAAAACGTCGCCCTTGAAATTGAAGTTAACTATATCAACATCTCGGCAATCTGAACAGCATTAAGTGCAGCTCCCTTGCGTATTTGATCACCGCAGACAAAGATATCCAACCTGATTAGAGAAATGCCTTTAGTGGTTTGTTGAAATATATAGTTAGAAAGATAAAATTTTGTACCGTTACCCTTACCCATAGTTCCCCTCTTGGGACACATCACGACGGATTCTGCCTACTGCAACATCGTCTTTGTTTGACACCTCCAACGGTGTAGGGAAGTTATTCGCTGTCCGGTCATCAATAACCACCAGCCCAGGCGCTTTCTTCAGAATTTCCCTTGCTGTGTCCTGGACAGTGAACAAATTTAGAACTCTAAGGAGAATGTGAAAAAAAATAAGTAAATAAATAAAAAATCATAAGACCGTCATAAAATTCAGCAGGAACTGAGTCCCTCTTAACAAATAGGGATAAAATTTCAGATAGGCATCTTAACACCTTCAAGAATGTCTCATTATTTAACTACAAATAGGATACAAAAATAGCCTAAAATCGCAAGAGAGATAAACGAATCGTCATGCAATGGTTAACTGAAGATTTGCAAGGCGAAAATCATCGATGCATCTACCAAAGCAAGTATTTAAAAAAATAGAGTTCACCATTGACTTAAAGCAAGCATTGTGGTATTACCTCGTCAAGTTGGTTCTCAAACTGAAGATTTATACTCTCAGCATGCGCCCGCATGACAGGGACTCGGATACATGTGGCAGTTACCTTGACATCATTGTCACTCTGAGGAAATGGACAACGAGTAAATGATACATACACCTATGTTATTAACCTCTGCAAACTTACAAGCTGCTTTCCATTAAATTACTCTGACTGATGAAAATAGTAAGAAACTAACCCATATTTTTCGTGTCTCCTTGACCAGTTTCATTTCCTCTTCGTTATATCCATTCGAAAGAACTGCCGAGTTGTGCGAAAACAAATTAAACGCATACTGCAACAGGCAATCGCAAATGTACGGTTCAATGATGTTCCATGGAAAACAAATCTAATTTCCACAACAAACTTGAATAATTCACAATAAATATACAGACCTGTCGCGAAAATATCTTAGTGGTTGGTGGCTTCCCTTCCAGGACCTTTATAAAGAAATTAAATTACATTACTTCAACCGGAAAGCGAAAAAAAATACAACCAAAAACAATGAGAGTGATGAAGTAAATAAGAAACCTCCTTAGTTTGCAGCTCAAGCTCTCTCATGGCAGCAGCACCAGCTCCACTAGCAGCCTGATATGTGCTAACCACCATTCGTTTTACCTGAAAACGATTCATAAATTATAATCCAATGTAACTAAATTACCTTCACAAAACCCCAATTAAGAATTCACATTTAAAATCCAAATATAACTCCAAAGCAACCAACTTTGAAACTCCAAAATACAAACTCAAGAAAATCCGGTTTCAACACAAACCTGAAAAAATGCACAAAATCTCATAACAACAACAAAGCAATAACTTTATAGCATCACAACCAAATACCCATTTCAAAAAGTTTCAAAAACTTCCAAAAATCACAAAAGATAAAGGAAAAAAAATTGCCAACCTTAGAACGGCGATGGAGAGGGGTGACAGCCATTAAACAAATAATGGTGGAGCAATTAGGGTTAGCAATGAGCGCCCCCTTTCCCTTCCCAACCTTGATTCCCTCCATAGCCTCCGGATTGACTTCAGGGACCACAAGCGGCACGCCATTTTGCATCCGGAAAGCAGAGCTGTTATCAACAACAATGGTGCCGCGCTCTACGGCTACGGGACCGAACTCCTTGCTGATTGACCCGCCGGCGCTGAAGAGGGCGATATCGACGCCGTCAAAGCTGTCGTGGGTGAGCTCCTCAACGACGTAGTCTTGGCCGAGGAAGTTCAAGTTCTGACCCGCGGAGCGCTTGGAGGCGAGCATCTTTATTGAACGGAAAGGAAAGTCGCGGTCTTGGAGGACGGAGAGGAACTCCTGACCGACTGCGCCGGTGACGCCGACCACGGCGAGTGATGGACCGGTCTCTTGGAGAGACATTCGTACTGTGAATGGACCGGGTCGGAACCTGGACACGGGGACCCGAGACCGCCCGGAGAGGGGCGTCTTGAGGAGGAGGCCATTGTGTTGGTGGGTAAAAGTGGACATTTTGGAGATTTGGTTGGAGCCGGAGGAGAAACGAGTGGCGGCGGCGGCGGAGTGGGGTTTTGAGTTTTGCTCGAAGGCTGGTTATATATATATATACACATACTGTGGTCTTTGTGACTGTTGAAGTTGAAATAGCACGTGGGAAATGGGATATGCACACGACTTCATTTTTAACTTTCTAAACATTCAAAAACCGTCGGAGAATGAGTTTATAAGATTAAAAAGGGTGTGTGTTTTCAATTCTCTTACTTTATTTATATTGTAATATATGGCCATATGACGAGAGTGCTGAGGATGAAAGTGTATGATAATGAATATACAACTAATGTCGAGAGGGCATAATTAAATATTAAATTTCAATATAAACAATTTCAATTATTTGAGCTACAAGGCACTTCTGTATGTATTATGTAATGTCCTTATGGGCATATCATGAACAAAATGTCATCTATTTCATATATATATATATATATAGATTGCTTCTACCTCGAATTTCAACGATCCGAACCGTCTATTTTTCAAGTTACACCTCATAGATCATCCTTGCAAAAATTCAATTCAATCCGAAATCATTTGCCTATTTAATTATCAAGATAAAATTTCATTGTTTCTTATATAAAATTTCATTGTTTCTTATATAACAAAGTATTCGTTAATATTTTGGCTAATATTTTGCAAAGATGATCTATGAGGCGTAACTTGAAAAATATACGGTTCGGATCGTTAAAATTCGATGTGGAGTGGGCCCCACACCTAATCCCTATTTTTTGAAAAAAATGGGAATCCCTCCCCTTAAGCAATTCATGTATATATATGGGTTTATATCACAAATGGTCCCTGAAATTGACCACATCAATCATGATAGTCACTGAAATTGAAAATCAATCAATGTAGTCCCTGAATTTTAACTCGCGAATCAATGTGGTCCTTCTGTTAGTGTTCCGTTCAAATTAACACTAAAAAAAGGTTAGAGAACCAATTTTTCATGGTAAAATGACCAAAAAAAAAGGTTAGAGAACCAATTTTTTGTTTTTATTTTAGTTTTAGCACCAAATCCATGAAAAAATGGAGAGAAAAGTGAAGATGGAAAAAAGAAAAGAGAGGTAGTAAGTAAAATTATAAGTAACAGAGTTATTTTTGATCATTTTACCATGAAAAATTGGTTCTCTAACCTTTTTTTAAAGTTAATTTGCACGGAACACTAACAGAAGGACCACATTAATTCGCGAGTTAAAATTCAGGGACTACATTGATCGACTTTCAATTTCAAGGACCATCATGATTGATGGGGTCAATTTCAAGGACCATTTGTGATATAAACCCTATATATATTTGCCTCACCACCTCGCTGCCTATTAGCCATTTGTTGGACCGATATAAAATTGATTGTTAAAGGACTCGCTATATGTTTAGAATTGGATTGAATTTGACAATTTACTATTTTAATATCTGTCGATTGAATAAATTAATATTATCCACCTTAAAAGTTGAAGTTAAATCATTCGTGAATGAAGCATTAGAAGAGATAAACTAGTTTCACGTCTAATCCCTCAAAATACTAACCAATCCTAAATACCACCAAACCAAACAATGTGAGTGGGTGAAAAGCAATGTCAAAAGCAACAAGACAAACAAAAGAAATCAAACAAAAGTTTGACAAGGCACATAAAGTCGAACCCGAATCCTCTTTGTACGGATTCCGAAAATCCTTAATTTTGTCCGTTCATCGTACATCGTGCGGTCAGAAATTATTTTAAATATTTTTATTTAAAATTAAACACAAATAGTATTTGATAAAAACTGACAACAAGATGTACAATGAATCGACACGATTCACGAATTCCCAAAATCCTCGCCAAAAGGATCCAGAGAGGATCCTGTCCTCATTCACAAAAGCCTTTACGAAAACAAAACAGGACAAAAAAAACTTACGGGTTTTGAACCGAATTTATCATCTTTTAGATGGAGAACCTTTCTTCTTTGTTTACATTACATAAGAGTATGAGAAGGAAGCCCTCATACATGCCAACATATTACTACTCATGACAAAGAGAACCAGGCCGAAGCTGCCTACTAACGGTTATGTTTGAGAGCACGTATAGCGGATTAACAGTACAAAGTCTGCCTAGAATATCGGACTGCGAGAGCAGCCCCCAATCTCGATGTGATTGTCGAATCAATCCTCCACTGGTGCCAGTATAACATCTTGGAGAGGTACAAACTTTGCTCGTCCTCCATACTCTTCTGGCAAGGTTTCTTCACCGATTTCCCTGATGAAGTTTTTTGTTTCTTCCTCACTGGTCACAATCACAACCTGCAGTCACGATCACAAACTAAGATAACGGCAAATGCTTTTAAATTACCATTCAGAAACATTCAGAAACAACGAAACAATTCATAATATACCAACTTCATCCAGATTGTTGCACCACCTTGATTCCATAGAGGTACCAAACTTTCATATTTTTATAGAATACTCATTCATATTATCAAAAATGGAAATACAATATACCTTTTCTTGTGTTGCCTTCTCGAGGAAGCGAGAAACCATCCTCCATACACTTACAAAAAACCATGGCATGTTTAAGATGAAGCACTTTGCTAATCGCTCGGGGTAGTAAGACTGCACATTTAAAAGAATACAAAGCGATTAAGCAACAATTCATGTATAGCGAGGAAATGCGAATGCTCTCGCTAGACCAGGGGCTTCTTCTAGCACATGTTTTGCTAATAAAATAGCACCACAATCTTCATGGAGGGATTCTATCACATTTACACCAGAAGTTTGAAGTCGTCATTTAGTTATGCATGGTCAATAGCTGGTAGGAAGATGAAAAAGGAAAGACGACAGCTACATCAGCTTCAAAAGCACTTTGAAGTTATTGAATACAATTGCATATTGAATACAATTGCTTGAACTTGCATAGTTCACTTGTCAGGACTGTACACTACACTAAGCTTGCAGCCATGCCATCTTAGGGCTTCATATGGGAAGTGCTTTTAAAAACTGAAATTGAAATATTAGAATCACCTGTAGAAATTGAAATCCAGTGATTAACCCACGTGCATCAATATTTTTGTATGAAAGTTGTTGCAAATCAAGAATGCCGATCATCTTTTCATTTCCAATTTCCTTTCCCCTGAAAGAGCTAGACAAGCAAAACAAAAAGTTAAGATATCCTGATTGAAAAGTTGAATGTATTCAATTTTAAGAGAAATGAAAAGAAGTGCGGTAACTCATCCATTAATTAAAGTTAAACAGTCTTCCATCAATCGATGGATTTGAGGGTTACAGCATCAACAGAAAATATGCATCTCATCTAACGTCTAATTCTACTATTAACAATTTCACAGCATTGACACTGGAAGAACATGTATATTAATGACATTCCTCAGACTGAAAGAAGCAAGGGCACTATTCTACTTATGTGACAAGTGTTTTCATAAACCATAATAGCTAAGGCAAGCCCTATCATGTACTGGCTCTAAAGAATCATAATCCTGCGTACGACATGTATTCTTGCTAAATCCAATCATGCTTCCAAGAACCTCATGTGAAGGCTGGTACTTACTCTTTCGATGTTTTGAACAGACATTTCAATATTGAGAGGTACCTAAGTTGCTTTGAATAGACATTTCAAGCACTCGTCAAAAGGTTACCCTTTTTGAGTATTTGAATTGACATTTCAATTCATTGCATTTTAAGCAGCTCGAATCCACCCGCTAAATTCTCTTGGATTCTTAAGTGCACATTCAGCAGTTAAATTCAGAATATTACATTGAATGTACTCTAGAATTTTCGACCAGGCGATTGTTGAATAGACATTTCAATATTAGCAAAGTTGAGAGGTACCTCGCAATTGTTTTGTCAAGCAGATGAACCACAAATTCTGCAACAAGAGATGAACTAAAGTGAATCTATAATTCACCATTCACATTACTTCTCATGAAAAATAGAGAAAATACTGATTTGCCTATGCAGTCTGCATTGTGGGATTAAACCTATTAGTCCCCACTATCCAGTTGATGAAGTCCTAGTGGATATATGTTTAAGAGCAAAAAATAAAAAGTGCTAGTGGATCAAGTCCACTCAACAAATCTTTCTTTCTTGGCTTTTTAGCCAAAATGGTCCTGAGATTGTCGAGATTTAAAATCGATAAAAGTGTCCCTACCACTGTCAATTATTTTGGTGCTTCTGTAAAAAGTCTCCCTTAAATTAAAGAAACCATCAGTTTAAGGTGAGAGGTTGATTTGGCAACAAAAACCTCACGGAAATTTCTTACAGAATGACCAAAATGATTAATTGACTGTGAACAATCTCAAGAACCACTCCTACCAATTTTAAATTTCAAGGACGAAGATTTCTTTAATCAAAGCGAAGACCAGTCACACTTGCACTCGCCAAACCTATTTAATATGACAATGCGGAATTAAAAACTAGGGTGCAAAAGACCAGTCACACTTGCACTCGCCAAACCTATTTATATTTGAACTTCTCTCCAATTGCATTCTAAAGAGTGATATAATACCAAAAATTGATGAAATAATAGAAAATTAGACAAAGATACTTACTCTTGAATTGGAGCTTGTCCTTGGAAGGAAAATGCTTGCTTGCTTTCACCACCATGACAGGGTACCCGTCCTTGGACAAACCCTGCAAGAAGATCTTTCTGTCGTCCAATTCATCCTTCACTTCGGCGTCCGAGACGAACCCATTTGGAACAAACGAATCCCTCCATTTGTGCCACTGAACAAACATCTTCGCTGCTTTGGCCGGGTCCATTGATCTCGCAATCAAGAACCTCATCAGTGTTGGGTCTCCAAACTTCTGCCAACAAAAAAAAAACCATGGATTAATAAGAAGTACGAAAGGGAATGACTTATACTCCACACAGTCTGCGAAAGCATTGCAATTTACTCTTACCTCAGTGGAAGATCCAAGCTTTTGCACTGATTTCTTCATCTCAGTCAGAGCAATTTCTTGGGTTTTCTCCATTTTTGGTTTCTGAGACTTGCTTTGTTTCTGGGATTGGAAGAGAGAGAGAGATAGAGAGTGTTGCGTTGACGACACGGACTCTCTGCTCTCCTTCGGAAAGGAGAAGTAAAGAAAGGAGAAGGGGGGCCAAATACTGGTTCGTCGCTATTGAGTCATAAATTTGGTCCAAAACAGACAGCAAAAAGTGTGGAAGAAACAACTTGGCCCAGGAACCACTCGAATTTGATATGCAGCCAAAATGGTGTTTTTATCTTTGCTTCTTTTTTGGTAATTCAACAGCCAAAAGGTCGGACTGTCGCAGTCATTTGACGAGTAGCTTTATAATTTGCTATTTTTGTAAACCAGTCGAACATACTTTTTCTAACTCGGCATATTTTGCTACTCTCTGCGTCTTTACATTGTTATTCTTCATCTCATTTGATAAATATTGTGCGGACCTTTTAAGAGCGTTTGATATTTTTGGTTGGACAATACTTGGGTCCTCACAGGGAAGGACCCAATGTACTGATTTTTGCTTTCAAACCAATCAAATCAAGCCATTTGTCATTAAAGGGACCCACCGATATCTGAAATAGAATAAAAAATATCTGAAAAAAACAAGTGTCACTTTTTCATTTGAGGTTAGTGTATATTGGGTCCTCCCCGGTGAGGACCCAAGTATTGTCCTTTTTGGTTGGTTGATAGAGAGCGGATACTTTTGTAGCAAGTCCTTTCTTATTAAAAGAGGGATGCTCATTTTTGTACTCGCACAATGCTTTTTTATCTCATTCCTTAGTGCAGATTCTTTTATTTCTTTCAGATGAGACGATATGGAAGAATATGATAATTATAATCATTAAGAGTCTAAGAGATTACTTATATACAAAGAGATTATTTTCCACGTACATAAAATATTAGGAAATACGTCATCTTCTAGGAGATTAATTTTCATATTACTTAAATCTGCATGTTCTCAAATTATTTTAAAAGGTTAAAACCTAAAAGACACAAATATCTTTGTTTCACAAAAAGAAAGGGAAAAAAAAGACAAAATCGAACAAAATATAAAATTCTTTGTAAATTAAATATTTATTTCTTAATACATAATCCATTTACCTATATAATAATCACCTCTCTAAAATAATAATTTATTTTCGTCTCAACATTGTTCATTTATAAAGATTCGACTGTGTATTGATCATGAGAGATTTCGTAACAATGTCACGTGATCAGACATGTAAAATAAACTACTAAAAAGTGTGACACGTGAAAAATTTCGTCAACACCACATGATCAGTAAATACTAACTCGTTACCAGTGATGCGGGATGAGTTAAAACATCCGGCAAGCGCCGGCGAAGAATGCAAACTAAGCTAAAAATGTTTGAACCAAACTACATTTACAAGATTGGGCAATTTATAGGTAAGTATATATATACTACAAATTCATGACTTAAAGCGCAAGTCATATTCCAACATAACTAGATCCAATTAACTACACAACTATGTCTGGCAAGATGCCAACCATCATATCGGAAGATAACAATTCAAGCTGCTGGAGTCTGACACGATTTATTTTCCTCCGGACCGATATTAACACTACACTAAATCCCCCACCACATTTGTCCTCAATTTTTCGAGTCTCGGATGCAAGAGGCCGGTCTGCACCTGAGTCCGGTGCAGGCACATCTATTGGATCTAATCATAGGAATATAATACACATACTTCAACTGCAATCTCTACTGAACATTTTGATAATGTGAAATAATCTGTACGTGTCATGGAAATCAAGAGACTTGAAAATGAAAGCCTGTTGCAAATAAAAATGAGCATTAGATAACGACATCTACAAGGTTGTGGTTCTCAGATAATAGTATCGACGAGCAAAGAACTACTAATAGCTAAAACATAGACGCACACTCTTATGCACATGTTGGTGATATAGAGCATAATAAAATTAGAATAATACCGAGACAATAGTTACCTAATCAGCGAAAGGACTCATGAAATCACTTGAAGAATATTGGTGTAATATTGGGATACCTAGTTTTGCGTTATCCACATAATCTTCACTTGGCTCCTGCTTGACTAGGGTACCACTGCTCTCCAAATGGATCCTTCCAGGGTTCAAGTTGCTCATTTGCGATTCAAAATCATCCACTGCAAATCGACTTGGAATGCAAGTCTCTTTACCAACAAATCCAAGATTCCTAAGGGGTCCCTGATCAAGCATTTCCCCTGACTTATCAACATAAAAACCCTGGCTGTTTGCCGTATTATGCAAAAACCCTGGCAACTCTCTGGAATCACTAAATGTCGCAGTTGAGTTCTGGTAACTGGTGCTATTGTCAGCATTAACTAAGCAAGAAGTGGCAGAAATAGAACCAGGGCCAGAGTACCCACCAAGAGTGCCGCTAGTTTTAAGATTTCCAGTCGGTATATCTCCAACATTCAAGGAATTATTAGATTGATCTGAAAGCAGACTGTAATCAATGACAGTAGACCTGTTAACGCTACTACTCTGATTAACAGAAGCAGGACTATTTCCACCCTGGAAACCAGTTGATGATTGAGAGGGGACCACAAGGCAAGATGGCAGCACATTAAACGAACGGCTAGGTTCGGTTAGCACAGACTGCTGCTGTGTTCTTTTATGTTGTCTTTGCTCCTGCTGCACAATGCCCATCAACATGTTACTATTCTGAGTACTCAACCCTCCATGATCATTGCTGGGTGCCACTGTACTACGACTATTAGACCTCCATTGTCCAAATCCCAGAGATGCATCCTCAGCAGAAATGACGGATTGTGGAAAATGTTTGGAAATGTTTGATTGGCTTTTTACAAAAGGCTGCATGAATGGCACACCATGTTCAACAGGGGGATGCTTGGGTGCTTGTAGGGATGCATGTAGAAGTGCAGGCTGATCCATTGCTGGCACAAGGTTCCCTGCAGGTTGACCTAAAAGCTCAGCTTGCAGGGCGGCTAGTGTTTGCGGAGGAATTTGTCCAGAGGCAGCCAAAGCTTGGAAGTCAAATCTACTAAGCGAACCCAACTTCCCATTTGAGTCCACGGGCCCACAAAAAGGATTTGCAATCCCACTTTGTTGTTGAGCTACTCCACTTAATCTCTTCAAATATAACCTGAATTTCTGCACAACCACTTAGTTCTTATAAGTAAATAATTCTGTTTGGAAAACAAATGAAGAACTCAAGTATATTGTATGCATGTAAAAAGATCGCCAGAATGTAAATGCAAGAAAACACAATTCTAAATTTCTTTTGAAAAAAAGATGTGCTCCTCCCGCAATGGATATCTGAAATAGAAAAGCTAATATAAAATACTCTAAATCTGAGTTCACAACTTAGTATTAGACCCATGTGCATGGCGAAAATATTACAGTTGTCATAATTCAAGTTAGGTTTTTCAAATAAACTGATGACTTCGAATCAAGCGCAATGCATAATTGTAGTTACAGTATTGATAATCACATATTATTTATGCGTTGAATTCTTAAATGCTTCTGTTTTATGTGTCATTGACTCATTCTTGTCCGTGACAAGAATGACAAGATGAAAGCAAGTGAAGCTATCAGATCAACATGAGGGGAAGCACCATACCTGCAAATGGCTGGCAACATTTTCTCGAGTTAAACCGGGTACATTCATCAATTCAAGAATTCTCTTTGGTACAGCCTCTGAAATATTACAAAAAGCTCTGTCAGTAACAGAAAGCCGAATTGAGCAGTCACATTATGATGTCAAGGAATGTAAACCGGGTACACCTTACAATAATATATGTGCATATCAAAATAAAAAGTTAAAAGTTAACGATCATACTATCAAGGCCAAGCTGGTTCACAGCAGTGACAAATTGCTGGTGGAGTTCAACTGACCATACTACACGAGGTTTCTTCGATGTAGACAAATCATCGTTTTCTGTATCACCATCATCATCTTCTTTAGTGTTGATCCTCTTCTTATGACCTTTCAATGAAACTTCTGTTCCTTCGTTAACAGAAGATGTGTATTCAAAATCATTGTTTCCTCGTTTATGTGGATCATTATCTTCCAAGCTCCCAGAATGTTCAACTTCTTTACTTCCATTCCATTTTTTCCTAATAACATGCTGCCAAATATTCTTGAGTTCTGCTTCACTTATAGGCTTAATTAAAAAATCACAGGCCCCATGTCTAATTCCTCTCATAACAACACTTGTTCTCCCATCAGCAGACATCACTGAATAATACACCGTCATGTTAATGCACATAAGGCATAATTTGACTACCATTGAAGAAATTAAAATTTAAATACTCACTGATAACAGGAAGGTCCATCTCCAGCCCAATGTGTTCCAGGAGTTTAAATCCATCCATATCAGGCATATGGACATCACTCAGTACGACATCAAAAGAGTCTTTCCTCTCTCGTAGAAGATTCAAAGCAGCAGTAGCCTCGGAACAAGTGGTAACTGCCAGCAATAAAACAAAAGGGTAAAGAAAATAACAAAAGTTACAGAGCTTTACTCTGCTCCTACATTAATTCAGCTATCTAGACATTGTTTGCTTGTTAAATACACAATGAACAGCACTTCCACAAGCTGGCCTAAATAAAGGTTTACCATGAGAACAACTAAAACAGGTCAAGTTGATTAGTCGGAAAAGTCATAATTCAAGTAACAAAGAAGGGTATGCTTATTGGCTATTTACGCACCTACTGCTTACTTTGTCTCAATTCTCAAATTCCTCATTTCGCATTTGAGACAGAGATTTACAGACTACAACAACTGATTAATCCAGCAGCTTGGAAACTCCATACTAAAATTACAGGGTTAATATATGTAATAAAATTACCGGGTTAATATATACATATATATATATGTTCAATTTCTTATAGATTAGTCCTGCAACTGATCCATATACAATACAGACCTGAAACAAAAATAATAATTTCTTCCTGATCTTACACAAACGATAAAAATACTGAAATAATTCTTAATATTTGAGATAATAACTTGTTTTTTCTACACTAAACGCAAATAAAGAATAAACATAAGCATAACCAATCACTGTGAAACTAGAAGATCAATGGCATACCCTGGTACAGACACCGGAGGAGCATCAGCTCAAGAATCCTCAAGCACGTGGTGTCATCGTCCACCACTAGAACCCTCAAGCCCGCCGGAAACTGATCGGGGACTGCCATTTCAATGCCGGCAGACGGTGACAAAACACCACCACCAACTTTACACGAACCGTAACTACTCGCAGTAGTGCTCACGCTTGACTGCGCCACTCTCTGCAAAGCAGCCATGGCCACCAAACACCGTCACCACAACGACGCAAAACACACACACCCACTGACGATCGAACCCTAATGTTCCATTTTCAATGGACTAAAAGTTCCATTTCTAGTGGTTGCACTTGCAGAGGGTGAAGGTGGAGGCAAATGGAGGGAGATCCGCGAGGAGAAACCTTAGAATTGGGGATTAGGTCGGAAAGCAATCAGACAGAACACAATCGGAGAAATTGAGAGAGAATTGGACCAATTGGCGTCTGAGTTGTGAAAAAATTGACTGCCAGAGACGAGCAGAGGGAGAGTAGGGTTTATATAAATAAGGGGGTGAGGATAACGCGAGGAAGACAAACCAAAAACGCTTTTATTTATTTATTTTGGTAATGATTGTTTTTTATTTTAATAAAGAGAAATAATCGGGGAAGTTACCTTTTATGAACCGGATCCACTTTGTGAGGATTCTGGAAATCCTTAAATCATAATTGTTTATCGTATATCGTAAGGTCAAAGAGATGTGATTGAAGGATACCTGATAAACAATACATGATAAAAATTAATCGCATAATGTATGATGAACAGATGTGATTAAAGGATCAAGAGAGAATCTTCATTCCCTTTTATGCCTGTGAGCCAGAGATATAGAGAGTGCATTGGGCCTGTGGGGTCTAGCTCGCAGTGCTACCTTCGCCGCTTCTTGTGCATCTTTGCGGTCATGAAAGGTCGCTGGCTGTGTCATATCCTCGTCACACGTCCGACCTACCCAATTTAGATAGTAAATTTGATGTTTAATTTTTTCACAATTATTGTGAGTTCAGTTATTTTTCTCATCGGTATGAAATTTTATATTATGAATTGTGAATGGTAATATCAAATAAAAAATAATTACAGTGTGTAAGACCTCACTATCTAATTGTATAAAAAACGACCGCATATGTCCTTAATTGCATATGCAAGAAGTAAAAAGAAACACCATAGACTTCAACCGTCAAATCATATCGCAAATACCAAAAATGATACCTACCATCGGGATTTCACTTGAAATCCGCGGAAATAGAATATAGTCATATAAAAATAAATACAAATATTTCATAATTAACATTTAGATAAATTCTTCCCCAAAAAAAACCATGGAAGCAATTATCATTTAAGGTCAATAATTAATTTGTTTAAAAAATGCTAAATAATAAATCATCTAGAACATAAATGATAGGCAAATATGATGAAAAATTGATGCCATTTCTTTCTTTTTCCATATTGGTTTAATCATTTTGATTTAACTATTGAAATCCAAAGCATGAGCATTGATTGTGGGGCAAGAAATGTAAATAAAAAAGAAATAGATTCAAGACGAAACTTGCATTGCAAAATACTTGTCCACAATTATTGAAGATCGCAATATAATCCCAATTTCCACTCAATTTGGTGATTTAGCAATAGTCGTTTTAAATAAAAATATTTATAAATAGTTTTTTTGTTTTTGGTGGTTTAAACGTAAAAAGCTATTATCATGTGAAGAAAAATTTACAATAAAATATATATATTATTACACCGAAAGCGTCACATGACGATAAATTCATTTCATATAAATCATTTTCGACAAGTATGAATAGTCAGTTGCGAAGGACAGAAAAAATTCAAACTAGTCACGACTCACGCCTCATATTTGCTTCGGAGTCGTACGCGTAAAACGACATCCACATTAGCCATTTTTGTGGTCTTGGATGTGAGTTGGCCCACATTGATTTGGGCCTCTTGCTATTTACACCGACGAATTTGATCATCCCTCCCAGTCCATGTTTTAATTTACTTTTGTTGACGATGATTTTACCCCACCTCGGTTACGTATCATTCATTCACTCAATTTGGTCACGGTTATTTTCATGGTAACAAACTCATCTTTTATTGTTTTATTCTCTTTTTGAATTTGAGAAAATGATATTTGGTCTAGTAACAATCGGTCTGGCATGACATTATTTAACGTACAATATTATTAACAAATAAACAATGCAAAACCTAAACAAATTATTGAAAAGAA
This sequence comes from Cotoneaster glaucophyllus, assembly GCA_036320875.1. Classification (NCBI taxonomy): domain Eukaryota; kingdom Viridiplantae; phylum Streptophyta; class Magnoliopsida; order Rosales; family Rosaceae; genus Cotoneaster; species Cotoneaster glaucophyllus. Next base: position 299,040 of record JAVVNS010000100.1, read on the forward strand.
TATCGGACGAGAGAAATTTCAATAAGACTGTCCAACTAGAACATTTTTTACGCGATGTCAAGTAAGAAAGAAATACATATGGTCGCACAACCCTACTTAAATTTTTCCCACCGGTGTGACCCACACCTTATCTTCAGGAATCAAAATTGTGAATCCACAAGTTTTTGTGACACTCTTCTGCTTGTGCACTCACACTTGGAAATCAACATATAATGTTGAAGCATTTCCAATTGGGAAGATGGGCTGTGCTGCTCTCCTCCCCACCCAAATCACCGTTTCCTCCAAATGCAACCACCATCACCTCCTCCTCCTCTGAATCTGCAGCTACCAGATACTTCAGTACATGCTGTGCCTCAGCCTTCAACGTGAATGTCTTAAGACCAAGGGGCTTGAGCGCTCGATGCGGCGCAAGGCGGAGAGTGCTCAGATACGACGATGACGAGGATGATGATGAGGACGTCGAGTACGGACACAATAAGGAGATAGAAGTGTTGGAATTATACAGTCAGAGTGTGAGAGGAGAAGCACTTATCGTGCATGCAGTGGTGGACGACCAGGATGTAGAAGTGCTTATCTTCAAGGTCTGTTGCTAGCTACTTGTTTGCTAATTCTTGTTTACAGTGAATCCACGTCGAGGAATTGAGGCTTTGCATGTGTTTTGAAAGCGGTTTTAGCTGTTTTAAAAAGCACTTTTCAAACAGCTCTTGTATCACTTGAGATTGAAGAGTAATATTTGCATGTAATATTGTTACTGTTTCAGGGATTCTCTTCGAGCTTGAGTTATGGGACATCATCGGACCCATCGAAGAGCATTCTTCCTGCAAGGGCAGTGATCAAGTCTATAGACAGGGTGAAAGGACCTTTTGACCCTTCTAATATTGAATACTTGCAGAAAGGCCTCACCTGGGAAGAGTTTAAGAGCACTACTCTACCCCCCAACTTACAACTCCCAATTTGACTTTAGGCGTATTTTTTGTAATGCCCCTTAAAACTTTACTTCAATCTCGCTTTTTTCTCTCACTCATAGTATTTCGTTATCGTTATTACATATTTTCTTCAATAGTTTGGCCTACTCAATTGAGACAATAATATTTTTACTTGCTTTCTATCTAATGGATATAAAAATCGATTATCCAATAGTCGGAACTACTGATGATTCATCCCCGTTCTTATGAGATTTGGGCGTCTTGAAATTAAGTAATGTGGCTCCATCATTTCCATGCGACAGAATCGATCTCATCTCTAGCTGACTTGTAGAGTTCAAGGCGTTTCGCAATGTTTGTTCGCCTTTCCATGAGTGCCGGATCCTCATCCAACATTGCACCAAGCCTCTCCTTCTGCACATTCCCAAAGCAAAGGAAAATATGGTTAGCATCCTCAGTTCTTCAAAACTACTTTACCACACCGGAATCACCAAAACGAACTGGCTTTGAAAAGTGCGAGGCTCACCTCTTGCCTTCCAATTTGGGCGTAAAAATGGTTGAGCAGATTTCTCTTGGCCTCTCGAACTTGACAGTGAACAACAGCCTTTGGAATCGAAAGCCTCAGTGTCTCGCAAACCATATTGATGTAAGAGCTGACATTTGATGCTGGTGCAAGTACATAACATCTCAGCATAAAACAATAACTTAATGAAACACTGAACCAGCGATCGCGCCTACAATAAGATACAGCGAATGGGGTTTTGAATTTTGCATACCAATCCTCCTGAGATAATTATCTCCGAAAGCGTCCATATTTTGTACTGTTTCTTTCTCTTTCGAGTGTTTATCTGCCTTCGATCCTGCTTGACCTGGAGTTCTTTCTGGTTCAGAATTAAGCTTTCTAAAAAACTCCACTGTGAGATAGCTAGATTCCATTTCCACCAGTCGTGTAACAGTTTTCCTGCCTTCATCACGAAACTTTTCCAACGCTTCCGTGGAAGCTGCTGCTATATCAGACTGAAGTGTAGGGAATCGCTTCAATTCCTGCAAATTCCATAAAGTTGGGTTTTTAAAACTTTGATCCGCCCACACGTCGATTGTTACCATAAACTGCTAAATCTCATGAAAATTTACTTACCTCGGTTTCAGCTATCGACTTCCGTACAAGTTCTTTCAAAACAAAGTGCACCTATGAGAAATTAATGTAGTGAAAAGAATATTCAGATAAATATACGGTAATGATTTGGACCAAAAGAAAACTTACACAAATACAAAGCAAGCATAGAAATGCACCATTCCCAGTATATGGACAGAAAACTTAGACAACCCGAGTCCAGAAAATTAACACAGTTTATCTTTTATATGCATATCCATATTATCTACGATAAAATTAACACAGTTTATCTTTGGCAAACTATGTATTCCATGTGTTGTAACTTTGAGTTCAGAATCACATATAGAATGTGAAAGGAATAAGAGCACTACAGCATCCACAGAGGCTTCAGCTGGTCCTTTGAAATAGACGATAGATCCATCAATGAGTCTTCGGTATCCTTGTTCTGGAGCAATCAAATGGGGCTGATAACCATCAGCCTCAGTAACAACTTTTTGGACATTCTTTATAGAGAGATGACGATCAAAGGGAAGCTTTTTCAAAGCAGCTGGTAATTGATGGTCAAAAACTTTATATATACGATCTCCACCAGGCCGCCTGAAATAGCAACGTATCATTGAACTATATGCATATATTAGGAAATGATTGATATACTTATTTGCAGACATCAAAATTACACTACGATAGAAATGTCTCTAATCGAATTCGGAACTCATCATAAGTTCATAACTTCCTGATATTCAGACTATGAGCAAGTGCAAGTGTAGTGAACCTCTCTCAAGGGCTTTCTTTATCATGTTCACAACATCACAACTTGTAAATAAATGGCCAGCCACCACAGAGGGTAAAATTACCAAACACGTCTAATGAAGCCTAAATCTTTTGGGTGTTCTATGTTTTCCATGAAATGAAGAGCCAAACCAGTCAAATGAATCAAATCAGAAGTTCTAACATTTTGCAGCTTCCTAGCCTGGAGTCAATTTAAAGTATGTGATAATATTCTGAACAAACAACGAGTAAAGTGCTCAACTTTTAAGTTTTAAGGTAACCTCTACTCTTGTGAAGTACCGGACAGATATGTATTATACAGCTTAAACTCGGTGACATGTTCCTTCATAGAACAACAGTAACCATTTTTTTTTCTTTCTATATCTCTAGGGTCTAGGCATTTTCAACGAATCAAGGACGCATGCTCTCAGACGAGAAACCCTAATAATATGATCAATTAAAATTTAAATCATACATATTCTCAACATGGAAAATCAGACAATATTGAAATTCAACTTAAACAGCCAATACATGTCACATAAAGGTCATGAAATTTACCCTCCATCCAGGTGTTCCTTAAATACACGGTCAAATGCACGACATAATTCTAAAATAGTGTACAGCTGGGCCTGTACATATGATAGCACAAGTAAGTCAAACCTATCATAAACAAGAAAACTTGACTGCACAAGGTCAGCATTGTTACCCCTGAATCTACACCAATTGGCCTGCCAATACGATCCAGCTCTGCATTAAGCTCATCAATTGTCTTGTTTATCAAAGCAATGATGCTAGGTATCCGTTGCCTAATGACAACCTCCAAATGCTGATGAGAAGATGAAATGAAACAATTATTTCCGTAGGTTATTACGTGAACATATCAACCAAGTGAAGACAAATATTTAATGGTTAATACCTTCGACAAAAGTTTGGCAAGATACTCTGAACCCATTTTGTGTGCCAAGTGCCCATATTCAGGACTAGTTTCAAAGTATTCTTGCTCCTTACGACGAGCAGCAATCATATCAACGTTCTTATTGATGTCAGCTTGTGAACGATTCACAATTCCTACCCATGGGTGTTGCAGTCTATATGACCTTCCTTCTATAACCTTGAACAGTCATAGAGTACCGATTAGTTTGATGTTTTGGCCACCACCGGAAGTAAGTGAATATTGATTACATTGCACTTATATGTTCATGAAAAAACCAAAAGGTAACAACCATGAACACATGAAAGTTAAACTACTTCATTTCTATAATCAAGTAACTTCTATTTTCTGATCAAGTTATGCAATGAGTATGATTGGATCCTTACATCCAGAGCATTGGTTCCCTTGTCCATCAGATCGAGTTTTGTTAGCACTCCAAACGTTCTTTCACCTAAAAATGTCAAACATAATAAGAAAGAGTAAGTTCTTTTCACTTGTAGACCGGTCATCCTTTTGATTAACAATGAATTAAGGTGAGAAGCGTATTTTTGCCTCTTCGTAGGTCATATTACCTGAAGGATCGACTTCTCTTGCAAGTTTGATGGCATCTGAGGTGGCAATATCTTGATTAGCAGGAGATATAGCCAATATAATGCAGTTAGGCTACAAATCAGAGAAGTCCATTAGATTGACTGCAGTATTAATAAAAGAAAAATTATAACTTGATCCAGCAAACCAAATTTGAAGTTTCCTCACCTTCTCAACGTAAGAACGGACCATATTCTCGATATCCTCAACAATGGTGTCTGGTTGTCCCTCTACAAAATCACTAGATAATTTGTCAGTAAGGTCTTAACAAACCGGGGGGATGGAGAGAGAGATAGCTATAGGAGGAGAGAAAGATTACCTACAGCCACCTTTGTCAATCCAGGAAGATCGATAAGGGTTAAGTTTACAACTGCCACAAAAATACACTCAGTCCCATGCAATTCAAACCAACCAGTACTGTTAACAATATCAAACAACAACACGAATATGGATTATATCTGGAATCAGGACAAGCAGTTGATGAAAAAGGGAGAATGCTTCGTAACTATAAGCAATATATTGAAATTTCAGCTTTCCACTCTACCATATTCAACTAGAACCTTCGTAGGAAAGCCTATCTTGTGGTTTGAGTTACTATCTAATAATATAAATAACATGTAATCCAACGAGTTGTATATTCCTTTAAGATGAAAATTGATTAGTGTGCAAATAAAATAATGATTCAGAAGGAAAGTAAACATATGACATTCAAATCTATGAAGTTCACAGGAAATTAAATACATACCATTTGGAGAATATATGCTGAGATGAATTGGAATGTTAGAAATGTGTTTTGTCTTCCCAGTTATACGATCAGTCTCATCCGAGATCTCCTTACGTACTGAAGCTGCAAAAGCAAACAGTGTACAACTCAGTGTTCGGCGTAAGAACTAAAGAGAAATAAAACCGTTGCATACTTAAATTGAATAATCATAAGCTCGGACAGTTCATCTTTACATAAGCCCAAGAGAAAATGAACCTCGCATTCAAAGCTGACATACCAAAATCAGTGAACTTCTTCTTAGGACAATGAAGAAACTCTGCATATTCAGACCGTCCCTCGTCTATCTTATGAAGTTGCAACACTAATGGTCTCCTCGTCACAATACCTTGCGACCAAAGAAAGATAATGTAAGAAGTAATGCATAATTTTGCAACACGAAACCACAAAGGAAAATGGCATATTTGATCAACGAAATGATGGGGGTCACTCTAATTACGAATAGTAATTAGGTAGAAATAACGATCACCACGCTGCTTAGCCAGCAACAACAACAACCAAGCTTTATCCCACTAAGTGGGGTCGGCTGTATGAATCATATAACGCCAACCACGCTAATTAGATTATATCAAATTTGGGACGCATGAACTTTGCTGGAAATCAGCTTCAAATTCTTTACTAAGCAGAACAAGTTTAACCCACATTTACATCTCGCATTCTTTTAACATTCCAATTAGCAATAAACACAACCAAAGAAGGAAGGTAAGAAAACACATTGACAGCAAACTTTGTTCATACCGGATCCACGAGGCAAGAAATCTCTCCCAACGACGCTTTCCAAAACCGATGATTTTCCGGAACTCTAATTTCCAAAAAAAAAATGTACATTACAGCACTGGAAAATGGGAAACCCGAGCGATTTTTTATATTTTAAGATGATAAATAAAAAATAAAATGAATGTAGTCGAGTGGAGGCAGAGGAAGAGACCTGTCCTCCGACAACGGCAACCGTCGGAAGAGCTTCCCAGAGCGACATGCCCTCGCCGCCATGATCACCGAGAACGGTGCAGGCTCGCTGGATGCGATTGACCAGCCCGATCAAGCTCTCCAATCTGGCCATTGATGATCTGGGGTCGAACCAGAGGATGGATCAAAAAGATCGGAAATTGAAAATGTGGTTCTGAAGGCGGAAGGTATCGGATCGAAGATCGACGATATTTGATCTGGGTATTTCAGGTGAGCAGATTAAATCCGAGGGAGAGAGAAACAGAGGGAGGAATATAGAATTAACAGAACAAAGGGTTATGAGCTAAAGAGTGGCAATGTTGGTGCATCAACGTTAACGTACTTTTGAAAAGTTTAATGTTCGAAAGCAACCCATATTACAAAATATTTGTTTATTTTTTTGTCATACGTCATAGAAATTCCATTTTTTGGCCACATTACTCTAGTCAGGGACGCAGCGTTTTGGTCATGGAAATTCATTTTTGTCAAACGAAGACAAATGGGCCATTGATATGTAGAAATAATTGGGCCTCAATGTTTTTTTAGCCTAACTTGGGCTTCACTTTTTGTCAGAGGGGATTTTATGTGATCTTGAGTGTAATTTAAGTTACAAGTTTATTATGTGGTTTGTTTGTTACTACTCATTTTTTTTAGGGAGTCTTAACGAAATATTTTAGGTACTGTTTATTTTTAATATTAAGAACATTTTTACTCTAAAAATTCACTCCTGGTACCATTTACTTACATTTTTGTCATTTTGATTAAATCTCAAAGTTTTCAAGCCTTTTTCATTAGTTTCTATATTTTTATTCATACTGCTTATTTTATGGACATATTAAGAGCGTTTGAAAGGTTAAAAATTTATTATTTTTCATAAAAAAAATTATTTTAAAGATTATACGATTCAACTCTTAGAAGACAAAAAGTATATAGATTAAGTGGTTAGGAACATCCGGCTTTTTCGTCAACATCTTCGGTTCGATTCTCATCTCCCCTTGTAAAATATAAAAAATAAAAGTCTATTGTCGATAATAAATATAATAACAATTTATCTTTGGATGCACTCAAGGCCTATTTCGTGGGCCGGATGGAATATGGTGTGACCAATTAAAATGGATTTGAGTCCAGTCCGTTGCTTGTTGTGTTAAAATGTGAGAGTGATCTGGACATGATAAGTTATGAATTTACAATAGAGTGGGTAATCTAACCTATATTTGTAGATGAACTACAAATCATGTCTTATACGTCTCTGCCAATCAAATCTTATCCCTAAAGTTCAATTCTCTCTCGCCCAGCAAACAGGCCCTCAATTATCTTTCCACCATATACCAATAGATATAAATTATAATAGCAAGAGAGCGAAAGTTAGTCATCCTACTCCTTTTGTGACATTTGTAATAAAATGACATTTGCTTTCTATTGGCAGTTATTAGTTATTAGAACTACCAAACTTTGCTTCTAGTTCCCTTCATTCCCACTCTTTTGGTCTAGAAAAAAGCCATGACTTTCGGATTTGCTAAGCCTATTTACAGCGACTTGGCATTCAGATTAATTATAGTAATGAGAGTAAAAAATGTCTAGAACGTCCGCCAATGGAATGGATTTCCGATCTTCATTGAGGAACCAAACTATTGTTAATGTCCTTAATAGCGTGACGTTAAAAACTGACATAATGCACAGAGAATTTCTACGACTGCATATCTGAAGTCTCGTGTTTAGATACTCCCCTCGCCTCATAGCCACAAACTTGAAGCATCTAAACCATGGATTTCTATAGATTTGGACGTGACCAACACCAAAAACTGGGAAGGAACCTGGCAATTAACCATCATTTCTTGTCTGAATCCAGGGCCTACTCATCTTGCAACACACATGGCCTTGGATTGAATCCGAAGGGTCTAGCTACAAGCATGCACCGCTAACTTATAATGGGACTCGACTGTAATCATATGATTACGAATTTTTAGTCCTGCACTCAAGGTTTTAGAGTTGGAGTATACTGACAATACGGTCACGTGATATTATTATTATTATTTTTAATTATAACATGTGAATTTGTATGTTTATTAATATATCTTAAAAATAGGATATATAACTATGTCGTCTGCCCTTATTATACTACATGAGATTTTAGTCCTTTTACCAAATTTATCCAGAATTTTTTTTGAAAGTAATGTTCAGAACAATGACCGCAAGCGATAACACAGTGTGCCAATTGTAGGAGTGAGTATTCAAATGGGTCCCATCGTTAAATCTTCATCGTATAAGAGATTTTTCAGTGTGCCAGTAATACAGTGTGGTATAACAAGTATCATAATACAATTAGTTATAATTTTTTTCTTCAAGTGTCCAATTCATTGTATACTTAATGTACAAAACTGTGTTTTCGAATTACTAAAAAATCTCTTTTATCGTAGGCCGCATAGGTGGTCGGTACAGAGTCCTCATCACTGTGCCGTTGAACCCCCCAACCCCAAGCAGCAAATGTGATGGTGTCACTATTTGTTTGTTTGTGTTTATTATCAAGTATTACTTTTAAATTTTCAAATCAGACAAGCATAGTTGAGGTGGTTGAGGGAACACAAAACCCATACACTCACTTTCCAATCCCGTTTGTTATGCCAATGAAATCCCATATTAAGAGCATTTTTATTTTTAGAAAAAGAGCATTTTTAAATATTTATTAGTAATATTAAAAATGTTAATTAATAAAATATACTAGTTTTTTTTTTGTCAAATAAAAAAAAAAATACAAGTTAAGTTAACTAAAACAGTCTGTTTCAATAATTTAGACTAGTGTAATGTAAAATATGTAGGTTAGCGCTTGTATCAAAGTACTAACGATATTTGTTTTTTCAGCAGCTAAACTTTATGTTTTAAGCTGTGATTAGAAAGCTTTAATTAGTTAATATTATTAATAAATTTTATCTAAAAAGAAGAGAAAAAATGATAATATCTCAGTCGATCTTCAATTTTATGTTGATTCTTTAAAGGGAATATAAATGTTATCAAAAGGTCAAGGCAACAACTTTTTCTCCCTTTTTGAAAATCTTTATCTTATTCCATCCTTTTTTTTTCCAAAAATTGTCCTCACAGTGCTGTAACGCCCATACCAGATATGACCGTCCAGCTCACATAAAATTTTAATGGGTGAACAGCCCAACCCTTGGACGTACTACAAGCCTCAAGTAGCGAAGAGCCGACATCGAGGTGCCAAACCTTTTCGTCACTCCGTCCATCTAAAGGCTCCTCGAAGCACTATCCTAATTCCTACATGATTAACTTTTTTTGTTTTGTTTTTTAACAAGCGATATTATTTATACCAAGGAGAGGGAGTTGAGCAAGTCTCATAATGGGCTATAAATAATGTGGTTTAAATTTGCTTTTGGCGATAATCGAACCTAAAATCTTTCACTTACAAGTGAAGAACAATCCCGTACCAAGTGGCTTCCTACTCCTACATGATTAACTTGACGCTTGGCAGGACTAATTGGTTAATCCTATATATAGTGCAAGTCGGCAATGGCTTTTGGGCAGGTTGGTGAAAGTGAAAGTGAAAGTAAAATATATATACTGCCTAAACAGTATCATGATCTTGAATATAGAGTTTAACTTTGTGCCTACTGTTCTAAAAATCCCCGCCTAGCGCCGCCTAGGCGTTAGGCGGCTGGTCACCGCCCCGATTAATGCCTAGGCGTTTAAAAATTAAGAAAGGGCGCCTAGACCAGCTGAGGCGCCCGCCTGGACCGCCTAGGCATCCGCCTAGCCCGCCCAGACCCGCCTAGGCACCTGCCTAGATTGTGACTCACTTAGACAGAAAATAGATAACTTTCATTTTGCATTTATTTTTTTTCAATAAATTGTAAGAGACTTGTTGAATACTTAAATTAGCACACACTATATGCTTGTTCCCCATGTTTTCATTATGTTCTAATACTTCATAATACATATATAATTCTATTTTGTAGTTTATGATGAAATTATAAATATTTTAAGTATAAACAGACACTTATTTACACGAAATATAATGGATTTACTTAAATCCGCCTAGTCTGCCTAGGCGCCCGCCTAGCCGCTAGGCCCCAACCTGCCGCCCGACTAGCGCCTAGCGTCTTTTAGAACCTTAATTAGTAAAACCAAGACTTGACATGTCTCTAACTTGGCTTGGGAAATGTCTAATTAGACCCAACTATGCTCATACCGTTCATTGAGGTACCGTTTGGTACGTGGGACGGGACAGAACGCAGTGGGACGAGGCGTTCTGTCCCATGTTTGGTGTGCCTAACAACTGTGGAACGGGTTGTCCCATGAGATGAAATTTGACTGATTTTTCGTTCCACCTCCCCCTGGAACGACTAGTTCCACATCCGTGGAACACAAATTTATAACATTTTAAGACAAAATTTCCCCTCATCTTTTTCAATATTTACATCATCCGTGGAACATTCATTATGTCTTGTCCTGTTCCGTTCCGTTTCGTCCCGTCCCGTCTGCGTACCAAATGGTACCTAAAACTTCTCGTACCAGACAAGACGGGAACATAAAATCAGATGTTATGTCGTTTGAGCTATTATACAAGCAGTAGTTTACAAATTTTATAAACTACTGATGTAAGTTAGATGTAAAGAAATCATATATTAGATGATATTTCGTTCCATGTTCACTATCATGAAAATAATAACTTATATAACTTGAATAAAGATGAACACAAGTTTAATGTTGTTTGCAGTGTTTTTTAGGGAATTCAAGTCCCTTCATATTCTTTATTTATCATGTGACAAAGGCATGTCTACAAGTGATAATGTTAATTTTCTACTCCTTAGTACAATAATTGTATCCAATATTATTTTTATCAATAATTAATTGTATCCATTAGTAACAATAAATCAATTCATATCTATGCAATTTAAGTGCTATGCACATGAAATGAAATGAGTTTTTGTCTGCTTAAGAGTCAAACAATTTAATTCGAACTTGATTTTTAAATAAAATATGTGAGTATTGGTTCATAAACTTTTATATATAACTTCAATAGATTTCAGTCTTTTAATTTGCTACTTGGACTTTTATTTTGGATATAAGTGCTAACTATGTTCACACTGCAACAAATTCTTGAATCAATACTTACGAAACAAGAGACTGACACACACCGATTCAGAATATTCACTTGGACATCCGGATCAAGACGTGTTGCCCTTCATCACACCTTGATTCAGATGTCCAAAAACACATTACGGGTCGAAATGTGTCAAAGATTAAAACTCCAATAGAGGCAACGGCCAAAGATCAATGCTCCGATATCACTTAATTTATAGCTTTTTGGTTGTTTCTCAAATTTTGACAATGACACTCCCTCCCTTCAATTAGCAAATCATTTTCTTAACTAATTTTATGTTTCTGGTCCCGTTAGACATTGCGCCCGTGATATTCGTATCTTATGTGCATTATTTGTTTCCTTATGACCCATGAGACTGCTAGAATTTGGATTGATGCAAACGGCTCATAACACTTCCCATCCATTTGTTCAAAAAGAGGTTTACGGTACAAATTCTTTATATGCATGCCCTACATATGTTTCAAAAAATCGAGTGTGCCTCGTCTTGGCAGTATGCAACGATAAGCTTTTGAGTGTGACGATCATATTATCACGTAATGTCATTAAATTATGATTATAACAAAGGTTAATAAGATAGTACATAACATGTCCGCATGTATAAATACTCGTGTACAATATGAGTGAAATCATAACACTATATGATACTGAGATAACAGTACTAAAACATAAGAGTTCATTTAGAAGTGCTCTTAAAATGACTAAAAACGATTTTGGTGAAAATATTATTGGAACCAATCCTTAATAAAAACGAACTCTTTTAATCATTCCGAACAAACTCTAAATCAAATGCAACATATCCTCCCATTCACTAAGAAAATGATACCTTCCAAATTAGATTAGACGATGGCCAACTAGTATATTTTTTGTGAGATGGGATAAGTGAAGTTTGGGAATATCATCATTTAGGTAAGACTTGGGCCATCACGAGTAATGACCCAAATGTTTTATTTTTTATCTTTTAAATTAATGGAATAATAAACACAAATCCTTTTCTTCTCACATACATCACCTTTTTAATATTATTAATCTTGGGCTTCGCTAGATTCTCATTGCTAAAATTGCATCTTTTTGGGATACCACTTTTATAGATTCAACGTATTTTTGGTGGTGTCTGATTTTGTAATTGTTGTCTAACGAATATCATGGTTCCATTGTTAATTATCTTATTGGTGAATTGATTCAAACTTGTCGTGCGATGTCATTGCGTGACTAGAAATGTAATACTCGGCATATCTATCGTGAGAAATTTTTTGTTGCTAATGAGTTGGCCAACCTGAGCCTCTCTCATCCTTTGGGTCCAGTCTAGTTTGAGCAAGCTCTATCTTCTGGTAAGTAGTTATTATCATCTGATTTCTAATATTTCTCAACCTTGTCACATAATTTTATAATTTCTCTTTTGTCGGATTATTATCCCATTTGTTTAACCAAAAGAAAAAATCAATTACAAATTTAAAAAGTTGTTTCTTAAACACCAAAAAATTGTTTGTTAAAAACACCTCCCTTAAATAAAATTTCCAAAAAAAAAAGAAAGATATTTGGACTCAAATTTAAGTAAATAAATGGCAATGCTGCTACCATGTAGACCTGACATTTTGGACTAAACCCGTTAACTCGACCCGACCCATTAATATTAGTATTTGGGTGGATGCTTAACGAGTCGGGTCGCTAACGGGTGAACCCGTTAACAATCTGTTAAATAACGGGTCACCTTGGGTCAACCAGTTAGATCCGTTAGCACCCGTTAGTTGAGGATGTTTTAGTAATTTCAGTAAAGTCTTAACAATAAAAAAATAAACTCTATGCAAAAAAAAAAAAAAAAAATTTAATGAGTGTTAACGGATGACCCATTAGCTTAACGAGTCAGGTTCAGATGATCCGTTTAGAGTTGTACCATGCACAAGTCATATTTTGTGCGTATCCGGTACCCAGGAAGGGCTTTCTTTCTCTTTGCGTGAGAGTGCGCATTACGCTTCCGGCTTATCCTAAGAAAGAGCCGCGCTGGACCAAAAGGCCCAATACCCAAAAGAAAAGAAAACCAAAAGAAATCAACAGAAGTAGGGTTGAAAGTATTTTTAGAAAACATGATTTTTTGGTTCTGCAAGGATTTAAGTGCTTATACAAGAAACATCAGTTATGTGTCAGAAAATAGTTTAAGTGCTTTTTTAGAATTCACTTGTATTTTTATTAAGAATTAGTTTCAAAAATATTTTTATTAAAAATACTTTCAATTATTTTAAAAATACATCCAAACCGGCTTGTAATAAAGTATTATTAACAGTTCGAAACGAGTTCATTCAGTTAATAATACTTTGAGGGGGCAGAGAGAGAGAGAGAGAGAGTGAGTGATGCAGACTGCAGTAGCAGTGTTATGCTTAACAGCAAAGCGCTCCCACTCCTCTCCAGCATCCTTTATTTAATTAATCAAAAAACTAAATCTAATATCTCTCTCTCTCTAGCCGCTACCAGATTTAAATCACAGTCTAGAGAGAGAAAATTAAACCCAAAGAGCAAATCCCACTCCCTTTCTCTCTAAAAAATCACACGATTTTGCCAGAACTCCAAACACTCTCTCGTTTTCTCTCCCTATCTCTCTACACATCTGCGCGTCTGTGTATTTATCTGCGATTTGAAACCCTAGGCATTTCGGATCCCGAGCTACATTTGGATGTGAAGGATCGTGCGCTGCTCAGATCGGGATATGGAGGAGGCTTTCGGCGACGGAGGTTATGCTCCGATGACGGAGTACAGTAACGGACCGGTTCACGGGGCTGCACCGACACCGCCGCCGCTGACGGTGTCGGGATCGTTCAAGGAGGGGAAGAGCTCATCGCGGAGGAGAGGATTCAGGAGGCCGAGTATGGACGGCGACGAGCTCATAAACCTCTTGCACGGCTCGGATCCGGTCAAGGTCGAGCTCAATCGGCTCGAGAATGAAGTCAGAGGTGCGAATGCGGCTCGATCCGCTGCTTTTCTCGAGATTTGCAGTCGGTTTTGCGAGATTTCCCGGTGTCGTTTCACCCTTCTTGACTGTCGTTTTTGTGTGTGGTTTGCAGATAAGGACCGGGAGTTAGGAGAGGCACAGGCTCAGATCAAGGCTCTCAAGCTCTCTGATAGGGCCAGAGAAAAGGCTTGTGAAGAGGTTATTTTCGTCATTTTCTATTGCTCTGATTTTCGATCACCAACACAACAAAAAATCTGTGTGCGCGTACAACTATTGTGTTTAAACATTGGCTTCTCTGCCAATCATTTTAGTCTTAATTTTTCCTTAATTGTATAACATTAAATTTAGGCCAATATTTCCCATCAATTTTGTGGTATATTGGGAATTTCCGGAGAAGACGACTTAGATTAATTAATTTGGTTAATTAGTATGGAGTTTATTTTTTATTAATTGATGGGCTATGGTTATTTGATTAGGATCCCATTTCTGGAGGACTGGGCTACATGTTCATGCTATGCCTTGCATATTAATTTAACTTGTTCTCATTCCTTTTTTGATTCTGGGGTAAACGTATTTTAATTAAACCAAGTTTATGGAATGTGTAGCAATGTATACGTGTATGGTAATCGCCCATGTAAGCTTATATGGAATGTTGGAAATTATAAATATGTCGTTAAATTGGTTGCTGAATTTTCTTCTTGTCTATGTTTTCGTTACATTGCAGCTCACTGATGAGTTGTCGAAGGTGGAAGAAAAGCTGAAGGTGACAGAATCACTTCTAGAAAGCAAAGTATGATTTGAATCTGAATCTTTTATGAACTTTTTATTAAAATATTTCTAACTTACTTTGGCTTCTGTTATATATACTTTTTGTCACAACTTTACATCACAAAAAAATGTTTTGCAGAATCTTGAAATTAAGAAAATCAATGATGAGAAGAAAGCTTCCATGGCTGCTCAGTTCGCAGCTGAAGCTACTCTACGGAGGGTTCATGCTGCGCAAAAGGATGATGATATGCCTCCTATTGAAGCCATTCTTGCACCTCTGGAGGCTGAGCTCAAGCTTGCCCGGCAAGAGGTACATTCTGCCTTACCCAAGGTAACAAGAATTATTGTGTTACTTGTAGGTGTAATTAATTAGTTACATTTCATTCTTACAGATTGCAAAACTTCAAGATGATAACAAAGCTTTGGATCGCCTTACCAAATCAAAAGAAGCAGCTTTACTTGAGGCTGAGAGGACTGTTCAGGTTGCCTTGGCTAAGGCCTCCATGGTGGATGATCTTCAGAATAAAAACCAAGAGTTGATGAAACAGATAGAAATTTGTCAGGTATGTGCAAGATAATGCATGATATTCCTTTCTTTAAGTGGATTAGACATTTTTCCCCATCTGGGAGCAGTGTTTGGCATTGTATATTTGTAGTTTCTCGCTCTCTTTGTTTGACTAGTATGATTTATTTGGTATTTCTACTGCTTCTGTGTGTTAGGAAGAAAATAAAATTTTAGACAAGATGCATAGACAAAAGGTTGCTGAGGTTGAAAAGCTTACCCAGACTGTGCGGGAGTTGGAAGAGGCTGTTCTTGCTGGTGGTGCAGCGGCAAATGCTGTGAGGGATTATCAGCGGAAGTTTCAGGAGATGAATGTAATATGCCAACCATATTTAAATGCGCAATCTTGGCAGTTGCTTATAATTTACCTGTAATATGTAGTTGAAAGCATTCTTAAAATTGAAGAGGTTTCGGTTTTCCTTCTCAGGAGGAAAGGAAAACTCTAGACCGGGAGTTGGCCCGTGCAAAAGTAACAGCAAATAGAGTAGCTGTAGTGGTAGCAAATGAGTGGAAAGATGCTAATGACAAAGTGATGCCTGTAAAACAATGGCTTGAAGAACGGAGATTCTTGCAGGTAGTGTTTTCTGTCTTCCTTTTGGGGTTAGCTCTTCTTACTGGCTTTCTGAACTCACTGTTTGGCTTCTACTGTTTAGTAATGACAAACTGTTCTTACAGGGAGAAATGCAACAACTTCGTGACAAGCTTGCCATAACTGAGCGAGCTGCCAAGTCTGAAGCTCAGTTGAAAGTAATAATCTGGTTCCGCAACCAATGCCAAATCTGTTTTCAGTTAAGTTTAGGGTGTTATATAAGTAAAAGTTATCTCTCTTTTTAACAGGAAAAATATCACATGCGACTTAAAGTGCTTGAGGAGAGTGTGAGAGGTAACAGTATTAATCGCAGCACAGTAGAGGGAAGAAGTACAAGCAATGGGCCCTCTCGACGTCAATCCCTGGGTGGAGCTGATAACGCTCCAAAATTAAGCTCCAATGGCTTTTCATCTAAGAGAACTCCCGTCAGGTCTTTGTCCTCTAGCACCAGTTCAGTGTTAAAGCATGCTAAAGGCACATCAAAATCATTTGATGGTGGTACAAGATCATTGGACAGGGGTAAGGTTCACTTGAATGGTACAAGCCCCAGTTTCTCCGTCAACCAATCTTGTGAGGGAACAAAGGATGGTGAAGCACAAACCAACTGGAAGCGAAATTCAGATGATAAGCCTGAGTTCTCAACAGTGGATACGGAGGATAGTGTCCCAGGGGTTTTGTATGATTTATTGCAGAAAGAGGTTGTAGCGTTGAGGAAAGCTGGTCATGAGAAAGATCAAAGCCTGAAAGACAAGGATGATGCTATTGAGGTCGGTACTCTTTTCTATCAGTTTCATTATTCTGTAATGTTACCCTCGGTTTAGTGTTTGGTTATGATTATCGTCTTTCAGATGTTAGCCAAGAAGGTAGATACCTTGACTAAAGCAATGGAGGTTGAAGCAAAGAAAATGAGAAGAGAAGTTGCTTCCATGGAGAAGGAGGTAGCTGCCATGCGCGTGGACAAAGAACATGAGAATAGGGCCAAGCGGTTTGGTCATACCAAAAGTTCTGTCAGCAGTGCTCAGGTTCTCTCTGGAAGGTACTTAGTTTCAATCTCTTACCACCTGTGATGTCTCGGACCATTTAATTGTTCGGTTGTACCATTTATTGAGTGCATTCCTACAATCATTATTTTTTGGGTACAAATGCTCATAGTGACCACTGACGGTGTGACCTCTGTTGTGATTATTGTTTATTGTTCTCACAATACTTGTAGAGACTTACATGTTTCACATACTGTGCCAGGGGTCTCGCACGAAGTGGGTTAACCCGCAGCACCCAATGACAAAAATCCTAATTTGGAGCTGCAGAAAGGCATTAAACCGCAGAGAGGCGCCTGGTTCCTCCCGTTTTCCACACTTATTTTATTTTATCCTGTCCTTTCCTCCCTACTGCGATTGATTATAAGATAGTAGCTGGCATGCCGATGAAACCGTGTTCACCAAAAGCTGGTAAAAGAGAGCAACATCCAACATCTGTGAAAGAAGTTGTCGGTATGCCTGCGTCTGACGTAGATTGTTATTCCCGTGCTTGTTAGAGAGATGAGCAGAAGAAAAGGGAAAGGGAAGAAGAAGATTATTGACTTTTGGGCTAACCTACCTTTTGTGGCGTCGTACCGTGAGTGGGCAATGGTTGTGTTTGTATAGGTAGCTTATTGGGTTTTGTTACGATGTTGTATGTTTTGCAGTTTATATTTGTAATTGCAGAAGCTAGTGTGGTTGTTGTTGGTTAAGGGGTTTGTTAATATTCTTGTAACCAGATCAAGATCAGATCTTTTGTTGGTTGTGTTAATTCATCTATATCTCTCTCTCTCTCACATCGGATGAAAAGGGCAACATATACCCTGAACTAAGATGATCGGTTATGTGCGAGCATCAAGTCACGTTCCTAGCTAGACTTTAGGGTTCTCTTCTACTTTTTCTAGGAGCAGCGATCGTAATTGAAGATAAGATAAGAGAAAATTGGTTAATGTGATTTGGGTACGTGAACTGGAGATTTACAGATGCTTGGGTTATAAAATGCAACTATGAAATGAAGGTTTCAGAGCAAAAGAGGTAGAAGAAGATTTGAAAAGAAACTATAAAAAAAAATATAGAGTGTTTGGAGCTAATTAAAGGCTTGACGCAAAACAGAGCGTAATGACGTTTAAGGATTTATATAGCCATTTGTTCTCCCCTTCTTCATTTTTGTTATATTATATGTTACATTAGAAAGCCAACGAGATTCAAACTCACGCAGATATATGGAAGCGGGCCACTTGCATTTTAAACTCTTAATTAAATACATCACCTTAAAAAGGAATTAAAAATATACCGAAATTGGAAAGAAAAAAAAAAGGGAGAGACGTACTAAACGGAGGAGTCCATGTACGGAAAATTACCAAAAAACCTGCATAAACCTTCATCTACCATTCAACCAGCGAGCACACAGCGTCGTGGAGGCTGAGACTTCGAGACCTCGCAGACTCGGAAAATTCCCAAATTGTCCCTCACCTTCTTCTTGAACTCACTCTTCAGCCTACTCAATTCATTCTTCACACCACAAATTCTTTTTTCAAATTTATAAATTAATCATCATGTCTTTCTTTTTCTCCCAATAGTAATCGCCAATTGAATTTCAATTTCCATCACAAAACATGTCATCGGACTCGTCAACTACGGCGCCGCTTCTTCTCCCCCGCCAGGGGAGCAACGGCCGGGACTCGTCCGACCTCGGCTCCCCGACCGCCCGGCCCGGCACGCTGGCGATGCTGCTGGGACGGGCCACCGGGCGCAGGGGGGCGTCGATGCTGGTGCGGGAGACGGCGGCGCGGGAGCTGGACGAGCGGCGAGCCGACTGGGGGTACTCGAAGCCGGTGGTGGCTCTGGACATGATGTGGAACACGGCGTTCGTGGTGGTGTCGGTGGTGATACTGATATGGACGGAGGACGAGCGGCCGAACACGCCGATCCGGCTGTGGATCTGCGGGTATGCGCTCCAGTGTTTTGCGCACGTGGTGCTGGTGTGGGTGGAGTACCGGAGGAGGAATAATATTGCTCGGAGGCTTAGTAGGAGAAACCAGGAGGCCCAGCAGGAGGAGCACCAGGTGGATATCGATGCTGTCGATACCGACGATGAAGAAGCAGCTAGGGAATTGGCGACTTCCACTCGCTCCAGGTACATTTTGTTTTCCATTTTAGTAACTATTTTTTTTTAAGAATTCATGGGAGTTCAATTTGGACAGTAGAAAGCAGTTTGACTAGTAATCTTTGATTAATTGGCTGCTCTTTCACAAGATTATGTATTACATAGGAGATTAGTGGATATTTAGAGTATTTTATTTCAATTTGTTTGAAGAAATGGGTTTGAAACTTGACTCAAAAGAAAGAAGAAGAAATTTGAATAGCTCCTTAAACTGGAAACGGGACTCGAACTAGATTAGTGCAAGAAAGTCCCGTAATCCAATTATTTGTACCATTCTATGTCGCCCGACTTAGTATCTTTACTGCATAGCTCAATATGGAATATTGACATCATTCGCGTGTTTTAGAATTTGGTAGTTTTAAGGAATGGCAGTGTGAAACAGTGTGGACATGATAGTTATGATTCTAACATTACTCGTATCTTCACAGCTACCATTCACTTTTTTCCCTTACATATAGCAATGCTACCATGGCTATCTCTGTGTTTGTTGTGAAAACCCAACTTCACTCGACCATCAAAGATTTAATCTTTACATTTTCACATTTTTTGTGATCTAGTTTTCATATTGTTTGGGGATGATGCAAGCAAAATATGTATCCTTGTTCAATTTGACCAAGGTGTTATGAAAACTTGCTATGGCATTTCCAGGCTTTAGCCGTATTTGCGGTTAGAGTTTTCATCATGCGCTGCCTTAATACTGTGCTGGAAAGGTTTATAAATTACTGACTGACTCTGTTTTATATGGCCTAGTGTCTCTAAACGACTTGAAACGATGAATACAGTGGCGTCATTTCTCTGGTGGATAGTTGGCTTCTATTGGGTAGTCTCTGGGGGTGAAGTTCTTCTGCAAAATGCTCCGATTTTGTACTGGTATTTCTATAATCAATCTATCAAGACTTATTCCTTGATCTGAAAATATAGGCATCACGTGTGTTTGGCTGTGTTTATGGAGATATTCTTTCTTTCCTTTTTTATGACTTAGTAATTTTATTTGTTTCAACAAAGGTTCTTTAGGAATTTTATTAGTTTCGCCATAAGGGTAGTTATGACATTATAATGTTAGCGATGAATACAGAAGCTGGGGGAAGGCAGATCACGTTCAAAACCTTGCTTTTGAGTACTATAATGACCGGAAGCTTTAACACACGTCACCCTGAGCTGTGCATGATAACTCAAAACATATTTTGTAACCGCTAGAATAAAAAAAAAAAATCTGATTTCGAATTTATGCAGGTTGGCTGTGGTTTTTCTGGCATTTGACGTCTTCTTTGCCATCTTTTGTGTTGTCCTGGCATGTTTGATTGGAGTTGCTCTTTGTTGCTGTTTGCCATGCATCATTGCAGTTCTTTACACCGTTGCAGGACAGGTATGAAGAGAGAACCTATAACTATGATTCAAAGTTTTCTCAACAAATGATGGAGTTGTCACTGCTTATTCTTGGCTTTTTTCTTCTTTTTTTTTTTTGGGTGTGACAATGTAGGAAGGTGCATCAGTAGCAGATCTCAGTATTCTGCCAAAATACTGGTTTCGAGCAAACAGTGAGGAAAAACCTAGTGTTGGAGCAGGGAAAATGATTCCGGTAGAAACAAGCAGCGGGTACCTAGCAGTTGAGCGTGTTCTTTTACCTGAGGATGCGGTATGTTATGGCACGTTATCATGCATTGCAATTACGTTTCAGTATACTAATGAAAAAATCCATTTGCCCTACTAGAAAATGAAGAATACTTGCATTCCCCCTTTTGGTGAATGAGCTCATTCTACCACTTGCAATAACATATTTTCATCATACAAATATCATAATTGAAAACGTTCACTGTCTCAATTTTCATCTGAAGATAATCCTTCCAAAAAATCATTCAGTCAGATACACGTCTGCATATACATCTTATTGCATTTGCAACATTTCAATTTGTGACGAATTTTTATGCTTTAAAGATTTATGGTCATTCGCTTTTATTCTTTTCAGGAATGTTGTATATGTCTCAGCCCGTATGAGGATGGGGCAGAGCTTCATACGCTTCCCTGTAATCATCATTTCCACGCTACGTGCATTGTGAAATGGCTTAAAATGAATGCAACATGTCCTCTCTGCAAGTACAACATTCTCAAGGGAAATGAACCGGTTTAAAGGATCGATAGGAAACTGCAAGTACCGTATGTACAGAAAATGTGATGACTGCAAAGCTTTTCAAATAGTTATATCGATATTGACTTACAGCATACCAAACTGTACCGCATTGTGTCTGTTTTCCGGCCATTTGGAGTTGCCTTTGATTCTTTCAGTTTTTGTCTGTGCTGTTTCATGCCTGTGCAAAAATGGAGATATAGATAACAGGCTTCAAAATCTTGTTAATCTGTTACGTAGGTTTCCTTTCCTAGCAAGGAAAAACGATTCTTTTGCGTATTTATGTATTCATGTTACTGATACGAGGTTGCTAAGAGTTCATTGTGTAATTCGGTTACTTTGCTAAGAGTTCATCGTGTAATTCGGTTACTTTGGCATAGTGACAGTTTTTTTGCGAGTCATCGATAAACAGAGTTTATTTTGCTTCGTTAAGAACATAATGTTACACTGTTAAGCCTTTGATACATTACACAAGCTCTGATTCTGCGCACTTCAAGTCGAATCGACCCATGCGATTCTTGCTTCCCTATTTTTCTGCAACTGCATTTCCAGGTTGGTGCAACGTTTCGACTTCTAGAGGACCAAAAGATAATCCGTGATCCTTTTATATAGTTCCCGACAGCCGGCGAACTAAATCTGAATGAAGTGCATGGCCACCCTGCGTGACATGCCACGAAACAAACAATGGAACTGATTGAATATCTCATAACCATTTTATCCTAAACACTGCTTAGACATAAAAACAAGCCAAACTTACGTTAATCCGCACAACAAATACCTTGTATGCCACTATGTGTGCGACTGGAAGCCCTTGGCTTCCAAACCTTGCGAAAAGGGAAAGGTCGCCGATAAGATCTAAGACCTTGTGTCGACAAGGTTCATCTGGAAAACGCAGAGGTGGGTTCAACCAACCTTTACTAGCACTGCATGAGGAAAACAGGATGAAGTTTCAGTGGGGAAAACAAGTAATAACTGAGAGATTCTTCGAACTTTATACCATTTTCTGCCTGAACTCGTCGCTTAACTTGTATAAAATCAAATCCAACAGAAAACTCTCATGTCAGTTCAGGTGAATCCATATTTGATCACCCATGTCACCCCCGATCGAGTTCAAATCAACATAAATCCGAGCATGTTACCTGCAAACAATTGCGTTTTCTAACCCACCACCTTTTATGAGTCCTGCCTCGCGCATTCGCTCCACCTGTTAGAACACGGAATTAAGCATTAACGTAATAATTTGAACAATACATTACTAATCTAAAACCAAAAACAGAGTAATGGCAAGACTAATGATGGAGAACCATTCAGTACCGACCTCCTCGTAAATGCAAAAGGTTCTTGACAAAGCAATCTGCTTGGAATAGAAAGAGTTATCCAAGGAGGTAACAGAAAACCACTGGCAGCCAATAGCATCCACCTACAGGAAGTGTCAAACAAGTAACCCGAAAATCAGTCTACAAATTCTCACATTTGGACAAAGAAGTTGAAGAAAAACAAAATAATGTGTAGATATTTGATAGCCATTCCTCTCATTAACTAACCAATCTCTTTCAATTGATGATGATTAATAAGAATAACTATTTGCTTCACATTCCAATTCCATGCTGTTAGTACAGACAATTTTCAATCCGGGAAAATGTGTACCTGCGGAAAGTCAATCCCGTAAGTGATACGGATTTCTGGTGATGGGAAAGCAGCTACAAAAGAATTATTCCTCCAGACATGAACTGGTTCGTTCATATGTGCCGCCATCTTTTCACAACAGTTGCCATGCTCATCTGTTGCCTCTTTTAGACCAACTTGTTTTATAGCCTCCACCCATTCACTTGCTGACCCATCAAAAATAGGAACCTGCACGATTTGATTTTGAGCATGATCATTTCTCCTATGTCATCTTCGATAACCAGTAAGGATAGCGATTTTGACGCTCATTTTCAACCATCTACACTCTAAGCTGAATATTTTACAATCCTTCTGCATTAACACGAGGAGTGCTACAGGAGGAGTGTCCCCGTTTGCATTTGGGATGCTTCTGAAAGGGCTAAGAGTGCTTTGACAACCAAAAGCACTTCTGAGTTCCGACTAAGTTTGAATTTCCGGTCAAGCACTTGGATTTTAATAAAATTTCAACAATTTTAACAGTGGAAGTGTTTTTCTAGAGAAGCAATTCCAAACGAGTCCGAAAGCTTTAAACCATCAGTAATTCTTCATGTTCTAAATTATGATTGCCTCAAATTACTTGGAAGTGGCAATCACACAGTTCAAGTTCCCCAAAAAACCTACCCAAGTCCTCATACAAATCGAAAAAATTCACAACTTTATGGTACCAACCTCAACATCGATATCTTCGGGGTCCGAGTTCTTGACCTCAATCCGGCAATTATCAACCTCCATAGCTTCCAAAGCCGAAAGCAAATGCTCAACTGTCCGAATTTTGACCCCATCTTTACAGAGAGTGGTGCAGAGAAGCGATTCCTCGGCAAACTCAATCGAAGCTCGAATCGCATTTGACCGGCAAACAAAGTATCTCCCTTTGCCGGAGTGATCCGGCCACAATTTCACGGCGGAGACCTTGCCGCTGTGCAAGCTCTTCCCTTTCCGCTCTATGCATCCCGCTAAGGTCTGCTGAAGCCTACCGGTCTGTAATCAAATAACAAAAAAACACACTCAGACGCATTTTCCCGCGATTTTTTCCGTTTGGTTGCTGAGAAAATGCATTCAGAGAGAGAAAGTATACAGATTTCCAGAAGATGGATTTGGAGGACTTGAATGCGTTGAAGGCACTGGAAAGTGTCATAGCTTGTAGGATTGACGGCGAGTATCGAAACGCCGTCGTCTTGCGCCTTAACCTAGGGATTTCGCGGTGGATCTTTCGAATCTGGGCTGAAATGTTAGAGCATTTCCATCCTAAGACTGGATGCTGGCACTCAGCGCGTTTATCCACTTAAATGATCAGTAATGACTCCAATAAACAGTAATACATCTTCATTCCTAAAACTAAATAGCCTAGTCAATTTTATTAAAATATTATTATTTTTATTATAAAATAATAACTTAATTTTTAATTTCTGACTTCTTCTCTCTCTCTGACTCCCGTCTTCTTCTTCCCCGTCGAACCCATCTTCTTCCCCCTTTTTTCTTCTCTCTGTACACCACCCCGTCAAACCCATCTTCTTCCCCCCCTCGAACCCATATTCTTCCCCCTTTTTTCTTCTCTCTATACACTGCGACGGATGGGGTTCCAGGGATCGAGAGGCGTATGGGTGTATCGGATGGTCGCGCGGAGAGAGGGGGATCTGAAAGAGAATAGGGGCGGAGAGAGATGAATGAGTGTTATTATCGGCAATGCGGGGGAGGAGAGAGATAGAGGAGAGAGAAATGGCGCTTCGTGGAGATCGCCAAGGAGAGCGACGCAATGGAGGTGGTCGCCGTGGCGGAGAGGCGTACGGGTGTATCGGTGGCGTGGAGGTGATCGCCGTGGCATGGCGGTGGTCGCCGGATCTCATCCTCCTTCGCATGACCCGGCTACTCTTCCCCGTGGCAATTTCGCACGCGCCCTTCATTTACCCGGTCACAGGGTCTGTCAAAATTGGGCTGGGCTCTTGCCTGGCTTGGGCTAGGTGCTAGGCAAGTGGGCGGGCTGGAGACAAAAAACAGGGTGCTGGGCAGATTCTTCACTGGGTGCTGGGCAAATAGCACTCCGGTGGAAGTGCTCTTAAAGACTTTTGAGAGGAGACCACATTTTGGCGAGACTGTGCGCGAGCTAGGGCTTGCTACTGGTTTCGCCTGACTGATTGGAGACTTTATTTTGTGGAAAGCAATCCTCTCCGGATCTCTTCCATCAAAGTCCCCTATCCGAACCATTAAAATTTAATTCAGCGGTTATAATTGTTAATAGCCCGAATGAATGAACTCGGTGGAAGGGATCCGGAAATGATCCCTATCCTTATTTTGTGTTCCAATTTTTAGGTTTTCAAAAAAATAATTGTTAATGGCATTTTAAATTTTTTTATTTTTTATAACTTAAAAAATTAATATACTTATGAAGGTGTAGAATAAGATTTTTGAAATGTTAATAACAATTTTCTATTAAAGAAAACATCTAAGAAAAATGGAGTTTATTTGTTTATTTTTTATTTTGTGACAAGATAATAGAAAACATTTCAAATTGCTGTTTTATTTAATTATTCTGTTATTTAGGAAAAATAAGTTATTTTTTGTGCAAAGTGATATTTTGCACTAATTTATAAAAGAGTATGGGAGGTTTAAACTCGAGATGCAGGACAATTCGCCACCTACAAATGTTAAGGAATATAAGATGAAGACGAATTTCTATAAACATAATAGTCCAACTTGAGTTTACGGACTTTCAAAATATTATTAAGGTCTAACTCAATTGAGACCTTTTGTTTTTGAAATATAATAGTCTTCCATAATTTTTGTAATTTGTGAAAATCAATTCAAATATGATAAACAAATCTTTTTTATTTGACAATCTTAATAAACTTACCTGATTTTACATCTAAACATACGTAAAAGCTGAATGTTCGAGCTCAAAACATCAAAAGAGAAACATGCCCGGATTAAATTCCTCTCGCTATTTGGTTTACAATTTCCCAATCAAGCAAGGACTCTTTTGATGCTAGTATAAATACCCCACTAACAATCCAAGGTATATGCAATTACTTTGAGCAAGAAAAACAAAATAATAACAAAATTAAAACGGACGAAGGAAGAAAAGAGAAGGGAAAAATCAAAATTTAGACGCTCAGGTGAACCGAGCCGTTCAGCGAACCGGACCGTCCGGGTTATCCCCAAAGCACCTTTTAATTTGCCCGCCACAAACAAACCCTCCCCAAAACCCTAATTTACGAATCTCCCCCGCTCCCCTACTCTCTCAGTCGTAGCCGTGTGAAAATTTGCTCTCCAATCCAAGACTTTCCCTGTTTGGTTCCCGAGAAAGGGAGGGAAAACCGACTAAAGATTTCAGTTTTACACCCGCGAAGGGTTTCAATTTTTTTCAATTTTGCCCGTTCGAAGTTCTAGGGTTTTGAACGCCATGTCCTGGGAGGACGAAGTCGTTATGCGCGATGTCACCCATGCGGGTATCGTCGTCGGCGACCGCATTGGCCGTGAAGTCGCGTCGCAGCTCGATCTTGAAGAAGCCCTAGAAGCTTCCCGATACGTTAGTCACCCCTATTCTACTCATCCCAGAGAGGTAATTTCCGTAATTTTATGCGAATTAAAAGCTTTGATTTTTGTTGTAAAAGTTTGATATTTAGGGCTCAGATTGCAATGTGTTAATTTTAGGCTCATTGTGTCTCTTGTAAGATTTCCGGCTTTGTTATTCGTATGGCTGCATTTGATCTTTGAGAAGTATATATTCACAAGTATAATTGCATTCCACTCAGTGTTAGTATAACCTTGAACTGGATCATTGTTCTTGAACTGAATCATTGTTCTTGAACTGAAGTATCGGCATTTACCGGTGTACTGGGTAAATGATAGGACTTCATGAATTTGTTGTATTTCCTTGGTTTTTCAGCACTGCTGCACTGGTGGATCACTAAGTGTATTGATTAGGCAATGTGTGTGTGAGTTGCGTAGCACATATGGTATTTATCATGTGTGCCATTTTAGTTGGCAATCTTCTGACAGTCAATGGGTATCGTTCTTTCTAAATTACTTGATCTCAACATTAGTAATGTATTATATTATTTCTAATAAATTAATTATGATAAAATTCATTTTTGATGTGTTATTTACACTTGTTTTCTGCTCATAAGTAGTGCCATATTTCATGTTATTGTTTAACAATCTGATATTACAGTGGTATCATATTTTTGTTTAGATTGTATGACTCTAATTCAGTTCTGTTCTCTAAAGCTTTACAATGATGTTTATTCCATTGCAGTGGCCACCTTTGGTTGAGGTGGTGGATACTTGGGAGTTGCCTCTTGTACTTATTGAAAGATACAATGCAGCTGGTGGGGAAGGAAATTCATTATGTGGGATTTTTCCCGAGATTCGTAGGGCATGGGCATCAGTAGATAACTCCTTGTTTCTCTGGCGTTTCGACAAGTGGTGAGTATATAGTCATAAGATGATAATACTACTAATAGAAAACCTATGAAAATAAATAATTTCAAGGTGCGGATATCATAACTAGTACCATACTTGTAGCTTTTTGACGACTGGTCCATGGCTTTCATCTCCATGCTTTCGATTAAATCCCTCTGACATTCTCTATTTATCAGGGATGGACAATGTCCAGAATATAGCGGGGAGGATCAAGCTATTTGTGCTGTGGGCCTTGCTAAATCTAAACCTGGTGTTTTCATTGAAGCTATTCAGTATCTTTTGATTTTGGCAACCCCTGTTGAGGTATGTTGGTTATTATCTCCTTTGTTTATGTCTATATCCCCATAGGTACAATTCCGACAACTGAAAACTAAATTTCCAGGCATTGCCCACATAGATTGTGGTGTTAAGATTAATTGCTGCTTTAGAATTATTTTTCATTTTTTACCTTTTTCCTGTGAAGTTAGTGATGACTGCTTAAAGGTTGGGTATACATTTCTCTTAATCATGCTTGGATATTTTTATAAGTTGGATTAAGACTTATTTTATCTAAACTAAGGATAGAGTTTTCCCTAAGCAAGTTGGTGCCCGCAGTTCGAGTCTTGGAAAAAACTATCTGGAGACAGGGGTATGGCTTGGCAGAAGCCTCCAGTATTGGTCTGCCTTTCTCTTTAGAAGATATTTAACTTGAGAATTGAATATTCAGTCATAATTAGGTGCAATTGTTTATTTTTCTGTATTTGACTTTGTTGACTTTTGTTTAAGCTGTATCTTCTTTTTGATACTTGCCATAAGGGTTTCTTTTAATTTGTTTGCAGCATAGAACTTTTAACAATTTCTAGTTGAAGTTTGTAGCTTTCCTTAATGGTCTCTGTCTTTTATCAGTTAAATCTTGTAGGAGTATGTTGCTCTGGAGGGGCTGATGGCACAGATCCTTATGCAGAGGTCTCACTACAGCCATTGCCAGAGTATACTGTACCATCTGACGGAATCACAATGACATGTATCACGTGTACTGACAAGGGTCGTATTTTCCTTGCTGGCCGTGATGGCCACATTTATGAGCTACATTATACGACTGGATCAGGCTGGCAAAAGCGTTGTCGGAAAGTTTGTCTGACTGCTGGTATAGGAAGTGTGATTTCAAGGTTGGTTGGAC
This sequence comes from Cotoneaster glaucophyllus, assembly GCA_036320875.1. NCBI lineage: Eukaryota > Viridiplantae > Streptophyta > Magnoliopsida > Rosales > Rosaceae > Cotoneaster > Cotoneaster glaucophyllus. Next base: position 327,614 of record JAVVNS010000100.1, read on the forward strand.
TATCTTATTTTTTCCTTCTTTGCTCTCTTCAAAGTTATAGTTATTCTGGTGGTTTTTCCAATTTCCACCTAAAAGTTTGAAGTTGCATATTCTTTTCAAAGATAACATATTAACATGACATGTTTGTTTCGTTTGTTTTCAGATGGGTAGTACCTAATGTTTTTAAGTTTGGAGCTGTTGACCCCATTGTTGAAATGGTTTTTGATAATGAAAGACATATCCTGTATGCACGGACTGAAGAAATGAAACTTCAGGTGTATATTGTGGGGCAAAATGCTGATGGGCCATTGAAGAAAGTGGCAGAAGAAAGGAATCTGATAAATCAGAGGGATCATTATGGGGGTAGACAATCAACTGGACCTAGAGGTCCAAATCGATTGCCAAAGTCATCAATAGTCTGCATATCACCATTATCTACACTGGAATCCAAGTCTCTACACGTTGTTGCTGTTTTGTCAGATGGCAGAAGGATGTATCTTACCACTTCTCCTTCTAGTGGAAATCTAGGTGGGTTCAATACAAACCATTATAAACCTACCTGTTTAAAAGTTGTGACAACAAGGCCTTCTCCTCCACTAGGGGTCAGTGGTGGACTTGCCTTTGGAAGCGTGTCTCTTGCGGGTAGGTCTCAGAATGATGATCTCTCCCTAAAGGTTGAGGCAGGACATTATTCTGCTGGAACTCTTGTCCTTTCTGATTCATCTCCAGCAACCACAACTTCTCTTCTTATTGTGAGCCGTGATTCAACAGCACAATCAACTGGGTTAAGTACTTCAGGGATAAGTTCCAGGAGTTCTCGGGCACTGCGGGAATCTGTATCTTCTTTACCAGTTGAAGGTCGAATGCTTTTTGTAGCAGATGTTTTCCCCTTGCCTGATACTGCAACAACTGTACTGTCTCTATATTCAGAAATCGAATATGGTGGATATGAAGGCTTGGATGAGTCCTGTGAAAAGGTATCTGGAAAGCTTTGGGCCAGAGGCGACCTGTCAATCCAACATATATTGCCAAGAAGGCGCGTTGTTGTTTTCAGTACTATGGGAATGATGGAAATAGTTATCAATAGGCCTGTGGACATTCTGAGGAGGTTGTTTGAGGCCAACACCCCCAGGTCAATCTTAGAAGAATTCTTCACTCGTTTTGGAGCTGGTGAGGCTGCTGCAATGTGTCTAATGCTTGCAGCTAGGATAGTACATTCAGAAACTCTTATAAGCAATGTTGTTGCACAGAAGGCGGCTGAAGCTTTTGAAGACCCAAGATTAGTTGGAATGCCACAACTTGAGGGTAGCAGTGCATTATCTAATACTAGAACCGCTGCTGGGGGATTCAGCATGGGGCAAGTTGTTCAGGAGGCTGAGCCTGTGTTTTCAGGTGCACATGAAGGGCTCTGTTTGTGCGCTGCAAGGTTGCTATTTCCTTTGTGGGAACTTCCAGTCATGGTTATAAAAGGTGATTCTATGTCAGAAAATGGGTTAGTCGTATGCAGACTCTCTCTTGAGGCTATGCAAGTCCTTGAAAACAAGATTCGTTCACTAGAGAGTTTCTTGAGGTCCAGAAGGAACCAAAGGAGGGGACTTTATGGCTGTGTTGCTGGTTTAGGAGATCTGACTGGTTCTATTCTTTATGGAGCCGGTTCAGAATTAGGTGGTGGTGACCGTGGTACAGTGAGGAACTTATTTGGTGCTTACTCAAGGAACACTGAGTCTAGTGATGGTGGTATGTCTAATAAAAGGCAGAGATTACCATATAGTCCTGCTGAACTAGCAGCAATGGAGGTAGTTTTTGTATATCTTAAACGCACCAAGGTGTTTGTTTACACGGTACTTTTCCTTTCCTTTTCCTAATTTTTGTTTATCTTTTATCCTGCAGGTGAGGGCGATGGAATGCATCAGGCAGTTACTTCTTAGATCCAGTGAAGCCCTGTTTCTGCTCCAGCTTCTTTCACAGCACCATGTCACACGGCTGGTTCAGGGGCTTGATGCTACTGTACGACATAAATTAGTTGTAATGACATTTCATCAGTTAGTTTGTTCGGAGGAAGGTGACCACCTTGCTACAAGGCTTATATCTGCTCTTATGGAGGTAGTGCAATTTTAGATTTAACATTGAGAAATCTCACTTTAGCAAAATTTCCTTTTCTTTCCCTCTATTGTTTGTTCGGAGGAAGGTGACCACTTGCTACTGACGCTCCGATTAGAAGATGCGATTACGGGATAAAGGTTCAGGGCCGAAGGGGTAGAGGAAGACCTAGGAAGAATTCGGAAAAGACTCTAAGACAAGACTTAGAGTACTTGGATCTAACGGAAGACGTGGCACAGAACTGAGCGCAATGACGTTCTAGGATTCATACAGCTGACCCCACTCAGTGGGAAAAAGCTTTGTTGTTGTTGTTCCCTCTATTGTTTATCAGGTTTATTTATTTATTTATCTTTTGCAACTCTTCATTCTGATATTTTCTTGTTATTCCTTGCTCCAGTATTATACTGGTCCTGATGGCAGGGGGGCAGTAGATGATATTAGTGGGAGATTACGGGAAGGCTGTCCAAGCTATTATAAGGAGACTGATTACAAGTTTTTTCTAGCTGTGGAGTGTCTTGAGAGAGCTGCTATAGCTCCAGATCCTGATAAGGAGAGTCTTGCTAGAGAAGCCTTCAATTTCTTAAGTAAAGTTCCAGAATCTGCTGACTTACGAACTGTTTGCAAACGGTTTGAGGATTTGAGGTCAATTTCGACAAAGCCCAGTGCTGTTTTGTTTGGTTGTCTGTACTTAGGTCGTTAAGTCTTAGACCTAAAATTGATTATGTTGCAGGTTTTATGAAGCAGTGGTTCGCTTGCCTTTACAAAAGGCACAGGCTCTTGATCCCACCGGTGATGCTTTTAATGACCACATTGATGCAGCAGTTAGAGAGCATGCACTTGCTCAACGTGAACAGTGCTATGAGATTGTCATCAGTGCATTGCGTTCTCTGAAGGGCGAGCCTTCTCAGAGGGAGTTTGGTTCTCCTTTGAGGCCTGCTGCACGATCTGTCCTTGATCAGGTCTCTCGGAACAAATATATTTCCCAGATTGTTCAGCTGGGCATTCAGTCTCCTGACCGATTATTTCATGAGCATTTATACCGTGCTATGATTGATTTGGGCCTTGAAGATGCATTGTTGGAGTATGGAGGTCCTGATTTGGTGCCGTTTCTAGAAAGTGCTGTTTCTGGGGTAACACCATCCGGTTCTCCAATTGGTGGTCACTCAGGAACAAGCATCCCATCCAATCAAGCCAAATATTCTGAACTGTTGGCACGGTATTATGTCTCAAAGAGGCAGCATCTGCTTGCAGCTCGTGTATTACTAAGACTGGCAGAGAGGCGCTCAAGTGACACGGTGGATGTTCGTACTCTAGATCAAAGGTAAGCATATTTGTCCCTTCAGTCTTCTTTAGTTCTCTCTGGAGACTCGAGTTGTTGTGGTGCCTTTCCAAACACTGCACCAGGGTTTTATATTACTAGAAATTATAGCTAAATAGTTTGTGAGGTTTTTCTTTGGGTATCTCTTCATGTTTGTGTGGGAGTTTTTAGTGCAACCCGTCCCAAGTAATGATTTTTGTCAACTCCAGGTATCATTACCTGAGTAATGCAGTCCTACAGGCCAAAAATGCAAGTAACAATGATGGCATGGTAGGTTCTGCTCGAGGCGCTTATGATGATGGGTTGTTAGATTTACTGGAAGGAAAGCTTTCTGTCCTTCGTTTTCAGATAAAGATCAAGGAGGAACTTGAGGCTTTTGCTTCGAGGATAGAAGCTTTGCCTGATGCATCGGAGCCTGTCCAAAGTGGAACTTCTGGTGATGCCAATCTTGCAATTATTGCACGAGAAAAGGCCAAGGAGCTAGCATTAGATTTAAAGAATATAACTCAGCTCTACAATGAATATGCTCTTCCATTTGAACTTTGGGAGGTACTTGGTTTCTTCTGCTCGTCAATCACTCTGTTATTTCGAATTGCCCCTTGCTGCTTAATGGGTTGGGGAATTCTTGTTTTCATTTATAACTGAATCTTTGTTTTTCCTCTCGTGCACACAGATATGTCTAGAGATGCTATACTTTGCATACTATTCTGGTGATGCTGATAGCAGCATCGTACGAGAGACGTGGGCTAGATTGATTGATCAAGCTCTTTCAAGGGGTGGCATTGCAGAAGCTTGTGCAGTATTGAAGAGAGTTGGTTCTCACATTTATCCTGGAGATGGAGCTGGTTTGCCCTTAGACACATTGTGTCTCCACCTCGAGAAAGCTGCAATGGTACGTTGGAGAGACGCGCACAAACTCTAACTCATAAATGTGTGCACGCACACACACAAAAAAGTAGTTACAAAAGTTGATTACTTAAAAATTAAAGAGTTACCTGATTTTTCATTTTATTTTGTTTCATATCTATTTGTAGGATCGACTGGAATCAGGGGTTGAATCGGTTGGAGATGAAGATGTGGCAAGGGCTCTTCTTGCTGCATGCAAGGGTGCAACCGAGCCTGTATTGAACACTTATGACCAGTTGTTGACAAGTGGTGCTATTTTGCCATCACCAAACCTTAGGTTACGCCTTCTCCGATCAGTGCTAGTAGTACTTCGAGAGTGGGCAATGTCTGTGTTTGCACAGAGAATGGGTACTAGTGCTACTGGAGCTTCGTTAATTTTAGGTGGAACTTTCTCGATGGAGCAAACGGCAGTCCTCAACCAAGGGGTTCGAGATAAGATCTCAAGTGCAGCAAACAGGTGAGCTTTCTTCTCTAAACATCCTTAAGAGCTTCAATCTACGATTATATTCCGAGATTAAGCTCTTCTGTTCCTGTTGTACTGGAATTTCAGGTACATGACCGAGGTACGAAGGTTGGCCCTTCCACAAAGCCAGACTGAAGCTGTTTACCATGGCTTTCGAGAACTTGAAGAATCGCTGACGAGTCCCTTTTCTTTTGATCGGTTTTGATTGTTCAGTCAGTGTACGACATTTTTCTTGTTACTTGTTACATTTAAAAATAAAATTATCTTGTAACTTCAAGCATTGGATGTGTCCTGTAATTTTCTGCAAAATTGATATCGAAAGTCGTCTTGTTTCAGCCAAATAAATGCAATTTTTTTTTTTTTTTTTTTTTTTTGTGAATTTTTTTTTTAATGCAATTTGATGCAACGATGAACAAGGAATGACAATATAGTCTTTATCATTTTATTTAAAACGAAAGCATCATTTTTGAAAAAATAAAGGCGAATTATATAGTGTTCTTTTTTCATGTTGCACTTTGAGATATTGGGCCTTACAACAAATTTATCCACTAATTTTGTACTTTTAATAATTATTAATCAAATCTCAATTTAAATTAAAGCAAAAATTTGATTGGTAACAATTATTTGATTCACGTAAATTTAGTACTTTTAGTATTTTTTTAATGACATTAACCGGCTTAAAGCTAGCTTTAAAAATTATTAAGAAAAGGGTTTGAAAACTTTGAGTTTTAACGATAATGACAAAATAAAGGGTAAAATGAATAGTACTAGGTTTGACTTTTTAGTGTAAAAATGTGATTTTTCGTTAAAGTGAAGAGTACCGCGAGCTTTTCGTTAAAACTCTCTTAAAAATTTAGTTTACAAATTTGATTCACATAACATTTTTGACTAAATAGATGAGATCCGCGTTGAAAATTACAACTCACAGCCGATCATCCATCATCCATCACCATAAAAAAAACGAGGGTACATCCGTCTTTTCGACCAACAACCGGACTTCCAACCTCTGTTACTTACTGTTAGCCCCTTCCGTGATCGCCCCAATAGTCAAATACAGAGAGAGAGAGAGAGAGAGAGAGAGAGAGAGAGAGAGGGGACTGCCACGACCGAGACTAGAAAGCACAGACAAGCAGCCCGAAACCAAATAAACAAAAAATTAAAGGAAAAAAGAAAAGAATTAGAAATTAGAAGAGAAAAAGAAAAACGAAAAGGAAAGCAAAAACTTCCGTAGAAATTTTGCGTTGCAGTTTTCTTCCGTTTCCCATTCGTTCCCAAATTTCTGCAGATCTGATTTTCCATTGGAGTTTTCGGATTCCCGAAGTCTTCGATTCCGGTGAAAACCCTAGAGAAATGTTCCGATTCGAGCAGGAGAAGATCCGGAAACGAATTTGACGCCCGAATTCTGTGTGCTTCGATCGGTGAATTCGTTTCTTTTGAAAAATTTGTAATTCCTAGGGTTTGACATGGCCGACGGTCTTTCAGTGATTCCCGCGGGCGTCCTCCGCAACCTCGCGGACAAGCTCTATGAGAAGCGCAAGAATGCCGCTCTTGAGGTCTCTTTCTTGCGTCGATTGATTCTGTTGCTAGGGTTTCGAGTTGTTGCAATTAGATCTTGAAGTCGTATTGTACGATTTTATTGTATGGTTATGTGCTGCCGTTCATGTGCAGGTTGAGGGAATAGTGAAGCAGCTCACGACGGCTGGGGAGCATGATAAGATTACGGCGGCGATCAATTTGCTCACTACGGAATTCACTTACTCGCCGCAAGCCAACCACCGGAAGGTATTGGTGTTATTAATGTTAATTTGCGAGTTGGTTGTTGTACAAGTCATTAGACTAATTTGAAGTTACAATTTGCATGCTTCGTCTTTTCCATGTTAAAGTTTCAATTGCAGAACATTTGAATATATTTGTTGAATTTTGTATAGGGAGGATTGATAGGATTAGCTGCTGCAACAGTTGGGTTGACCAGTGAAGCGGCTCAGCATCTTGAGGTAAGGCATTGGGTACAATTGATCAATTTTTTTAAGAAAAAATGGTATGGACCTTCGATATATGTGGCAGGGATGGTTTAATTTTGGTATTTACGTGTGTAATTAATCTTCTAAAGGTAGTGTATAGCAAGGGCTACAATTAGGATGCTTAGTTTTGCTAATTAAAATTAGCAATTAACATGGTCACAGTGTGCTGAGCTCTCACTCGAGATGACTAAATCACTGATCGTTTACCCACCATAGTGTTGTTGTGGTGTGGAAGATGCAATCAAACTAAGATGAGGATATTTAGACTTAGCTTGATGACCTAAGTGAATTTTCTAAGATTCATGTAGAAATATCTGTTAATTGTAAACTTGTAAGCCTCTCGAAAGTTCTTAGTATGCATCCCGTAATTGAGTTGAATGCCAGCCGAATACGGAGTATATACATGTAAGCCTGAAATGAGTAGTGATAGCATGATGCCAAATTTCGGATCTTCTCTTTCTGAAAAATATTGAGTTTCATAGCTAATACATGCATTTCTGACTTGATTTAAATGCCAAATTCTTCTTTAATGGTATTGAATATTTCTTTTGCTTCTGATTCACCCTGCCAGCAAATTGTGCCTCCTGTGCTTAATTCCTTTTCGGACCAAGATAGCAGAGTTCGTTATTATGCTTGTGAAGCTCTATATAACATTGCAAAGGTGAGCAGATTAGGTGGCTGAATTTTGAAGTTATTATTCTGTTTTTCTCACCTGGCCTAGATTTAATTTAATTTAATTTTTACTGATTGGCAGGTTGTAAGAGGAGATTTTATCATATTCTTTAATCAGATATTTGATGCCTTGTGTAAGCTTTCAGCAGACTCAGATGCTAATGTACAAAGTGCTGCTCATCTTTTAGATCGGCTTGTAAAGGTGTATAAACTTCAAAATATTGGCTTGTGTCTATCCCTCATACATCAGATTTTCTCAATTCTTTGTCTTCCAAATAGGCATTTATATCTGTTATATTAACTTCAATTTTTTAATTTGGAAGCAGGATATTGTTACTGAAAGTGATCAATTCAGGTGTGTAATATTCTTGATCTGGATTTGTCTCTCAAAACATTTGTACAACACTTACAATGTACCTGTTTTCTTTTTTTGTTCTTTCCCTACCACAGCATTGAAGAATTTATTCCACTGTTGAGGGAGCGTATGAATGTCCTGAATCCCTATGTCCGTCAGTTTTTGGTTGGATGGATCACTGTCTTAGACAGTGTTCCAGATATTGACATGCTGGGATTTCTTCCTGATTTTCTTGATGGTAATTGTTTATACTATGAAAGATTGACATGCTTCTCGTATTTCTCATCATTTCTGATAATTGCATATGAACTCACAGTTTGCTGATAAATCTCAGGCTTGTTCAATATGTTAAGTGATTCAAGCCATGAGATTAGACAACAAGCTGATTCAGCACTTTCAGAGTTTCTCCAGGAGATCAAGAACTCCCCAGTAAGGCTTCTAACTGTTGATGAACTAATCCTGCAATGATGTTTGTATTATGTGTTTCCCTAGTTGCTTTTGGAGAACCTGTGCCAGTCTTTTCCATACGGCCAGTTTTCTCCCTGTTTCTGAGCTGATAAAGTATATATCTTGTTCATTTTAATTTTCTGACTCGAGCAGTGCTACTCTTGAAGTCTGTAGATTATGGTCGCATGGCTGAAATACTGGTACAGAGAGCTGCTTCACCGGATGAATTTACTCGGTTAACAGCTATCACATGGGTAAGTAAGAGTAAACTAGAGTAGTGTTTACAATAGGTATCATTATCCTCTGGTATTCTTATTAGTTTGTTTGACCTGTATTATATTGAATAGTCTATCACATGTGCTTCTCTGCTGTGCAGATAAATGAATTTGTAAAACTTGGTGGGGACCAGCTTGTTCCCTATTATGCTGATATTCTGGGAGCAATTCTACCCTGCATATCTGATAAAGAAGAGAAAATTAGAGTGGTAGGTTGACTGTCCTCTTCCTATATATATCAGGTTTCACTGCCTCCATGGGTTTATTCCACTGAACTCCTTTTTCCTCTCTCAACTAAAGGTTGCTCGTGAAACCAATGAGGAGCTTCGTGCCATTAAGGCTGATCCAGCTGAAGGATTTGACATTGGAGCAATCCTCTTTATTGCAAGGAGGTGTAGTTTTTCTAACCAAAACCCTATCAGAATTTACCCTTTTTATTTTATGGGTGTACATAGGGATTCTGTTTGTTGTGGAGCTGCTGTCCATTCTGAAGTTGTGTTTTCTATTGTTATGATAAAACATTTATTATGCTTTAGTTTTTTGTTTTGATTTGAGAATATTTTGTGATCAGGCAATTATCTAGTGAATGGGAGGCTACTAGAATCGAAGCACTGCACTGGATTTCAAACCTTTTAAACAGACATCGCGCTGAGGTAATTTGGCACTTCTGGAGTTCTGCGTACTTCTAGTTGATTGTTTCTTACCTGTCTTCCCGTAATGTTTAATCAGGGGAGGAGGTACCACAACTGGGTTAATAGTGTTAGGCAATTTCTCTAAATTCTGATTTTCTTGTTTATTTGTGTGGGCAATGTTTATTTGTCATATCATGGGTTACTGTTTGTCTGGGCCTGTATGTTTTTGTTACAAAGATTTGATTTTAAAATTTACTTCAAACAGGTTCTAACTTTTCTGAACGACATATTTGACACCCTTTTGGAAGCACTCTCAGATGCTTCTGATCAGGTAATCCTTTTATTCTGATGGATATTTTTCTCTTATTGTTTCAAGTTGTATTTTCTAATCTTTCTTTAGTTGTCTTTCATTTATGGTGTTATTGTCGACTCCCAATTTTTATGTGGTATCTGTATTTTTGCACTTATTGTGTTCCACATATAAGTCATATGGATCTGTTGTTGACTATTAATTAAGGGGCCGTTTGATAACATTTTATTTTCATTTTTCAATTTTTTGAAAACTGAAATCTTGTTTGGTAACTACTTTCAGTTTTCGAAAAAATGAAAACTGAAAACTACTTTCTCTAGTTGTAAAAATTTGGCCTTGAGTTTTCACCTTTTGGAAAACTGAAAGTAGTTACCAAACAAGATTTCGGTTTTCAGAAAACTGAAAACGAAATGGTTATCAAATGGCTCCTAAGGTTGTCGTGCACTAATGTTGCTACTATCGTCTATTATAACTCTCTGTGATTTGCCAGGATCATCTGCTGACTTATGTGTATTATACTTTTCGTTCTTAGTTACGTACTTTTCCAGAGGCATTTTTAACTTTGTAATAAGACGTTATTGAGTTATCATGTGATATTTTATTTAGTATGCCAGAATGCAGCTTATTTATTGTTTTATGGTGTCCAGAAACATGCATAATGAAAAAGTTAACTGACTCTACATGTTGAACGGCATTTATGAGTGTATCTAATGTTGCAAGTCTGGATTATGTCCAGGTGGTTCTCTTGGTCCTAGAAGTTCATGCATGCATAGCAAAAGATCCACAACACTTTCTCCAGCTTGTTGTATTCCTTGTGCATAATTTTCGTGTGGACAACTCTCTGCTAGAGAAGTGAGTCTCTCCCTCTCTCTCTCTCCCCTCCCTCCTTGTGCTTTAGCTAATTTTAAATCTGTGATAATATGTTTCTTGTTTTAACTATGGTCTTTATTTTGTTTTCTTTCCCCAAGACGTGGTGCGTTGATTATTCGCCGACTTTGTGTGCTTTTAGATGCTGAAAGGGTCTACCGAGAACTGTCTACTATACTAGAAGGAGAGTCAGACCTGGATTTTGCATCTGTTATGGTTCAGGTTGTTATTTATCACACTACATAAAGTAATGTGTGCATGAGTGACACAAATGAAGCAACAGTCTCATGGGGCATGATAAATGAGCTCGTACATTCTAGTGCCCAGAATTAAAACGTTTTATCAGGACTGAGGCGTTTAAAAAGGGTGCTGTTATTGGCGCTCCAAAAATCTTGTGCACTCCAAACTTCTATATTTGGAACGAAAAATACACTTGTGAGGAGTGCACGACGAGTTTTTTGGAGTGCCAATAACATCACCCTTTCAAAATACCAATTTAATTGTATGCTTGTGTTCTTTATTCAAGAGTTCTTCTGTGTTCTGTCTAGCCTAATCTTTTTTATCCCTGTGTTGTTCAGGCTTTAAACTTGATTTTACTTACATCCTCCGAGTTGGCTGAGCTTCGAGATATTTTGAAAAGGTCGCTTGTGAATCCTTGTGGGAAAGCCTTATTTGTTTCCTTATATGCTTCATGGTGCCATTCACCCATGGCAATTATAAGCCTCTGCTTATTAGCTCAGGTGAGGTTCTAGAGCTTTGTCACCCATGGTCGCCCCTTTAACTTAAAAATCTGTGTTTGCGTGTGAGCATTTCTTTTCTTTTCGTGAACATGTGTATGTATGTTTTTCCATGACAGACATATCAGCATGCAAGTACTGTGATTCAGTCTCTGGTGGAAGAAGATATTAATGTCAAGTTTTTGGTCCAGCTGGATAAATTGATTCGGTTACTAGAAACTCCAATCTTTGCGTATCTTAGATTACAGGTGCTGTATTGAAATGTATTTCTCATTTTAGTATTGGGGTCCTACTATAGCATCCTTATCATGTTTTCCCCTAAACTGTTATTTGTGTTTTCTGCATTGCTTTCTCAAACTGGCAAATTAGTTTGAGTGCCTGAGATCGTATTTTGATTCTTGCAGCTTCTTGAACCTGGAAGACATATATGGTTGTTAAAAGCCTTATATGGTCTTCTGATGTTGCTTCCTCAGGTATAAACTAAATGCTCTTTTTATAGTATTTGAGGATGAATTTTGCTGTGAGATTGCGTGCATAAATCATTGAGATCAAAACCTATCTGAGTTTTTGGAAACTCCTTCGATCTGTTCTTTACGAGAGTTTTTGTTTTTGTGATTGGTAATTTTGTGTGTTTAAGTTTCGTTTCATGCTTGATTGCAGCAAAGTGCAGCCTTTAAAATTCTGAGGACGCGTTTAAAAACTGTACCTTCATACTCATTCGACAGTGAGCAACTCAGACGAACTTCTTCAGGAAATCCCCATCAGATTCTACATCACATGCCTAGTGGTTCGCAGATCTCTGAAGACGGTGACATAAACCAGGACAGTAAGAATTCTCATAATGAAATTAACTTTACTTTAAGACTACGGCAGTTTGAGCAAATGCAGCAGCAACATCGTCAACATGCAAAGGTGCAGGCACAATCACAAAGAACTTCCACAGCTTCTTCAACACCGAAGGTTTGTTGAGTTTCTTCCATCTGGGGAATATTTCTGTTGAGATAAGTAGCGTTTCAACGAGTGTTGTTGGCAAATGTCTGTTTTGGGGCAGTATTGGCCTGCAGGATTCATCATGTGCCTGCTGCTAACATTTTTGACAGTCCACTGTCACTGTTCGTTTTAGACTATTACTTGTTATCGTTATATAGGGTTTAGTTGGAATTACATTGCTGCCTTGTATATGCAGGATGTGCAAAGACCAGAAGAACAAAGCCATAGCCGACCTTCATCAGATATGAATCGGGCTCCTTCCAGATCTCGGAGGGCCCCAGGGCAGTTACAATTATAACGTTGCTGCATCTGGACTCTGGCCGAGGCTAATATGTACTCGTCTCAGCCTCTCAGGGAGGAGGAAGCATGGGAGTCGTGGATGACGGGATCTGGTATAGTTTGTAAAATTGTATATCGTAGTAGTTTGTTGTTGAAAACTCGTGGAGGTCGGGATGGTAAAAATTGGGTTTAAATTGAGTCGAGCTCAGTTGTAAGCTCGAGCTATTCTTTCCGATTTGTGCAAGTGAGCGGGGAAGTGCCCTACGTGGTTGTGTTATTTTTTATTGAAAACCACGTGGGGGTAGGAGGAGGAGGGAGATATTTTGATTTAGAAGATGCAGTTTGTTTTCTTAATACTGCCTGTTACAGCAATCTTATAAAAGTAAGTCCTTCATCTTCATGTACACCTTTGATCCTGAAAAATGGAAAAAAGAAAAAGAAAGTTTAATGTGTAGTATTTTAATTGATCGATCCATGTGTCTTTTCCCCAAACTCTCGCGTATTCTCTCATTGTATTTTTAAAATGAATGTGAAATACTTTTAGAAAAATTGATTTCGGAAGAGACATCAGAGATATGCTTCTTGTAGAAAGTACTTAAAAATGTTTTTTTTTTTAGAATCCACTTGAAGTTTTTACTCAAAAACGATTTCAGTCATTTTAAAAACACTTGAAAATGTTCAAGATGAGTTGTAACAAATTTGTGATGGGCGAAAAAAGTGTACCATGAAAGAAGCTATTGTAGGCTACGGATTTTATAGATTTTTGCAAAATTGTTAAAAATCATGAGTTGTGGCTCACAAGTTGTTCTTGGAAAATTCGAATTTGAAAATTTTCACAAGAACTTTGGCAAGCACACTGAAATGTTTATAAGCCGTGTGCGACGGATGGATGCAGACAATAATTTCTCCTGAACAGACCAAAACGAAAATAAATAAATAAATAAAAATACCATTAAGACAATAACACCCTGAATCGAATCGAATCGAATCGAATCGTCGATCGATGACCATGTTTTCGAGTTCTCATGTCACGGGGGCAATCGTTTCATCATAACAAGAAACAACGTCCCATCTAATACAAGCATCCTTCTTACATATCCATTCGGGCACAACAATTGAACTTTCCCGGAAGCTTTGATTCTTCATATCGTAAAAATGAAGAAACGCTTGGGATAGCGCTCCGGATTCCATCAAGATCTCACCGGTGTGGATTGCACATAAGCAACTGTAAGGGTATGTTGAAAACGAATGCAAAGGATATGTAACCGCGAAAACCTCCTTAATCCATACTTGATCTTGATAGTCCTTCAAAATCCACAACTCTAACCCTGCTAACCATGAAGTTGAGGTTGTCTCCTTGTCATATGTGAGCGCCAGACATCCGCCCACCTCAACAATTGCCCAAAAATGATGGCGGTTACCATCAAATTCTGGAGGAAATGGGATGACTCTGAATCTTTGCTCTCCAAGGTCATATGCCACTACACATTTCTCTTCATCATGCGTCCAATGTATGGCTCCATGGAGGCACACACTTTTCATGTCAATGCGCCAAAAAGTATGATCAAATGGAAGATCATCGTGCTCTACCTCTACGCGCCTCCACGGCTCTGCACTACCCACTGTAAAAACCTGGAGGTTAATACTTGCATCAACCCTGTAAAAATTCGCAGGCTCTTGGTGTAAAAACCTGTATAGCTCGAGTTGAACAACCATATACTCGTCTGTAGTAGGACTAAATCCAAAGCCATATCCAATCTCGGCTCCCCAGGGTTTGATGTCCGGTGAAGTAGATTGGTAGCTGGTGGGTGAATTGGAAGTGGAGGGAAGGTTTATGGACTCTCGGGTGCAGGGATTAAATACGCGAATGCGGTGGTCATGAACAAAGATAAAACAAGCCAAGCCGTTGGTACACAGTATATTGGGGAGACTGTACTCCTGGGGCTCAAGTGTTAGAAGGTGGGTGGCGCCGGCGGGTGAGGGACTGCCATCTTGGTTGATATGGAGGGACATAATGTGTTGCTGCTTCGTGTCAATGTTCCTGAGATCGAGGAGGAGGAGACTGGTGTTTCGATTGGAATGCAGGTTTCGGTAGGCACTGAGAAAGGAAGGGTTGCGGGTGATGAGAGCGAACCACGCCTTGGAAACACATTTGAACCGCATCAGAGACTTGGCTGGTAGCTTTGGGAGTATCTGAAACCATATGATTTCATTTGGGAGCTCTGTAAATAGTGATGGAATTTTCGGAACATCATCGCCTTCGGCTTCAGATACTTCCATGTTCATTTTTCGGGCGGAGATTCCGAACCCCAGCCAAATTTCCGACTCTGAGAATATATATGTATAAAAATATAAAAAAACTTCAATGAGATCGAATTTAGTGACTGACATATGAAAAAGAAAAGATCAAAACAGAGAAACAGAGAGATCGAACAATTACCAAATCCCTTCTCTCTGGTTTTCTGCCCGCCGTGAGGATAGCCGTCTGCCGCGGCGAGAATCGCTTCTGCGCTAACAACAATCCCAGGAGAGCTTTTTGCTGTACAACGAAATATATATATACATGTATTCTTTTTCTCAATGGATGCGTGGCCGGCCCTCTAAGTTATCTCCAACCGACCCGGCGAAAGGGTTACAGGACTAAAAATAGTTTGGAATGACATGAAAACCGTCTCTAACCGAAAGCTAGACCAAAAGACTTGTGAGCCCCATCGGGTCCAAACCCCTAAATCAGGCCAGCGAGTTGGCCATTTCCAACCAGCCCTCTAGCACTAGAATGTCAAGCTTGACATTTTGCTAGCCTTGCCAGAATGTCAAGATTGACATTTTGCCGCTTGACATTTTGCCAACCATCTGGCTCTAGAATGTCAAGCTTGACATTTTGCTAGCCTTCCAACTCAACCCATTTGAATGTCAACGGCTAGCTGGCGTCAGCATGACGCCAGCTAGCAACGACGCCAGCTAGCAACGGCTAGCTCATGCTGCAGTCAAGTTACCATTGGAATTTGACTTATTTTATTTTTTTTGGATGAATTTAAAAAAAATATTTAAGTTTTTTTCCTATAAATACCTACAACATTAAAAGCTGAAGATAAGAAGTGTCACATAGATAAGAATCCTATCAAAAATTTGCACAACCAATTACATCTCGACACGTGGCACTCGAAATCCAATCCAAAAAATTATTAAGATTAAATAAAGATAAAAAATTTGGAGAGTTACTCACGTTAGCGACACATGTTACTCGAAATCCTATCCAAAAAATTATTGAGATTATATAAAGATAAGAAATCCGGAGGCTTATTCATTTGGCGACAAGTGGCACTCAAAATATGTCCGAAAACCTTATTTTAATATGGTAGTTTAATTTAATTAAAATAATAAATTATGTTTGGCCTATGGCCCTTTGGTCCACTCGGTTGGAGATGATTTTTTGTCGAAAGGCTATGTTTGGCCTATGGCCCTTTGGCCCCCTCGGTTGAAGATGATATAAAATATGACCTAGCACTGTTCATTAAAATATAATTTCTTGCAGGACTATAGGGCTAAAGGAAGCCCTTTGGCCATTCTTCGGTTAGAGATGGCCTAAACTGATGGAGGCATCGGCCCGTTGGATTTTCATACCAAACTGAGTAGACCAATATTTTAAATTAAATTTGTAAATCAAGTGATGCGTTATCAACATAAAATAAACACGTTAATTAATATTTAAATATATTTAATTATCAGCAACTACGTCATATAATTTATAAAGGGGTGTGATATCCACACACCCCATTTTACTTCTCACACACCCCTTGATAATTTTTGTCCGATGATCTTCTTCAATTTATCCGATCCAACGGCCGAAAATTAAAAAGGTGTGTGAGAAGTAAAATAGGGTATGTGGATATCACATCCCTTTATAAAAACATGATATAAATGATTTCTCTAACATTATTTACACTTATTTTTATGATTAAACTTTGAAAAAATTATCTTTTATTCAATAATTTTTATATATGTTTTCTTTTTTGGCAAGACATATAATATTATTCATAAAGATACTTTTATAACGCATGGGTAACATTTTACAGCATAAAATCACAAGGCTATATCAAACCACTACAATTGTCGAGCAAATAACGTAATCATTAACATCTCATAACATGAAATCACGACGTTTTTTTGTATCTTTTCTCATCAAAGAAATCACACGTAAAATTCACACGATTAGAGGAAACAAGAAGAAGATATTCAAAAGCGTGATCAACGATTGCAAGAACAGCACAAGTCCAAATCCTATTTCCTTCATATTATGTTTACGCCTTCTTCTCTTGCACCTAAACTCAACCGAGCATCATCCTCCTTCAGGCATATCTGTTCAGGCAACACAATTGAAATTCTACCAAAATTATTGATCATCATATTATAAACATGAACCGATGCCTGGATTCGCGGCGGAGAAGATTGAATGCAGAGCTTTGCCTGTGTGGATCGTATGCCAAGGACTGAAATGGTAAACTGACTTCGGCCAGTGAGGGGGAGAGTGGTAGTAGCCTGTGGAGTGGTCAACGACTTTGAGGAGGAGGTGACCGTAGTTGATGTTGCGACGCAAGTTTCGGTGGACATCAAGAAAGGAAGAGTCGCCGATGATTGTAGAGGACCGAGGACCATGACTTGCAGAGGCACTTGAAGCGCATCAGAGACTTGGTCGGTAGCCATGGGAGTATGTGAAACCATATAAAATGGTTTCGCTAGGGAGCTGCGGAAGTCTTGATCGAACGTGATCTGTAGTTACAAGTACAATAAACATAATCTACAATCAACTGTTTATTACCGTTGGCGCGCACAAAGATTACAGCAGCACCTCTTCAAATATGAACATTAACTGCTACTTCGACAGATAAACAAGTAGACAACTCCCCACATGGCGTATCCATGTTTACAAAGCGTAGATTTTCTCATGGTCGGAGTTATATTCATCATCAAGATCTGAGATATTTGCCGAGTAGACGGACCACGAGGAGGACTTGCTTCCACTGGCCCGTTTGATGCGCCTCTGAGAGTCCCGCCGGAAAGCCCCAAAGTGATGTCTGAAAACAAAATAGCACATGCTTGCAAGAGTTCCAATAAGGATAGGCACTCCCACAACGGTTATGGTAATAGCCATCCATGAACTCCCCTCTCCGACCACCACAAAAGCTATCGACAGAAATGCCCCGCAGGTGCAAGCACAGGCAGCCCACATTAGTTTGTTCACCACTGAGACGACTTGCTTCTGAGCCCCAGTTTCCCAGGCCACCAAAGTGATCTGAACCACAACAACTGCTAGCGAGATGAAAAGAGATGTGGCATTCAACAGGTAGAACAATTTGAAACCAACTTCATCGGCTATGTTAGCCTTCCCTGCTTCCGCTCCAGACTCTATATATTGGCCGGGCAAGTTAAAAATGGCCAAGAAAGCTATCGATGCAAACAGAACAGCAACTACTGTGATAGAATTGGTAGTGTTCTGGACAGCTTCCCTATGAAGCTTCTTTAGTTCTTTGGCAATGCCAGAAACTCGCCGCCGAGTTGTTTCATTTTGTATGAGCTGTGAGTCCACCTCATGCTTAATATCGCTCACAGTTCTCTTCAGCTCCATTGCTTCATCCACTTGGCCAACATGTTTTGCATACTTGGCACCAGCTTCCGCTAGTGCTTCTGTAATTTCTAATTTATATTCTCCGTACTGTAGTTTATCTGCCAAATCCCTTGCAGTTTCGTAATGATTATTTATGGCGTTGACATCAATAGACGTATAGCTCAGCAAAACACTCACTATCTGAAAGAAAGAGGATTAAACATCATCACAGGAGGAGCAACAGAAGTATGAATATACACACAGAAAGACAAACATATGAAATTGGATTCACCACTTTTGATGATGTAGTACTATACTTCCTGGTTCCTCATCAAAGAAGAAAAGACGAACTTTATCAACAAAATTTCCATCGACGCAAAAACAAGGTCCTAATATAAACTTTTTAACTGATATATCCTCACATTACTTATTATCCATCATAATTCTCTGTCATCTCACATCTTCTCTATAATCCCCACACATCCAAAAAAGGCATGGCCATTACCTGTCTTGGGTAGTACTAGTAGTACAGACGACTCAAGCAGGGACTCCTCGGCAAGTTGCCACAAGAGGAATCTCCATGTAAAGAACTAGCTCCTAACCCAATTTAGACTTATGGTTACCCAGTAAGTAAAGCAAAGCAACTGATAAATCCAATGGAAGGGATAATAGTTAATGACAAGGTTTTTACGAGCTAATATTTTCATCCTACATACAATTTTTTGTACATAATGACGAGGATTTTATGATTACATGTTTTTTGATAAACAGAATGTCAATATGAAGATACCTGTGGACGGCATTTTCTTGTGGCTATATGCACAGCTGTGTTGCCCTTCTTGTCACGTTCATTCAGTATAGAAGTGTCAGCATCCAATATCTCCTCTACAACTGGAGTGCACCGACCTTTTACAGCCATATGAAGTGCAGTTTGACCCTTCTTATCCTTTATGCAGACTATTCCTCGATCTCGTTCTATAAGTGCTTTCCCAATACGGGGCAAGCCATACCTTGCAGCTGTATGTAACGCAGTTTTACCATTTTTCCTTACTATCCTCACTGAGCTGATGTCGGCATCCAAGATGGCGCTGACTACATCTAAATGGTCCTGAACGGCAGCTGAATAAAGAGGGCTAGTGTTTGACGAGTCACACAGCTTACAAAGCTCTGGCCAAATTCCCAATAGTGCCTTCACAATACCTGAATAAATAACAGTCAATAACATATTTCCAATGTAAAATACGAAATGAAAAAGAAATCATTTCACCACACTGGAGATTGCATATACACATCTACACATACCATGGAAAAAAATACAGAACTCGACCTCAAATGGCCAAATGTCGTAAACTTCTCATGTGTTAACCCCTCTGCATATCCAATTAATGTAAAGCAGATAAGAAACGGGCTTACAAGCTTAGCAACCGATTCCGAGTTTCGGTTACATGCGAATCAATCCTTTCATATAACCGAAAAGTCTTTCGGTCGCAACGCAGAGCAAGAATTCAGCTTGCAGTACAGACAATCCGATTATCTTATTTAATCCATCGAACATTGTCTTTTAGGAAGGAAATTATCACTAATTACTGAACTTGCACATAAAAGACCAGTAATTATTACGAACATCCAGCACGTACAAGGATCAATTCCAATTAATGAAGTTAAAATCCAAACAGAAAACCAATGAATTCAATCCCCAAACAAAAGCTTTAAGAAGAGTGAAGTCAGTAATCAATCTACCCAAGTGGCCACGCATAGCTGCGACATGAAAGGCGTTCATATCAAGCTTGGACCTGATCTTGACAACCTCGACACCGCAGAACTTGAGCAAGTAACCAAACACCTCCTCCAGATTACTGTACGCGGCCATGTACAGCGCAGTCTCACCGGCGTCGTTCTGCATCGCCATCAGAACAGATACCAGCGACCCATTTGAGGAGCGCTCGTCCTTGGCGAGCTTCTCCACCACCCGACTCAGCGCCGCAAGGTCGCCGGATCGGACGGCGGAGAAGAAGGATTGGTGGGTGAGGAAAAGCACGGTCTTTGAGTCCATCGTGATTGAAAAGATTCAGTCTTTGGATAAGTCTCTGTTTGGTTTCATCAATGGAGGAGGAGGAGGAGCCGACCAGGTATTCTTGTAAACGAGTACCAGGTGTGATTGATTAACAATGCTTTTTAGTATGTCCAGAGATTAATCTGAAGGTGCAGGACTGTACAGTGGGGTCCTTTTGGGAGGACATCACGTGGAGTGGAACTGTGGAGGGAGGGAGGGAGTTTGACTGTGGGGAGCTTAAGATTCCTTTTTATTTCAAGTCAATTCAGGAGTGCATCGGTATCACATCATATCCTCACTCATCATTAACATATCTTAATCATGCTTATTGAGATAATTGGTTCTAATTAAAAAATGTGCGACACTCGGCACGATTTGATTCTAGCCTCTCCGCACGCAATTACGTGACCCTTATCACGGACTTTTACACGTTATGCTGTCCGGCATACGGACACCTAGTTCAAGTCCGTTTCAATTGGGTCGTAGATATAGACCGGCCCATAATGATGTTTGGCCCGAATGGCCTACCCATGCCCAAAAATTTAGGGATTGGTAGCATTAACGGCACCCACGCGAAAGTGATATAGGTAGGTGGAGGCCGTTGAGTGGGTGACGCGTGGCTAGCGTGGCGTGCAACGAGTCGTGACGCGTGGCTACCGTGGCGTGCAACGAGTCATTGAGTTGGTGTGCACTGGTAACTACTGTGATTTAAATTCACGCGCTAATCCTTCTCTCTCTCTCATTTTCCTGCCCCTCTCTCTCTCTCTCTCTTCCAAAATTAGCAACAATTCATCGGAGTAAAACTGAACAGAAAACAAAGATAGAGAATCAGTTGGATTCCGTTTTGTTTCCCGCATTCGGTTATTATTTTTCATCCAATTCCCCTCTCCCTAACCAAACTCTCTCTCTCTCTCTCTCTCTCTCCTCTTTCTCTCTCCTCACACATTTTCTCACTCCAATTTCATATAAAATCCCCAAAACCAAAAACAAATCCCAAATTCCCCCAATTTTCAAATTCAGAAACCCACAAATCTGAATCTCGAATTTTGGTTCCTCCAATTGGTTTTGGTTTCCGGTTGTTATCTGATCCAGATGGGTTTCAAATCCCTCTTCTCCCGGAAGAAGAAATCCGGTCTCTCCGCCGCCGCCGCAGCACCCCACCCCGCCTTTGACCCCACGCACTCGCGATCCCCCTCCTTCCACTCGCGCGCCCAGATCGCCGAGCTCGACCAGGTCTTCAAGAAATTTGACGTCAATGGCGACGGCAAGATCTCGTCTTCCGAGCTCGGAGCCATCATGAGCAGCCTGGGGCAGCCGGCCTCCGACGAGGAGCTCAACGGCATGATCTCCGAGGTCGATTCCGACGGCGACGGCTTCATCAACTTCAAAGAGTTCGCTGAGCTCAACACCAAAGGGATCGACCCCGCCGAGGCGCTCGAGAATCTCAAGGACGCCTTCTCCGTCTACGACATTGACGGGAACGGCTCGATTTCGGCGGAGGAATTGTACAAAGTTCTCCGGAGCTTGGGGGACGAATGTTCGATGGACGAGTGCCGGAAGATGATCGGTGGCGTCGACAGTGACGGCGACGGTATGATCAATTTCGAGGAGTTTAAGGTCATGATGATGACGGGATCTCGTTACACTGATACGGTTTCAGGTTGATCATCAACCTCCAATTCATTGATGACACTCCACTTTTTTGGATTGGTTCATCTCATCTGTGATTTAATTGTTTTTTTTTTTTCTTTCAGTTAATTGGTAGAATTTTTATGATTAAGTATTTGATCATATTAACATTTTCATCCTTGTATTTAATTCGGATCGAATCCATATTGAAATGTTAATACTTTCTAATTTTGATTTTGTATGCAAATGGGATGTATTTACTTCTTGTTTTTATGTTTGAATGGGCATAAAATTTTGAGTTTGATTTAAATTGATAATATGAGGCAGAAATTTGGCACCAATAATAGTGAATAATCATTGAGTGTAATGTATGAGTTTTATAAGTTTGATTCTAATAAAATAAAAAGAAATAAAAAAAGAGAATTAGCACTGTGATAAAGTAAATGAGAGCTACTAATAGTTTAACACTCTCTGTCATTGTTCATAATTTAATAAAGCGGAAAAAGGGTGCAAAAACGTTATTTGGCCGGAGTTACTAAAATGTTGAGTGAATCTTACATCCTAAAGTTGAAGAGTTAATTTAGTATTTTATTTTTAAGAAAAGAGAATCATCTGGCGATTTCGTTACGGCAGTTCATCATTTTAAGGGTCAAGAAGATTTACAGCGACATTTCACCTCTCTTTGACCACTATCGTGTGACTTAAAGACGTGTCATGTGAAATACATGCTTAAAATTTGTCTTCGACCACTGTGTCACCTTAAGAGTTAATTAGTATTTGAGTAAAAGAATATATCCTTGAAATGTGGAGTGCGGTCATGTGTTTGACAGTTAACGTTTCAATGTAACTGAATGGATTTGAAGATAATGAAACATGTGAGTCCAACAATTTAAGCATAAGAATATGTGATCACTTCGGCATGGTATACCGAACTTTTCAAAGTTGGTGGTAAGCTGCCGAACTTTCTTTATATTCGGTAGACATGTGCCGAACATACCCATTTTCCGGCACTCGCAGCTCAAGTTTGAGTTCAAATGAAATGTCGAAAATGTCCCCGTCAAAACTCGGCAACCAAAACTTTTCCTTATTTTTGATTGGGTTAATGTGGGAACTTAACCATAACTTTTCCTGATTTTCCTTGGTCCATGACCAAAACATCGAAAACTCCCTCAAAGTATCCTTAGCAGCACTTGGAAGGACTGAAGTGTGGCTCCACCATGGCAGCTTCCAAGATGTTAATGGCTTCCTTCATCGCCTTCCGCCCTCTAACTTGCGCTGCCTCCGCCTCTTATCCTGCGCGCTTGGCCCCACACCCGCCGGACCTGATCAAGTGGGTCCGTCGGGAAGGAGGATTTGTGCACGAGGGCGTGAAGATAGCTCAAGACAGTTCCTTTGGTCTTGGATTGGTGGCTTCTGAGGAAATCCCAAAGGGTTCCGAACTAATTGTTCTTCCGGAGCACGTACCTTTGAGATTTGGCTCAACTGAATCGGACGGCGGGGATGGGGTCGACTCTGTTCTCGAAAATTTGGCTCGCCAAGTTCCCGGTAGGTGTTTTTGGCTTTCCGACTTTATTGGTTTATGTGATCATGATTTGGTGTATTTAATGCTGTTTAGTTAATGGGTATTTCGCATTTTGCTATTTTTTTATTCATTTGGTTCAAAAGAACAGCAAAGGTTTGAACTTTGATGTTCATATATACTAAATTCGATTGGAGTTGAAGTATCATTTCCATGGGATTTTGAATGCTTAGTGACATTCTGTGTTTATTTTAAGATTTTAAATCGCAAATGCGGGTTAGATCAGTTGGTCGCGGCAGTGTGCTACATCCATGCACCCAACTTTGAATCTCCATCCCCGTAGTTTAGAATATCACCTTCTCAAAATAAAAAAGATAAGATGTTTTCAATTAGCAGTAGCTTGCCTTATCAAAATGTCTCCTCAGTTGTAGACAAGCTTCATTAGCAGGTACATTTTTCGTGTATGAAATATTTTACATCAGATGTTTGCTAACATAAAAATTACTGTATTTATATAGGATTTAGGTTTTGTTTTCTCTGCATAGGTTGGTAACTTAAAGTTTTGTACATTAGGCTGTAGTGAGTTTTGAATATGAGTAAACCGAACACTGGAAGCATTTGGCAGAGGAACTATGGGCAATGAAATTGGGTTTGAAGCTTCTGCAAGAAAGAGCAAAAAGTGGATCCTTCTGGTGGCCATACATCAGCAGCCTCCCTGAAACGTTCAATATACCCATCTTCTTCCCTGGCGAGGACATAAAGAATTTGCAGTATGCTCCTCTTCTTTACCAGGTACCTTATCACAAATCCCAGTATTTACTACTGAATTAGTCTTGCATACGAAACCATATAAGAGCTGCAACTGAAAATAGGCTGGGAATCTGCAAAACGAGCTGCCCCCTCCCTCCATCCCTCTCTAGTTCGGGTTGTGTTTAAAATCTAGCATAGATATTCTGATATCTCAGAGAAACTGTGGGTTATAGTTATGGTTGGATATTGCCTTGGAGAGGGTTAGCTGAATCCGAACTTGGGACATTTTTGTAAATTGCATTCAATAAATGGGATGGCATACACACTCTTGTCCTCCAGATATGCATATTGGGCATATGGATGAATTTTGGATGCTTAAATGTTCAACACCATGATTTCAAGGGGCCTTGTAATATAGCTTGTGTATAGATTCTTATCTTGACCTTGATACTCACTTGATTCCCGCATCAAGATTTGAAGGTTTAGTGATTTCCTGTTGCAGGTAAACAAGAGATGCAGATTTCTTCTTGATTTTGAACAAGAAGTCAAGCGTGCTCTGGAAAATCTGAAACCAAATGATCACCCTTTTGGTGGCCAAGCTGTAGATGCATCTTCTCTTGGATGGGCAATGTCAGCTGTTTCGTCTCGGGCATTCCGTTTATACGGTAAAAAACTTCCAGGCGGGAACTACAATGATATTCCGATGATGCTTCCTCTCATCGATATGTGCAACCACAGTTTCAGCCCAAATGCTGCAATAGTTCAGGACCAAGATGACTGGAATATGAAGATGCTAGTAAAGGTTTTATTTTCTTTTTTGTTTCTTTGGTTTCATTCAGAAAATCTCCAATAGATATCATAGTTGAAAGCTTAAAACCGCATTTTCATTTACTTGTCAAGATTCTCTCTCAATCCAGGTTGTAGCAGAAACAGATATCAAGGAGAACAATGGTTTAGTACTCAACTATGGATGTTTAAACAATGATCTTTTCCTTCTGGATTATGGATTTGTGATACCTTCAAACCCCTATGATTGTATTGAACTCAAATATGATGGAGCACTTCTGGATGCTGCAAGTATGGCTGCCGGAGTATCATTGCCCAACTTCTCTGCACCATCTCTATGGCAGAAAGAAATCTTATGCCAGCTAAAGTTAGATGGGGAAGCACCGCTTCTTAAGGTTTCTGCTTCCCTGAAACATATATAATTACTATCGGATTGATCATGGTTGTTGCGCTAAAATTATGAAAGACTTCTTTAGACTTTCTTGTATACAAATCTGTAATATTTAATCATGTTCTTCTCTCGTCTTGCTTAATAGGTATGCTTAGGGGGCTCTGAACTGGTTGAGGGGCGCTTGTTGGCAGCCTTAAGAGTTGTTCTGGCTGATGACATAGAAACAGTTCAGAAGCACGATTTAAACAAACTTAAATCTATATCAGCTGAAGCTCCCCTTGGTATTGCAAATGAATTAGCTGCTTTTCGAACGGTTATTGCATTATGTGTGATTGCACTGGGACATTTCCCAACCAAAATCATGGAAGACGAATCCCTGTTGAGTAAAGGTGTTTCAGATTCTACTCAGCTGGCTATCCAATTCAGAATTCAGAAAAAATCGGTGATTATAGACGTGATGAGAGATCTCACTAGGAGGGTGAAGTTACTTGCATCGAAAGAAACCACCACCGCTCGAGGCTGAACTGCTGCAGTAAAGGTGGCGCGTTTGCGCACCACACTCTCTTAGTCATGTTTGTTGCCTCTTTCGTTTTAGCTACTTTGTTTTGCAATATCTTTCTTCTGCTCTGTAGTAATTTGAGTATTATCATCTGTAGAATGCTTGAAAATATTGTATTTTCTAGTTTTAATCACAGATTATTTTGTTCTTCTCTAATCGTCCCTCTTACTGAATGAATCGATGCCACTCTATTTCGCTGTTTTTTCGGTTTTCTTAGAATGGTCGAACTAGATGTGACGGGGCGGGTTCGTCCAGGCCATGAGTTTTACCAGTTGATTTATGCTTGAACATGTCAGCAAGTTGAAGAAAACGACTCTTTCCTAATCACAGAATTTTCTCCGATGATATGATGAGAAAAAAGACAGTTTGATGTCTGATCATCCTCCTAAACCGCAAAATTTACAGAAATAAATAAATTATATCTAATCATAAAATTAAAGTACGAAATGATGAGACCAGACAAGTGGAAAATTAAGATTAATTTCACTATTCCTTAAATTCCCGACAAAACAGAAAACTGTACAACTAACATAGTAGAACCCCAAAAGACCAGAACTGTCGTAGTTGGCGCGGTGAAGAAACAGAAAAGCAAGAAAAACAGTAAGGAATAAAACCAGAAAAAAGTTAACCCTAAAGCGTCGCCACCATAACCATGCAGATGCAGGCAGGGCAACCCCTACGAGGCTTATCCCTATGCAGCCAGCCCCAGCGGCGAACGCGAGCGCTGGCTGGTAATCTCGCGGAGAAGCACCCTTCTCAGCCTCGTCTCTGCAGGCTGCTGCAGAGACGGGTGCTTGATCTTCTCAAACTCTTTCTTGATCTTCATCACTTGGCTGTGAATTGGGACAGCCATGTAGCTGTATGTCCCCTCTTCGTCCATGCTCCCGTTGTCGTCGTTGTTTTCGCCTGTCGTCTTGGTGGTGGTGATGTTCTTGTTCTCCATAAAAAGACTCAGCGCAAGAAAAAAACGCTCTTTTTGTTTTCTTAAGGCGTTAAGAAATCACACCTTCGGCCTTGCGTATCTGTTTTTACTTTTTGTTTATTGGAGAGTCATGAACGTTTTGAAAGCTCTAAATATTGGGAAGAAAGAAACGAAAAGGGAGACTATTTGATCATGAATAGTGAGAGAGACGGGAAGGTGAGATATTTGCATAAGGAAGAGTAACTTCCTCTATATGAAATTAATTTGAGATGACACTTATCAAACGTGTTTATACGAGATTTCCGTTGAATTAAATAATTAAAAGAAAATCAAGAGTCAAGAAAAAAAAAAGGAAATACATAAACACAACGAGAACGTAAAAATCACTACCTTTTTCTACTCAGCTTGCCATTTTTAACTTGAGGTCAAAACTATCATTTTTGTCACCATGGTTGGAGCCACTTAACCATTTTTATCATTTTTGTGTATTCATTTGTTTAATTATTTATCATCTCATTGGCTGAGAGGGTCAATGCCACTTTGGTTTCTTTGTCAACTATTGGATTGTAGGTATCCTCATTACTCTACTAATTTGATTAGTAGCTTAATCCAGACATTATTTGGGTCATTTGTGGTCAAAGAACAAGGGCAAAGTCATAGTGAGAGAGAGAGAGGTAGAGAGAGAAATTGGGTGGCTGGCCAAACAAAGCCACCGGTCTTCCACGCTTGTTTGAAAGGGTTTCCTTCCTTTGACTTGATAATTAAGTATAATCATGCACCAAATCAAGTTAATTAATCCAGGTAACTTGACTTCTATGCCTTTCTCAGATATTGTAGGCAATATTTGAGTCTCACCAATCAGGATCCTAAACTTTTATTCAACGACGTCAATAATAATGCAACACATTTTTTTTATGATTATTAAAAATTAGGGATCGTGGATCAGTTCATATTCTTTAAAAAGATGATAACAAGTGGTACATGTATTGGATAAGAATATAGGGCTCGCTTACTTATTAGTACGGATAAATAAGGAATCGGATAACTTCGCAATAGTAGAAAATAAGAAAAGGGAATGGAATAACCTATTCTGTTTTTTTTTTTTTTTCATTCCCATTACTGATAAATAAACGAGTCCTATATAATGTCTTAACTAGTCAGAACTCAGATATTATTCAAGAATCTAGAGAATGAAGATGATTCTTGTGGAACTCGAAGAAAATGACTCTGGAAAGCTTAATAGGAAAGGTATTATCCTACTTTTTTAAATACGAGTGATTGAAAAGAGATTGACTTACCCTATACGAAATATACTCGTGGATTTGTTGGGATTCTTATCGATGTATGGAAAGCACTGTTGAGATAGCTGCAATGGCAGATTCTAGGATTTAGAGAGATAGGAGGAAGAAGAAGACAGTATGTGTAAAATGCTATTGCTTTCTTGATTCAGTCGATCACGATTACAAGCTATATATATGTATATTACAATCCTAGCTTGCTGAGCAAGTATATCCTCTAACTACCTCCTTATATCAACTAACTATCTCCTTATTCCAACCATATTCTAACAACCATAACAGCCTATGTAATCTCTTGACAAGTGGCTTTATTTTGACCATTGAGATCCTCCTTACTTGGATCATTATTTTGTACTTCACTCTCTTTACATCCCCCCTCAATCTGATGCTCGTGGGCACTGAGCATGAGATTGGCACAATGCTGTTGAAACAACGGAGCAGACAAACCTTTTGTAAGAATATCAGCAGACTGGTCCGTAGAAGACACATGCTGAACGTGAAGATCTCCTCGAGTGACCCGTTCTCGCACAAAGTGATAATCGATTTCAATGTGCTTGGACTTGGCATGGAACACAGGATTGGTAGACAACGCAATGGCTGAGACATTATCACAATAGAGCAGTGGAGAGGAATATAAAGGAACGTGCATATCACAGAATAGTTGTCTAATCCAAGCAAGCTCAGCAGCAGTTATTGCTAAAGCTCGGTACTCAGCTTCGGTAGATGATCGGGATACCGTGTGCTGCTTCTTAGAAGCCCATGAAATAGGATTTGACCCAAGGAATATCACAAAACCTGAGGTTGATCTCCTGTCATTTGGGTCACCCGCCCAATCTGCATCACTGTATGCACTCAGATGCAGTGCTCCTGGTTTGAAATGAATGCCATAGGTAGAAGTGCCTTTGAGATACCTAATGATCCGTTTAACTGCAATAACATGAGACACCATAGGGTTATGCATGAACTGGCACGCTTGATTGACTGCAAATGCTATGTCAGGCCGAGTAAATGTCAGATACTGGAGTGCCCCAACGACACTTCGATATTGATCAGCACTGTGATATGGATTCCCATCATCCTTAAGTAACCTATGATAAGGCAGGCACGGTGTATTACACGGTTTAGAGTCCTGTAAATCCACTTTGTCGATTAACTCATTGATATACTTTTGTTGGGACACAAACAAGCCAGCGGACGTATAGGTAATCTGTAACCCTAAGAAAAACTTCAACGGTCCCAAATCTTTCATTTCGAATTCTGTAGTGAGTGCTTGTATAACCTGAGTGATTAAAACGGAGCTGCTGCCGGTGAGAATCACATCATCCACATATAAAAGTAGTAATACAGTTCCTGTGGAGGAGTGTTGCACGAACAGGGAAGGATCAGCTAGGGACACCTGAAACCCTAAACTAGGCAGGAAGCTGGTGAATCTCTCATTCCAGGCTCTGGGAGCCTGTTTCAATCCATATAACGATTTCTGCAGTTTGCACACATAGTTCGAAGGATGTATGACACTCGCAAACCCTGGAGGTTGGGCCATATAGACTTCCTCTTGAAGTATGCCGTGTAAAAAAGCATTTTTAACGTCGAGTTGCCTTAGAGACCAGCCAAACTGAGCAGCCAAAGCAAATATTAGTCTTATGGTTGTAGGTTTGACGACTGGACTGAACGTTTCGAGATAATCAACCCCCTCTTCTTGACTGTACCCCTGTGCCACAAGTCGAGCCTTATATCGTGCCACTGATCCATCTGCATTCTTCTTTATCTTGTAGATCCATTTACATCCAACTACATTCTTATGAGGTGGTAATGGAACCAAAGACCAAGTCTGTTGAGAGTGAAGAGCATCGATTTCTTCTTGCATAGCAACTTGCCATTCTGGAACTTGAGCTGCAGTGCGAAATGTCTTAGGTTCTGAAGTGACAGTAGCTATAAGTGCTCGTTTCTTGAACACTCCATTTTTCGACCTGGTTTGCATAGGATGAATATTCATAGGGATTGGTAACACAACACTGAGGCGCTCTTGTTGAAAGTCAGGATCCACAGGGATAGGGTGTTGTGTAGTAGAGCTGGTTGGGGGCAACTGATGCAGTGTAGTTTGATCCGTGGGGTGTGAGTGAGTTACATGAGTTGAAGGAGCAGAAATAAACTCTGAGGCACTAGATGCAGCTGTATCCAAAGGATCTGGGGCTCGAGATGAAGACAAAGATGTTGAGGCACTAGATGAATGCAGAGATAAGGAATCTGTGGTTCGAGATGAGAATGAATGAGATGATGGTGAACATGCTTGATTAGTTAATGTAACCAGTGGAGTTGAGTTTGTGCAATCTGCTGGTGTATGTGATTGAGGTATAGAAGATGATACAGATTGTAATGAAGAGTTTGTACACATAGTGGAATATGGAAAACTGGTCTCATCAAATAAGACATGTCTAGATACATGGATTTTACCCGTAGTACTATTGAGACATATATATCCCTTATATTGAGTTGCATAACCTAAAAACACACAGGTGACAGTTTTAGGCTGAAATTTAGATGTATTATATGGCTTTAATAGAGGGAAACATGCACACCCAAACACCCTTAGGTGCTTAATGTCAGGAAGGTGATGGTGTAATTTCTGGAATGGGGATTGCATATGTAAAGACACACATGGCATCCTATTAATCAGATAAACAGCAGTTGCACAGGCATGAAACCAGAAGTGATTAGGTAGTTTTGCAGTTTGGAGAAGAGTAAGGGCTGTTTCTACAAGGTGTCTATGCTTTCTCTCTGCCAAACCATTCTGTTCAGGTGTGTAGGGACATGATTTGTGATGTACAATACCATGTTGGGACAAGAATTGTTGAAATTTGGTACTTGTAAATTCCCCACCACCATCAGATTGCAATATTCTAACAGTAGCAGAAAATTGTGTACAAAGATATGAATGAAACTGAACAAAGGTAGCAAACACTTCTGATTTATTTCTCAATGGAAAAATCCATGTGTATCGAGTACAATCGTCTATGAAGGTTACATAATACCTAAACCCTTCATATGACAGTAAGGGGGCAGGTCCCCAGACATCACTATGTATTTTCTCTAAAGGAATTACAGATTTGGTTACAGAAGTAGAAAATGGTAATTTTGTAATTTTTCCCTCTAAGCATGGAGTACATATTGATGAGCATGAATCTATTGATGCAGGGACTTGAGATTGATGCAAAAGTGCAGTAGTGATGGCATTGGAAGGGTGCCCTAATCGGTTGTGCCAGATGCTTGAATGGACTGGTTTTGCAAGGTAGCAAGAGTGCAATGTAGGTGATGTGAGTGACTGCTTCTGAGTGATATTGAAAGGTATAGGGTAGTAACCAGCTCTACACAGCCCCTTGAGTAGGATCTTCCCTGTGGATTTGTCCTGAACCCAGAATGAAACATCATCACAAATAAATCTACATCGATTGTCCTTGCAAAGTTGATAAATGGAAAGCAAATGTTGTGAGAGTTTGGGAACATGAAGAACATTCTTAAGTGTGAGAGTCTGAGAGGGAACTAGCAATTTAGAAGTACCAATATTGGAAATGTGCAAACCTGCACCACTGGCAGTGGTAATAGTATCTGTGCCCTGATATGGTTTAGACAGATCCAAATTTGCCAACTCAGAAGTCATATGTGCTGTAGCACCTGTGTCTGCAACCCAGAACTGATCAGATGGTGCTGATGATTGGTAATTGGCATGCATAGCAGAGAGATTAGCATGTGGAGGTCTCCCTTGATAGGCAAAGTTACTCCTGTGATAACACTGGAGAGCTGAGTGACCATATTTCCAACAAATCTGGCACTGAGGAGGAGGAGAGTTCACAGTTGGTGTGGTATGTCTCTGGAAGCAATCAGCAGCCACATGTCCTTTCTTATTGCATATCTGACAAGTAGGAATTTCTGAGGGATGATCCGGACAGTTGGATTGATATGGCTTTGGAGTACCAAGAATACCAGGATTACCATTGGAGAATCTTGGACCAGTATTATATTGAAACCTGTTTCTGCCTTTACCCCTGAAGTTGTTACTTTTATAGCTTCCATAGTTGTGATTAGCACCATTGAAACTGCTATTGAAACTATTAACAGAACCATGTCCAGAAGTGGAACTTGAGCCTCCATTATATTTGCAAGAATGATCAGATGATGGCCGTGATTGATCTTGATCAATAACAAGTGCTTTCCCTTTGTCAGATTGGAGACCAGCCATCATGGCACTACCAAACGTTATACCAGATGAATTGTCAAAAGACTGCTCAATAATAGCTTCCTCTGCTAACAACTGAGATCTGAAATCCTTAAGGGATATGCCATTCTCCCTTCCCCTGATCACACATCGAAATGTATTAAATTCTACTGGTAATCCTTTCAAAGCCAGAATGATAATATCATCATCATCAAAGAATACTCCAGCCGCAGATAAGTGATCTCTAGCATCTTTAATCTTCTGAAGATAAACCGAGACTGATTCAGACCCTTTCTTAATATTCTGCAGCTCTGTCTTCATCTGAAAGATGGTAGCTTTGGTAACAGCAGAAAAACGCTCAGTGAGATTGATCCACATCTCAGAAGAACTCTTGCTCCCAATGATGCAAGACATGGCAGTTGAAGACAATGTGGCAATAAGAAGTTGCATCAATGCACGATCGTGCATCTTCCAGACCAAGTAATCATCTGTTTCAACCCCTTCAGTGGTAGAATCATCATTGAATCTTTGTGGACATTTTCTTGAACCATCAACAAAACCCATAATCCCATGGCTTTCTAGTAGTAATCGAACTTGAAAGCTCCAGGTAAGATAGTTTGAATCGTCGAGCTTGACTGTAACAGACGTAGAAATAGTGGAGAGAAGACTGGTGATCGGTGACTGAACTATCTGCAGCTGAGCAGCCGTAACCATTTTTCAGAATCTGTGAGAATTTGTGACTGAGACTTTTGATCGATCAGTTGGTGAGCAGACGAAAAGAAACCAATGCTTTCGGCAACTGGGTTGTTTTCCGATGCCAATTATCACAGCAATTGCAAACTAGAGGGTAAAGAAGAGAAATAGAAGCTTTAATGTCAGGAAGGTGATGGTGTAATTTCTGGAATGGGGATTGCATATGTAAAGACACACATGGCATCCTATTAATCAGATAAACAGCAGTTGCACAGGCATGAAACCAGAAGTGATTAGGTAGTTTTGCAGTTTGGAGAAGAGTAAGGGCTGTTTCTACAAGGTGTCTATGCTTTCTCTCTGCCAAACCATTCTGTTCAGGTGTGTAGGGACATGATTTGTGATGTACAATACCATGTTGGGACAAGAATTGTTGAAATTTGGTACTTGTAAATTCCCCACCACCATCAGATTGCAATATTCTAACAGTAGCAGAAAATTGTGTACAAAGATATGAATGAAACTGAACAAAGGTAGCAAACACTTCTGATTTATTTCTCAATGGAAAAATCCATGTGTATCGAGTACAATCGTCTATGAAGGTTACATAATACCTAAACCCTTCATATGACAGTAAGGGGGCAGGTCCCCAGACATCACTATGTATTTTCTCTAAAGGAATTACAGATTTGGTTACAGAAGTAGAAAATGGTAATTTTGTAATTTTTCCCTCTAAGCATGGAGTACATATTGATGAGCATGAATCTATTGATGCAGGGACTTGAGATTGATGCAAAAGTGCAGTAGTGATGGCATTGGAAGGGTGCCCTAATCGGTTGTGCCAGATGCTTGAATGGACTGGTTTTGCAAGGTAGCAAGAGTGCAATGTAGGTGATGTGAGTGACTGCTTCTGAGTGATATTGAAAGGTATAGGGTAGTAACCAGCTCTACACAGCCCCTTGAGTAGGATCTTCCCTGTGGATTTGTCCTGAACCCAGAATGAAACATCATCACAAATAAATCTACATCGATTGTCCTTGCAAAGTTGATAAATGGAAAGCAAATGTTGTGAGAGTTTGGGAACATGAAGAACATTCTTAAGTGTGAGAGTCTGAGAGGGAACTAGCAATTTAGAAGTACCAATATTGGAAATGTGCAAACCTGCACCACTGGCAGTGGTAATAGTATCTGTGCCCTGATATGGTTTAGACAGATCCAAATTTGCCAACTCAGAAGTCATATGTGCTGTAGCACCTGTGTCTGCAACCCAGAACTGATCAGATGGTGCTGATGATTGGTAATTGGCATGCATAGCAGAGAGATTAGCATGTGGAGGTCTCCCTTGATAGGCAAAGTTACTCCTGTGATAACACTGGAGAGCTGAGTGACCATATTTCCAACAAATCTGGCACTGAGGAGGAGGAGAGTTCACAGTTGGTGTGGTATGTCTCTGGAAGCAATCAGCAGCCACATGTCCTTTCTTATTGCATATCTGACAAGTAGGAATTTCTGAGGGATGATCCGGACAGTTGGATTGATATGGCTTTGGAGTACCAAGAATACCAGGATTACCATTGGAGAATCTTGGACCAGTATTATATTGAAACCTGTTTCTGCCTTTACCCCTGAAGTTGTTACTTTTATAGCTTCCATAGTTGTGATTAGCACCATTGAAACTGCTATTGAAACTATTAACAGAACCATGTCCAGAAGTGGAACTTGAGCCTCCATTATATTTGCAAGAATGATCAGATGATGGCCGTGATTGATCTTGATCAATAACAAGTGCTTTCCCTTTGTCAGATTGGAGACCAGCCATCATGGCACTACCAAACGTTATACCAGATGAATTGTCAAAAGACTGCTCAATAATAGCTTCCTCTGCTAACAACTGAGATCTGAAATCCTTAAGGGATATGCCATTCTCCCTTCCCCTGATCACACATCGAAATGTATTAAATTCTACTGGTAATCCTTTCAAAGCCAGAATGATAATATCATCATCATCAAAGAATACTCCATGCTTAGAGGGAAAAATTACAAAATTACCATTTTCTACTTCTGTAACCAAATCTGTAATTCCTTTAGAGAAAATACATAGTGATGTCTGGGGACCTGCCCCCTTACTGTCATATGAAGGGTTTAGGTATTATGTAACCTTCATAGACGATTGTACTCGATACACATGGATTTTTCCATTGAGAAATAAATCAGAAGTGTTTGCTACCTTTGTTCAGTTTCATTCATATCTTTGTACACAATTTTCTGCTACTGTTAGAATATTGCAATCTGATGGTGGTGGGGAATTTACAAGTACCAAATTTCAACAATTCTTGTCCCAACATGGTATTGTACATCACAAATCATGTCCCTACACACCTGAACAGAATGGTTTGGCAGAGAGAAAGCATAGACACCTTGTAGAAACAGCCCTTACTCTTCTCCAAACTGCAAAACTACCTAATCACTTCTGGTTTCATGCCTGTGCAACTGCTGTTTATCTGATTAATAGGATGCCATGTGTGTCTTTACATATGCAATCCCCATTCCAGAAATTACACCATCACCTTCCTGACATTAAGCACCTAAGGGTGTTTGGGTGTGCATGTTTCCCTCTATTAAAGCCATATAATACATCTAAATTTCAGCCTAAAACTGTCACCTGTGTGTTTTTAGGTTATGCAACTCA
Source organism: Cotoneaster glaucophyllus (assembly GCA_036320875.1). Lineage (NCBI taxonomy): Eukaryota > Viridiplantae > Streptophyta > Magnoliopsida > Rosales > Rosaceae > Cotoneaster > Cotoneaster glaucophyllus. Next base: position 363,066 of record JAVVNS010000100.1, read on the forward strand.
ATATAAGGGATATATATGTCTCAATAGTACTACGGGTAAAATCCATGTATCTAGACATGTCTTATTTGATGAGACCAGTTTTCCATATTCCACTATGTGTACAAACTCTTCATTACAATCTGTATCATCTTCTATACCTCAATCACATACACCAGCAGATTGCACAAACTCAACTCCACTGGTTACATTAACTAATCAAGCATGTTCACCATCATCTCATTCATTCTCATCTCGAACCACAGATTCCTTATCTCTGCATTCATCTAGTGCCTCAACATCTTTGTCTTCATCTCGAGCCCCAGATCCTTTGGATACAGCTGCATCTAGTGCCTCAGAGTTTATTTCTGCTCCTTCAACTCATGTAACTCACTCACACCCCACGGATCAAACTACACTGCATCAGTTGCCCCCAACCAGCTCTACTACACAACACCCTATCCCTGTGGATCCTGACTTTCAACAAGAGCGCCTCAGTGTTGTGTTACCAATCCCTATGAATATTCATCCTATGCAAACCAGGTCGAAAAATGGAGTGTTCAAGAAACGAGCACTTATAGCTACTGTCACTTCAGAACCTAAGACATTTCGCACTGCAGCTCAAGTTCCAGAATGGCAAGTTGCTATGCAAGAAGAAATCGATGCTCTTCACTCTCAACAGACTTGGTCTTTGGTTCCATTACCACCTCATAAGAATGTAGTTGGATGTAAATGGATCTACAAGATAAAGAAGAATGCAGATGGATCAGTGGCACGATATAAGGCTCGACTTGTGGCACAGGGGTACAGTCAAGAAGAGGGGGTTGATTATCTCGAAACGTTCAGTCCAGTCGTCAAACCTACAACCATAAGACTAATATTTGCTTTGGCTGCTCAGTTTGGCTGGTCTCTAAGGCAACTCGACGTTAAAAATGCTTTTTTACACGGCATACTTCAAGAGGAAGTCTATATGGCCCAACCTCCAGGGTTTGCGAGTGTCATACATCCTTCGAACTATGTGTGCAAACTGCAGAAATCGTTATATGGATTGAAACAGGCTCCCAGAGCCTGGAATGAGAGATTCACCAGCTTCCTGCCTAGTTTAGGGTTTCAGGTGTCCCTAGCTGATCCTTCCCTGTTCGTGCAACACTCCTCCACAGGAACTGTATTACTACTTTTATATGTGGATGATGTGATTCTCACCGGCAGCAGCTCCGTTTTAATCACTCAGGTTATACAAGCACTCACTACAGAATTCGAAATGAAAGATTTGGGACCGTTGAAGTTTTTCTTAGGGTTACAGATTACCTATACGTCCGCTGGCTTGTTTGTGTCCCAACAAAAGTATATCAATGAGTTAATCGACAAAGTGGATTTACAGGACTCTAAACCGTGTAATACACCGTGCCTGCCTTATCATAGGTTACTTAAGGATGATGGGAATCCATATCACAGTGCTGATCAATATCGAAGTGTCGTTGGGGCACTCCAGTATCTGACATTTACTCGGCCTGACATAGCATTTGCAGTCAATCAAGCGTGCCAGTTCATGCATAACCCTATGGTGTCTCATGTTATTGCAGTTAAACGGATCATTAGGTATCTCAAAGGCACTTCTACCTATGGCATTCATTTCAAACCAGGAGCACTGCATCTGAGTGCATACAGTGATGCAGATTGGGCGGGTGACCCAAATGACAGGAGATCAACCTCAGGTTTTGTGATATTCCTTGGGTCAAATCCTATTTCATGGGCTTCTAAGAAGCAGCACACGGTATCCCGATCATCTACCGAAGCTGAGTACCGAGCTTTAGCAATAACTGCTGCTGAGCTTGCTTGGATTAGACAACTATTCTGTGATATGCACGTTCCTTTATATTCCTCTCCACTGCTCTATTGTGATAATGTCTCAGCCATTGCGTTGTCTACCAATCCTGTGTTCCATGCCAAGTCCAAGCACATTGAAATCGATTATCACTTTGTGCGAGAACGGGTCACTCGAGGAGATCTTCACGTTCAGCATGTGTCTTCTACGGACCAGTCTGCTGATATTCTTACAAAAGGTTTGTCTGCTCCGTTGTTTCAACAGCATTGTGCCAATCTCATGCTCAGTGCCCACGAGCATCAGATTGAGGGGGGATGTAAAGAGAGTGAAGTACAAAATAATGATCCAAGTAAGGAGGATCTCAATGGTCAAAATAAAGCCACTTGTCAAGAGATTACATAGGCTGTTATGGTTGTTAGAATATGGTTGGAATAAGGAGATAGTTAGTTGATATAAGGAGGTAGTTAGAGGATATACTTGCTCAGCAAGCTAGGATTGTAATATACATATATATAGCTTGTAATCGTGAAGATTCTAGGATTTAGAGAGATAGGAGGAAGAAGAAGACAGTATGTGTAAAATGCTATTGCTTTCTTGATTCAGTCGATCACGATTACAAGCTATATATATGTATATTACAATCCTAGCTTGCTGAGCAAGTATATCCTCTAACTACCTCCTTATATCAACTAACTATCTCCTTATTCCAACCATATTCTAACAACCATAACAGCCTATGTAATCTCTTGACAAGTGGCTTTATTTTGACCATTGAGATCCTCCTTACTTGGATCATTATTTTGTACTTCACTCTCTTTACAAGCACGAAACCAAGCGTTTATGGTCGGCGACGGCCTGTGTGAGTGCGTGTGAGTGCGCGCATTATTCCTACTTGCAACGCAGTTCTTCTAGACTTTTTCTACCCTTTTGGTATTTCAAGGGTTTAAGCAAACTACTTTACAAAATCTTTTCAACTTTTTTTTTCCTTTCTGTTTTCTTCCTTTTTAGTTGGGAAATTATGGTAAAATAGTCGAATTTGGAAACGGACTACAATTCTTATATGTATTGATGTGACTTTATGAATATTAGATTTTAAAAAAAAAAACGTTTCGTATGGATATGAAATTTCACCCCATTATCGTTATATTAAAAAAATTAATTCCGCACTTAAATTTAAAGTCGAATTATACTAATAGTATATGTAGTTTATTTGGGTTTTCACTTTTATTCTTATAGTTTTTTTGTTGCAGTTTCGTCTTTGTTGTTTCATTTCGTTAGCATTGTTAGTCCAATTCGTCAAATTAGGCAACATTCCTAACAACTTAAGTTTATCAATTGACAATGTGTACCAAAAAAAATGTTGAACAAAATTTTATAGAGAAAAAACTTAAAATTTAGAAAACCTAGAAAACCACAAAATACTATAGAGACAAAAATGAAAAACTAGAAAACCAAAGGGGCAGTTAGAGCAAGGCCCATTCCGCATTGAAACCGTAAGCATGAGCTCAAGCCCAGTTAGAGCAAGGCCCAATAGGAACACACAAGTGAGTGCAGGAATTTCGGGTTTTAGGATTTAGGCCCAGAAGAAGCAGCTCAAGCCCAAGTGCAACCCTAGACTGAAGTCTTGAGCCGAAAGGAAAAAGGAAATGATATTTATACTCTTTTTATGATCCTACGATTGGAGGGCGAATTGCCAAAACGAGAGTGTGAAACGGCTCGTTTAGAAGTGTTTTTTAAATTACTGAAAGTAATTATGATGAAAGTTCTTTTGGAACAAATTTTTAATATAAATACAAGTGAATTCTAGAAAATAACTTAAAGTGTTTCCTATAAGAAGAACATGGACTCGTTTAGGAAGTGTTTTTAAATAATTGAAAGCACTTTTAGAGAAAATATTTTTGAAACCAATCATTAGTAAAAATGAAAGTTAATCTTAAAAAACTACTTGAATTGCTTCCTGCAAAAAGTGCATAACTGATGCTTCTTGCAAAAAACACTTCAAGTGCTTTTGGAACTAAAAATAATAGAAAAAAAAAGTGGTTGAATGAATGGGACATGATTAGCGAATAATAATTGCCCTTGCTACTCAGTAAGATTCTCAATCTTGCATGTGAGCTGTCAATGTATTGATGGTCTTCCTTGTCCTCATTAGTATTGTTATCACGGTGTTTGGGGTGACTCTTTTACTTAGTGGAAGTGTCTGTTTGTTGGTACCCCTTGCACTGCGTTGTTCTTGGTTAGTCTACCTTGATGTATGCCTCGTGGTAGGCTTTCTGTGTTCAGTTTGACTTTTGCCTGGAATGTGACTTCCTTTCGATAAAAAAAAAAAAAAAAAAAAAAAAAAGTTCGATTTGCGAGTCTTTATAATATAATTAAACTCATATCCAATGGACTTAAGTATGTGAATTAGCAGGTGTTTCAAACACAACATACAATTAACCATCACTAAGTGGTCCTGTAGTTGGTAATTAATTTCAGGCCCGTATTCCTTACGGTACGTCCTGGATTCGATTCCTGACGTTGATGAATCAAACAATGGTGGCTAGAGAGAATTTGAAATGACTATATGAGTCTTTTTGATCTTCAAAATAGTAAACTATTGTGGCAAAGCCATAATCTGATCTCTTTTTCTTTAAAAAAAACACGCCATACAATTCTCCCATCCAAACTATTAACTAACTATCATTATCTTGTGTATATGGTCGTTTGGAAACTTCCCTTGTGACCTTATACATTCAATATTGACATGCCCCATCGATTAATTAAAGGAACGAGGATCCTCTTTGCATCATTTTTGTGCGGATTTCGGAGGTCTTTCACGTCACGTCCGTTCATCGTATATTGTGCGGTCAAAAATCATTGTAAATTTTTTTATTTAAAATTGAATATAATAGTACCTGATAAAAACTGATCGCACGATGTATGATGAATAAACGTGATTGGAGGATCCCGGAAATTCTCACAAAGAGGATCCAAAGAGGATTCTCATTCTAATTAAGGCCCTAACCTAATATAATAAAATTTTGGTATTATGCAAATCCCAACCGTCTTAATCTTCAGACTACATTCTGGGAATTATTATGCTAAAGACAAATAGCATACACAAGAATTAGGACTCGTTTGGAAGTATTTTCAAAATGACTGAAAATATTTTAGATGAAACACTAAAAAACATAGCTCGAAGTGCTTCCTACAAGAAGCACCAATTATAAGTACGTCAATTGCTATTAAGAATTGATTCTAAAAGCGCACTTATCAAAACACTTTCAGTCATTCTAAAAATACTTTTAAATGAGCTATAAGACAAAAAAAAAATAGAGAAATTATGTTCTCATCCCTTTTTTTTTCAGCTTCATTGATTAAAACCTTATTTCTTTTTAATTTTTTTTATCAATGTCACTTGGTTTTAATAAACGTCATTAATTATTTCAATAATAAAATATTTTACATGTCAAGACAATTAAATTTTATTCTAAATATATTCATTTAGTGTTAGAAACGTTACATTTGATATATATATATATATATATATATATATATATATATGGCTAATTACCAATTTTCTTTTCAATTTTAGTTTGTACCGATATATTAATTTCTTTTTGTGTCCATTTTTTCAAACTTTTATTTGTACTCTTTTTTTAAACCATTTATTTGTACCAATAATTTATTAATAATGTACCCATTTGTTTTTAAAAAATGTGCCACTTTGTTATATGTTAAATGTACAAATTTTTGTTTTCGTAAGTACCTTTTTTTTTATGTACAATGTACCTATTTTTTTTAATGTAACGCCTATTTATTTTAACCTAAAATGTACCCATTGTTTTTTTTTTATATAAAATGTACCCATTTTTTCATATAAAACGTACCACATTTTTGTATGAAATGTACCAACTTTTTGTATGTAAAATGTACCGTCTAAAAATTACCAATTTTTTGTATGTAAAATGTCATTAATATAAGTAATGATAAAACATGGGTTTTATTTAAATGTAATTTATTGTCACATCTCGGCCCGGGCCCCCACCACATCCGGGGTTCGACTCCGCTGTAGCACGATATTGTCCGCTTTGGGTCCCGACCACGCCCTCACGGTTTTGTTTATGAAAACTCACGCGAGTAGAACTTCTTAGTGGGTGGATCATGGGATTGCTCTCGCGCGAATTCGCTAAACTTCGGAATTCCGATGGAATCCGAAGCCAGTGAGCTTCCAAAAGGCCTCGTGCTAGGTAGAGATAAGAATATACATATAAGGCTCACAAGATCTACACCCCTGGACGATGTGGGATCTTACATTTATCTTAATGACAAATCATGTCATTAGGATAAATTATATTGTTTTTATATAAGTATAATTTATTTTTTTAATACTTTCAACCCCACATATTATGGATTTTATTTAAAATCTCATTAATATAAATAACTACAAATATCAAATTTTAATTCAAATTATAATAATCTACATAGAAATGCATTATTGCATTAATTTCAAGGACTTCAATTAAAAACTAAAAACCAACAAAATTTCAATCAAAGAACGTTAATGACCGCATTCAAAGTAAAAAAAAAAAAAAAAAAAAAAAAAAAACCCCTAAGATAACTTTAGCCTCCACCTCAAGTGCCCCATTATCTCTCTCTCTCTCTCTCTCTCTCTCTCTCTCTCTATATATATATATATACACATAGTCATTCTATATATGTTTTGTGTGAGGCTTAAATTTGGCTTTATGTGTTAGAAGACCAAATAATAGAAAGGGACGAAATAGGGACCATATAATTCTTCGGGAGTGGGCGGATATGCAACTATTTATCCACTACATGTGAGTCCGACCAGTTCAAACCTAAAACTTATTCATCTCTCTTTGAAGGCGACCTGTTTTGGATTTTAATTATGGATGTATACTTTCCTATTTATAAAATTCATTTGTCATGTCTTTTTCGTCTTGGGTCGTTTATTCTTTTTGTTTTGTTCGATACCATGATGACAATTGAAGATTTAAATTAAATTGCATATTAGATCACTCTTAATTGAGTATTGAACTCATTGTGTATGAAACCTCTTATTTATAACGGATATAAGTATCATTAAACCGTAATATCAGCGAAGATTCAAATACCATCAAGAAAATTGAGATTTTATCATAAAACCAATTGACAATATAAAAACATCCAAATTATTTATAAGCACATGCAAAATCTCTTTTTTCTTTTCTCTTCGACATATACAAAATCTTTTCTTTCTTCGGCGTGAGATTCATTGCACGGCGTGATTACCATGATAGCCATTATCTATTTTTACTATTATTCTTCTCTACAAATCAACCTACTCCCATTTCCATTCAATTTCCACCACTTTTTAGATACGTACTTTGCATGTGCACACTATTCTACCAGATACGCATAACATAGTGGGGAACATAATTATTGATTATTTTCTTCACTTGCATTGGATTTTTCAAAGAATTCGTAATTTTGTTTAATCAACTTGTGAATTAGACTTGTATATTTGTCTACGAAAGAAACAAAAACGAAACATGTTTCTCTTATCTCTATATATTTGTCTACGAAAGAAACAAAAACGAAACATGTTTCTCTTATCTCTAAAGAAGTAAGAAGCAGACTGATTTCAGGTAAGTTTTCTTCCTTTTTTTTTTAACAAGACCTGTCTTTAAGATTGACATAACTACTCACTTTGATCTTTAAGATTTAAAATCGATAGAAGTGGTCCATGAGATTGTCTATCGTCAATCGTTTTGGTCTTTCCGTGAAAATCTCCGTTAAATTTAGGGTATTTTTGTCAAATCAACCCATTCACTTGACTAGTGGTTTATTCAATTTAGCAGAGATTTGTCGCATAAAAAATGATTGATAGTGGACAATCTTAGTATCACTTCAATCGATTTTATATCTCAATAACCATTCAGAAGAGTTATGACAATTTTAGAGACAATTTTAACTAAAAATCCGTTAGATATATTATTATTATTATTATTTTGTCAACGATAGATTTGTTAGATTAGGGAGCCAACGGAATTTGAACTCACGCCGTGATGTAAGGGCAACACTCATTTCTATCACTGTAATAGAAGGCCACTTACATCACATAGATATATTGATAATGAAAAAATAAAGTGATGAGCTAGATAAGCATACTCGTCCCTAGAGATAGATGCACGTACCCAAGGCCATCTCCAATCGACTCGGCCAAAGAGCTATATGGCTAAAAATAGCTTGAAATGACACGAAAACTATCTCCAACCAAGGGCTAGGCCAAAGGGCTTGTGGGCCCCACGAGGCCAAAACCACCAAATCAGGCCATGAGCCCAGGTTTTTTTTTTTTTTGGACTAATTTTTTTTTAAAAAAAAGTTTTAATTTTTTTTTCCTACACCATTTATCACATACTTTTCACCATTTCATACTTTCTTACCTCATTTGATTTCAATTCTTCACATTCTATTCTCTTCCAATAATCTTTCCTTTATTTTTTTGAATAATTTTCAAATGGCCACCTTTTTCAACAATCTTCCAATATGTCCGAAAATCTTATTTTAATATGGTTGTTTAATTCAATTAATTATATTAATTCAATTAAAATAATAAATTATGTTTGGCCTATAGCCCTTTGGCCTCCTCTGCTAGAGATGCTTTTTCGTTAAAGGGCTTTGTTTGGCCTATGACCCATTTGGCCCCATCAGGTGGAGATGATATAAAATATGATATGATACTGTTCATTAAAATATAATTTCTTGCAGGACTATAAGGCTAAATATAACCCTTTGACCCTCCTTCGATTGGAGATAGCCTAATAAAAAAATGCAAAAACCTAGAAAGGGAAAAAAAAAAAGTAACGGAAGAAATAGGCATGACCATGATTCGTCCACCTGAGCATGTTCTAAAAAGTCAATTTCCAACCGCCCAGTGAATTCTCGCCACGTGGACTCCAACTAATAACAAGAGAAAGGGGGTTGTTGGGAAACGACGTAGAAACTCTCAAACAGATGCGTCTTAGAAGGCGATGTGAATGTCGTACGCAGCCACGACACTAGTTTTTTTTTTTTTTTTTTTGGGGACTCTCTCTTTCCTTTTCTATATTTCGAGAGTTTTCAGTGGGACAAATTACGATGCTCGTACGCACCAACGACACAAGAATTATTATTTTTCAATGCATTTAGAATATTATCACATAATATTATTATTTCGTTTAAATTTTAAAATGTATACTTATTTTTTAAACGTGCGTTAAAAATAAGATATATCAATTATGTTGATCATTCATACTATGTAACAAGCAAAACGATACAATATCCACATCTACATAAAAGGAATTCCCAACACACGAAAAGTTTCTTAATGTTTATATGGATACATTACAGGAAATACATTCTAACGTTCATATGATACACTACAGGAGATACATATGAGACCTACCCAATATAGTAATATATTAGTATGGAGAGAGAGGGAGAGAGACGTGTTTTGTTATTTTGAAACAGTGCCCTTCAAAACCATTTTTCTATATATAGCGATTAGCGAGTTGATGTGTTTTTGCCAGCCCTTCCTTTTTCGCTCTGCCTCAAAAACCTGAACTTACATTGCATATTTGTATTTCTGTCTTAACCTCCAATAAGTATATAACTCGATCAACTTTTTAGGAATTGGGATATAATAAGACAACAAATCCTAGACAATTCATATTTCCAAACAACCCTTTTACCCCTTTGTTTCTAGGCCTTTTCTGCATTCAATTAGTTTGGTTGATCAGAATTGCAAGCCTTGATTTGAAAAAGATGACTTGTTTAGTTTCTCGGACGGGAAGGGAATTGCAGAGGTACAACATGGGCCGCCGGCAAGTCGTAGGGTGAAGCTCTTTTCCTTCTTCTTGTTTTTGTTGTTGTTGAGCTTTTGTTGACATGGTTTTGTTATGTTGAAAAAGTAGTGGTTGGCTCCTTCCATTCATGTTCCTTTTCTTTCATGGCGGAGAGAAAAAAATTCTTACGTATAACTGGTTGTACATCTCGTGTACATGAGAATCTCTCAGTCGCCATGGGATGGACTCATAGATCCATGTCGAACAAATCCATGTGTTGTCCCCATTTAAGTTCCATTTGGGTTATGATTTTTTTATTGTTCCGACAATTGACTTCCCTTATTTTAGATTTTTGTAAAGGTAATCACGATTAATAGTTTGTTTAATTTGCTTAATATTCAATGTTGCAGATGCATACCTTATAGATACAAAGATGGCAGTGATGGTGTCGTTAGCAACGAATTGGAAGTTCTTGTGATCACTTCACAGAAAGGCGAAGCATTTATGTTCCCTAAGGTATAAATGATATAATTTCCTTTCATTTCTAATTTTATTTCTTGAGGTATCGGATTGCTTTCTACCCTCTATATATCCATCAAATTCAACTATATATTTGTTTATTACTTAGGGGGGTTGGGAACTTGATGAATCCGTAGAAGAAGCTGCTTCAAGAGAGTCACTAGAAGAAGCAGGTGTTTTAGGCAATGTTGAGGTTGGTATCTTCCTTTTTCTTCCTTCCCTTTTCGCTTTTGATTGAGGAGCGAAAGAGGGCAGGCGAGAGTCGAATTATTGTCGTTGATGTTGGGATTAATGTTCTACCGTGGAATTAAGTTCCATTTTGGCAAAAAATTTGTCCTAATTTTATGTTGTAATATATGATGGCAGTGTCAATTGGGCAAATGGTGTTTCATGAGCAAAAGCCAAGAGACATATTATGAAGGGTACATGTTTCCCTTGTTTGTCAAGGAGCAACTAGATCTTTGGCCTGAGAAGAATGTACGGCAAAGAATATGGGTATGATCGTGGATGCAAATTACAATTTGATCTTGTGAGGGGTGTGCTATCCACACACCATTTTTACTTCTCCCACACATCTTATTGATTTATGTCCCTTGATCTTCTTCAATTCATCCGATTCGACGGTCGAAAATTAAAAGGGTGTGCGAGAAGTAAAAAGGGGTGTGTGAATATCACACCCCTTTGATCGACATTTTTATTTTTTATTTTTTATTTTTGTATTATTAGCCAATGATTCTTCGATTTAAACAATAAATCTTATGTGATCCAAATATTTTGTATAGATGACCGCAGCGAAAGCGAAAGAGGCATGCCAACATTGGTGGATGAAGGAAGCGTTGGACATTTTGGTCGAACGGCTGACCTCGGAACAAAAACAAGGGGAGGAGAATGTACTGGCTTGTTCTTTCAATTAATTAACAAATCAAGATTCCCTCACATTGTACATAGAAATTGCTTAGAAGAAGTTTCCGTCCAGCCAGAAAATTGGACTGGTCTAGGGCAAACTTCCAAAGCAGACCAAAGTGTAAAAAGGGAATTAGCTTTTTGAGTTTTTATTTATCATAATTTATTTTTAGTGTTTAATTGTCGCCCGTCTCTAAGTTGCTATTCTCCATCTTCTGATGAGAGAGAGCAAGTTGATGTGTTGAAAAATAAGGACTCGAGAAGAAAAATTTGCAGATATATGTACATGATGTACATGCATATATGTGAATTAATAATTTTATGAATTCAATGCATTCAATTCAGTAGTGTTCGTTTTGCAACATATACTTAATCTTGCGAGATTTTACCTACTGATTTAAAGTTTGACAAAATATTACCTACTACAGAGACCGTTAGGATTGCCGCCGTTAAAAAAAATTACGTGAAAGAAATTTTAGGTCGCAATTCTAACTGCGGTAGGTACATACATGGTACTTTATTACACCAGTTGCCATGAAATTGCTTAATCTTGGTAAAAGTTTGAGTAGGCTTTGGTATGTAATACAAATATCTCAGATTCCTACCCAATCAAGGATTCGGAATTTAATTAGTACCAGATATATATATATATATATATATATATATATATATATATATATATATAACTGTTTCCTAAACCAAATAGATTATTTCTTTCTGCTTAATTAATTCCTAAAACATTATATTAAGGAAACCCTAACTATACCAATTCTATAAATTAGGCACAATTTTTTTCGTCAATTTACTTCTTACAATTCAAAGATTACGCCAAAAGCAAATTAATTATGAATCCCAATAGTAACATCACCTGGCAGTACGCCGAAAATTCTCTCATGTTAGAGAATGAGCAGCTTGAACCATTCTTTGGTCAATCTCATCATCCTCCTCCTCCTCCTCAAGAGGTCAACAATTTGCCCAAGAGTCAATCAACTCTGGATTTAGAGAATCTGTTGGCAGAATTGTCACCACATGATGATCAGATGAGTGCTGCTCCTACGACTTATATTCATGTGGAAAACCCTAATTTTGACGAGAAAGTTTCGCGGGAACAACTAGAACTCGCCTGCGCTGCTGCCGCAATGCGTTTATCACAGGTTTATACATCATTCTTCTTCATCAATTTTTCACTGCTCAGAACTTAGTTATCTGTGTAGGACACTGCTGATATCGTTCATAATCTATGAATAATATGTCAGTTCCTTTATTTATTTATTTATTTTTTGACCTAGCGTACTCATATTCATCATCTTACACCAACCTTCACCGCTAAATTAACCCTAATGTCGGTATAATGAATTATTGACATGTAAAGACTTTATTAATACAATATCGATCATTCGTCCTTACTAACAAAAACAAACGATCTTATCCAAAACATGGCTGCTCCTTTGATTGATAAACTTTTCTGAATCCAGGCTTGTTTGGTGAAAAGTCTTCGAGATATTGCTCGTCAATCTAGAAGTTCACCCTCGACAACACATGACGACGACGTAGAAATCATTGAGAATATGGATCATGTTGTTAAGGTCAGAAACCTTCAACAGTCGGCGGGTTCAGTCCAACTAAACAGTACCAATACTGGTTTCATTCAACAACCAGTTTATGACCTTTCGAATGCACCAGAACAAAGAAATAGCCATGGACAATATAGTCCAATCCAATCCGACAGTGCTGGTAGTTTTCCTTTCATTCATATCAATCCAAACTGTCGCGGACAATGCAACAACTTTTCCATTTGAACTGCGACATTTGCAGCAACAAAATTCCTATGGTGCTCTGTGCTTTGGACTTTTTAACCGTTTGATCTTGATTTTTATATTATTAAACAAAAATCTAACCATTAAAAGACCCGGAATGGGACCGTAGAAAATCCCAATTGTAGAAAACCATTAAACAAAGAAACAGACTTTTATAGAATGAACAAAATTTCATTGGTTTCACATCTTCTACCACAGCTTTAATATTCTTATGTTAATTTTCTGGACTAACTTTGGATTGTAGTTTAATCTAAGGGCAAAAGACTGTTTACTACTCTCATGTTTCGTGGTTTTCAACATTTAGTACAAGAAGTTTTTTTCGTCCCAGAATCATACCTAAGTGTTAATTTTGCGACAGTCTCATACATCCGTTAGTCAAACTGTTAAGTCTGCCGTTAAGTGATGACGTGGCGCCATGTGGACAATGACTGGGCACCACGTGTCATTAAAAATATTAAAATATTTATAAAAATAAAAAATAAAAAAATAAACTTTTTTTTTTCTTCTTCTTCTTCTTCCTTCCTGCAACCCGCACCCTCCAGGCTTTTCTTCTTCTTCTTCTTCTTCTTCTTCTTCTTCCTGCAACCCGCACCCTCCAGCTTTTTTTTTTTTTTTTTTTTTTTTTTTTCTTCTTCTTCTTCTTCTGGGTTGGGTGCGGGGAGGAGAAGGGATGGGTTTTTTTTTTTTTTTATAATATTTTTTAAAAATATTTTAATACTTTTTAAATATTTTTAATGACACGTGGTGCCCAGTCATTGTCCACATAGGCGCCACGTCATCACTTAAAGGAAGACTTAACAGTTTGACTAACGGATGTATGAAATTATCCCAAAATTAACACTTTAGGTATGACTTTGGGACGAAAAAAACTTGATGTACTAAATGTTGAAAACCACGAAACTTGAGGGTAGTAAACAGTCTTTTGCCCTTAATCTAATTATGTATTTTGGCAATTTGCAGGAATTATCTTGCTATTTGAGTTTTTAGTTTCGTGTTAGTAGATTGATTTTGATTTTGGCATTTGTCCTCCAATGGCTCCAATCGATTATGTGTTCAACTTTCTCCATTTGCGAGTGAGACGTCTCAAATCTCGAAGTTCGACTCGCATAATAAATACCTAATTATAGCTGATATATTATATCACTCAGTCCAATATTTTTCAAGTATCACTGTGTATAAAAAATAAATAAAAAAAAACTATGTGGACAAAGCTGAAAATTAACAGTCCGCAAGGATGATAGTGAAATTTTATTCAAACTACAAGGACGTTGCTGCAAATTATCCTAAAAGCAATTCAACACCTTTGTGCGCCTTCGGCCTTTCCGTTGCGCTATGTAAACCCTGAATCAGGGTTCATAACTTCAAACAAATATAACGGTCACCCCCTCCCTTTTCCGCCAAAATCAGAAAACCCTAAACCAAATATTTGTCAAATGTACAAGCTTCTCAAAGCCGGCCATGGTTCTCTCTATCCTCTCCTCAGAACCCACCTCGAAGCACCAAAATTTCTAGCCCCTATTTCCCAATTTCACAGCCTCAGAGAAACCCTAGCTCCCAATCCGAAGCTCGACTTCATAGTCAACGAAGTTAGAGAGATTCAATCGTCGAAAGACTCAAAACCCACAAACATAATCACCCAATTGGCGCCGGACGTTGGTGAACCCCCCGAGCAGGGCGGCCCGGCCAGTGGGGAATGTTGCGCGGTTCAGATTTCGCATCCGTGGCGTGAGTGGGTGGAGCTGATGGAGTGCTTGTTGAAAAGAGGATACTTTGATGGCGACGAGAACCCGTTTCGGAACGGTGAAGTGGGTCCGAAGGAATCAAACCGTATTCGAACCGCTTGTCTGAATTTTGCTCGGGACCGGTCTAGTCTTTTAAGGTAATGGTGATGTTTTGGTATGAAGGGATGAATTTCGAAAGTGTTATTCTTTTCAAGTTTGAGGTTGTGAATTTAATTATTTTGGATTGAAAAACGATTTACATTGAGTACAAAGCTCGTGATGAAATGTTTTCCTGTCTGCGTATTTTGGGGCTGGTTGGGGCTGTTCATGCAGAAAGCACTTATGCCCATAAGCACCCAAGTGCTTCCTGGAAAAGGTGCTTACTGCTTATCCAGAAAGTGCTTTTACGACCCAGAAACGTTTTTTGAGTTTTTGTGATGCAACCTGTTTGATATTGGAACTTTGTGGGATGCGAGGCACGGCATGTTTATATTTGGCAGCGGAATTTGTAGGTGGAGTTTGAAATGACTCAGATCGTTTTGGTTCGCCATTACTATTACTTTTAAGCTTTCAGTTTTCATTTCAAGTGTGTGCATGATAAGGATGAATGGATGATTATCTTGTTTTTGAAGGCGAGATGTTCGATTTGAAATATGATATTTGTATTCTAGACCTTTGTTCATTTAGTCCCTTTGTCGGCAGAATGTTGTCAAGGAAAGATATCCAGATCATTGCCCGATGTGGATGCCCGAGCCTCGATAGGAAAGTCGTCAACTCAGGAAAGCGTCTAAGGGCGTATGTGGGTGTTGATGAAGGAGATGTATGTGCCTAGTTTCTGAGTATTTTCCTCTTATTTGAATGAGCCTATGTTTTCAGTCTTCTTTTGATCTAATAGAAAGAAAGCTTGAGATATAAGTAGGAATTGTGTCGTATCTAATAAGAGCAGGCATTTTAGTAGGTTTGCAGCTCCTGCAATATGAGAGGAGACTGTGAGAGAGCGTACGTGAAGGCACGGGAAGATGAAGGTGGGCGCACAGTGGATGTCATGCGTTTCTTGCTAACGTATGGGCTTGATCCCATTACTGGTACAGTGGAGAACAAGCCATGTTTAAACAAAATGGTCAAAGAATCAGTGAGACGGCTACTGAAACAGATGGTAGAGTACAGCACTCAGAACATCGACTCCAATTCCCCAAAGAGTACAAGTACAACCATAAAGAGGGTTGCTTCGGTGTCGGACCATTCAATTCCACAAGAAAAAGGCCAAATAAATGTTCCAATGAAGCCGGGCGACTGGCTTTGCCCCAAGTAATTTGACAACTTGATTGCGTAGTTGTTTACGGATATTGAATCTTGATTGGTTGTTTAATCCTTATTCATATTTCTTTTGGCAGATGCAACTTCCTAAACTTTGCTAGAAATATCAAGTGCCTTCGTTGCGATGATTTTTCCCAAGAAAGACTGACACGTCTAAGAGAGGAACAAGATCATCTTCCGTTGAAGAAGGGGGACTGGATATGTGACAAGTAATGGCTGCTAAGATCTTAACTTTCTTCTGTAATTCCATTTCTTGTTGAGATTAAGACATTTAGTTTCCTTTACAGATGCAATTTCTTAAATTTTGCGAAGAACGGTAGATGCTTACAATGCAAAGAGAAGCCTCCAAAGCGGCAGATAAATCCCGGGGAGTGGGAGTGCGACTCGTGAGTTTCTCTACCGAATGCAATTGGCATTCATTTGTTTTTGTTTTGGAAATCAATGCTTCACTTTGAAGTGGTTCCATATATCTAAGTTCTAATTGACCCATATATGATTAGAGATCTGTTTTTGTGCAGGTGCAATTATATCAACTTTAAGAGAAACATGGTGTGCTTAAAATGCGATCATAAAAGGCCTAAGGCAGCACATTCTTCAGAGGCTTCTGCTGAACCTGTACATGACGACGGAAGCTGCCCTAGGACTACGAGTTTGAGTTCTCCTCACACTACTGAGTCGAGTCAATATGGACGAAGTCAAACTAGAGGTGCAGACAAGTGGAGATTTGTAAACGAAGAAGAAGACGACTGCAATCGCTCGAACTCATGGAATGAGGCTTCCGGGTTGGTAGATTTTCCCATCGCAGGAGGTAAGACCGAATTGTCTCAGAATCCGAAAAAAAGGGACTTGTGGAAGTTGAAGATGTTAGAGAGGAGCAAGGGCTATAAGGCAAACAATAACGAATCCAGTGTCAATATTCCAAAACGATTGGAGCTTTCTGATTCCACCGACGATGAAGAAATGTCAGAATGGTTTGGGGATGGGAAACTGGAAACACCAAGGCTCCCATCAGTAGGTCAGAAATCGTTTGGGTTAGATTAGAACGCACATCATTTCGATTTGTAAGCCTTAGTCATTGACGCATGTTCGAAAAAGCTTAGTGATGACATTGAAGTTGAAGAACCTTTGCATGAACTCTGCAAGAGTAAACCGACGGTAAAGTGCCGGCTTCTCCGGTGAGACCAGCTCCGGCGATGGGCCATATGTGTCCTCTCAGTTGCTTGGACTGAAAAACACTGCAACTGACACCCGTGGTTCCGATGATGATTAGATAAATAAAAGTTCAAAGGTGGTTGACTAAAATAAAAATTCAGAGATAAATCAACTGCGGATTATAAATTCCGAAAAAAATATTTCGATAGGAGAAATGAGAGTGTGAAAATCACTTACAGTTTATTTTCTTGTGTTGGTCGCTTACATTTTGCGCGACTCTGGGCCTCTTACTTTGTTCACTACTTAGTTACATGATGCCTTGCTGTCTTTGGTCCTTTGGGCTTGGTTTTGTTGTCTCAGGTTCTTGTCGTTTACTAAAAAGGTATTCATCAATTTACCCTCTGAATTTGTGATCATATGTCAATTTCCCTCATCAACTTTAATTTTTTCTAATTTTTTCCCCTCAACTCTCATAATTAGTCAATTTTCACCCTGAACTTTAATTTGGCCAATTTCCCCCTCAACTCTCATAATTAGTCAATTTGCACCCTATTGTAAATTTTTTTAGTTTGTCATATATTCTTCCATTAAGTAGGTATTTGAATGACTGCCGGTAAAGCATTTTCCTCAAAACAGATTACTCAAAGTATTTTCCTTACATTTTTTGTTACTGAGTAATTTATAAATGATTTGACAATATATCTTGGGAACATCCTTTTAAATTTTTTATACATCTCTTTATTTCTTATCAAACAAATTCAACGGTCATAATTAAACAAGTGTGGTGTAAGAAACTAAATAAGATGTCTGATTCGTAATTTTCAACTTTAGTGCAAAATTGGCTAATCAATTCATAATTTTCGACTCCTTATTAAGAATAACCCATTTTATTGAAATAGATCTAATCCATGAATTTAGGATTATTATTTATTTTTGTTATTATTTCTTCTTCTACATGCTTTAAACCCGATTAAAAAAAATTAACAGTAGGGTACAAATTGACTAATTCTGAGAGTTGAGAGGGAAATTGGCCAATGGTCATAAGTTCAGGGGTAAATTGATGAATAACTCTTTACTAAATCTATCCAAAAAAAAGAGAAAATGTAGGATACGATATGCACGCACTGTCAGCCAATGATCCCTATTCCCTACCGCCAGATCTACGGTCTGATTTCTACTTACTCGCCCGATATGTACGGGATAATGGAAATCCCACTGCAGTGATTGATGAACGTGTGAGATGCGCCGGTGCAGAAGAATAACAATACACCCTCAGTTCAGGGAATACTGGACTCGGATCCTCCACCTCCTCTCTTCTTCTTCCTGCTTTTTATCCCTTTTTTTCTTCCATGCGCGACTTTGCCCTCGGCGAACCGTAGCTGGACTTCCTACAGTCTTCGATCCACCATCAAAACCTCTCTGCTACCTCTCTCTCTCTCTGTCCATCTCACCTGAATCCGGACTCTGCAAAATTCAACCCCCAAAAAATGGGATCCGAAGGATCAAGCGTTGTCGGTGAGCTTTCCAAAAACCCTAGATTTTTCAGCGTTCTAGCTCATTTTACATTCGTCCAAGCTTATCCAAATTAATTGTTGTATGTTGATTTTGTTCCTGAATCAAAGTTTTGTTTTTGTTTGAGCTTAATTGCATTTTTTTATTTGTTTGTTTGTTGACTTGGTAAATTGGATTAATTTTTATAAATTTGTTATAAATTTGGTTGCTTTGTCCTGAATTATAGGGTATGTCGTAAGCTTGATTGGTACTTTGGGGTTATGAACTACGTGCGAATCGATGTTAGTATGAAATCAATGTTAGATTTGTTAGCCTAAAGTGTCCTCCAAGGATCGAATCATTTGAATATAATTAGACAAGGAATGATGAAGTTTGTATCGACAGTGGAAATGTAACGATAATGTATACGGTTGAGCCTTTGAGGTTCATCTTTAACCCCTCACTAATCACTAGAGTACCGACGCTATGTTATGTGAATGCCAGTGATTTTGGATAATCTTTCCTCTTGGCCGAAAATTGTGATTTGGGAATTTTGACTTTTGATGTCAAAAGAGTTCTTAAATTGTTCCCAAATTCATTGTTATGAGAAATAAGATATAGATTCAGAAGTCATGTTTTGCCTTGGTCACCCGTTTCTTTTCCCCCCTTTATTTCTTTATTTCTTTTATTTCCTGTTTTTTAAGTATTTTCGTCCGTAAATGTTTTGCCTGGATAATGATGTACTTCCTTGTAATGCAAATGCCAGAACCTGCATTCTCTCCTATAAACAGGGTTGCCCATTATTCTGCCTTCTTTAGAAGAACCCAATATGTCAGTTCCTCCACAATCCTTCAGCTGAACATATACTCCGTAGGTGAATCTAACCTTAGATTCACCACAAATGCCTCATAAATTTTAGAATCCTTCTCTTACAGGGTAGGCAATGTAATCTCTAATTTGAGAGATATGGTCATTCATCTTTAGTGTTAACATAATGTAAGGCACTCTAAAAATGGTATCTGATTGGGTATCCAGATATTACAATTTACTTCTCAAACTTTTCAAGCTAGCATGAGTTTTACATCTCTTCTGGAAAGGAGCACTCTGAGGACCAAGATCATTTTAAAATACCATTACTTTTGGTCTAGAGACGGTGTCCATGTTTTTCCTAACACAAAGGTGGTTCCGCTTTTCTATAACCATTTCTCAGATGGGTTCTCCATAGAGAGTGCAAGTTAGAATTAGAACTGAAATTGTAGTGTTTTATTGTACTATTGTAAACACTTCTAGTTTCTCTCCTTGCTTGGAAATTATAACCACTAGCTTTAGCTAATGTTCTATTTCTTTCCTGAAATAATTTATAGAACCTCTGCTATTATTAAAAAACCAATGAAAGTATTTCTGTCAGGAGATTCATTGGAAAAAATGCAAAGGACTAAAAACGGAGAGTAACTGGAGTATTCCCCTTTTTGTATTTGAGAGCCTATGCTCTTGTATGAATTGGTATTTGTTGAACTAGCTTCTAATTTTGTCATGAATTTGATGAGATTTGTGACTGAAGCTGCCTTTGGTTTTCTTTTTTACACCGAGTAGATATGTTAATCCTTTTTGTTAAACACTTGTCTTATTCCAGTTTTTTTGTGATTATTTGTTACAGTATGACATTTGTTATGATCACATGATGCAAGAGTTGTAATTATGTGTCCTGGTTTTTTTTTTTTTTTTTTTTTCCTTTTTGTGTGTGTGTGTAGTTCCCAGGAATTTCAGATTACTGGAAGAGCTTGAGAGGGGTGAAAAGGGAATTGGGGATGGCACTGTTAGCTATGGAATGGATGATGCTGATGATGTTTATATGCAGTCATGGACAGGGACAATTATCGGGCCCCCAAATGTAGGTTCCGTATTCTCATTAGTTTCTTTTTTTGGGTAAATTGCTGCTCCTAAATGCGCTTCTAAAATAGAAAAAAATTATCGTGGCAAGCTGCATTGAAACAACATCATTCTTTGAATAAAGACACTTAATGTCCTGCTGATCTTGCTTCTTGCTAGACTGTGCACGAAGGGCGCATTTACCAATTGAAGCTGTTCTGTGGAAAGGATTATCCAGATAATCCACCAACTGTTAGGTTCCAAACACGGATAAACATGACCTGTGTCAATCATGATTCTGGAGTGGTAGGTGATTCTTACCCTCAAGTATGTTCCTTTGTTATAGTTGAAACAAGCTGATGGGTGGCCAAATTACCAGGTTGAACCTAGTCTTTTCCCCATGCTTGCCAATTGGCAAAGGGAATATACGATGGAGGACGTATTGACACAATTGAAGAAAGAGATGATGTCACCACAAAACCGAAGGCTAGCTCAGCCACCCGAAGGTCTGTTAGTTTCGGCTGTTTCTTGCTGAACATGCTTCCTTTTTATGTATTTAAGTTTTATTAGCGGGACTGCATTGCTTCTGTTGTTTTCCTTCCTTTCATATCATGTAGAGAAATGGAGAATTAATATTTGAATATGTATTTTCAGGCAATGAAGAGGGAAGGGTCGATCAAAAAGGGCTTGTGGTGAAATGTTGCATTATCTAAGGTCAGACTTGAATGAATATACGATACTTTATATAGTATCGATGAGCTGTAATGTCTGTTCTGCTATCACATATGCCTTTGGTGGAAAGACATGTGTGATGTTTTCCTACAGATACTAGGGGACATTACACACACGTTGTTTGTACTTTGCGCACGAACCACCTTATTTTATAGTAGCTGAATGCAAGTCCTTGATAAGGAGAGATATCATCGTGTTGTGTTCCGAGGACTTGTACATAAGTCCATTGCATACTGAATATTTACCTTGTGGTTTTAGAATGTGACAGCATTGTGTTATTTGCAGAATTGGGTCGACGGCTCTTTAGGTTCATGAGGTTGTTATATTTGGCTGGCTGTCTCGTAGATTTTCTATCGCGAAAACACTTGAAACCGCTCCAAATACCGAGTTGGTTAAGCGGGTAAATGATATGTAATTATATGAATCAATGGATTACGGAGTACCGATTCTTCAACACCTTTTGTTTTCCATCTCATGTCTGAAGCCCTACAGTTTGAATTCAAGTTCTAATCAAGACAATGATGTTTGTTATGGATGAAGATCAATATTTGGTACAGCATTTTTACAGAAGTCGTCATCGCAGCTAAGTGTAGGCTAGAACCCGCAAATCCCGGGAGGATTTAAGGTCGAAAAACGATTAACTTTACAATTAAACACAATCTTTGTTCGCCTGAACATTTCGATTGCTGCCCTATTATATTAGTATATCTAATGTTACGTATAGTTTTTATGGATATATATAGATTGTATAGGTGTGCTCAGAATTCCAGCAAAGCAAACGTTTTCTTTTGAGGTTTAAAGAACTGCCCGGTATACCAACATTTGTTCCCTCTTCCTTTAAATATCCTAAAAAATATGTTTTTATTTTGCTTAACCGTACAAGTTAAGGGAAATCTTGAAATAAAAAATAAAGAGATAACAGTGATCAAATTTGTTTGACTGGAGACTCGTTATGGAAGCAGCCGACGACGTACTCAATTACGTGTTGTGATGTAAGTTAAACTACAGATGATCAGGTGATTGGTTTGTGACACCGCCACTTCTTAATTAATGGATGTTGTGTGTGTGAACTCGTTTAGGAAATCTGTGGTAAGTGTCTACTTCAGCTTATCGCCGTTTGTTCGGGAATGATTCTGAGAAGGCCAAAATCACTTCTACACTCGCGAGAATGTGCTTTTGTATAAAGTCGTTTGAAAATATGGTAGAACACCTCCAATTTCACGTGCATTATTGAGAATGTGATTCTCCATAAAATCGGCTGTAAATCATTGTCTACGTCGACTATTTGGTTGTTATGGTCATCTATGTCATTATTTACAGCCTTCTGGAACAAGTATCTGTGTATGCATGCACGATATTCTTGGATTCTTTTGGATAGTGTTTACTTACTAAGTCAGTTTTTACGTCTACTTTACCATGAAAACAGATTAAAGTTTCATGTCCCAAAACAGTATAGAGAAGTATTATTCACACGTCTATTTTAATTTTTTACACGTTTCTCTTAATTTTCGATCGTCGAATCGAATAAATTAATGAAGATAAATGTTTAAAAAAATTAACAAAGATGCTTACGAGATAATTTTTTTCATTACGAGATAAAATTAAGTGTGTAAATAAGACTTTCAACAATATATGACTTTATCGTAGCTGTTAAGCAAGAAGCAACCAAAAAGGAGAATCACCGACTCCTCCATTTATGGAGACATTGTGGACGGAAAAGACTTCAAAAGAGGGTAAAAAGTTGCACCCGATAATAATATATCATTAGCAAATTGAATAAAATATAAATAAAGACAAACATGGATTTAGTTGAATTAGTTAGAGTACCACAATTTAGTGATATTTCTTTTCACTTGGAAGTTAGAGATCTTAAATTCGATTTTCACCTAAGGCAAATTTGAACCACATCATTACTAGCTAATTGTAAAGCTTAGCTCACTCCCCCACCATCTTGATATAGATAATATTATTTGTTAAAAAAAAAAATGTTTGGATGTATAGTTTTTTTTTAAAGAAAACTAATGAAAATGACTTGAAAATTTTGAGTTTTAATGACAAAGACAAAATAAATGGAAAAGTGAATAGTACCAGGATTGATTTTTTAGTGTAGAAATTTGGTTTTTCGTTAAAATGAACAGTACCGAAAGCTTTTCGTTAAAATTTCTTTTTTGTAATGGGAAGGTTCGACTGTGGTTTAAGTAAATTTGGTGTAAGATATCCTATTACAAAGGACAAGAAGAGTAAAGAACAGTAGGTAGGTAATTTTGATGCAAATGGAGAAGCTTCAGTCATTTGGACATTTGTGGTTTTGAACTTGTTGGGAGGGAAGCTTCAGATTTCTGAAAGAGGAAAGTGAAGAAACAGAAAAAACACAATGAAAGATGCAAATGGCGCAGCTTCAGTCATTTGGACTTTTGTTTTGAACTTGTTGGGAGGGAAGGGAAGCTTCTGACTTCTGAGAGAAGAAAGAGAAAAAATAGAAAACACAGTGAAAGGTAGTGCGCTCGAATCGATGGCCATCTTTTTCGCATGACTGACTGCGTGTTATGTGCGTATGGCCAACATTGAAGGAGGAGCATTCACACCTGGTGAGCTCAGAGCTGATGCGTACGAGCTGAGACCATTCGGAAGTGACGTAAAAGCTAACAGCAGCATCGTTCACTGTCATCTGTTTCTGTAAAGCGAAAGCAAAAAAGCACTTAACCAATCCCGCTCTTTGCCTTTCCTTGTTTGCTGTATTCCGTTTTGTTTAATTATTTATTTTATTCTTAAGATCAAAGTATATTATTCGTGTGTTAGCTTAATGCCCTTGGTTTCTGCAGCATCGTTTTGATGTAGGGTTGCGTGCGTACGTCCGTTAAATAAGCAGCTAATCATTATTATATATGCTTTTCGTAATTAAACAACGCACTCTAACATATAATTATAAGATAATAATGTATGTTGAGTATACACAATTGGATGTGTGTTCAATGCGCTGTCAATAAAAGAAAAATGAAAATAACATGAAGGGTTTCAAAAAGGCACGCTATAAGAACAGTAATTAAGATATCATAGCGAAAAATCTTACAGGATTCTCCGAAATAGTTAGCTTAATGAGTGAACGAAAACAGAAAAAAAAGGAGATAAAGAAAATAAAAATTAGAAAAAAATTGTTTAAGTGCCGTTGGGAAGATGCCCTCCTGCTTATAAAAAGGAGAGAGTCGAAGAGAAGAGAGATTTTTCGAAAAAAAGAAAAGAAGAGAGGAGATAGATTTCCCACTGCTTATTCTTATTGGCGACAAGTCATTTAGTTTGTAACTTTTGTCTATAATTTTAGTCTCTTTAACATTATGTTTTAAAAAAATTAAGTTTACATTATGTTTTAAAAAAATTAAGTTTTTTATTTATATATTTTGTTAGATCAAATGTTATTTTGGCCACATATTTTCACCACGTGGTAAAAAACCACTTACTAACTTGAGGGGTTTGTTTTTATCATTATTGTTTCCTAAAGCTTTAAATTTCAAATTCATTAAAAATTTAAAATATGGTGAATTAAATTGTATTTTTGGACATTTTGAGGAGCAATTTAAGGCCGAATGTTCATATTTTGAGGTACTCCTTTATGTATCGATAAATGCCCAAAATTCCCCTTAAAGAGAAATTTAATTAAATAAGTGTAACAGAGTAAAAAAAAAATTAAATAAAAATTCAAAAGAAACAACCTCGTTCACGTAGAGTATTTTTCAGAATTAAAATTCTAAAATAAATAAATACATAAAATACAGAAGAACGAGTTGTCACGCGCATCAACGGGTGGCAATAGGATAATTGATCGTCAACGTGGAGGGCCGGCGTGGGGACGTGCCATTTAGGACGTTATTGCACCGCTAAGGCCATCTCCAACCGAAGGGGCTAGAGGGCCGAAAATGGCCCTAAAACCGTCTCCAACCGAGGGCTAGGCCAGAGGGCTCTGGAATCTGGGAGGGCCCCACGGAATCGGAGAGGGCTGGAGGGCTGGCTGTGTTCGGCCAACCATCTTTCTTATTTCTGTCGGTTATAACCGACAGAAATAAGAATTTGAATTTCAAATTTCCAACGGCTAGCGAGCCACTAGCCGTTGCTTCATATATATATATATATATTTTTTTTTTTAATTTTTTATGAATTTAAACCTTTTTTTTTTCTTTTTTTTCTTTCTATAACTTCAATTTAAACCTTTTTTTTTTTCTATAACTTCCTATAACTTCTATTTTACAAAATTTGTTTCAATTTTTTTCCTATAACTTCCTAGGCCATTATACAACATTAAATTAAATTAAGTGAATTATAGCCCAACATTAAACAAAATGAAACAACATTAAATAACATTAACCAACATAAAAATTATACAACATAAAAAAAACATTTAACAACATGAAACTTAAACAATATTTTTAAAAATATTTAAAAACATAAAACTTAAACGCCTACTCGAGGCTTCTTTTGGCCCAAAGATGTGCAACAAGATCCTGTTGTAGATGCTTGTTTGTGGCACGAGAACGTATCATTCTATAGCGCCAACTCCAACAATGGCGGATGATGAAGATGATGTTAATTATGGATATTAAATTTAAGTTGTTGTAGTTTTTAAATTTAAGTTAATGTTGTTTTTAAATTTAATTTGTAGTTTTTAAATTTAATTTGTCGTTTTTAAATTTAATTTGTAGTTTTTAAATTTAAGTTAATGTTGTTTTTAAATTTAAGTTGTTGTAGTTTTTAAATTTAAATAATAAATTATGTTTGGCCCTATGGCCCTTTGGCCCTCAGTTGGAGACGGTTTTTTGTGACAGGGCTAAAACGAGCCATCTGGCCCTCGGTTGGAGACGGAGGCAAATATGGCCCTGTACTGTTCATTAAAATATTAATATCTTGGAGAATCTTGGAGGTCTGGCCACCCCTCGGTTGGAGATGTCCTAAGCTTCCACAGCACGATAATTTCCAATAATTGTAGAATATCTTATCAACATGCCTTTCCAGATATTTAAATTAAATTTTGTACTTCTTTTGGCTTTTTGGCCCTTTATAAATAAATTAGTTTGTGTGTTTGAAAACCAGACATTTCAGGAAAGAAAACCCCCACATCTCTCTAAAAGTTGCTCCGCTCGTTATTAGGTTGGATTTGTCGATCGGTTCTTTTCATTACTCTCCTTCACTGCCATTCCACTTTATCAGATTTACCTTCTTCTCCCCTCTCAAGCTTTCAATCCTTCTGAAAAATATGGGTTCCTCTTCTCTGTCAGAAAACAATAAGCAGCAAGGTATGCTCTTCCTCTCTCTCTCTCTCTCTCATGAACTTTCCGGCCGTTTTGGTTAGAGTTAAATAAAGGGTTTATATATGTTTTGAAGTGAATTATATGCTAATTAATATCGGCATAAATTGCGATGCGTGCAGGGAATAATGGTGCGAAATTCGTACCCAACGAACAGGACGTTCTGCAGAGGCATGTAGCCTTCTTTGACAGGAACCACGATGGGATTGTTTATCCTTGGGAAACTTTTCAAGGTTTTTATCAATTATTTGTTGCCTTTCTCCTTCTTTAAAACCGGTTAATTAATAGTGATAATCTATGTGATTAACAGGTTTTCGTGCGATCGGGTGTGGCATTTTGTTGTCCACAGCCAGTGCCTTTCTCATCAACGCGGCCCTCAGTCAAAAGACTCGCCGGGTATCTCTCTCACTCTCATACTCCGCTCACTAGGATTATCATTAGCGTATGCATCGGAAATTCTGACTTCGATTCACTCTTCTCTTGTATTTTAAAATTTAAAAAAAAAAAAAACAAACAAACTCTCAAGCATCGGAAGTCCCGAGATCGACTCACTTCGTAACAAAACTTTTTATAAGGAAATTTTTACAAGTACCAAGCTTTAGACTATGTTGCGGCAAAGAGTAAAATTTCATTCCCAGATTAGAATATTTGTTTTCTGAGCTACCAAGTTTTTCTTTGTCTATATTATATTACCAAGACATGTGTCAAACACTCACGTCCACATGTTTATAGATGGAGGCAAATATCCAGTAGGGTTTCATAGTGTTTGTGACAAATGTTGATTTGATAAGTAGCACTAAAGCAACTTAGCTTTACCTTTACCAGAAAATTCAGACTAAATTGTTGTAATCTTATTGATCCTGCTTAGACAAGTTGGTTAGAATAATATATTATTATTTTAAAAGATTGTTTGTAAATATTTTTAAAATAGCTGAAAGTTTTTTTGATGAAAATGTTTTGAAATTAATCTTTAGTAAAAATGCAAATAAATCATGAAAAAACACTTCAAACACTTTTGAAACTCAAAAATATTTTAAAAGTACTTTCAAATGAGTTTTATTCTTTTTCTTATAGATTAGAATAGTTCGATTATAAAAAATTCTCGTTTGTTTACAAAATTGTAAAATTATTGTACCGTTGCAACTTTTTTCTAAAAATCTTTGTTTTACACTATTATTGAATATTTGGTTGAATGTGCGTTGTTGTAAGAATATTGTGACGCATTAACCAAACAAAGAAGAAAGAACATGTGTTATAGGATAGGGAACAAATTCTGTCTATTTCGACACGTTTGCTGCTATTGCTTTGAGTAGAAGTGACGTGGCTTCTGCTTCTGTGTTTCGTGCAGGGAAAGTTTCCTTCTCTACTTTTCCCAATTGAAGTTAAAAACATCCATAAAGCCAAACATGGCAGTGACTCTGGTGTCTATGACACTGAAGGAAGGTATAATTATTAATTAATTAATTGATATCAACTTTCTGTATAATATAATCTTCTTATTATATATATTCCGTTAGATGTCGTATTAAAGAACTTTAATTGTTATTGCTTGCAGAAGAACATGAACAACTAAATTATTCTTACGTGTTAAATCAACCAATGATTTTAATTATAAGTAGCAATCTTATGATTAAATGTTCATCTATTTTATGTCTAGGAATGACTAAAAGATTTTCTAATTTGAATAGTTTTTTGCACATTCAAGATAATGATATAGAAAATGAACGATTTCGATTATAATGTTTGAACGATAAAAGTTCGTTAATCGTAGGTGGAAGCATAAGTCATCTCCATAGGAGACACAAGCATTAACCTTTTTTAACTACTCTTATTCTTCCTTTTTTCACCTCTGTCCAATCACCTTCCTTTTGGCATTTGGACTATGTTTTCAGCTCTTTTGTATTTAATTATTTTTCTCCAATTACAATTTTTCAGGTTTGTTCCGTTGAAATTTGAAGAAATCTTTGCAAAGCATGCTCATACGCATTCAAATTCGTTGACATCAGATGAACTGATGGGCATGCTAAAGGCTAATAGGGTTCCCAAGGATTATGCAGGATGGTAAGTTTCTCATACATATTTAATGTCCTGCTGAATAATAAAAGAGAAAACATAAACTAAATTAACGATGGAATATGAAATGCAGGGTTGCTGCCTATACAGAATGGAAGATCTTATACGTGCTTTGCAAGGACAAGAATGGTTTGCTGCACAAAGATACTGTTAGAGCTGTTTACGACGGAACCTTGTTCGAACGCATGGAGAAGGAAAAATCCGGCGGAGACAAGAAGAAAGAGTAATTAGTTCTAATTATTCAACCATACTGGATTTATTAATATATATGTTCCTAAGCTTTTTAACGAATTAATAGTTACTGGCTACATGTAAATGAACCTTGTGAAGCAAGCAAGACGAATTATATATTGGGAGTTTTTATTTTTTTTATTTTTTCTTGATGCAGTGTTGTCTGAAAAAAGTTTGGCGGATTGTATAGGCTGCTGTTGTCCATTTGGCCCTGCCCGGTGGATGATCGAAAGTATGCCGGTGTTTATATTGAGCGGTGTGTGTTGATATTGTTTAGAGATTGTGGAAGTTGTTTGTTAGTTTATCCGTTCATGTGTGTAAATAAATTATAAGTTGATTCGTTTATTTATTTTTCGATTTCCATACCATCCACACAAGTCCTCTACGGCTTGAGTTTTGAATGTCGACGATTGCAGAAGATCTCGCAACTAGTAGTTGCCGTGGGGGAGATCTGTAGTGTTTGATATTTGTATCGATACAGCGAAATATGTATATTACACATGAATGATTCGATTGCTGTCCTCCGTTTAATCATCTATATGTGCATGGCGGTGGCTTGAGGTAGACGTTGCATGTTTGATTACGTGTTTAATTGAGGAGAAATTGAGGGAGGAATGTTGAATGCGAAGTAATTCAAAATTTTTATATGCAGTTAAATATTATAATCTGCAACTATGCATGTGGGTTAAACATAACCGTTGGTGTCTCGGTACATCAACGGTCAAAATCAACCCACCTATGCTGTTTGTGTTTCAATTCCTTAATTTATTCAAACAAACGTTGCTCAACCAAGGACCACGAGAACTTCCCGCAGTTACTGACATCTTAATACAGAAAGCCTGATCCATGCCAATTCCGTTGGCTCACGGATGACACAAAATATGGGTTGTGAAACGTAGGTCTAACTGGTCTCTTGGGCCTTATAAAATATGGATTGTGGTTTTTCCCCTAATCCAAATACCCGAACATCTGAAGCCCGGTCTTGTGCTTGCGGGCAAGGCTCTGTGTCAAGCGCGTGTAATACGCACGCAATTATCGACGAGTGGCCGACAACAACAGGCCAATAACTAGTTGACGTGGCGTTGCTATTATATAATAAATAGATGTACTTTGGGGCTGCCCAAGTGGCGTGAATGACGGGAAACGAATCACGCGATGAGTTTAGGATTCAAGTCCGCTATGCGTACCAAAAAAGTCTAGGTCTTGTTTCCAAAAAAAAAAAAAGTCTAGGTCTTTAGTTCTCAAAAAAAAAGTCTAGGTCTTTTTACCGGTCAGAACAAAGATATAAGGCCTCGTTTGGCAGCTCGGACTGTACTGACTATTTCTGTCGGATAGGATAAATAGTCACCGGATAGTACTGACTAAATTAGTCGGGCGTTTGGTGCAGTATCGGATTAATGACCGTATTATTTATACTGTGTTTGGTGTGTTTGGTATTATATCGGATATGAGGAACCAAACTTAAAATAAAAAAATAAAAAAACTGAAACGCTGCCCAAACTCCCTCCCTCCCTCTCTCCCTTCTTCTTCTTCCCTGACTACAGAAGAATCCCAAATATCTGCATACATTCATATCTGTGAATTTCTGCATACATTCATATCTGTGAATTTTGAACATGCATATCCTTGGATCTGCTCTCCAGACCTTCCTGCAGCCAAACCAGCACACGAACCCAGTATGCATGATATTATGAATTCACCAAAAAGCCAAGAAGTTGGAAAAATCTCCTAACCCATTTGTTCAACTGGGTTTGAATTTGCAACATACCCAACTCAGGGCGCACAAGCAAAAAAATAACATACAGAACAATTTTTTATTTTTTTTTAAAGATCTGAAAATTGAAAACCCTAAAATTTCAATTAAAACACAAATTTGCAATCAATTGCAAAATTAGGAGGAGGGTAGAACAGTGAAAGAAGAAGAAGAAAAATTGCAGGAGGGCGGAACAGAGGAGGAGGAGAAGAACCTGGGAAAAATGCAAGAAATATTGCAGGAGGGCAGAACAGAGAAGAGGAGGAGGAGAAGTTGCAGGAGGGCGAAACAGAGAAGGAGGAGGAGAACCTGGGAAAAATTGCAGGAAAAATTGCAAGAGGGCTGAACAGAGAAGGAGGAGGACGAAAGTGATGAGGATGGAGAGAGCGATGAGGACAGAGAGAGCGAGAGATTGATGAGGACGGAGAGAGGATGGAGAGAGCGAGAGATCGATGACGGAGAGAGCGAGAGATCGATGACGACGGAGAGAGGACGGAGAGAACGAGAAAGCGATGAGGACGGACGAAACCGACTAAATAATACCGTGGTTTTGGGCGGTATAACTAAGAGGGTATCCACCGGATATAAGGGGTGGGGCCGGATTTTTTAATCCGGTGACTATTTAGTACATAGGAACACCAAACACCTAACTTCGTACTATTTATCCTATCCGGTGTGCTATACGGTGTACCAAACAAGGCCTAAGTCTTTTACCAGCTGACCCGAGTCCGCTGGTGAAGTTAATTAAGGAAGGAACTTGGCTGTTGAAAAAATCAGCAGGAGCTCCTGCTCTACACCAATTATAGATGGACATGTGTTCAATCTGTGAATAAAAAATAATCACTTGAATACGTGTCTTTCTATGATTGGTGAGGAGCAGAAATTGCTGCTGATTTTTCAGTAGCCAAGTTCCGTTCGTTAATTAATCTAGCACGTAAAATAAAAGCAAGCAGTGGTGGCATGGAGGGGCAAACTGACAATTTGTTAATCTTATGTATTGTGGCCACATCAAATTCAAAAGCCATCGATGGAAGACAAAACCCCTCACTTTCTTTTTGGGTAAAAAAAGTTTAGGAGAAGGGGTGGCTACCTCATTCCAGAGTTAAAGGATATCATAAACCTCTTTGAAAACTTGCAGAGAGGATCTTAGTCCATTTTTTTGTTTTTACATATTACCCATCAAGAGAGATTGCCAGCAACAAAATTCGAACCAAAACTTTGGACTAGCAAAAAGACCGATCCTGATCAACTCAATAAACCCTAATCGGCACAAAACCATCACTTAACATTGTATAACTACGAAACTTCACTATATTGTTGCCATATTATTGAAGGGGACCCTCCCTTTTGTTCCCTCTCTCTTCTCTTGCAATGCTGCATCTCCATCACATCTGTCCTTTCCCGAAATTTCCCATTTGATGGAAAGGAAATTCCCTTCTTTTGCTGGCTTTTTTTCCACACTCGACAATCCCACTTGCAAGTCTTTCTTTTCACAAAGACTTGGAATTTGTGTGACAAAAAGGATGGAATAATATTAGTAAGGAGTGTTCTTTTCCAAAACACGTACATCGGAATCAATCCATTTCATTTGTCTTTCATACTGTACACTTGCTTGGGCATGGCGTAAAGCATGGATGATTTACTTTATAACCTCCATACTTAAAAATAAAATGGTTATAGGGTTAAAAATATAGATACAGTGCATATATGCACGAATCACCAATATTTTTTAATGTATGATATAACTTGTATGAAGTTCGCCTTGTCTAATCTCTTACACAAGTAAGTTTTTTTTCTTTCTTGCTTCTAGTTTTCCATGCGTACTGGTTTGCCTTCTCTTCTTTATAAATATAGTTTAGACCTTTCTTCAAAATTTGACCAAAGAGATCATGTTTTTTTACACATATATTTGTGGGTTCACTCGGTAATATATTTCAAATGATTCAATCATTTATTTTGTATGTCTTACCTTAAAGATTATGTCTACCAAAAATCACCTGACTCCAAAATCATATGACCGTTTGGATTAGATTTAGTGTTTCCTTGTAGAACCATATCCGTCTATTTTCTTCCCTACAAATGAATATTTTAATAATTTTAGATTTGTCTAACTCTTTACAAGTATGATATATGAATGATGTACTAAATATAGATGGTTTGGATCGTTAAAATACATTACGAAATAGACCATGCATAATAAATATCAAAATGTGTGTATCCAAATCTGACCAGTTATGTATATAAATATTAAAAATTACTTATCATGAAACATAAAATATTAGTTGTTACTCTGATATATTTGAAAAACAATAGTGATGGGAACATCAATTTTGGTACATCTCATTCACAATAAAAAATAAAATAAAATAATTTTTTTGTTTCGTGTGGTGCAACTCATCATGAACATGAAGTAGATAGTTGATTTTCAATTTTAGAAATGTGTAGGTCTTGTGTTTCTATCGTAAAAAATATTGAAAAAATGTACATATATAAACTTCATTTTCTATCATGTCAATAATTATATCTTTTTAATTATAACTCTGTGTAATAGAGACGTGCAAGAGCCTGAATATTCATAAGCATAAGATCATATCGTGTAAACTAATAAAGTATATACTCTACCTAGGGTTTGTTTAATGCTCGTTTCTTTATCCATCATCTTTCTTTTTGCAGCTTACTGACTAAAAAATTGAATCTAATTCTTGTGACGGATTAATCACCTCTTAATTAATTATGTAATCACTGGCTAATAAACTTGTCACACTAGACGTTGAACAAATAATACGTTTCTTCCCCTCCTCGTAAGATTCATTTTTTCCGTAATTAATTTGTTGATTTCCACTTAGTTCGATTGGACAGGAAGGTGTGGCCGCCTCTTGCAATGAATTCAAATTTTCTTTCTGTAGTTTTGTTTGGCAAACGATTTTTTTTTTCAACCTCAAATCTTCTACACTCAAAACTCTCTTTTTTTTTTTCCAGAAAGAATAAGTAAAAAAAGAAAAAAACAAAGAAAAAAAAGAAGGGAGGGGTAGGGATTAGTTATAGATATTTGATTGTATGTCTAATCTTCTTCCCCCTTCCCATATCAATAGCTAGAATGAAAAAAAGGTGAATATCAACGCATCCGGAAAAAAACGATTGATCTCTATCAATAAACATATGCTAAAGACCCGAACCATAGAGTACTTACTACCAGTGCCATGGAGAGATATGTTTTTTGGTATCACATTTTAAAAATTCCTCTTTCTATATTCATTATTGTAATTTTATTATAATTTGTAATACATATATGACCATATGTGTATATATAGTTACTGACTTACCAATTGTATGCGGAGTTCCTAATTTGGCCTCTTTGTGATCTATCTCATTTGAACTCGTTTAGGATTGTTGTTATCTTATTACGAATAAGAGGAGATGTATGTGTAGATGTAAATTCAAAGCTACACCAAAACTTTGGAGGCCATGGAAGTCACATTAATTAAGCCTTAATTAAGCCTTAGCTAGCTTTAAGTAAAAAATCAGTTGAATTATTGTGGACCCTGGAGTATGGACCAACTTAATTAGCTACTTTTCAAACCGCAAAATATTTACTCACATTCTGTTAATGTTTCTAAAAGCTTCCATTTTTTACTCACACACTCATAATTTAATAATAATTTTAATGTTAAAAGTATCCTTCTTTGAAATTACCTAAACTTTAAAAGTATCATTAACCGATGATTCGTATAAACAAATCAATTAAGTTGCGTGTTATTCAAAGAGGACCAACCGGTAGAAGTAGTCAAAGTCATCCTGCAGACTATTTTTTGATGATGACGTGGTCAACCGTAACCTGTCCCCTCAATCATAATTGACTTTTAAACTCACTAATTTGAAGCCAACTAAGCTTTTAACTGACACCCACATGCTTCATAACCATCAATTACTATACTTTAGTACGAGTTTGATTGAAAAGAATTTTTTAGTGACGATCATAGTCATAT
This sequence comes from Cotoneaster glaucophyllus, assembly GCA_036320875.1. Lineage (NCBI taxonomy): Eukaryota > Viridiplantae > Streptophyta > Magnoliopsida > Rosales > Rosaceae > Cotoneaster > Cotoneaster glaucophyllus. Next base: position 397,536 of record JAVVNS010000100.1, read on the forward strand.
ATGGTGCTATTCATTCAAGTTTTAAAAGATTAATTTAAGAGTTTGTGTAGAAGTGCTTTTAAGATGATTGAAAGTTTTTTTGAAGAAAATGTTTTTGAAATTAATCCTTTGTAAAAATCTAAGTTGATCTTTAAAAAGCACTTGAATGCTTCCTGCAAGAAGCACATGTCTGTCACTTCTTCTAAGAAGCACTTTAAGTGCTTTTTGAATCTAAAATCAATATGACCAAAGCAGTTTCAATCATTTTAAAAGCAATTATAAACAAGTCCTAAATTGCTGGAGTATAATATCAATAAGGAAAATAATTTTTGCACCACAATTTTTTATTTATATGGTCATTTTTAAACTCGTATTAATATAAAAGAAAATCGATGAACAAACAAATGGAGGATTACATAAAGAGAAAATAAATGTACATAAATAATTTTTTGTATTAATAAATAATATGTATGATGTATGAATTAGTAACATAACGTAAAGAGAACGCTGGGTTGTTACATTGGAAAAAGATTACTCGTTAGCGAGTCACACTCATCCAACCCCATAGCCTTTTGGCTTGAAAATAATCCACCATTATTTTACATGCACCAAACCATCGAGTTTCTCACTCCCTTACGTAAATTCCCCCCAAAGCAACCTTACCCCTCTTTCTCTCTTCCTCTCTATCTACCTCTCACACACACAAACTAAAAGAGGTGCGGCAGTTTATGCCTTTCCAAATATTCATATTTGTTACTTGAACGCACTCCATTGACAACCTCTTGAATCTTCACACTTCATAATTCAAAAGCCCTATATTTCTTCCCACTTCTCTCTCTCTCTCTCTCTCTCTTCTAACTTGCTGCAGCCACCACCTCACAACTCAAATCATGATGTCTTCTGTATTTGTTTTCCTACTCACTGTTTCCTTCCTCGCAACTCCATCATCCTCCGCAACCACCTCCTTCGTCTTCGGTGGCTGTTCCCAGCAAAAATACCTCCCGGGTTCGCCCTACGAGTCGAAAGTCAACTCGGTCCTCACCTCCCTGGGCAACTTAGCCATGTTCTCCACCTACAACAACTTCACCTTGCCCGGCAGCAGTTCCGCCGGCTCCCAGGACACCCTTTACAGCCTCTTCCAATGCCGCGGCGACCTCAGCAGCAATGACTGCTCCCAGTGCGTCGCTCGCGCGATGAGTCAACTCGGCACCCAATGCGTCAACTCCTGCGGCGGCGCGTTGCAGCTCGAGGGCTGCTTTGTGAAGTACGACAACGCGACGTTCTTAGGGGTGGAGGACAAGACACTGGTGGTTAAGAATTGTGGGCCGTCGAACGGGTTTGACTCGGATGTGTTGACCGACCTGGATGCCGTGCTGGCGAATCTGGGGACCGGAGATGGGACCTACAAGCCATACAGGGTTAGCGGCTCCGGGAATGTTAGGGGCCTGGCGCAATGTGTCGGGGATTTGAGTCCGAGCGAGTGCCAGGATTGTCTGTCGGGAGCCGTCGGACAGCTCAGGTCCGGGTGCGGGACCAGCTCGTGGGGCGACATATTCTTGGCTAAGTGCTACGCGCGCTACTCGGGAGGTGGATATAACTCGAACGACGGTCATGGTAAGATGTTTCGCCACCCTGGATGGTGGTTTCCTCTTTCTGGTTTTTGGTTATTTACTCTCTGAATGGTTGTTTTGGTAAATTCACTTTTCTTCTGATTATTCTCTCCTTTTTGTCGTTTTTATGTATTTGTGTATTTAATTAGTGAGTAGGTTTGGTTTAATGTACTAATTAATTATGCTCGTGTTGTGTATGTGTTGCTAATTGAGGTGTTTGGTGGGGTTAGGAATATCCAAGTACTTTGTTTTTCAGAGTGGTTGTTACGTTCAGTTTGATCGATGATGGATTTGCAGTTTAGGAGACCAAGTATTGGGCACTTTGGCTCTCATTGCATAAACATTACGCATGAATATGTTCTTTTCTTTTCATGATGGGATGTTGGATGGGGAAATTGTTTTCGACATTCTTAATTGTCATGTATTTTTTTTTTAATATAAAAGATGAGTGCATGATGATTATTTTTTGGGCAGCTTTTAATGTCTTCTCGCTAAATGAACTTTGTAAAAATAAAAAAAATAAAAAAACGTAAAGATGCCTAAGATTAGGTTATATAGTAAATAATAGGACTTTCTCGTGTTTCAAAAATCTCAAGTTTCCTTTTTTATTTGCATGTCAATGGGATAAATGAGACCCATTTTACTACTTTAGCATCAAAGTAGTGATATTCAGATTACTTGAAACAAGCCCGAGTAATTTTATATTATACTTATATCATTTTTTTAATATAGGTAAAGTTCACTAATACATGTAAATCTCATCAGACCATGCTTAACTGCATCAAATCACCATATTAATCATTGAGTTTATGCATGATTGTTACTTTAATCTGTTTGTTGTACGTGCATAAAGGTGAACTGTTTATATAGTGTTTGATGTTCTTATTTCCATTTTTTTTATTTATTTTTTGTTCTGCTTTAGACCATCATGATGATGACGATGACAATGACGATTTTGACAAGACAATTGCAATACTCATCGGAATCGTAGCAGCCGCGGCACTGCTCACCGTATTTGTTTCCCACTTCTGGAAAAAATTGGACCGCGATGAAAAAGGTACAAATCAAAGCTCTTTCTCTGCTCTCTAACCCCACTTTGCCCTAAGCCTGAGTACACGAAAGAGACTTGCATGCACGATGTTTCAGATCAATAATACAACGTTATTTATTTTAGCTCTGCATGTGACATTGTATATTAAGTTGACGTCCAGAAAAATTTTACTAGATCATAATTCTTATTAAACTCTTTTACAAACTGTGCAGGTTGTAAATAAATAAAATGCAGAATGTGGATAGTTCTGGATGAAAGCAGAGCAAGTGTTCCTAGCTAAGCGTGGTAATTTAGTTGTCTTTTGGTGTCTCGTTTTTACTTTTTGCTTCAAAATTCAACTTCTTTTCTCTCCCTCCATTGCTCTCTCTCTTTGATGTAGTAGTTTCTGGCATATTGCCTTTTGCAAAAGAACAGTGAGGGTAGATAGAAAGGAAGAAAGATGTATAAAGGGCAACCTTGAAACAAGTGAAATGCAAACTTTGATCAATAAGAAGAAGAAAAAAAAAACAAAGATTCCTCTACTAATCCCACTTAACTACTCTTAGAAGGGCGATCTCGAGCCAATAAAACTTTCAGCTTTGCAAGTGTCAAGAAGGGAGGGGAGAATATTGTCGATCATACGCAGTCTTACTCTTAATTACTTTGCAAAGAGGAGGTTTCAACAACTCGAACATGTGACATTTCGGCCACAAAGGAGCAACATTTCTGTTTTGCTAAGACTCGCTAAACAACATAAACTTCTGGGAAAAGTGTTCTTTGTGATGTTTTTCTTTATTGTTTTTGTTGGGCGTTATGGGACTTTTGGTGACGTTTTATACAGTGGGCAACTGTCACATCCCGACCCGGGGTCCACCACATCTCGGGCCCGCTCCACCACCGTAGCACGATATTGTCCGCTTTGGGCCCCGACTACGCCCTCATGGTTTTGTTTCTGGGAACTCACACGAGAACTCCCAATGGGTCACCCATCATGGGATTGCTCTCGAGCACTACTCGCTTAACTTCGGAGTTCCTACGGAACCCGAAGCCAGTGAGCTCCCAAAAGGCCTCGCGCTAGGTAGGGATGAGAATATACATATAAGGATCGCTCCCCTGGGCGATGTGGGATCTCACAATCCACCCCCCTTAGGGGCCCGACGTCCTCGTCGGCACACCACGACCAGGGTTAGGCTCTGATACCAAATTGTCACATCCCGACCCGGGATCAACCATATCCCGGGCCCGCTCCACCACCGTAGCACGATATTGTCCACTTTGGGCCCTGACTACGCCCTCACGGTTTTGTTTCTGGGAACTCACATGAGAACTTCCCAATGGGTCACCCATCATGGGATTGCTCTCGAGCGCTACTCGCTTAACTTAGGAGTTCCTACGGAACCCGAAGCCAGTGAGCTCCCAAAAGGCCTCGCGCTAGGTAGGGATGAGAATATACATATAAGGATCGCTCCCCTGGGCGATGTGGGATCTCACAGCAACTTTTCATATTTCAACTAAAAGTTTAAAGTAATATAATTTCATGCAAATTCAAAGTTTATTAATTCTGCAGTTCCAATCTTCAATCTCGGTGCTATAGGCCTGGTTTATGTGTTAGCATCTGAGCTTTCTGCAATCCGCCAACTCATATTTGATTCTGCGTTGCTCTGCCTAACATTCAAGAACAAAGAATTGGTCAAGAAAATGAGGAATTTGTTTACCGTGAAGGTGAGATCATCACTCGGTGTTACTACTCATCCACATATCATAATATGAGTACACAACAAGTTTGATATATCTTGAACTTAAATTGTATAATATTAACATATAAATATACGTGTTATAACATGATTGAATTAGTGATACTGATAGAGTGAATTAGTGATACTGATAGAGTGATATAAAATTACGCTAGAAGACTTACCCAATAAAGATAATATTGGATATAAGAAATATTTAATGATGATCCAAAGCAACAATGATTAAGGCAAAGTTGTCTGATATAAAATGCTTTCAGTACAAACGACCAACTAATATTTTAAAAGCACAATTAGGCGTGGATTCAAATTCAATTGGCCAATAATTAAGAAATTAAGAGTAAGATTAGGATGCCAATAGACTAAGTAGAATATATATTCGTCAACCGTGCAGAACCCGCTCCCTCTCTCCCTCTCTCTCTCACATAGTTTGTGTCCCTTTGATGTTGCTTTTTAGCCCCTAACAGGCTATAGGAATTTTCATTTCTGTCCTAATCTACGTGGACAGAATTTTATGAAGCTTCCTATGATCTTTATCTCAACAATTGCCATCGAAAAATCCAACCTAATTAATCCATCCATATATGAATGTATGCGTGCGTGTGTCTATATATATATATATATATATATATATATATATATATATATATATAAGTAAACTGCCGTTTGTTCTTCTAAATTAATATTCTAGTAGAAATTGATCACTTGAGCTATTAACTTCTGAAAGATTGGAACTTAAATCTCTTACCGTTAGATTCAATGAAATTTCATTTACTTTGCCATCAAATACTAGTATGCGACCATCACATGATTCACTCTTGAGAGTAAAGTGTAAAGGCAGGCCAGTATTGACAATAATGTGATGCTGGTTATAAAAAAAGTCTTAGAGTTGACAATAATGTGATGCTGGTTATGAAATCTCTTACAGTTGTTTATTAAATATTATTTTCTCTATTTTAAACACGTTCAAAACATCTTAAAAGGTGTGTAATGCCGGTTATAAAAAAAAGTCTTTCGCACGCAGATAATAATGTGATTAAATTTTTTTAACAAACAGTATTATCTACACTAAGGGTGAAGGGGTGGGCTTAGCCTCACAATGGGCTAGTAATAATGTGATTCAATAAGTTGTTTATTAAATATTATTTTCTCTATTTTTAAACACATTCAAAACATATTAAGAGGCGTGTAATGCTGGTTATAAAAAAAGTATTTCGCACGCGGATAATAATGTGATTAAATTACATTAAATTAGTTGTCAAATGATTTTTTTTTTCTAACAAACAATATTATATACACTAAGGGGGAGGGGATGAGCTTAGCTTCACAATTGACTAGCAATAATATGATTCAATCAATTGTTTATTAAATATTATTTTCTCTATTTTTAAACATGTTCAAAACATCTTAAGAGGCGTGTAATGCCAGTAATAAAAAAAGTCATTCACACGTAGATAATAATGTGATTAAATTAGTTGTCAAATAATTTTTTTTAACAAACAATATTATCTACGCTAAGGAAGATGAGGTGTGCTTAGCCTTACAATTAGTTAGCAATAATGTGATTCAATCAATTGTTTATTAAATATTATTTTTTCTATTCTTAATGTAAATTATGTGGAGATCGATTTTATTATGTGAATTCAGCTGCTTTAATTGGTTTATGAGGGGTTTCTTCTAGCATGATCTAAGATTATTCATTTACTTCAAATATTTGACTTTCCTTTTGTCAATTTACGCATATAAATACATTTAAAACGTGTAAGTCGTGCGTAGCACGTTGTGATTCAAAAAATGTCTTCGTCATTTTAATTAGTTTTTTTGTCCTTTTTTTTATTAGTACCGCACAATAGGCTAGTAATAATGTGATTCAATTTCTCTATTTTAAAACACCTTCAAAACATCTTAAGAGGCATGTAATGCCGGTTATAAAAAAAGTCTTTTGCACGCTGATAATAATGTGATTAAATTAGTTGTCAAATGATTGTGTTTTTTTTTAACAAACGATATTATCTACACTAAGGGAGAGGGGGTGGACTTAGCCTCACAATGGGCTAGCAATAATGTGATTCAATAAGTTGTTTATTAAATATTATTTTCTCTATTTTTAAACACATTCAAAACATCTTAAGAAGCGTGTAATGCCGGTTATAAAAAATGTTTTTTCGCATGCGGATAGTAATGTGATTAAATTAGTTGTCAAATGATTTTTTTTAACAAACAATATTATCTACACTAAGAGGGAGGATGTGGGCTTAGCCTCACAATTAGCTTGCAATAATGTGATTCAATCAATTGTTTATTAAATATTATTTTCTCTATTCTTAATGTAAATTCTATAGAGACCGGTTTTATTATGTGAATTCAGCTGCTTTAATTAGTTTATGAGGGGTTTCTTTTAGCATGATCTAAGATTATTCATCTACTTCAAATATTTGACTTTTCTTTTGTCAATTTACGCATATATGTCAATTTACGCATATAAATATATTTAAAACGTGTAAATCGCTCGTAACACGCCGTGATTCAAAAAATACATTCTGCATAAATATATCGTCGTTATTGTACTTGCAACCGCAATTTAAGTGGAATATTGCAAAGATGTATGTGTGTGCATCTAGGAAATTCAACTGCCAAAATCACTGAACTAATTGTTAATATCTACTTTGTATTAATAGTAAACAACAAGAAAATGATTGAGACAACTCCTGATATCAAATCATACGGACCGATATTTCCTCACATATATTTGAGGCATTGAGGAGGTCGTACTTCTAATCTTAGCCAAAATTTGATAAGTTACCGTTGACCTTATGGTTGCTTTACATTTTAATGGTGACAAGAGTAAGGTTAGCCTCTAATAAAATGAGTGGCAAAGAGAGGGGTCTGCTACACATGTTTGCAACCATAAAACCCTGGCTCTTTTGATTCCCTGAATGGGATTAGACCTAAAAGATATGATTAGATTGATAGGGACTTGTAAGACAAGACTTGTAACTCATGCATAAGAATATCTTAGATAACTCATTGTGGATGCATAACTCATAATATCTAGTCATGTTCATCTCACATTTTGACACAGCAAACAACGAATTGAACTCAAGTTTATTTTAATTAGTCACAACATATCTCATCTAACTCGTGGCCATATATATGTAATTAACTCTTGACGGCATGTCTTATTTTATTTTCATGATCCACTAGTGTGTGTGCACACACACACATATATATATACATGTATACATGTACAATATAATATGTGTCCGCAGAAAATCATGAATGATGAAGTCTTATTCTGCATAAGATCAGAAACTGTGTCCTACATATGCTTAACAAATAAAGGGGACAAAGATAAAAGCAGTCACGGAGGGGGACAATAGTTGTGACAAATTAAGGTGGCATATTAGCCCTGCACCTTTTTTCTCTCCTTCCGTGAGAGAGCTTCTTTCACATCGTGAGAGTTCTTCCCTTTTAGCGAGGGTTTTAATCTTGATTCATCAGCTCTTTGGCACCGATTCTAGCTCTGGCTGGGATTGGTTGCCACTTTTCTCTTTCTTTTCTTCTCTCTTCTTTTCCCCTTCTCTGCTACTTTTTCACCCTCTTCCTCATTTTGATTTGTCCTCCTATTCTTACCTTGCTAACATCCATTTTCCTGCTTCATCTAAGTTTGGATCTTTAGCCATACTTTTCAATATGGTGCTTCGAGTTTCGGTGTTTCGACCGACTCGGGGTTCCCAACACCACCACCATCTATCTGTTGTCTGCCGTGTGTGGCAGTGTTGCTCATGGTGTTCCATGGGCTTCTTTCCATCGATAGCCAACTGATTTCTTTCAGTTTGTGGTTATCTTTACTTAATGGCTATGCTCGGGGAGCAGATCGGTGTTGGATGATGGAATTGGCAAGGCGATGTTTGGTGGTGAGCATGGATTTTTGCAGGTCGAGATGCACTATTTTGGTGGAGATGGTAGCAGCGGACTTCTCGGTTTTTTGTTTTCCTGTTTTTGGGCCTCAACTGTTTGGTTGGACTCTTGTTTGTTTGGTGTTTGGCCCATCTTTTGCTTGTTTATGTTTTCTTATTTCTGAGCTTTTTGTTTGTAAATATGTTTTTTTGTATTTAATAAAAGTTTCCTTGATCAAAAATAAAAAAAAGGTGGCAGATTATAATAATTTTGATTGATAAGATTAAGCGGTGGATTAAGATTTAATTAATCCAATATCAGTAAAAGTAAACTTTAGACTAAAAATCATTAAGTTAGAAGAGTTTAGTTGTGTGATCAAAAGGTTTAGACTAATATTATGTACAAAATCAAAGTGACGTGTCAAGGACGGGACAAAAGGGTACTACGCAACTGCCCACTGTTTTAAGTGGATGTCCAAGATATGAAAATGACGAAAAGAGATCGTCTTCGGATATCTCCCTCCAAAGTCTAGGAATCAAGTAATTTAGACATTTGAAATTTGATTCAATGATAACAAATTATTATAGTTTTTAAAAGTTTTTACTAAATTCTCTGTTTTTAACCGTTGGATCAAATTTCAAAGGTCCGGATCACTTGATCTCTGGGCTTTGGAGGGGAGAGATCCGAAGAGGATTTCTTTCCGAAAATGACAAAGAAGCTACACACAAGACGATAAATAAAATAATAGAGAAGAAGAAGAGGAGAAATTCTTGAGGTAGAGGATGGAAAAACGCAAGCAACGGGAAGAGGATTCGTACTAAATAGTACTATCCGGTGACTCATGCGGTCTGCTAAACTAGGCCTATGTATCCAACTAACCCAAAACTTGGGGCGGGCCTAACTGACTATATAAACTTGGGCTGGGCCGAATTGACTCAAAAAGTAGAGAAAACAAAAATTGGGGCCTAAATGCAAATCGATTCCAACCGTACGACGAAAGTCCACCAGTCCAAGCAACAAGCTGCCACGTGTCGGATTTTCCCCAACTTCCAATTTCATCGGTCCAGTTTAAGGCGCTGAGCGAAATCGAGAGAAGTCCTTACTCGCGAAGCAAAGCATATTTCTGAAATCTCCCAAAAAAAGCGAGCAGCACAGAGATCCGATGGCATTGGAGTGGGTTGTCCTCGGCTACGCCGCCGCCGCGGAGGCGATCATGGTGCTCCTTCTCACGATCCCCGGCCTCGATGGCCTCCGCAAGGGCCTCGTCACCGTCACCCGCAACCTCCTCAAACCGTTTCTGTCGGTGGTGCCGTTCTGCCTCTTCTTGCTCATGGACATCTACTGGAAGTACGAGACTCGCCCGAGCTGCGATGGAGACTCCTGCACTCCCTCGGAGCACCTCCGCCACCAGAAGTCAATCATGAAGAGCCAGCGCAACGCGCTCTTGATCGCTGCCGCCTTGATCTTCTACTGGCTCCTCTACACCGTCACCCACCTCGTCGTCCGCATCGAGCAGCTGAACCAGCGCGTGGAGCGCTTGAAGAATCGCGACTGATTCCACTCGGTTTGCATTTCGATTTCCAAGCTTTTAGCTTATTTTGTGTTTTGATGGATTGATTATTTGGGTTAATTGCACTTCGTTTATGTCGGATTTTGGAATTTCTGTGTTTAATCTGGCAATTGGAAATTACTAATCCGTCTGTGAATTTCTGGGAATGTTGCTAGTACCATTATCTGATATCAATATTTGAGTCGTCTTCATCTACATACATTTTTATTTGTTTGTTTTTTTTGGAGTTTAGATTACTTGGATATAACTTGTAATTTAGGTATTGATTAGTTTAGAACTTTAGATTAATATGCATTTGGATTTGTGAGGTTGAATGAGTGATTATGGCTGTAAGTACCCCAATTAGGTGTTCAATAACTTTATAAATTTTTTCATGTGTGGTGATCCAGTAGTTATTTAATTTATAGGAATCGATCAGGAACAAACGCGTACTGTCCTTTTTCTATCAATTGTTGATCTGGATAGACTAGAGATTAAGGTGCCATAAAATAACAATAAGCACTATCCTTGTAGCCTGTTAAAAATTTCCGGTAGGCTTCTGTAACGACTTACTATGTCTCTTCCTTTTGTTTTTAGCCTGAACTTAGTTTCCGTTCACTCGTTAAGCTTATGCTGACGGAAGGAACACATAGGATGTTCTATTAGAATTTTGTTATAACCATCGAAGGCATAGTGGTATGGATGTAGAAGGAGGCCACAAAACTGGAGCTTGGCCTCCTGCTAAGCAAAGAGGCCAAGCATCTAATCTAGCTGGCTGCTTAGGGAAGAAAGGGGGTTGTTTGCAGTCTAGGATAGCGGTCGGTTGTGTCAAACGCACATTGCTGTTGTCTGCATTTGTAGGGTTCTAGTAAACCTAGCGTAGAGGTAAGCTCCTTGAGCCGAGTCATCCCCCACTCATCATGTATCGGTCACGACCCTCTCCATTTGTAAGGAGCTGGCTTCTGCTGTCTGAAAGGTGGAAATTGATTTTCTTTCAGAAGAACATTGGAATTCAGTTGCTTTCTTACTCATAGGTCTCGGGTTGGAGCTTGTTGGTTGGGGGGGTTCTGTTCTTAGCAAACTGGCCCCAGAGATGGCCATGATTTCATAGGAAGTCCATGCATGATTGTGGATTTGTAGTCTAATCCTTGTTTTTGTTATAGGTTATAATTAGTTCTTGTCCTAAACCCTAAAACTGTTTAGATCTCGTCCATCGCCACAAGTCTGATCCTCTTGACTGGTATCACCACTCCAGTTGCTATCGCTTCTCTGCGCGCCACCAGTACTCGGAACACCAGGCATCGTATAACTCCCTATACAGGCGAGGAAGGTTTTTCTTCTTCCAATTTACATCAGGCTTATCGTCATGCTTGTGTGAATGATTGCTCGTGATAATCGGTGGGAAGATGCATGGATAAATACGTTGGCCGAAAAAGTATGTTCCTTTGGCCTTGACATTAGCACACAGAGGAATTCATTGCCGGAATGGCCTGAGATGGACACTCGGAACACTACCACACGTAAACGCTACAGTTCCGGGTGTTCAATGCCAGAAGAACAAACAATGTACATAAGGCCGTCGTCGTCGATTTTGGTGTTGAATGGAAAGCAATTCTCTAGAGGAGGAGGAATTATCTTCTCGAGCTCAACTTAGCTTGTAACCTGATATGGGGTTGCTATGTGAACCCAACCTATAATATAAAACATCACCGAGTTATTTTGTGAGGAAGAAGACGATTCGAATTAGTGTGGCTGCACCTCATGCGTACATTGATTTAATCTTTTATCTTCTGTATTTGGGGCAGTGGTTTATTGAACATGAACAAGTTTACAGAGAAGAAATTTGTGTTGCTTCGAGTTGACATTATCGATTTCAATACGCCATCATACATATGCCATTGATATGCACGTCAATACGCCATCATGCATACGCCATTATAGACTACTATCATAAAAAAAATAACAATTACAAATATAATTGGAGATTAAGGTCGCGGTCGCTAAAGAATATTTCTATTTCCATTCTTGGTTACGAGTATTTTCGGTGAAGAAGACTAATTAAAATATATAATAGAGTATTTGCGGTGAAGAAGACCCAGGAGGATCCTCTGGGGATTCTCAAATCGTGTTCGTTCATTGTATATTTTGCGGTCAGTTTTTGTCAAGAACTATTCATATTTAATTTAAAATAATTTCTAATCGCACGATTTATAATGAACGGACACGATTTAAAAATTTATAGAATCCTCGTTCAAAGAAGATTAACTCAAATATAAAACAGAAGTATTAAATAAATTTCCATAAAAGAGAAGTATTAAATGAATTGACAGGGAAAGAAACCCGCCTGTCAACAAGGTCGCAAGGGCGTTTGGCGGGGAAAATTATCCAACGAACCCCGGCCAAGCGAGAGAAAGTCAACCAGTACAGTCCAATCCAATCCAATCCAAACCGCCAGGCTTTTCCTTAATCCACTCCCCCATTCTCTTGATCAAGAATCCCCCTTTCTAACCCTAATTTCTCTCCCGATTCCGCTTCGTATCAATCGTTGACTTGATTTAGCTCCTCTTCTTGTTTCATTAACCGACATGGACGACATGAAAGACAAGTTCAAGGGCTTCATGAAGACCACCTTCTCGTCTTCCTCCTCCGGTAAATTTAAGGGCCGAGGCCGAGTCTTGGGATCGTCTTCTTCCTCCAGCACCGCCGATTCGGTCCTCACTCGCCCTAAGCAGACTCCCCAATCCAACCCCAAACCCCTTCCCAATTCGAATTCGAATTCTTCGGTCGCCTCCCCAAATCCCAGGCTTTCGCCTCAGAAAACGCAGATTCTTGATCAGAAGAAAACTCAAATTCCTGACCAGAGAAAGGCGGAGCCGTCGAGCAATTCGAAGCCTGATCGGAAAACGGATTCTGGGTTTGATCCGTTTGACTCTCTGATCACGCCGGGGAAGAGATCCCAAAACGGGTTTACGCTAAATGTATTCGAATGTCCGATTTGCGGGCAATCGTTTAGGTCGGAAGACGAGGTCTCCGTACATGTAGACAGCTGTGTTAATGCTCCTGTGGAGCACAAAAGTGTAGAGGGTGTTGGCGTTTCGGGGTCGCCGGATAACAGGTCTGAGTCGTCGAGGGGTGATTTGGAAGCTTGCATTGGTACCTTTGCTTCGGGAAATCCGGCTGCAGGGTCGGTTGAGGTTGTTCTTAGGCTTTTGATGAATATAGTTAAGGAACCGGAGAATGTGAAGTTTAGAAAGATTCGGATGAGTAATCCGAAGATACGGGAGGCCATTGGTGAGGTTGTGGGAGGCATTGAGTTGCTGGAGTTTGTGGGGTTTGAATTGACAGAGGAGGATGGGGAGATGTGGGCATCGATGGAGGTTCCTAAGGAGGAACAAATTAGTTTAATGAAAAAGGCAATAGCATTACTGGAACCGCCCAAGGTACAAGAAGTAGACATTTTGCCATCCATTGCTTCACTGAACGTGGATGAACCAGTTGAACCAAAGAAGGTCGACCGGCAGGTATGTTAACTCTTTATGCTGTTTAGCGTATTAACTGTCAGTCTGTCGTTGGTTGCTTGTTCATTCTCGTTTCATCTTCTATGGCAGTCTTAGCATGCTAATAATCATTGATCATTTACTTAATATATCTTGGAATATCCTCCCCAAAAGTTATAAATGTATGTTATGATAGGATTATAGAATTTCAGTGTCGATGATTGGAAAGCAATACTATAACTCGAAAGTGACCAAAACCTTCGGTAGCTACTTCTAAATTTTCACGGGATACCTGAGTTAATTGATCGTCTTGAGACTTGCGTTGGTTTTCAACGAACTCTTTAAATGGGCATTGGTATTGGTCAACTAGACTGGTTTCAAAGTAGGCTGTTAGGCAGAATATAAAGAAGTGACTTCTTATCGTATGATAATATAGTTTGTCCCATTCCATTTATTCACAAGAAAATCAAGGACACACTCTTGAAGAATTCGATGTTGCATTGTATGTTAAATTTTAAACCAAAAGTTTATTAGTAGAATCCAGTAAAATGATGGTAAAAGCACTGCAGCCCAAAGTTCCAGTGAAAATGATGTGTATTATAGAGAAAATTTGCAATATTAAGGTTCATCTTGACTTTTAGGTAGTTGGAAATCAGATAAAATGTTCTGGTCCAGTGTTCTCGTTAAGAAATTTTCCTAAATTTCTGGCAACCATTGAAATGATCAAGCTGGTTACAGATCAGTGCTTTTTTTAAGTGTATTCTATCTAATAACCTGAGTGCTTCCTTCGTTTTGTTTACCATTGGTTTTTATTTTTTTAATTTTTTATTTTTTTAATTATTTTATTTTTTTGTACTATTAAAGTTAAACACATGCATAAAGGCCAGCAATGATTTATGGCACGAAATGTTGGGCGGTGAAGCATCAAACACGTACATAAAATGGGTGTAGCGGAGATGATAATGTTTCGTTGGATGTGTGGGCACACAAGAAAGGATAAGATTAGGAATGAGGATATTCGAGGTAAAGTAGGAGTAGCTGAAATTGAAGGAAAGATGAGAGAAAATTGGTTACAGTGGTTTGGACATGTGAAACGAAGGCTTATTGACACTCTGGTTAGAAGATGGGATTACGGATAGAGGTTCAGGGCCGAAGGGGTAGAGGAAGACCTAGGAAGACTTTGGAAGAGACTCTAAGAAAAGACTTAGAGTACTTGGACCTAACGGAAAACGTGACACAGAACCGAGCGCAATGGCGTTCAAGGATTCATATAGCCGACCCCACTTAGTGGGAAAAGGCTTTGTTGTTGTATTAAAGTTAAACACATACCCGTATTTGTTATTGTGGGATTCCTTCGTTTTGTAAATAGTGCTTCCTGTTTCAGATTTATGTCTCATTCATTTTCTTTCAATTAACTACTTGTGGTTTACTGAAATTTGTTTCTTGTGCAGACGAGGGTCTTCTTTTCGGTCTCTGAAAGTATGGCAGCAAGAATTGAAGTACCAGCGTCTTTCTACAGCCTCACAGCTACGGAGCTGAAAAGAGAAGCTGAAATGAGAAAGAAAAAGATTGAAGATTCACAGATGTTGATCCCAAAGTCGTTCAAGGAAAAGCAGGCGAAAGCTGCTAAAAGGAGATACAGAAAAACTGTTATCCGGATCCAGTTTCCCGATGGAGTGGTGCTCCAGGGTGTTTTTTCTCCTTTGGAGCCAACTAGCTCATTATACGAGGTTAGTCTTTTACCATCCTCCTAATCCTTTAATCAATTGTCATTCTAGAGTCTAGTTTAGCAAGTTTCATATGGTATAACAGGGTGTGATAAATATTCAGTAATTAGTGTGCACGTATATGTAATATGTATAGATATGTTGGAACAAGTTTCTGCTTCTTTTTTCAGCTTTCATACTAATTTTCCAAGCAAACAACTATAGAAATCTGCATTTTCTCCCACTTTTTAGTATTTCGTGTATAATCCTGCATAGTATGTTTCGTTTTTTATGTTTGAATAAAGATGTAGCCTTTGATGTGTAAAACAAGTTTTGCTTGGAAAATTATTATGTAGCCAGCCCAAATGAGGGAAATGAAAACGAATGTAAACCGTGATACATATACGCAATTTGTGTTCCTTGTGCATTTGTTTCAAGTTAAGAGTTCAACGTTTTTTATTTTTCTTTTTATTTGGTCTTGATGAACTAGTATGTGAGATCAGCATTGAAAGAGCCTAGTTTGGAATTCGAGCTGTTAAATCCTGTAGCTATCAAACGGCGGGTGATCCCTCATTTTCCAGCAGCAGGAGAGAAAGCTGCAACACTAGCTGATGAGGATTTGATGCCCTCGGCTCTCGTCAAGTTCAAGCCCATCGAAACAGATTCGGTTGTTTTCACAGGGCTGTGTAACGAACTCCTTGAAATAAGTGAACCACTTACGAGCGGTTCAGCTGTTGCTCCTGTATAAGCTTTTAGCCGTCGGTATCTTGGTGCATTTGCTTCTCCCATTCATGTTGTAATTGTTGAGCCAAATAATCTTTTGGATGTCCATTTTTTCGCCTTACATACACAATAGACCACGCATGAGATGAAGCGTGTATTTTTTTGTGATGTTGATTTCCCGTGCCGAAATCCCAATGAATTTTATCTTTGTAATTCTGCTGCTGCCTGCCTCTTTGGGGTCGGCTGCTGGGAGAATGATGTTAGCTCTGCTACCTTCCCTTAGTATTGTAGTATCGATTTCCTTGTGTAAAACTTATTTACTTTTCATCCCACACTATATATAAACCTCTGTAAACACAAATGAGAAATGGCTGCAATAAGTTGTACCTTGCCCGTTAAGGTTAAATCTTGCCCGAGTCGCTTTTGTTTATATTTATATGTAGTAGATATGTCGTTTAACATACTTTCCTTCATGTATTTAAGTCATTTTTAACTATTTTCTACTTAAGAGTTTCATTTACATTCGAATCTGGTTAAGTTAATAGGCCTGGTTTCATTAAAACAAACTGTGATCAAGGAAATTGTTGGAAGGGCCCTGGATTTCTAGGTCCGATCCCTCGCACAGCTCTCGGAGAAGGTGGCACGTTCTTGCCTGTCGGGCAAGTTCTTGTTGCTTTGTGTGCTGCAAGATAAGTTTGTTGTTAGTTTGAAATATGCTTTTGCAACATTGGCTGTGGGGAGAAATGGCCGTGATTCGGCCTCCACAACCTCTCAAAACTCAACTCACAAGGCAGTGAAATAAATTATTATTGAACTCGTTATTTACAAATTTAAATTTAAAACATTTAACTATAAATACAAAAAAAAAAATTAAAAAAATAAAAATATATACACACACACACTCACACTAAATGACGCATCACAGCCAAAATTAAAGCTCTTTTAAATTATTTAGCTGAGAAGAAAAAGAATATTTTGTTATAATGTACTTTATATGGCAATTGCCAAAAGGACAGTAACATTCCCTTCAATCTTGTACTTCTTTTGCACTGTGTTGCATTCAGTTTGGCGCAGACCTGCTGCTGCTGTGCCAAGATTTGCTCTGCCTCACATGCTACATTCTTTTAATTTTTGGTCGTAGGATATAATGAATTGAAAAGATTAACGATAAAAAATTCACAAAGATGGGTAAGAAGTAAAACTAAGTGTGTGAATAACACATTTCTAATTTTAATAGATTGTAAATTAATGACAACTTAAGCATTGTTCAATGAGTTGAATACCAAAATTTCATTTCTGAAACGCGATAAAATTAAGTACGACTTATATATGGTTTTATTCGTATTTATATTGACTTTTTGTGATAAGAAATTTACACAAACCAGTTCCGAAATAATATCAATGTAATTAGTGTAGTCCAGTAATCCGACTCTCTCAAAATTTGACACAAAGTTAACTGAGATGAGCTTTAGAAGGGAATATTTAATTATTCTAGTTGCGGATATAAAAACCAAAAGGTCACGGTCACAAAAGAATAAAAAACTTATATAGATTTTTGTTTCAAAATAATGAATTTTTAAATTGCAGAAGTTAAAAGGTGTAGATTTTTTAATTCATGTGGCGTGCCAAATTGTACATTTGAAATTGTGGTGATGATTAAACTATGAATCGGCCAAATGTAACATATAGAGACACACACACACATATATATATATCTATACATATACATAATACATACATACTTGTGGTGATGATTAAACTATGAGTCGGCCAAATGTAACATATAGACACACACACACATATATGTATATATATATATATATATATATATATATCTATACATATACATACATACATATATATATATGTGTGTGTGTGTGGATGCTTCCTGTTCCTGTTGGGGCACGTCCATGGAAATTTAGAATCAAGTGCCTGTGATTGGTCAACTTTGCAGTATATGCAGGAGAAGCCAAAAAAGGCGAAATCAAGGGATTAAATTAAGGAAAACTAATGAAAATAGCTTGAAAACTTTGAGTTTTAACGATAAGAACAAAATAAATGGTAAAATGAATAGTACCAAGTTTGACTTTTTAGTGTAAAAATGTGATTTTTCGTTAAAGTGAACAGTACCGCGGATTTTTCGTTAAAACTCTCGTTAAATTATGACATATTTTAAATTTTGAAGGTAGCCTTAGCACATGGCTTTGTTCATTCAAAGATGATAACCGGTGGCCATGCATATTTGTGAATTAAAAATATAGAGCTCAACTGCAGCATGTGTGTCATTAAATAATATTATTCATAAAAATTGTCATCAGAAAGAAATATTGAAACGTTTACTCTATGGCCGAGTCAGGATTTTATTTTATTTGAATTATGATTTCGATCAAATTTTTTTTTATTGCATCTGTTGTGTTGAGCATCTGGTGGTTACTTATTAAATTTACGAACATTCGCTGAAAGCTTATGATGACATCTATCAATAGCTGATGTGTTCTTCTAGCATCTGCATCTGTCAAGGTGCGCCCAGGCTAGATGAGTGTCAACTCACCGCCTGCCAAGACTAATAATGAAGCCTTATGTCAAGCATATGTTGTGCACAAGAAAAAGAAGAAGGGAGACACATGAAAGAAAGAAGAAAATTGAAGAAGGAAGAAGCAACAATAAGTTTGTAATTCAATGTTGTTCACTCTCTCCTTAGTTGGGGTTAAATACAATTGAAGAAGGAAGAAGCAACAATAGGTTGTAATTCAAAGTTGTTCACTATCTTCTTAGTTGGGGTTAAAGATAAATCTACATACAAATCTACGTAGTGTTAAGAAGTTATTGGAGTCATGAGCAGCCATTGATCCCAAGTTAGCTCTGCGCTACTGTGTCTACTTGCAAGAAAATTAGCCAAACTGTCATTCGAAAAACACGGTATTTTTTTCACACTATCATTATAAATCATTGTTTATGAAAGATGTCTCAGGTTAGAATCTTCGTATACGTTAAAACTCCTAAAAAAGAATGAGAGTAGAGATATTTTAGAGGAAAACGATAGAGGCTGCAAGTTATTTAAGTGGGTAGTCAATATTGGAATGTTGATGATATGCATTTGCATGTTTTTATCCTCTAAATTATATGTTTTGTGTTCATTTAAGTTGGAGTATTTGCATGTTGGTTAGCTTAATAGTCCTCATTTCACTGTAGTGTGAAGCACCAAGTTTCAACCACCATTTAAATACCCCCACAGAAACTATATAAATGTGACCCGTCGGCTGTCGCATGTCACGTATAACATCGGTTGTGTTATTTCGATCGTTTGACAAATGATTGCTCAACTTTTTGGTCCCCATGCCAACATGCACCATGATCAATACTTAATAACAAGAAGAGTAATGCTAGGGAGATTCAATTTGGAAATTAAATTTTGAAAACTAATGAACATGGAAGTTGATGATTGGTTTATTACTTAAGCGTTTATAGACGTACTCATTTCTATTGGTGACACATCATTTAATTTGTAATTTTAGTCTCCAAATTTAATCTCCTTAGCATTCTCATTCAAGAATGAGTAAAGATTCCTATTCAATAATTTTTTGTGTTCGAATTACAAAGCTTTGTGCTTATGATCAAACCGTTCATATTATGAATGACTTGTAAAATTCCTCTCTTCAAAAAAAAAAAAAAATTAAAAATAAGGTTGTTTAGTCAATTTATTGTAGCAAATACATAGATGGTCTGCAATGTTTTTACCAATTCCATTCATCTATTTTTATACAATTTGATGACTAAACAACCTTAGTTTTAATTATTTTTTTTTTGCAGAGGCAATCTTTATAGAGTATTTACAATATGAATGGTTCCGATTATAAATATAAAGTTCTTTGAATCGGTAATGAATAGTTTTGAGTAGGAATACTCATTCTTTGAGTAGACAAGTATTGTTCTTCCACTATATATGTGTGTGTCGTATTTACATCGTGTGAGTCAAATTTGAAACCTCTGTACACCAGTTTGAGATTGAGTGTTAACATGAATTCCACATTGGAGAGAAAGCAATAAGTCTTGTTTGAAGAAGCTCGTACGCGGAACATCTCGAAATAAAACTAGGACCGATAAGCTCATTTAATCGAAATTTAGAAGATGAAATTTCACCCCACCATCAATAGGTTTAGCCAATGCATTTACAACAGGACCTAAAAAAGCCTCATGAACCTCTTTAACAAATAATTTTTTTGGTAAAACATTAATTTTTTTTTTTCAAGTTCAGCTGGAAAAAGTGGCGATGTGCAGATTTTAACAAGGTTAAAGGAATGAAAAGAATGTTGCATTCACTAAGAGCCGTTTGGGAAGTTATTTTAAATGATTGAAAACTCCTTTACATAAAATATTTTTAGAATCAATACTTAATAAAAATACAAGTTAATCCCAGAAAAGAACTGCAAGAAGCACCAATTAATCCTGGAAAAGCATTTGCATGAGCATTTCAAGTGCTTTTGGACTTCAATTTTTTTTTATTTATAAAAGCGTTTTCAATCATTTAATCTACAAGTATGTTTCACATACGAGGGTTTTTTTCAATCCAAACTATATTGGTTAATTGAGTTGTTCGTTACATTAAACTATGGGAGTTTTAACGAAAAGCCCGCGGTACTGTTCACTTTAACGAAAAACCACATTTTTACACTAAAAAGTCAAACCTGGTACTATTCACTTTACCTTTTATTTTGTTCTTATCGTTAAAACTCAAAGTTTTCAAACCATTCTCATTAGTTTTCCTTTAAAATATCGATTGCACTTGAAAACAAAGAATGGTTAGATATAACATGTATATCATGTGCATAGACGTTCAAATTACAGATCTAGAACGTAAACCTCAAAATATCAATGGGAAGAAAGAGGACACTAGAACGTTTTTCTTGTGCAACACGTAGGGGTTCTTCATCTTGTGCTGCAGCTCGCTATTTATGTGAGTGGGGGACACGGCCCAGCTCCCAGTCACGGTTTGAGAGAGACTGAAAACTTCCTTTCCTTTTCTCTGCTGGTGGAAAATTAAAACAGAGCGATTGGGAATTTAAATTTGCTAGTTGTAGAAATACTGAAAAGTAAGAGTGTCGGGGTCAACAACCTTTCTACCTAGCTTGTACTAAACTTAAATTTTTGTCGAAGTTAAAGTGCTGCCAGCAAGCTCTATGCTTCAAATGACGTGGTCAAATATCTTATTTAGGCTTTTCTCAGAATAAGACTTGGCTGCTGAACGTTTCAACATGAGCTTCTGCTTACATTCAATTTCGGATGGATACGTGTTCATGTTTTGATTAAAAAAATCAAAATTGCATACGTGTCTACTCAGAATTGGATGTAAGCAAGAGCTCAATCAAAACTTGAACACGTGTCCATTCGAAATTAAGTGTAAACAGGAGCTCCTGCTAAAACCTTCAGCAGCGAAGCAGCGTTCCTTTTCTCAACCTGATATACTCTCCACAATTCCAAGAACACCATGACAGGTGAAAATTGGAATTGAATATGGTCTATATGATAGCATACTCACTACCCACGATACGAGATATTTTACCATTAATTATTCCTTAATTCCATTGTGATACAATAATATATCAATCAAAAATAAGAAATAAATTATAATTTCAAACTCAGTACAATAGTAACATACATTTTGAATTACATGTAGAGAAATGTTAAGCATACTCTTTCATAATTGGAACTGTTTATGAAATCTCTGCCACATCACACTTTTGTCATAATTTTCGTAATAACATTATAAGATATTGTGCAACAAGTATAAAATGGCGGGGAGTGCATAGATGGTCCGAAAATCTCCGTTGCATTTCTCTTACAATAAGTATTACAAATTCTTAAAGATTTCGGCAATTAATCTGCTTGATACGAGAAAATAAAGACTCGTTTGGATGTGCTTTTATTTTGAAATAATTAAAAACTCTTTTAGAGAAAATGTTTATGAGTTCCAAAAACATTTAAGTACTTTCTACAAGAAGCACCAATTATGTGCTTCTTCCAAGAAGTACTTTAAGTGCTTTTCCAGAATTTATTAGCATTTTCACTAAAAATGTCACATCCCAGCCCGGGCCCCACCACATCCCGGGCTCGACTCCGTCGTAGCACGATATTGTCCGTTTTGGGCCCCGACCACTCCCTCACGGTTTTGTTTCTGGGAACTCACTTGAGAACTTCCCAGTGGGTCACCCATCATGGGATTGCTCTCGTGCGAACTTGCTTAACTTCGGAGTTCAGATGGAATCAGAAACCAGTGAGCTCCCAAAAAGCATCGTGCTAAGTAGAAATTGGAATATACATTTAAACCTTATAGGATCCACATCCCTAGGCAATGTGGGATCTTACAAAAAATATTTTCGATTATTTTAAAAGCACATACAAACAAGCTCAAAGTCATTTTCACAATTCATGTGGGGGGAGGGGGGACTATGCCTATCTATTATTGTTCACGAGGTTATCCAATCAATTATCTATCTAATCACGTGTCTACTTTATGAGGTGCACATTTGCGTTACAACTCACTCGCACGTGGGAATCAATCTGGGGTCCCACTTCGCTCGAAAGCTTCCCGCACGTGGTTCCATTACCCGCCCAGCCGGTCACCTTAACTGGACTACATCTGTAAACCTAATCTCAACATGCACCCGCTTATATAGAAAGTAAAGTCATCCTGTTCCCATATCATCAAACTTTTTAAATTTAAACGGTCGAGATCACTTACACCTTTTCCTTCCTTGTCAAAGCAACTCCCACTCTCTCTCTCTTCCTTCTCTCTCTAGCTTGGGACTCTGGAATACTTTTATGTTTTTGTTTGCTGAAGGCGGAAGTTTTTGCCTTATTCTCTCTCTGTCTCAGATAGCTCGGGATTTTGGTTGAAGGATTTGTTGGTTAGTGTATTTTTTTTCAGGTGGACTTTTTTGTATGCTTTTTTTTTTGAGTGATTGTGGTGGGCTGAGATGGAGAGAGATTTCTTGGGTTTGAACTCAAAGGAGCCGGTGGTTGTGGTGAAGGAGGAGACCAACAACGATGGTGGCAAAGACCCAGGTCTGTGATTTTCCGTTTATTCTTTCAGTCACAGAAAGTTTTCAGCTTTTCAATTGTATAAATTTGGAATTTTTGAGCTTTTGGTATATGAATTATGTGTTATTTTCTCTAGTTCAATTGGAGTTGAGCAATTTTAAGTTTACATGGCTGGTTGATTAAATGGTTTTGCTAACTTGATTTTGAATTTTTGTAGAAAGTACATAATGCTTGTTTATTATGGTTTGTGTATATTTGAATTTAGTTTACTTAACCTGCATGTGAATCCGTCTCCCCGTAGTTTAGATTAGATTAATTAGAATATTGCTTGATTAAAAAAAAAAACATGTGAACAATTTTATCTTTAAGATGTGATTGTTTATGGTAGTCAAAAATTTCCCAGCTGAGGTGCACTGGTAATTTATCACATCCTGTCAGTTTCGTTCTAGTACTTGTTTGTCCATGGTAGGATGTTTGCAAAGCAGGAAACTTTGAATGCCGATAAATGAAGACCGAAATGTATTCAAGCTTATACGTAGGAAGTTCTTGTAACTTGGACTTTTGAACAATTTGTTTATTTGTTTGTGATGTTTAGGGTTTGGAAGAGGTGGAGGTGCACATTCGCCGTTTCAAAACAAGGTCTTTGCAATTCCTCATTTTATGTCCTTCAAAGCTGCTCAAGATGATAGGACTAAAAAGATGGTACCTGATTCATTCTTGTCTTCCGTCTCCGCGGATGCGTTTGGCCCTTGTCAGAAACAAACTGCATATGAAGCTCAGGTATATGTTGTCGCCTTTGTTGGGTTAATTATGATGCCGTTCTCTTTTATTTTGCATATTTGACTTCTATATCGATTTTATTCCTTATTTGGTCCTTGAATAATTTGACTTACCGGGAATATTTAGGATCAAATTGCCTTCTGATATTGTTGTTGCCGTTTCCCTCATTGGTTTGTGTTTTTTATTGTCTAGGATTACTTCAATCACGATAGGCAAGGTGGGACTCATTTTTCCCTGACAGCTTATCATATGCAACATGATGTGCATTCTGTGCACCGTCCTCATGATGCAAAGATGATTTCAGTTACCAGTCAAGGGATTTCTGTTCCAATGAGCAATCCTTACTTGAAGAATCACTTCGCTGCAACTGGTCAGAATTTTTCCACCACTACCATGAAGCACCAAATATTTGGAGGAATTCCTGTTACTGCTCCTGTTACGGCTCCACTTTCAGCTCTTCCCGTTGCAGCTGGTTCCATTGCTGGGCTCACTGAACCATGGTAACTTTAATATTATGCTTGAGTCCTTGGTCGACCATTTCATAAAAACAATTGAATTCTGAGGTTCGTTAAAACATTCTTTGTAGGAACAATGTCAAGAACTCTGGGTCTCCTTCACAATTGACAATCTTTTACGCTGGTACTGTGAATGTCTATGATGATATCTGCCCTGAGAAGGTACCCTCCCTCACCCTCTAGGTCAAACACAGAGACACGTTGCCAGCGCACACATGAAAACACGGGTGTTTCTTGTTAACCTTCTATTGGGTCATGTGAGCTCTAAAATTGTTTTGGGACATCTTTTCAGGCTCAGGCAATGATGCTTTTGGCCGGAAACAGTTGTTCTAACTCCTCTAATGCTGCACAACCCAAATCTCAAGTGCCTAGTGCGAAGTTGGCAGTGGAAGACGGTGTTCCTGTGAATCAGGCTACAAATATACACCCACCTGCTCTTTCTAGCCCCTTATCTGTTTCTTCACATACTGGCACCCAGTCAGCAAGTGGGTCCACAAGCACTGATGAACTAATGGCAGCTAGAACTTCCAGACGTCCAACCAGTCCTGTTAACAAAATGGAGGCTCCAAAAACAGCAAATGCAGCTGGATCTGTTGCCGCAACTTCTATGATTCCTTCTGGTATCAACATTTGCCTTTTTCTTTTCTTAATTGGACAATGTTTGCAATCTAAACTGGCATATGCTTTCCTGTACAGCTGTTCCACAGGCTCGCAAAGCATCCTTGGTTCGGTTTTTGGAGAAGCGCAAGGAAAGGTACTTTTTTGTTCATTCCAACTATAATCTTTCGAGACTTATGAATTGCTCACTGTCCATAAGAACATATGATTGTTACTTAGAATTGGCTATTTTTTCCGAGGAACAGCTAAACAACTGACCTAACTTCTTACCTCAAAATAGAAGTGAATAATATCTGATCGGAATTGGACAGCCATTAACATCCCGAGTTCTGTCTTCGTCTGTGCAGGGTGATGAGTGCAGCACCATACAACTTCGACAAGAAATCACCAGAACACGGCACTCCAGAATCCGGCGGAGTGAATTTTGGCCAACAAGGAGAACAACGATGATGTTCGGTGCTAAAAGCAGAAGGGATAATTATTTCAAAATTTGTGTAGTATAAGCGAAATATGTGAAGCACATTGTCATTGTTGGTAGAAAATAACAGTTATCCCGGCTGTTTTAGAATTTAAGTTTAGTCTCAAAAGTGTTGTTGTAGGGTTTTGGCCCCTTATTATTTTGAATGCTAGTCGGATCCTTTTACCCGAATCCGACTGTATAATGTTGAACGAACAACTTTGTGTAATAAGTAGTGATAAATCCAAAATTTTAACTTTTGGTGATCCTATTATGTACGATCCAAGGCGTCACCACCATTGTCGCAGCTTCTCTAAAGATCAGCCTTTGCACATCGTGGAACCGAAGAGGTTCCGACCACCTCTCCACCACCACCTTCGAAGAGAATCGAGAGGTCCTCAAATGTTCTTTAAAGAATCTTCTACCGACTTTCGGGTGGTCTGGGGACCACTCCGATTCTTCTATAGATCCGCCCCTATTTGTAAGTGAAAGACTTCGATACCAAATTTATTTTGTATTTGATAGGAATTCTTTTTCTCGGAAGTTTGTCGACGGAGTTCCTATTGAAAAGAATTTGAAAGCCACTTCTAACTACTATTCTTCCGTTTTTGTTTTTATGTGAGAAAATGTTCTAGTTCCTAAAAGATGAGATATTTACGCAAGAAGAGAACAATTGTTGGATAGAGACTAATCTGCATCGTGACATCTCGATTTAATAATGCAAGAATAGTTAAAACCAATTATACGATAGTGATACGATGATTAACTAATTAAGTTCGAATTATATTACAATATCGCTCGAATAAAAAGGGATTTATTTTCTGAAAATCTACAAGAAACCCACCCAAAGCCTGCCTATTTCTGTCGCTGGTTACATAATGTTACACCATACACGACTTTACATACTCCAGAGAGGAAAGTCCTCGCTGGTGTTCTATAATTATCCCAAAAAATGGTGCTATCAGCTTATGAGAGATGCTAAAAAACCCAAAAATTTACGACGAATTCTGGTTCAACTTGGGATGCGTAGCAGCGTAAATGGAAGAATTTGTGTCGGGTTTTAAGTGGGAAAGAAGGTGTTGTATGTCCGGACGCAGACTTTCCGCAGCTCTTCCACAGAGAGCTAAAACCTCTGGTCTGGGCTTGCTGTTAGCCTGCACAGGACCTCCCTGCCCTTCATAGTGGACGACGTGATGGCTGAGTAACACAACGGGTTACGCATAGTTAGCTATCGTCAGGCACTACTAAACAACAGCTATGTCAAACCACAAACGGAAAATTTGTTTGTTTCACGTACAGAAAAGCACTTACAAGAAGTCAATTATATCTGCTATTTCTAATGGCTCGACTGGAATCGGGGGCTGTACATTCTTCCCGAAGACATCTACCATCATACTTAAAATCAATGACAGAGCCTGAAACGGTTTACAAAATGATTAACCACAAACAATTGAAACTTTGTTTATACATATTACTTGGACGAATTCAAATACGCATAAAAAAAGATTAAAACCTTTGACGAAATTCTAATTAAAGCTCCCAACAAGTGAATTTCTGTACCTTACTGAAGAGGGCATGCGCATTGGCTAGTTTAGGGAGCAAGGGACCCATTATCCGGAATGCTATTCTCAACATTGCAACTGAAGTCACCGGCCTGAGATGTTTGATGATAAGATGGGTCCCTTCTAGCCACTCTTGTGGGAGGTTACTGAAAAACGAATGAAGCAGGGCAACAATATTACCTGCAATCACAACATAGAGTTAGCTATAAACCCTCGGATCGGGAATCTAAGCAAGGTTTACCAGTAAATAACCATTGCATATATTGTAGCATACCAATGGCGGTCGAGGTATTGTCTTGAGCAGCCCATGTTGGATCCAACAAAGCATAACCGACAGCAGAGTCTAGTTCTCCCATTGACCTTTTGCCATCAGTGAGCCACCACGTTTCTTTTATTATACGTGATGCCTCTAGATAGAGTTGGACATGAAAATCAGGAGGCAGTTGAGCCAGTAGAAGACCACATGCTTGGATCAATAAGCAAGACAACTGTTGGCATGTATAACCACTTCGAGAAACAAAGTTAGATGCATTTATTCCTGACCCTGAAGCAGCTGACCTGCTCGTGCCCAAGGAATCTGTGCTTCCGCCCGAAGGGGATGTTGGTAAAACAGAGCCTTGCCCAACACCATTTGGAGCTCCGTGCAGGCCATTGCTGGATTGAATTAATGTTGGTTGTATATTGATGACAATCTGAACCAGTGATGATACAATCTGGGATGAAGATACAGGAAGAGAGAGCAGTTCAATGACTGCTGTTTCAAGAACCAGCTGAGTATATGTGCCTGGATCCTGAATTTGAAAGAATGCTTTTTGGCCATCAGAAACATTTGCTTGCCCAGACTGCGACGTTGGAGGAGTCTTGTTAGGTGGGGCACGCATTGAATTATTCAAAGCATCATTCGCTCCAGATTTTGAGTTGTTATGCAATGGAGGAATGACATTATTCACTAGTCCCAGTAAGAGAGTTGCAAAGTAATCGGCAGGTGGGCACATGGCGGAATTTGATGAATTCATATGGACCGGGAATGACTCAGAAAATGGGATCTGAAACAAACTTGGAGTTAATAAAGTAACCGGAGGATAATAGTACTCAATAGTCAATGCTGAATACCAAAAAAATAAAAAGGAGAGCAAAGTCTTTACCTTGTTGACTTCGAGTCCATTCAATATTCGGACAATGAGCTTTCCGGGAAGATGGCCATAAAAATATGCAAGTATGTCACGAACAAATGTAAATCTTAAAGGGTGGTATTTAAGAAATGTAGAATATATGACCAGAATTCTTTCAGCTGAATCTGTGGCATCATTTTCAATTAGTCTATAAATTATCAACGGAATGACTGGGAGCAAACGCCCTGCAATATCATCGAAGAAAGTAGGATACCTGCATAACATAAAAGACCATGTAAGTGAATAATGATATGCACTAACGATTCGCAAAGTTTAGCTTCTCTGCATGATTCTTATCTTAGCTTAAAAACCATACTATATAGTCCCAACATCAAACCCAAAAACAAAAAAAAAAGGAAGAAGAAGAAGAAGAAAAAGTTCATATAACAGATGCAACCTGTCCTTCCAGGATAGATGATTCCCAAGGGCCTTTTGCAATTCAACTCGCTTAAGGGGTCCAGAGAAAAGCCAGTGTTCAGGGGGACCGCGATTCGCACAATATAGTTTCACCCTCTGTTGAAGTTCTTGCCTATCAAGTAGACTAATCTGCATCACATATTAGTACATAATTGCATCAAGAACATATCTTGTATTGTAGTACATATCCAGATCAGTTTGTTTAATAGATAAAGTGCAATTCTCACATTAACCTTGTTCTTTTTAATTAGTTCATGTATGCAAAAAAGATTAGAAATTATAAATAAAAAATAAAATAAAAAGTTGAAAGCACGTACCACGATATGCAAAGCATGGGGGTCATCGTCACGATCAATAAGTGCAAGGAGCAAAATATCCAAAGGGAGCAACTCATGGGTCCAAATATAAAAAGCTAGGTTTGCACAAGCTTTCAATAAAAGATCCTGAAAAAGAAATGAAAGAAATGTCCGTAAAAACAACTCCACAGGCATGCAATACACAGGATTGTGAATGAAAAGCCTAAGAACAATTGACAGACCTGCAAAGAATGGCCATGCTGAAGTTCCAACTGAATATGATGAAGCAGAACATCCACCATTGTATAAATATTAGATGTTACTTCCTCAGGAGAAAACTCTCTCAAGACACGTGCCTGAAACCATATAAGGAAGAGATTAAGCAACAGTTTCCTAGGCAATACAAAAAGAAGCCCGCCAAGACGTCGAGGTTCTAATGGCAATGGATAAATACTAATCATGGTTTTATTCATAATGCATTAAACTTACTAAGTTTACGCTGTTAATGTTTTCTGGGTGCCCTTGCATCAGGATCCATGCACCAGCACATAGATATTGTCGGTGTTGAGGAAAACTGTGACTGATATAAGTCATTACATATGTAGGATCAGCAGAAGGTGACAGAAGCTGAGTGCATTGGTTAATCACAGTGGTTTCGGCCTGCAAAAGAGGATCTTTCATCATTATGTTTATCTAAGAAATATTCATGATGGACAATGTTCCAAAACCAAGTCAACCAAGTCTGACAGTAGAAGTTAATAGTTTTAAGCACAGAAAATTCTAATCAATCCTGTAGGATAACAAAATCTTCTTTATGAAAGGGGAAAAAAGGTCATGGCATCTGAAGTTTGACAGCAGGGAATAAAAGATGTTACAGATGAACAAAACAGACACTACGAAATCAAAAAACATGGGAGCAACAACGAACCTGCTGCCATTCTTGAATTGCCAGGCCCCTTTTATCAATCCGTTGGATCAAAATATCACGTAGAAGAGAAGGGAAATAGCGTAGTGTTTTCTCTGACCATGTGTGATTACTAGTGGCTAATATCTGCTCTAACATGGTTTGAAGATAAAGCAGATGATCAGCATCAGCAATTCCTCGTGTCTTAATGATGATCGCAAGAGTGACAACAGTTACTCGATTCAAAGTTTCTGTGAATTCAGTTGGACCCTGCCAAAGTTTAACAATACATACAATTACATTTCAGTTTGTCTATGAAATTTAAACAAAAAAGGGTTGCTGTTTGGAAAATGCAGTATATACCTTCCCTTCTCTTTTCACGAAGAAAAAGTCTCTGAGAGACAGAATAAGATTCATACACAAGTTCTCAGCCAACCTAAATACACGATGGTCTCCACGTTTTGATTTTAGAGCAGAAACTATTTTCGTAACATCATACATCAAGGCTTTGCTTTTTCCTTGGTACCTATATGGAAGATGTGACAACTTATAAATTTTAACTTGCAGGGGCATCATATTGCAGATGAAAGAAATATACAGTCAATATCTACAGCATCTGAAGCCAAGAGAGTCCTACCCTATCCTTGAAAATTATAATTAACTTGAAGGAAGTGTAATTTCGGCATTTGGATAATACAAATAATCACCTGTAAAGTGGAAGCAAACGGTAATTCAATATTTCAAGCACTAAAAGAGTTACGCCTGGCTTGCTCAACACCGAGGGATTCCTTTGCGCCAAATGCTGAGATACAGAATAAATAAATAAATATCACAGTACAAGTTAATGAAACGCAAAAGGTTACAAAAGTACTGTTTAAAAAATGGACAAGGGAATTAAATTTTAACAAACGACAAATGGTGCTTACTGTGAGAAGGGAAAAAAAAGAGGAAGGGTATAAACTACAAGTTAAGACTGCAAAGACTTATACAAGGTAACCAAATCAATATCATAGTTACACAATGTAGGTGAAGGTGAACGCCAAAGACGTATCTGGAAGACCGACCATACAGACTATCAACTTACCCCCACAAGAGAAGGAAAAAGTCAACATGGAGCTTTAATACGTTCCATATGATTTAGCTTATTCAGTAAAATGCTAATAATATAAGGTGGCAACAAGCCGAATAGTAACATTTCAAGGAGTTATGCTAGAGACTTGGGGTCAAATTTTGCCTGCTTAGGAAAAGGGCAAACCTCATAGCTTTTGATCTTTAAGTTAAGTGCCCTAGTGGGAGTAAATTATTAAGATGCATGATCATTTGCGAGAAACATGAGAAACATTCAATCATAAAAGCAATGAAAACCTTAGAGATAAAAGAAAATTACATTGAAATGAGAACGAAATAATGAGTGAGGTGCAATGAGTAGCAGCCTACAATATGTTTCAGCCATTGCAATACTAGGTACAACCTGCATTTAAAACATAAGAAAATATGTCAAAAGACAGTTCAAAAAGAGTAAATAATAGATTGGTTGCTATACACAAAAAAATATTTTCTACTAAGAAGCCACTCTCAGATCAATGGTAAGAAGCCATAAGCTTGAAGCATAAATTTCTTCTGATTATGCGCAAATCTCAAAATTAGAAATACCGTGATTTCTATCAAAGTGAACAAAAAAGATTCATGAACAACTCCATAAGGTGCAAGATAAGTGTGTGTGTGTGTGTGTGTGTGTGAGAGAGAGAGAGAGAGAGAGAGTAGAGTAGAGGGGGAGGGGCCAACTCCTTTATTTTCTTTTTCCCCTTCCCCATCATTATACTATGTACATGTAATCCATGTTCTTAGTTCTTACAGCCTGCAGCCTCTGGCTATCAGCTATGGAAGGCATACATCAGTCAATGAACAAAAGTTTCAATTACCAACAAGTATGTTTAACCAATTTAGGGCTACTTCCAAATCCAAGCTGAAAATAGCAATTTGCAAGAAAAATAAAAGATTACCTGCCCAGAAAATAAAGATTCTTCCATTTGATACGCCAGCTTTAAACATAGGTTCATTGAAAAGCCAGATAACAAGGACATCGGCAGTGGACATACTTCCCGCATAACCATTTGCCTCTCATTGGACTGTAAGTTTGTTCCTGGTAACGACTCTATAACCCCAGCAGAGGATAACCAATTGATCACAGTTTCACAAGCTGGCTGTGCCATGGTATAAGATACAACCCAAAACATCCCAATTGACCTTTCATCCATATTCATATAATCCATCATTCGGTCCCCTGAAATAGAAACCAACAGATACAAGTTCACAAGATTTCCAGGAAAAATGTCCTATTATAGAATTTACTAAGTTTTATGAAATACTGTCATATAAGGCAATTTTATAACAATCGTTCTTGATTTCGTTGCCAGAAACTGTCAATTTGTAATACTTCTGGAGTGGAATATACCTTTGCTCGCTGTCCTCCACCATTCATCTATTTGCTTTCCTTTCTGAAGCTGCTCATTATTCAGATATTCTCTAGTTGTTGTGTTCAACGACCAAATACGTAAATTCTGGCAACTGCTTATGAAGTCCAGCAGTATACTTTGAGGACTATTTGGATCTGAGCTCCTATCTTCTTTATGAAACGATAGGATCTTTCTTGTTGTCTCCACCTACAAGCAGTAAAGCTACAGGCTATAAATATGACATGATCAAGTCGTATCAAATTACAGAGGAAACACAAATCAAATTGACAGAAGTCATTCTTCGGGGACAAAGTGAAATAATGCCGACATTTAGTTAGTGCAGCTTAATAGACAAAGAAATTGCAAGTGAGACAAATTATGTGACTTCCTTAGAAAGACAACGGATTCTACTTTTCAAGGACAACCTTTCTAGCATCTTGATTTAGAGCATTCATCACATGTTCAACCCGAATAATTTGAGCAAGAAGCCAAGTGACGTGATTTGTCCTAAGAATTTGTTGATCACCCTCGTTAAGGCGTGAAACTAGCTTGTCCACAAAATCAACGAAATCAATACAGCCACTTTTAATAAGAAAAAAGAATATATCCGAAAAGACAAGCCACTCTTGCCAGCAATTAATATCTGCAAGGAACAAGATATAAGCATTAGCTTACTAAAATATCAATCATTATACATGCAGGCAGAACCACAAAATAAAAGTAGGATAAAAGTTTAAAAAAAAATTAGGATAAAAAATTATATAGAATTGTACTAAAAAAAATTAGGTAAGAAGAAAAAGGAAGGTCTACAATATCCATAAGAGAGCCATACAGCTAAGAAAAGGCTAATCTTATTAATTAACAATGAAGATAATATTACCTGAATTGGTCAATTTCAATAGCTCAACAATTCTATCAATTGTTGCCTCGCAAATCATTTCAGAGATGAAAACAGCACCAGGAGTAGGTCCTTGAGAAGGAGACCTGTAGCAGGGGGCTACAAGCAGCACCCCTTTCCACCAGTCAGGTGATGGAGTAGTACAAAGAGCATGCCTTATGCAACGCAAAGCTCTCTCCCAATCCAAACTTCCTTTCGGAATTGAAGTTGCAATGTCCTGCACCAGCAAAAGCAAAGGAATTCTAGATTATATCCCCTAAAAAGATCCCTAAAGAAGTAGCATAGATACAGAAATTATGCTTGGTGGAGAATATCATTTCTTTTTACAGATATTACTAGTACATTATCATAAATCTAATGATACTAACTATTGTATAAACATGATATAGACTGATATTCCCTTGACAAATAACGAATTCTTAAATAAATTCATCACCTCTCCATGCAATGGTTCTCCAAGAACACTTGGATATGTGATTGGTGAATACCGCAAGGTTGCGACTGCTTCTCCTGAAACACTAGGAGTTCTCTGCGTGAAAATCCGATGAGTCCCAAATGTAGGGCAATGTAGGTGTTGATCTAACATTTTCATGTGCATGGCCATCATATCTCGCCTCCTATGGATCTCCAAGATTAGAGTAAATAAGGCTTCATCATCAGGTATATTCTCCATAAATTGCAACCCACTTCGCAGTAATTCATAGAAGGGCACTCGGCATTTATCCTCGTCAACCAAAAGCCAAATCACATCCAAACAGCTATGTAGCCATTCAATTAGCGCCTTTCCAGGTCTCCAGGATCTTACACTATCAGATTCATCAACCCCAAGTTGTTTTTGGTCCCAATTAACCAGCCAATTAAGCATATGGGAAAAGATGTTAGCATGAGTCACTGGTTTTAAATTAAATTCTAGTCCAGTTAAAATGATCTTGCAGCACAGCTGACGAAGACTGCTTATGGCATTATCTCTTATAGATGAGTTGAACCTTGCCGTAGCCTGCTGTCCATTGGAGGCTATGTCAGATGATTTAACTGGTGACATAGATGATGGTTCAATAGCAGACTGGCTGGGGGAACCAATGCCATGCACTGAAGGTAATGGAGAGGCGGGACTTGAAGATTGAAAATTAGACGAGTTGGGGTTTGCATTCGAAGATGGAAGCATACCGGACTGTGATGAAACAGCAGGCATTGCTTGACTACCTTGACCAACTGACATTTCTGCAGCAGAGACTGAAGAAAGAAGGGCTGGCAAAAAAGTATCCCAGTTAATGTGACCTATAGTACACAAGCTCCTTAGAGCAAAGAGAAGAAACTCCGCCCGTGGTGCATGATTGCTGCATTGCACGACTAAAGATATAAGTACAGACTCTGTCACGACACGCAGTTGATCTTGGTCCTGAAACACACGAAACAACAGCATCAGAACTACTACCTTAAAGTAATAAGACTCCTAACAACAATGATACATAAAACAGCTCGTTTCGAATTGTGCAACTCACAGGAAACTGGCTCTGCAGTTGTTCAAAATCTAGTAGGAACTGCTCGTTTCGAGGTGGAAGCTCTCGATTAAGAGCAAGTACACGCTTCTGTGACTTGTTCCTGAAGAATCGACAACATTAACTTCTTCAAAGTGGTTTTTTTCCAACTCAAAATTTTTTCTTTGATGAGTATTATCATATCAACTGTACAGTTTGAGGACTTACAACCCAAAATTATAATCTCTATCCAAAAAAAAGAACATTAATTTAAATTAGTTCATATAATTCGAACTAATTACGCAGCCTAATTTAAATTAATTCATACAATTCGAACTAATTACGCAGCAAACAGACACACTTACGGAGGTTCTCGAACTGAATCATCGGATTTTTGGCGGCTACTTCTCTGCGAAAAAGCATGAAAATTTCTTAATTTCAGATTCATTGGATAAAAAATTCGAACAAAAAGAATACAGAGCGAGTGCAAATTGTACTCACTCCTAAGTAGAGGTCGAAGAGATTGACAATTGCGGCGCGTGCGGGGTGAAACTGGTAAGCTCGCGATGCAGCTGACGCCGAGGAGGATGGTCTCTGATTTTGGTCCATTGTTTCAGTTCATGTCCAATCGGAGCTCCGGCGGAGAGAATGGAAGAGCGAAGAGAGTGAGGCGGTGGCGGAGGATTCAGTTTTTTCAGGTAGGCGGAGGAGGCGCTTCGGTTTTGTACTGGGCGAATACTTAATAGTGGGTATTTGCGTGTGGATACGGGGCCCCGAATAACATATACGCACAGAGCGCATTCAGTGGCGCGGTCAGCGTAAAGGCTCCTCCGTAATAAGTAATTCAATCCCTAACAACAGTAATTAACTTTTGTATCTTCATCAATAACTATGGCAATAGATAATAAAATATTAATATTTTTTTATGTTCTAAAATAATAAAAAATAATTTTATTTTAAATATCGGATATGATTTTTAACCGATGTCGTCAAGTTCAGGTGTCATTATCCAAAAGTACAATTTTTGTGGATAGATTTCGATAAGATTTTTAACCAATTTTGTTGCACGATGTGTCCTTCCATGTTTAGAATTATTGAAAATATTGAAATGTGGTGTAAGGTGTGAGAAAATGGTAAGGTATCTATAGTAAAAACTTTGAAATTTTTTCGGGTTTTTAATTTTTTAATTAACTTAATTAAGAAGAACCGTCAGATTACAAAAAAAATTGAGATCCAATAGTCCAAATTGTGACACATGTCCCCCTGAAACATTTTTGTTTTTTCTTATTTTCAAATTTTTAAAAAGGAAAAATATGGACCGTTGATCTGGAAATCAAAAGGTCCAGATTCAACTGCTACTTAGTGGGTCGCAACGCGGGCCCCACCGCCTGAAATCTTGTCGGTAACGCGCCCCTCATGCGATTGTGTTATGCACGTGCCTAACGCAAACAATTTTATAACGTGGCTAACGTCATGGTGATGTCAACCTTGCATCACTCCCTCTCAGGCACTCGAGCCTTTGACTCCCGCCTGCCCTTTCCTACAAGCTCCTCCTTAGCCCAATTGCCCGAATGGGCTAGAGCTAGTTTGGGAGGGGATTGGATTTGCAAATGGGGCTTGTCCATAGGGCAAAAGAGCACGATGGAAATGCTCTAATGCTATGTAAGTGCTAACCTAATTCCCTCTATTTTTTGTTTTTATAAAAAGAAATTTAATTTCCCTTGTGTAATTCTTTAGATAAAACGAAGAAAATTTATTTAATGACCTAGTTTACTAAGACTATCTCCAACCTTGGGTTAAAATCTAAAATTTTTAGCCCAAAAACAATTTTTTTTGCTCCAACCCTTTTAGGTTAAAATTTTAACCCCAAATTATTAAAAAAATGAATTTTAGGCTAATTTTCTTAAAGTAACTTTTTTAAAAAGAAAAAAATTATGTAGACTATCCTAATTTAATTTTATGAACATTTTAACCTAAAAATATTTAGATTTCGACAAATATTGAAAAATCACTAACCGACACCATGAAACTTGTGAAACACTATAAAAGAATATGAAACACATAAAAGATTTTTTTTAATTACTTTAGCCGTTGGATTTAAATTTGGACTATTAGATATTATTTTTTACCGTTAGATTTGATCAAATTATATCTTAACCGTTGGATTCAATGAATTTATAAATATAAAACTAAATAAAAATATACATATATGGTGGGTCAGCGCTACTAATCAGGGGGAATCCTGGGCTAAATTTGGCCCATAAATAGTTTTGAGTTTTAATTCATATTTGCCTCAAGGGTTGAAGCAAGTTGGGATAAGTTTATAACCTAAAATTTGAGAGGGTTGGAGTAGGTCCAAGGGATTCTTTTTTTATTTTTAATTTTTTTCTGGGAAAAAGGGATTTTTTTTTTTTTTTAATTGAACCAAAATACCTTTTATATCCAACTCAAAATTAATTAGGTTCAATTCATGGAGTATTGTTGTGTTTATTAAACAGAGGAATTAAAATGATTTATGGGCTCCACGTAATTCCCTTTCCTTATTTTGGATGAATTATATTTTCGAAAATGAGCTAGTATTATGATTATGAAAAAAACTCGCAAAAAATCCAAGGACACGGCTAGCAAGTAAGGCCTCGTTTGAAAGTGTTTCAAAATTTATTTACATTTTTACTAAGGATATTATGTGTTTTTTCCAAAATTTACTTACATTTTTACTAAGGATCGGTTACAAAAACATTTTCACTAAAAATACTTTTAGCTATTTTAAAAGTACATCCAAACAAGTTCTAAGAATCCTACCTTAGGTTTTGAGCGCGATAATCCCTAGGTTTCAATTCTGAGCTTTAGCCTTTGTGGATCTAGTAAGGGCTTTCGTCTCGTCCCGGAGGAAACCAGTAAGTCATCATGCCCTTTATGTCATGGGCGCCACACATGCTACAATGATCGGGACAAAGGGTTGCGATCTTGCATCAATGCGCGACTTGGTTGATTTGTCTAGGCTTATACTCTTATGCCTTTAATGTCACATCCCGACCAGGGGTCCACCACATCTCGGGCCCGCTCCACCACCGTAGCACGATATTGTCCGCTTTGGGCCCTGACTACGCTCTCACGGTTTTGTTTATGGGAACTCACACGAGAACTTCCCAGTGGGTCACCCATCATTGGAGTGCTCTTGCGCGCTACTAGCTTAACTTCGGAGTTCTCATGGAACACGAAGCCAGTGAGCTCCCAAAAAGCCTCGCGCTAGGTAGGGATGAGAATATACATATAAGGATCACTCCCCTAGGCGATGTGGGATCTCACAATCCACCCCCCTTAGGGGCCCGACGTCCTCGTCGGCACACCACAGCCAGGGTTAGGCTCTGATACCAATGTGATGCCTATGAATTGTAGTAAAATGGTGATCAAACAATTCAGACTGAAGATACTGATGCAATTTGCTGATCACTTGCACTACAATCTTCACTAATCTCTTACCAAAAGACGGCTCGAACCTCATACTCACGTGGAACTCTTTATGGTAAGTCTGGTAGGCTCGTGAAAGGATTACGCTTTTAACGTTCCTGTCTGAAACGAAAGGAATTGGGTGCACACTTCTGCTGAATAGATCGATCGTGAATTCCTCACTGATTGAGCGAGAAACCATGTCGAGAAGGCTGAAAGAACACTTAAGAATTTGAGGGCCAAAACAAGTCCATTAAAATCTAGAGCACAAGATATCTGAGAAACCATGCCGAGAACAAATGTTTTTTTTTTTTTTTTTCCAACCTCGATGCA
This sequence comes from Cotoneaster glaucophyllus, assembly GCA_036320875.1. Lineage (NCBI taxonomy): Eukaryota > Viridiplantae > Streptophyta > Magnoliopsida > Rosales > Rosaceae > Cotoneaster > Cotoneaster glaucophyllus. The sequence continues at coordinate 435,655 of JAVVNS010000100.1, forward strand.
TTGTTCCGGCATGATCCAGTTTACATTGAGAGACAAACAACCGAAGGAAAGTGAAGATGCAGAAATAGAAGTCACTGTTTATGGTTATTTGCTTAATCATCACAGTAAGGTCAGTTGGTTTCTTAGCCAAAAAAAGAAATAGGTCTAAGCTCAAGAATAGCTAAGAAATGCTAACAAGATTTGACGAGGCCAAGGATACTTCGAAATTCACAATACTTTGTGATAGCTATTTCAAAGTCCAGAAATTAAATATAAGACCTCTGAATTAACAGAATGACGAAGAAGAAAGATACAAAGCAACCTGAGTATGCATGCAGTGATACAACTGGCTACCTTAAAGTGATGCTCTTGTGCAAACCAAAGCTCAATGAGTCCAGAGAAGTTCTAAGTAAAGCTCGATCTTCGTACAAAGATGAATATGGTGGAATCTCAAGCCATTACACAGAAAAATTACAAGGCTGAACAATTAGTGGACAAGAGCACTGCTCAGTTGGGCTACAAGCAAGAGATTAAGTTCACCTTTACCGAAAAGTACGTGGATAAGGAGCTAGGATTTACCATTGAGTATTGGACCCAGGTGAAATTCAAGGTGTCTGTTTATCCAAACAAGACTAAATCTTCGTCATCCAATTCCAACTACAACAACAACAAGAATCACAGCTTCGTTTGGAAATGGATGAGAATAACGTCTGCTACTGCGGAGTTTCTCAAGAAAAGCAATTAATGAAAACGAAGTTAACACTCGAAGAATTTGGTATAAAGCTGACAGTCAAAGGTTAAGGAACTTGACTTCGTCGTTGGAATAAGCAGGAGGGTTATCGATAGAACAATCGCCGAGAATTGTTCTAGAGATCCACACGAATTTCTTCAGTGGTAATGAGTCCGAGAACATTGATTTGATCCCACCAATTACCACTTACTCGCTTTTTGCAACACACACTTCGAAAGTTCCGAGTAATTACCACTAAGACATGGCTCTGCTCGCCATTTCTGGAGAACGCATGTCGTAGAGTGATATCACCGATTCAGAACTCCAGTTGGTCTTAACCAACTCGTACCGCCAAGATTTTCCGTTTCCTAAGATTTCGATGTAGAGCCGACTTTGCGCGCAATTCCTCGGGAACGCATGTGCAGAGTGGCATCACCAGTTCAGGTCTACAGTTAGCCTTGAACGGACTTCCTCAACTGAGATTTCTAAAATATGTCGCTTCCAGGTAACATTGACTCTGCTCACCATTCCCAGTGAATGCACGTGGCAAAATATCGATCCGATGTGGAAAGTTGTCCAACTAATCAAACACGTCACCGCTGAGGCACAATCCTGACACGAATTCTTGTATTTCAACCAGAAGGTGACAATTCAAACAGAGAAAAATTTGCACAATTGCGCTTAATGGCACGAAATTCGGAAGTCGTGACATCCAAATGACGTCATGACAGATACATTACGAGAATTGAAGAGAATCCTAAGTATGCTCTGACCAAAACCATGCTCTAATACCAATATGTCACATCCCGACCCGGGGTCCACCACATCCCGAGGCCGCTACACCACCGTAGCACGATATTGTCCGCTTTGTGCCCCGACTACGCCCTCACGATTTTGTTTCTGGGAACTCACACGAGAACTTCCCAGTGGGTCACCCATCATGGGAGTGCTGTTGCGTGCTACTCGCTTAACTTCGGAGTTCTCATGGAACCCGAAGCAGTGAGCTCCCAAAAGGCCTCGTGCTAGGTAGGGATGAGAATATACATATAAGGATCACTCTCCTGGGCGATGTGGGATCTCACACCTAATACAAGCTTAGTGTGGGTTTTATGATTACCTTAATTCCAAGATGTTTTATAATGTTGTTCACAATGTAATTTGATGTGAGAAATTTTTAGTGTAACGAAAATACAACTTTATAATTATACACTAAGTGTCATAATAGAAATGACTGAAAAATATTTTTTATTTAAATATCCAACTATTTATATTAGACGCTTGATGTATCACAGTACACCGAAAAATCTCTCGTTTGATGAGGTCTCTTGTTTAGTTCCATCGGAAAGAAAGCCTCTTTGCACAAAAATGACAATCTAAAAATCCATCGTGTCTCGTGGGGCTACTCATTTTCCTACATAAATATTCGCACAAAAAAAAGACAAAAACATAAAATAAAAAAGGAACTGAAACACTGTCCGGAATAAGACCGTTGAATCCAGCTGTACCAAGCCACGTCAGCACAAGTGGTCAACTCGTGGACCGCGAACTCAGACGAAACATTAAACCTACCTAAGCCCTCTGCATTTAATAGTTACTATGCACCTGCATGTAAATCTCAGCCGTCCGATCTCTGACACACCCACACACTCTGCGACCCTCTGGCTTCTGCATTTACAATTCCACCCTCTCTCTCTCTCTCTCTCTCCTTTCTCTGTCTCATCAGCTGCTTCCACAAACCTCAAAAGGAGCTCCTTTTCTCTTTTTTTGGCTCTCTATTCCCTTGTTTTATTCTTTGCCCTTTTGATATCTTGGGGATTTATTTGAATTAGAAATTCTTTCTGGGGCTCTTTCTTCTGTGGGGGGGGGGTTTCATTTGTATGGTTTCAGAGGGCAGAGAGGAAGGATTCCATGGCTACTCTGCTATTCTTCTTCCTGTTGGCTGTCTCTGCAGTTTCTGCTGGTGAAGGTAAGCTTTTATGCCTTTCCGTACTTATGTATATATTTATATAATTTATATATATACACGTGTGTGCGTGCGTGTGTGTGTGTATTCCTTGTATGTTTAAGCAACTCTCTAAAATCTTAAGCTTTTATTTCTCAATAATCTTTTTTTTTTATGATTAAAATCTAATTTTTGGATGTCTGCATTGTGTTCTACGAGTTCCTATGTGCCAAAGACCCTTCCCTTATTCTTAAAGTTACATTCTTTTGGTGTTTTGATGCATTTCCGATGTGGGTTTTTGCCTCTTTTTTTCTGGGTCTTTTTAAAATATGTTCAAATGAATAGTAGTTTTCTAATAAATCTGCAAAGTCAGTGAGTTTATTGTGACTGATTTGTATGTAATACAGGTTTAAACAACATTCTTTGCAAGTGTTCTGGTCAACAAAAATTAAATTTGCAATAGTCTAGATTGGTCTTCACTGTTTGACTTTGGTCAACAAAAGTTAAGTTCCTATAGTAGTACAAGTCCTTTGTTTTGATTTGAAGTTTCAATTTTTGCCGCACTTCGAGTCTTTGACCAAAAATAAAAGACAGGTTCTTCCTGAAAGATGCAGTCTTTCAAAAGGGAGTGAGAGAGAGAGAGAGAGAGAGAGAGAGAGAGTGGGTGCATTTAGCTGATTGAGAGATCCAACTTGTTATGCAAGTTAGTCGGAGCTATTTAGGCTGATGATTAGAGTTGTTCCTTGAAAAGTAAATTAAGCTGACAATGTCGAGATGGTTTTTCTGGATATCCATAAATTCGAAACATGTCAGATTTATGAGTTATACTAGCCGTTCTACATGCATGATGAAGTGTTTTCGGAATACAAGAGATTCCGTTTCACAGGACAATTTTGGTTGTCTAATCCAGTAATCCTGCATTCTTTGTTGATGTTTTGCAGATGCCTTCATTGGTGTAAACCTCGGTACAGATCTTTCTGACATGCCGAGCCCAACTCAGGTGGTGGCACTTCTTAAAGCTCAAAATATTCGACATATCAGACTCTTTGATGCAGACAGAACCATGCTCCTCGCTCTTGCAAACACAGGCATCCAAGTGACGGTTTCGGTTCCTAATGACCAGCTCATTGGGATTGGGCAGTCCAATGCCACTGCTGCTAACTGGGTTGCTCGCAATGTGATATCCCATGTCCCTGCCACCAACATCACTGCTATAGCTGTTGGATCGGAAGTCCTTAGTGCCCTCCCAAATGCTGCTCCAGTCCTAGTTTCTGCCCTGAAGTTCATTCACTCTGCACTTGTTGCGTCTAACCTTGACCGCCAAATTAGAGTCTCTACTCCACACTCTTCCTCCATTATTCTCGACTCCTTTCCACCATCTCAAGCCTTCTTCAATCGCTCATGGGACCCGGTCATGGTTCCCCTGCTCAAGTTCTTGCAGTCTACAGATTCGTATCTCATGCTCAATGTCTACCCGTATTATGATTACATGCAATCAAACGGTGTAATCCCCTTGGACTATGCACTTTTCCGCCCTCTCCCTCCAAACAAGGAAGCCGTCGATGCTAATACACTGCTGCATTATACTAATGTCTTCGAGGCTGTTGTTGATGCAGCCTATTTTGCAATGTCCTATCTAAACATCACTAATATCCCCATTGTAGTGACCGAGTCAGGCTGGCCCTCAAAGGGTGACTCAGCGGAGCCAGATGCCACACTTGACAATGCCAACACTTACAACAGTAACCTAATTAGGCACGTGCTTAACAACACGGGGACTCCCAAGCATCCTGGGATTGCTGTTAGCACTTTTATTTATGAGCTCTACAATGAGGATTTGAGATCTGGGTCTGTCTCTGAAAAGAATTGGGGACTTTTTAATGCTGATGGAGTGCCAGTTTATACCTTGCACTTGACAGGTGCTGGAACTGTGTTGGCAAATGACACAACGAACCAAACCTTTTGTGTTGCGAAGGAAGGTGCCGATAAAAAGATGCTACAAGCAGCCTTGGATTGGGCTTGTGGACCAGGGAAAGTTGATTGCTCGCCTTTGCTGCAGGGTCAACCATGTTATGAACCAGATAATGTGCTCACACACGCAACATATGCTTTAAATGCATATTTTCAGCGGATGGCCAAGTCACCTGGAACTTGTGATTTCAAAGGGGTGGCTACCGTTACTACCACAGATCCAAGTATGGTATCATGACATGTTTATTTGCATCATAGTTTCGATCATTACAGACTAGCTTATGAGCTTACATAAAACTTTAGTAGTGAACACTGCATCAAGTAGAAATTTTTTCTGTTTATGGCACTGCCAGTGTGTTATATTCTGCACTTTTGTTGGTGAAAATCTTGCTTTGTTACTGATATATTTCATTGCCAATTCTTGCAGGTCACGGCACTTGTATATTTCCAGGAAGGTACAAGTTTAAACTCTCTCATCTTATTACGAATATATTTTAACTTCCAACAGACTACCAGAAATAATCTATCCTTTTGTTCCTTTTTGGTGAATGCAGTGGCGGGAGAAATAGCACTTTCGTCAACGGCACATCACTGGCTCCTTCTTCAAATTCCACAGCTTCTGGGTGCCTTTCACTATTTTTCTACAGTGGCGGTTCCTTCACAAGCTCTGTGATCATCGGTTTCTTAGTTCTGAGTGCAGTTCTCTTGTAGAACACGGGGAATTTGTATTTCCTGCAAAACTCTTTTGATAGACGAACATTTTTTAGAGACTCACTTTGGCACCCGTTGGGAAACTTGCAGCAATACCCAATTTTGTACCCTCCCAGGAGGAATTAGGGGGTGGCAAGCTTTGATTTGAACATATAGGCAGAAGCAAGCAGTGGTTGAAAGGTGAGTACTTGTTCATTGGAATTTGTAGAAACAAATTGGAAGGGGGATCGTATAGGATTATTTTGGTGTACCTATCTGGCTATATTGTTTGCGTAAATCTGGTTTTCGCTGACAGTTTTATTCTTTTGTTCCGGACTTTAATCCTTCCATTTATTTTCAGAGTGATGAATTCAAGACTCTTAATGTAAATCTGCCTGTTTTTCTTCATATCCATCCGGCTTTTCTTTTATAAGATTTTGCGAGTACTAACTTAAATGACCAACAGAAATCATCCAATTGTTCAATCAACATGGCACAACCAAATTATTCAACAACGCTGTGCAAAGGGAAATTTTATTTAAACCCATCTAACCTATTTATACACCCAACTTACTCTTTGCACCCATTTGATTTTTAACTAAACTATTAATATCTCTTTAAACCCAAATTTAATACCTAATATACCCCCATAAACCCAATTCAATATGTGGATTTATTTTTACACCCATTGGACATCAGTGATTGTTGGTCTTTGTCTCTGTTGTGCTCTACTCTGCGTAGCTAATAACTTTCCTCTGCAAACAGCTAAGCCAGCCTTGGTTTTTGGGGCAATGGCTGGGTAAAGTATCAATGTGTCGTCATGATTTGCTTGTACTAGGCTTGTTTGTGAATTGCAAGACCTTAAGGGTTGAGGGTGCAATTTCCGTAATTCTTGCGTTATTAAAAGAATATAAATTAAGCTTTCATAAGATATGTAATGCAGATTCATTCTGTTGCATTGCACAAGGAAATCAGATATGTACTGATTGGAACTGAAGCTGATCCTCGAGCATTGATGCCATCATCTAGACGTTTTGTTCCTCCTCTGCCAATTTGCTGTAATGTTTTTTAATATTTACTTGCTCCAAAACATAGAATATTTAACACAAACCCGGATAGGGAACAAGAATTTCTCAGTGAGTTACTACTCAGCCAAACGAGAATTTTACTTACTACCATATAGTGAACAAGAATATCCCTCTCTCTCTCTCTCTCTCTCCCCTTCTCAATCTTCCAGAATTAAATGATTTGTTTCTCTTCAACCTTAGCTACTTTGCAGACATTTCAGCCCAAAAATCTTAGAAAACCACAACGATTTCAGAGTCAATTACCTCATACACTTATGTGGGTTGTCCAAAAAGTGCAATTTCAGCATCCAAGACGGTCAAGCCGCGTTCTCCACAAAACAGGGTTAGCAAGTAGTAGTTTTTGTAGAATCAAAGCTGTTTATAAATAATGTCGTTGGACGTGTTTGTAATGGTAATTCCCCAAGTAAAAGGGAAATTATGCCCTGTTAGGCAAACTACTGTGATATTTGGTAGCAATGAAAATCAAATGAGATGTTATTTGTAAGTCAATGTAGAAAATGTGAATTGATACTTGTATTGCAACTCATGGTTTGCCAATTCAACCGGTTACTGGGTCCTTTCACACCGGACATTTTTCCTCATTGGATGTTTCTTTGTTGTTTTAGCCGGAAGGTAGGATGCTTTCGTTGTATTTGTTCAAAAAAATTATAGTAAAGTAACTTCTACACTCTAAAAAATTGAAATCAAAAGAACAAAAAATTCATAAATTGAGTCATACCTTGATTGGAGGATTCAAAACTTCAAAATCACCATCCATCAATAAAAAAAAACTTATTTTTTTCTATGAGAGCTATTAGGGTTTTAGCTAGAATGAACGTAGGATAAACAAAGAGTGATTGTAGGGTTTAATTATAGTGTTTGGGTTTATTGATAAATTTGAGTTTTATTATTAATTTCATTTTGTACTTAATAGTAATTATGCAATAAGGTAAAATAGACAATTAACATTTAAAATTTAAGTTGGGTATTAAAAGAGGTTAAATGGGTTTAGATAAAATTTCCCCTGTGCAAATCTACAATGAACTTTGCATAACAAACATCACAAACGAACCCGGTGGAACCAGGAGGACAGTATCCGTTGCCGGCGTGTTGCTTACAGTATGGCTTGTTGCAGAAGTCACATTTGGGAAGTTGCAGCCAGCAATCCGGACACAAGATATCTGCACAAACAGCCTCTTCCATTTCTGCATAATCGTCAACGCACCCGCCGCACTCTTGGCACCTCGGAATGCAAAAGTTGCATCCTCTGCAATCAGTCATTGGCCTGTCTATCTTTGTCCTGCACGTCCTCCTCGGACAGTCGAAAACCATCCTAACCTCGTCGCATTTTGGGCAAACTTGGACGTCGATTGCAGCGTGACCATTGTCGTGTCTGGAGGTTGGGCAGTCCTTGTACTCGTGAAACAGAAGAGGCCGTGATCCTCCTGGCTGCTTTTGCTGTGACCGGTTTATCTGGAGATATGACTCAAGCGTTTCGAGCTGCTGTTTGTTCATGTTGTAGATGCCGTATATCATTATGCTCTTTAAGCCGTGACGATTTTCGGATAATGTTTTGGCAGCTCGAATGACTCCGTCGGGTGTTAAACCGGTGCATCCCGGTACGTAGAGCTGAATCAAAGATTCAAAACGAAACAAAATACAGGATAAGATGGTTAAAATCGTGTTCTTCAGTAAGGCAATTCCGACCATTCGTATCTTATCCGCCAAGAAAACCAATCGAAATTACCTATCCGGCGAAAACAATTCATATAAGATTACATCCATACCTTGTTGATAAGAGGATTCTGCTCAACGACCCTTTGAAGCCCCTCATCTGTAATATTGGCACAGTTCACCAAAGCCAGAGATCTCAACCTACCATTAGCCTTGGATGTGATTTTCATCAGAACCTCATCGGACATCCTCAAGTTCAACGGCGCTTTGACGATGATATTTAGCCACGGTAACACATCTGTGTTTACTGCATCTCTCAGTGACCTACAAACTCCGCTAACAGCAAGAAGATCGAACAGAGGAAGGTAAGCTGAAACAAGGAACAACGCCTCGTGCGGTGGCCCTGCTTTTTCATCTCCCGAACTGTCAGTAGCTTCATGTTCTTGGTGTTCCACCGTAGACTCTGAAATCTCCATGTTTCTTGGGTTTAAGCGACGGTAGTGAATTGTCCAGAAATGAAGCAGAACGTATCAAATTTCTTGGGGAGAGAGAGAGAGAGAAAGGAGATTACAAATTGGGTTTTGAGATTACGACTGATATGAGCAGTTTTAGTCAAGTTGTAATAAGTCGGTAGAAAGAAAATATCTCAAGCTTTTCTTTCTCTCCACGCAAATGAACACTGTCAAATGCTACGACACAACAACAAAGCCTTTTCCCACTAAGTGGGGTCGGCTATACGAATCCCAGAATGTCATTGCGCTCGGTCCTGTGTCATGTCCTCCGTTATATCCAAGTACTCTTAAGTCTTTTCTTTTAGAGGCTCTTCCAACATTTTCCTAGGTCTTCCTCTACCCTTTCGGCCCTGGACCTCTATCCCGTGGTCGCATCTTCTAACCGGAGCGTCAATAGGCCTTCTTTGCACATGTCCAAACCACCGTAACCGATTTTCTCTCATCTTTCCTTCAATTTCGGCTACTCCAGATAACATGACATGAATTTAAAATTTTAACAGCATTCCGTGCTACTCCAGATAAACACTGTCAAATGCTAATGTAATTAAAATTTTAACAGCATTCTGTGCTACTCCAGATAACATGACATGAATTTACAACGTTTTCACTGCAACAAATGTTTTATGCAACGGAACACGAGTGTTTGCAACTCGTCAGAAGAAAATATAACTCATTTGTGCTTTTAGTACAGCAGCGTGAAACGCAGCATGAAACACTACAAGAGGGAACACGAACGTTGATAATTATTGCAAGTCTTGCGATTTTACATATTAGCTGACAATGGAAAATGTAAGACGTACAAGCAAGGACACGTCTAAAATTGGCGGACATTGTCAATGGTCCAAAGGCTCAACGGCTGTTTTGAAAAGAAGAACGTAAACCTTGTCGATTGAAAAATACAAGAAGCCCCCAGTTGAATGCGTCACGTATGAACCAAAGCTAGTTCCCACAATGCAGTGCCAAGCTGGACCGTACGATGAATCGAAATCCTGTCAAGTAATACAAAAACATTGTCAACTCTCTATATGAACCAAAACTAGTTCCCACAATTTCAATGTTTCCTTGTATATTTCAGTACACATCGTTACAATCTCACTGCATCCCAAGTTATAGCATAGAAACACAAAATCTAGTGTCACAACATACTAGTCTTGTGATCTCTCAGATTCTCAATCAGTGACGTTCAATGGTGCTTCTTGCACAGTATATTCAGTTACCAATATTCGACTGAAAAACGACTGTGAACTTCGAATTTACCAAGAACATGTGTTTGTCAGAAACCCGTCTCTTTCATGCAAGAAATTGTTCTTGTAGAAGAACAGAGAAAAATAATTGAGGTGTCAATGAAGCAGAACCTGGACTGCTGAGACTTACAATTCTGAATTTGAGTCTAAGACACAAAAATGCCTGCTTGTTGTTTTGATAATCAATCAAAGAAACTCATAGCAAGTCCTTTTCGGGTCTATTTGGGATCGCTTCAAATAGTTATAAGGCGTTTTTTGGACAATCAAAAGTGCTTTTGATTGCATTTGATAAAATAGCTCAAAGTGTTTTTGGAGAAGCACTTGTTAGTTGCTTCCTCATGTCATGGAGCACTTCCAAGTGTTTTTTTTTTTTTTCCAGAATGCACTTGAATTTTCAATAAACATTTCAATGTGTTTCAAATCAAAACCACTTATACCAAAAGCGCTTCCTACAAAAGCAATCCCAAACGATTGCCGCATTTCTCTTCTTTCCTTTGGTTTTTGATCCTAGGGTGAAAGTATAACTTCAGAATACCCATTACTCAAAACACTTCAACAACAACAACTCAATCAACATTGCACGCATGCGACTACAAACCAAAAGGATCAAAACCCAGTAAGAGAATATCTGATAAAGGAAAAAGATTTGACCTTTTTAAGTGCGAGAGCGAGGCGTTTGCTGTCGAGCTTCCCGGGCATGGCGTCGAGGTGATCCCGCGCAGAGCGAAATGCGCGGTTTTGCAGAGGGATGGGCATGTCCGATGCCCTGACTCGAACATTAAGGCGGTCACAGTGATCTTGTTCCTCCACAGCTTTCTTCTTCTGTATCAAACTGCTAAGGAACTTGCTCCGCCTCTCCAGCTCCAGCTCTGCTCCCTCCATTTCTCTCTTGGCCGATGATAACTTCACTCACTCACATCAGTCAAAAAGCAGCATTCCACAAAAAGTACCCAAAGAAAGAAAAGGATAAAAAAAAAGGAGAGAAGGAAGAGGGAACAGAGGTCTCGATTGCAATGTTATTTGGGTTATATATTTGCTTTTGTTTGTCTTTTGATGCCTTGTTTGCGTATGGGTTAGGGTGTTGGGCTAGGCCGGGCGCGGTGGAGGAGACAGCTTTTCCATACTTCGATTCGTAGAAAGCTGCAGGCCAAAACAAACGGCATTGCCTAATGCCAAATAACCTTTTGTTTGAGCTTTTTGAGGTAAAATTGTCCACAAGGAATTGATTAAGACGTTTACTCTATATACTCGAGTTCATTTTTAAACATTTTTCTCTTGTTATCGAGATTATTTACAAATGTACTTGTATATGCAAACGTGAGCGTAATTACATTGGCTAGAATGATATTATATGTATTCAAAATCAAATGTGCTCTGCATCCAAAGTCGAATTCCTCAATTACAAAGACTAAGCTCATGAACTTATTATCCTAGGTCGAACCAAGTTGATAATATCTTCTTTTTTACGTTCCCATGTCCCTCCTGTGTGGCGCCGTGGGGGCGTAAAAAAGGAAAGAGAGGGATGGGGTTTCTCTCACTTTTGGCATAGTGGGAGGCCAGCCTAGCGGGCTGTTAGCTCAGTGCCCCTGCTCTTCTATCATCAGGTCACCAACTTCCTTGACCTTTCGGCACTAAGCAGGCATCAGCCCCATATAGGGTCTTACGACTTTGCGGAGACTTGTGTTTTTGATAAACAGTCGCCCGGGCTTGGACACTCTACCCTCTTTTTAAGGGGGGCACCCAGTCTCCCAAAATTCTGGGAATTTTTTTTCGAGTTCTTTAGGAATAGTTGTCTCGCGCCCCTTATTTTATACCTACTCACCTGTGTCGGTTTCGGGTACCATATATTTCAATGGTTATTAGTGATCTAGTATTTCGAAAGCACAAGTATTTTTCACTCCAAAGGTATATGAAGGTCCTCAACCTTTTCAACAAAGACACGGTAATTGCGGGGAAAAAAAAAGTAGGAAACGATCAACGATGATTGGGATAGTGAGTGGGCCCATCTCATAAATTTCTTTAGATTTTTTGAGCGTTGACTTGACTCATATAATCCAAAATGAATGAACGTATCTAACTGATAATTTACATGAATTTCATTTAAGTTTATAAAGACGTGTTTGGTATTCTATTTAAAAAATTTAATTATTTCAAATATCGTTGAGAACATTTTTCCTTTTTAAATCTCAAATTTTAAAAACTTGCTTGATTAAATACTTGAATTTTTTTTAATTGAATTCATACCTTGTGAGCACGAAATTGGAGGGGAGAGAGAGAAGAGCAGCATGAATTGGAGAGAGAAGAGCAGCATGAATTGGAGAGAGAAGATTAGTAGAAATCGGTGAGGAGAGAGAAGATAAATTGGAGATCATTTTGATGTTTTTAACAAATTGACAAATTGTTTATGTCTTTAAGTTAGTCTTGAATCCAGTTTTTAAAGCTAATCAACTCAAATTTGGTTAAAAAAACAAAGCAACTTTGTGAGCCTTTAAATCAACACGATCTGCAAATGGAGAGATTTTTCAGTGTAACCGGTACACAGGGTGGTACATCATGTGTCATTATACAAATGGTGAGATATATTTGCTAAAAAGTTAATAACTTAAAAAATAAAATTTCCCACAACTTCTATTAAAACATGTGATGTACCACTTGTGTATTCGTCACAATTAAAAATTTCTCCTGCAAATGAACATATTCGTTCTTAATTTTTTCTATTTTTCCTCTTGAAATTTAAATTTATTAATTATTTTATATATTAATCAATGCTCATTACATCAATAGTTCCAACATTTAATGTATTGTTTGTATGAATAACATCGTGACAACAAACTTGGAATAAACACTGAATACAATACATAATATAATATAAGTGGAACTATTAAAAATTTCTCCTGCAAATGAACATATTTGTTCTTAATTTTTTCTATTTTTCCTCTTGAAATTTAAATTTATTAATTATTTTATATATTAATCAATGCTCATTACATCAATAGTTCAACATTTCATGTATTGTTTGTATGAATAACATCGTGACAACAAACTTGGAATAAACACTGAGTACAATACATAATGTAATACAAGTGGAGTTTCTGAGTTTCATTTATCTCGACTCATGCCTTCCTCAACCACCGGAGCCACCGGATTCATTGCAACTCCTTCACGGTTCCTTTCCTCGATATTTCCATGCCATCCTAATTATTTTGTTATTCAACATTAATCCAACCGAGTCAATGCAAACAGAACAAAAAACATTAACCTAACAACACCCCACACCTTAATTTTTTCACTTAAATTTCCTCTTGTACCCCTATTTAATTTAAGTTAGTAAATAAAGAAAAACAGAGGCAAAAAAGCCCAACCAGTCGTAATTTCTTATCACTATAACACAACTCTCTCTCTCTCTCTATTGCATTTGCATCTGATACTCTAGAAGGAATGTCTCGTTTTTCTTCTTCTTCTTTTTTTATGTTCTTTTGAGCGTGAGAGACAAAGAGGGGCCACGACGGGGTGGCCTGTGCGGGACGACGACTTCGAAGACGAAGGTGATAAAGGTAAAGGAGTATCCGAGTTGGTGAGTCGAAGTGTTGGATTGTAACCAAGAAATGGGAGTTTACGGCCAATGTTTATGGAGGTAATCAGATATACTTGGTTGTCGAATTAGGGCTGCCGAGTGTGCTTTTTGTTTTTTGGAGTGGGGATGTGGGGTGGCTTTAAAAGAATGAGGGACAAAGCTGGAATTTTCGAGAAAGTTTTTTAATGTGGGGTGGTCATTGTGGGGAACATTAATTCCATCTAACATTTATTCAATTGGAAAGCTCAGTTTGTGGCCAAAACAAAACATTACAAAATTTAATGATATTCGTGCATATCCAAAGGGACAAAAATCAAAGAAATAAGATCAAAAGTCTAAGGAGAGGTTTGTCCTATATATTAATATCGAGACGTGTCAGACTTATATTACGATTAGAAATTTTTATGTGTAACTGGTTGTATATCTTAATATTAATTAGTATTAATCATACCAGTGAAACATTCTTTGATTGCATCTTTGAATTAAAAAAAATAGAAATAAAAAAGCAATTACCAAGTTTCATGTCGAAACCGCGAAACTGGAGCTCGCGGTACTCTTGACACAAGGAGCAGTGCTCACAGAAGCAATGAACCAAGCAGTCCCCACAAGGGCTCTCTTCCAAGCTGTATTGCTGTCTCATTTTGGAGCGGTAGAAGCAGGAATAGCAGCATGGACAAGCTGTCACACAAGTAATCAGTGTGTACAGAGCTCCACTGGCACCACAAGCTGCATATCATTTCGTTAACTAATTAGTTTACCCTCATTAATCAGTTAATAATACACCTTAATCCCATTTAGAAAGAAGGAAAAGAAAGGAAGAAGCTTAATTAGTTAATTACATGTAGAACCCTTATCCACAATCTCTGCAATTCGGCCAAAGGTGATGCATGGACACCAAAGTGTTATGCAACCTGCATGCAGACATATACAATAACATGAATCATTAATTCACAAGTAGAGTAAATGATCCAATATTTCATCCAAATCAAACCCCATTATAAATCACTTTAACAGATTAATCACACACACACACACATATATATATGGGAGACTTTGGATGCGGTCTTTAGCTATGAATATTCTTTGATTGAAACCTTGTTGGTTTTTAATTTTTGATCGAGGTCTCTGAAATTAATGTGATAATTTATTTCTATGTACGTTACTATAATTTTTTAATTAAAAATTAGAAATTTTAGTTGTTTATATAAATGATATAAAAATCATAATTTGTGGGATTAAAAATATTAAAATATAAATATACTATTGTGTGTGTGTGTATATATAAATATATAAACATGGGTACATTCATCAAAATTAACCAAAAAAATTATTGTATCAAAACATGGGTACATTCTTCAAAATCATAAAAATAACAAAAAAAAGATATTAGGTTTAATAAGATTAATAAATTTCTTCGATTAAACTTGACATGGATACATTTTAAAATCAAAGAAAAAGAAATGCACCCATATAAGTTTAAAAATGGATTAGAAAAAAATTGAATAGATTTTATATAAAAAAAGGGTACATTTTACATATAACAAATTGGTATATTTAAGAATGAGTACGTTTTAAGATTAAAATGTTTTACATGAATGGGTACATATAATTAGCATGGGTACATTTAGCAAAATAAAAAAGTACAAATAAAAAAAATATATGGGTACAAACACAAATAAACTTTAAAAAATATAGGCACAAAAAGAAATTAATATATGGGTACAAATTAAAACTGAAAAGAAAATTGGTACAAATTAAAAAAGAATTACAAATTAAAAATGGGTACAGACTAAAACTAAAAATATATGATAAAAAATTTAGTCATAAATATAAATATACTAATTGTAACATTTTTAACATTAAATGAATATATTTAGAAATAAAAAAATATTTTATTATTGAAATAATTAATGATGTTATTAATACCCAAGGACCTTGATCAAAAATTGAAAATGAATATTAAATATACTAATTGTAAATATTTTATTATTGTACTAATTGTAACATTTTTAACATTTAGTCATAAATATAAATAGGGTGAAGTGCCGATTTAGTCTCTGAACTATCACCTCAATGAAAATTAGGTCCCTGAATTATTTTTTCGGTAAAATAAGTCCCTAAATTCATTAGAAATTGCTAATTTCATCCCTACTATTATATTCAAAGCTATTTTATCCAATTTTAGAGTATAATACCATCATTTTCTCGTCTATAAGTGCTTAACATTTCATATAGGTTGTGAATTTAATGTCTAATTTACCTTCAAAAGTTAGCTTACACTATTTCTTTATGAAAAGCTACCAATTTCTCCTCCAAAGTTAACTCCATACACTATTTCTTTATGAAAAACTACTAATCTACCCTCCAATGTGTATCACATGCAAGTAACGTCATTTAAATTGCTGGAAAATTGAATATAATAGCTTCGAATATAACATTAGGGATGTAATTGGCAAATTTTTATAATTCAGGGACTAATTTTTCTGAAAAAATAATTTAGGGACCTAATTTTCACTAAGGTGATAATTCAGGGACTAAATTGGCAGTTTACCCATATAAATATACTAATTGTAACATTTTTAACATTTAGTCATAAATATAAATATACTAATTGTAACATTTTTAACATTAAATTAATATATTTAGAAATAAAAAAAATATTTTATTATTGAAATAATTAATTATGTTATTAATACCCAAGGACCTTGATCAAAAATTGAAGATGAATAAGATTTTAATCAATAGAGTTGCAAAATGAAGGATCAGAACCTAATTTCTCCTATATATATATATATATATATACACGTACAGTTTTTGAGATCGGAGAAGCAGTCGCATAGGCCGGTGGACCAAGGGATGAGAGCACGAGGGCGGGGACGGGATGGGGGGTGGGTCATGTGGGAGTGGCCACTGTGGGAGCTCATGTCTTCGTTAGAAGTAGTAAAATAAGGTTCAGTGCTGGTGCTGACCGGGATACCAGTCGGCGCCGGCGGAGCATCTTGGTGGGGATGGTGGTGGTGCTGGTGGTCGGACGAGGAGTACTTCTCGTATCCCTTTGGGTGTGACGAGTACATGATGGCTGAAGATAGGTGGGGAACGATGAGGAGGTTGGGATAATATGATCTCAGACAGACTCAGATAGAAGACTTGAAAAGCTTTTGGTTTATTTAAAACCGAAGAACGGACGAACGACGCGTTGACTCGACTTCAAGTCTTCTCTGTCTGCGAGTCTTCCTGTATGCTTCCTGCCTTACAAGGCTGGGCCATAGTTCTTGAAGACCAATGGAAAAGCCTGAGAAAATCAGTTTTATTCGTGGAGTGATTTTGAACATCTATTTTCACTTTTTGCAAACTTTTTTTATTTTTTATTTTATTTTAAATTTATTCAATTAAATAACCAAAAAAAACAAATGACATTTTATCATAGTAGTGGAAAAAGAGTTGAGTCCTTATATGACGACGGGGTTTTGAACCTCATCAATGATTAATTTTAACAAAATTTATCGCTTGATAAAAAAAAAATTAATAACCAAAAAAGGTGGGTGTATAAAAGGCGGAAAAGAGCTTTAGAAATCACTAGCAGGTGTACTTGCGCTAATAATCCAATCATGAGCTTCCATGTAATTTAATTTATAAAAAAATTTCTATAAATTTAGTCTCCCTAAACATTACCTTTACTGTTTACATTATATGTAACATCCATGTACAGTCTTGAAATTTTGTTCAAGTTAACAAAATTGGGGATGTTGGAATGTCATACCCAGGGAGTGTTATTTACATCCATATATTACATAAGAAAAATTGGGGTGTTGGTACGCCATCCCTAAAGAGTGTTTTTCAAAAGCTATGGTCCTATCCAAACTTGTAAAGTCCCCTTTATGTCGGAAAGGGATCCTCTCCAGATCCATTCCTCTTAATCCACCAAGTCCGGGTTAGGGATGACAACAGTTCGGTTTAGGGACGGAAATGCTATATTCATCCCCATAACCACGAAAATTAACCATATCCATAACTGCAAATTAACCATCGGGGATTATCCATAACCATATTCACCGGGTAATGGATTTTCAATCGGTTATCAGTTATATCCATCTTCGGTAAAAACAAAATAAAAATTATATTCATTCAATTGACGCATTATAAACTTTAGTAGATACTAATGTAGACATCGAAATTTCGTGAAATAAATGTTGACCAAAAATTGAAATTTCAACGCTCACGTATCACATAAATTCTACACGTAGCGTGTGACTCAACGAAAAATCGAAATAAATCAGATTAGTCATCAAACAGGACACGTATCAACACCTGGCAGAAGTGATTTATTTCATCTGATTATTTAAACCCAAAAATCAAGTTTTGGAATTCTATAAATAGGAAGCCATTTCATTCATTTCATTTCACCAATTCACATGACACCAAAACCTTGAAGCTTTGAAACTCCAAAGGCTCTCAAGCAAGTCCTAAATGATCGAGAAAAGCTCTCTTCGTTCTTCGCCAAATCCACCTTCAAGATCAAGCCCCGACGGCCCTTGAAGACCTCCCGCCAAATCAAGCACAAGCCCCAAGGCTCCTCGAAGATCCGTTCATCGTTCTTTAAAGCTTAAGCCCCAAGGCCCTTGAAGATCCATTCATCCTCAACCTTCAAGATTAAGCTCGAAAGCCCTTGAAGATCCGCTCATCTTCCACCTTCAAGATCAAGCCTCAAAAGCCCTTGAAGATCCGCTCATTCAACCTTCAAGATCAAGCTCAAAAGCTCTTGAAGATCCGTTCATCTTCCACCTTCAAGATCAAGCCTCGAAAGCCCTTGAAGATCCGCTCATCTTCCACCTTCAAGATCAAGCCTCAAAAGCCTTTGAAGACCCGTTCATCCACCTTAAAGATCAAGCCCAAAAGCCCTTGAAGATCCGCTCGTCCACAAATCCACACAACTGTTCGTTCCTAGATCAAGCCTCAACGGCCCTTGGATCGACAACGCAAATCCACACAACTGTTCATCCTAGATCAAGCCTTAACGACCCTTGGATCAACAACACCAATCTACCAAAATCAATACCTTACGAAGATAGAATCAGAGGCAAACTGTAAAATAGATTGTAACCCAAAATTCAAATACACAAATATTACTTTGTACACGTGTTCTTGTCGCGTTTCGTTTCAGGAAACTTTCGTGTTTACAACTAATTCCGTCATTAAATAGCAACATCCAATTACAAAAAAACATAACAATATATTTGAAGTTGTTCATGATAACATGCACCAATTTCTTAACAGTGAAACTCTTGAAGAGAGATGAATATGATAAACTTTTAACATTTGATAATTGATATATAAAATGATTTAATGAATTAATTTGGTTGAGTATAATAATAAGAGTATTGAATTGATGAGGTTGTTGGTGTGCCCCATGCATGATGTTTGGTGCATAATAAAGATAGTATAGGGTTTGATGCATGCATAATGAATTAGTATATGGAGGGTTCGGTAAATTAAATAAAATTATATTATATATCAAATATATATATGTATATAATATTCGGGTCGGATATGGGGACGGATACGGATTGGGGACCCTATAACCATATCCAAAACCAAAACCGAATAAAGTTCACGGTTTTTCCCCATATCCATATCATACCCGAATTTTCATATCCAAATCCAATCAATTCGAGCGGTTATCCACGGTTATCGGGTTTAACGGTTAGAATTGTCATCCCTAGTTTGGGGATTCAGACCATTGAAATCTAATCCAACGACTACAAACAGGGGCCCACTTTAAAAATTATGATAATTTTAGCCGTTGGATCAAATTTTAACTGTCCAGATCCCTGGACTTATGGATTAGGAGGAAGGAATCCGGAGAGTATCCATTTCCTTTTATGTCCAAACTGTATAAAAGACTAAAGATTTGTTCCTTTATAGACACTCAAATCAGTAACTCCGATAATAACATCTCCTTCGTTTTCCACAAAGCCATTGAATATCAATATAATAACTGATTAGAAACAAACAAAAAAAGAAACTAAAGGACCCATCATTGTAAGATATACACAAATAGTTTTAAAAAAATTAGCGAAACAATAGTTGTTTTATTATAATATTAAAAACTAATACAAACGTTAAAAATAATATTTTGATAAAAGAAGATCCACAATTTAAGGATACTGATAAGATTTTTACCAACTACAAAAGTAGGGATAAAAATATTTAAAAATACTTGCAAGAGTGCAAGGTTGTCGTAGTATAGCAGCTCAAGCAAGGTCGTTCTCCACAGGGATTGAATGAATAATCTATGCTAAAATCAAATCTTAATTAATTAATTGAAAATGAAATTAGGAAGATGTTGATTTTTTTACCTAAAATATTAAAAACGAATTTAATTAAAAATAATTAAATAAATTGACTAGAGAACAATTTAAAGAAAATCAATTTGTAAAAGCCCTAGGGTTTAGCCGTCACCTTAACAATCCTACGTAGTTCTTCCAATTACTTATGAATTACACATGCATATTTGAAGGTTAGGTTTTCCTAAAGTATGCCCTACTTGGAACCTCCAACATAGAACGTATATCTAACATGCAACCCGTCCGTGGCGTCCAGATTGAATGTGAACATGCAAGACTCATTAAGTTTTGTGAAAACCTTTTGAAAAACCATATAACCCTTAAGACTTGTCGTCCATCCTAAGAAGTTACACATATTAACCACAAGAAGCCATCGCCAATTTCAGGGACAGCCCTCCGCCAAAATTGCATCAAATTACTTTTCTAAGTATCCTAATGGTGGCCAATCATCAAGACAATTAGATAGTTTCAAGCACAGTGATTAACAACTCAAAACTTGCATGCATAATATCATAAGCAAATTGAAAAGAAACTACATATTCTTACTAAGGCTCGTGGCCTCGCCCTAGCAAACAAAACTAGTTACTAACAATCATAAAACAAAATATTATTAAGAACATGGAAAGAAAACACCTTGAAAATAAACTTGAATTATTCCTCCTCCTATGTCTTCTCCTATGTTGCGTCCCTCATCCTAATGGCTAAAAAGCATTATTTATACTACTAGAAACTAAAACCCTACCTAGAAAAAGTCTTAGAATGAAACTAGGAAACCTAATAAAATAATAAAACAGAAAATAAAAGGTTTCCTATTTGAACTGGAATTCGGACTTCTCAGAAAATCACACATTTGACCGACCAATTAACTCCGGTTTGGTCCCAAAAGGTCTATTTTGAAAGCTGAAGACGTCCCCTACAAATTCTCAGAAGGAATATTCCTCAAAATATGCCATATTTACCTCCAAAATACCCAAAACGTCCAGAAACGTCAATCTGGGAAAGCCGCGCGCTGGGCATTATTTTCATTGCCATGGTCAAACGGCTTTATAGAAAAATCTGAAATTTTGACACAATCATCTTGAAAGGCACACAAACATCCTCCAATTGGAATCACTCCAAAATTCATCCGTTTGTTCACTTTTTGCTCCAGAGGAAGTCGAATGTCCTACATTGGAAATATATAACAAAGTATCAAAATTCTACCAAAATAACCAATAAATTAATACTAAGATTAGGGTAAAATATATAGTATAATATCGCCTCATCAGATACTTCAACAAAATATAAAGGGTAAATTACATTTTACCCCCTTTTACCCCCTCAAGGATGGGGTCAATTACAACCTCATACAATATCTTTAAAACATTACAATTTCATACATCAAATATGATTTAATTGCAATTTCATACAATCCGTTACATAATCTGTTAGATTAACTGTTAAGTGATGATGTAGCAGATATGAGACCCAGTTTTTAATGAGGTGGATGTCAACTTTAGGCCACGCGGATTAATTTTTTTTATAAAATATGTTATAAAATATAAAAAATTAATATTATTTAAAATATTTAATAAAAAATCCATTTATATTATATTTAAAAACTTAAAAAAAAAAAATTGAAAGGGGATATGGGCAAAGCTTAGCCCCAGTAACCCCATCTCTTCCTCGACTCCATCCCATCTCCTCAGTGCTTGTCTGCATCCAATAATCCCATATAGGTTTGGGAAGCTTCTTCCGCCGCCCAATAAAACTTCAACCTCTTATTCCTCGTGCAACCTTATTCCTCCATGCAAATCTCACGCATTGCAAGAGACTCCCTGAACTTCCTCCCCCCTCACCACGCACCAACACATTGCAACTCCTTGCAATTAAATAAAACCCAGCAAATCCAAATCGAAATCCCTCGCTGCAACATTTTCCCAAACTAACCCAAAACCCATCACTCTCTGCTCCACCCTATTTTCATTTTTTTGGCTTCTGAGATGGAGAGATCGACGAATCTAGAGTGGGATGTGTACATGTGGGGTTTCAAAGAAAAAAAATCGACACCATCTGGTTCCAGATGGGTTCAAAATTGAAGGACAAGAAGAACACCATCTGGCCCCTCCCTCAGAGCTATCGCCATGGCAGAGCCTCCACCTCCTCCGTCAATCTACCACCACACCCACCGTTCTCTCTTCCATGCGACGACTTAGGTTCCCTATTTCAACCACAAAAGCTCTTGATTTTGACTGATTCGCGAAATAGGTTTCTTATTTCACCCACCGTTCTCTCTCCCATTGGTTTCAATTGTTGGATTTGGTTGTGGGTGAGGGTGTGGTGTTAAGGGTTAATGGTTAATGGTGACAGAGAGGCGTGTTCTTGGTGGTTATGGAAGATGGGGTTGATCAGAGGGAGAAGAGAGTGTGGGGATGGTGAAGGAACAGAGGAGGAGTTGATAAGAGAGAAGAGGGGTGGGGTGGGGTTGATTTTTTTTTTTTTTTTTTTTTTTGACATTTTAATTATTTATTAAATATTTTAAATAATAATAATTTTTTATATTTTATAACATATTTTATAAAAAAAATTTATCCACGTGGCTCAAAGTTGACATCCACCTCATTAAAAACTGGATCTCATATCTACCACATCATCACTTAACAGCCAATCTAACAGATTATGTAACGGATATATGAAATTGCAATTAAATCATATTTGATGTATGAAATTGTAATGTTTTAAAGATGTTGTATGAGGTTGTAACTGACCTCATACTTAAGAGGGTAAAATGTAATACCCAAATATAAATGGCCTAACTCGATTAAATACGATAGGAGACAAGCCCACAAATAAGCAAATCAACACATAAAGTGTTTAAATCATTCATAGCCAAACTCAACTGAGATGGCTCTCTATAGCCAAAAGAACTTTATTCTTGATGAAAAATTCATACGAAAACGAATTCTTTATTCAAGAGACAACAAACAAAAAACGAAAGCGAATTCTTTTATTCCAGATGGTATGATTTCCATGCCACCATCAAGCCAACAGCATTACTATCAGACTGACGATTCATGCCACCCTGCACAGCTGGGGCTGTCACCACTCCACGATTCTGTGACGCATTTCCTGTCCACCCTAACATTCATTGAAATTAATTAATTAATAGGAATGATCTTCAAATAATACCTTTTAAAGATAATTACACGTGTATAACACATATCGGTTGATCTAACCAGAATGGATAAGGAGGTGCAACGAGACGTTATATCCGAGTAATTATATTGGAGGGAGGGAACAGCGAATGTACGTACTACTGGCAACATCGAAACCACGGTTCTGGAGCTCACGGTATTATTGGCACAAGGCACAGCGGTTGCAGAATAAATGAACGCAGCAATCGTTTCAAGGTTTTTCCTCCAACATGTAACTGCCCCCTCAGTTTGGTTCGATAACCGCAAGTAATGCAGACCGCTAAGTTAGTATAGTGATTAATTGCTGCATATAAACATCCATGCCGAAGACAACCTGCATACGCATGCACATTTTGTTCACTTCCAATTTCAACATCATCGTCAAATTTTAATCACTTAATTTAAGGCATGTCTTGGGCTGTTTCCGTATGAAGCGCTCATGTTAGAGTTAAGTACGTGCTTCTAATATGAAAATATTGAACAATTTATCTTAATATTACATATTACTGTTTTGTCCTCCTTATGTAAATATTGTGTATCAAAAGTGAGGGTAAATTGAAAAAATAAGTATAAAAAAGAGGGTAAAACAGGAAAAATAGGAATATGATTGTCATTTTGTCAAAAGGTACAAAGTTATTATTTTGCCCTCCTTTTGTCAATAGTTCGTATCAAAAGTGAGGGCAAAATAAGAAAAAAATGACAAAAAGTTGACAAAGAAGATTCTCTTAATAATAGTATGGATATTGAAAATTTTATTATTATCCAAGTTTAGATATCGAGTTACTGGGTTCTTAAAAAGAAACATTACTGGTTTGTCCTTTGGAGACAATCCCTGCAACAAGCCCAGCAACAATGCAAGGACACCAAAGTCCCAAGCAGCCTGCAGTCCAAATTACGTTATACATCGGTGATGAGTCGATTTTATGTTTTATTATTTCTTATTCTTTGTATATTTTGATTATTATTTTAGTGAGATTTTGATGTTTGTTATGTATTTTCAATATAGGACGTGCGAACTTGTTCGAAGTATAAAATAATCAAACGGAAGAATTTTTTAGTGATTCCAATTGGAGCGGGTCGTGAGTCAGTCAAGAAGGGTGTATTAAAATTTCATAATTTTATCCCAAAGCATCTGATCGTGGCGAATTAATTTATGTCCAGCGTGCAGTGCTGGCATAGTGTGTTATAGAGCTTGTTTGTGACTTTTGGACTGAAAGATGATGGATTTTGGACTTGGGTTTTTCTTGGAACTTGAAGAGGAGATCCTATTCTTTAATTTGATTTGTTTTGGGCCTGTTATGGAGCCTTAAAGGTCCAGAAACGTGGCTTCTCCTTTGATGGGCAGATTTCCTAGGCACAATAGGAATGTAATTTGTAGTTATCCTTTTATTATTCTATTTCCTAGTTTTTAGAAAACCTTTTCCTATGAGGGTTTTAATTGGGAGTATTATAAATAAGGTTTTTTAGCCATTAGGAGAAGGACGCAACATTGAGAAAACTTAGCAAGGCTTTGGAGAATTTCAAACTTTTTACCTACAAGGGGTTTTCGATCTTTTTTTATAGTTAATGATATTTTCTTTGATTTTTATTATGAGTATGCGTAACTAATTCATTTTGCTAGGGTTAGGCCATGAGCCTAAGCATGAATATATGATTTTTTTTTTATTTGCTTATGAATGGATGCATAATTGCTTTGAATTATTAAACACCGCGATTAAAACTATCTATATATTTTAATGATTGATCACCATTAGGATATTTAGACAAGTAATTTGATGCAATTTCTGTTGGAACATCACCCTAAAATTGAGGAGGGCTTCTTGTGATTAGTAATTGTAAGTTCACTTAAGGTGAACATCACGCTCTTAAGGGTTGCATGGTTTTTCAAAGGGTTTTCACGAAGCTTAATGAGTCTTGCATGTTTATATTTGATCTGAACATCACAGACGAGTTGCATGTTAGATATACGTTTTCGCTTGAACATCACAAGGAAAATATGCATAAGGAAAACCTAATCTTCAAAGCATGTATGTGGAAATTCATAAGTAATTGATAGAATTGCATAGGATTGTGACGGTGACGGTGACGGCTAAACCCTAGTCTTTCCCTAAATTGATTTTAATTTAAAAACGTTTTTATTCTTTGCTGCAAGTATTTCCAAATCTCCAATTTCTTTTATTGTTTATCTAATATTTTTTTAAATTCATAAATTTCAAATCTTTGATAAAATCTGTTTTAATAATTAATTAAGAGTTAGTTTAATTACAAATTAGTCAACAATCTTTGGGGACAATGACCTTGCATAAGCAATTATATTACAACTGTCTTGTATTCTTGCAAGTATTTTTAGTGATTTTAACCCTATTTACGTAGGTACTAAAAGTCCTATCAATAGATTTAGGGTTTCTATGATGAAATCATCAATGGGTATACATTCATATACCAAATAAGCAAACATGGTATAATTGATTTAGCTAGCTAGACGGCAAGGGAAGAGAATAGAAGCTGTGCTTATAGACACTGCAGTCACTGAAACAGTCGAGCAGGCCAGTGCCCCATCCACCCGACATCTTTTTCTACAAACGGTTGGGGCATATACGTACACACATGCATACATATATACAGATGCATATGCGATCGATGTTATTGGAATCTGCGCTGGACTGCATATGCGATCGATGTTATTGGAATCTGCGCTGGACTGCACTATGCATGTTTGACTTGAGGTGCAGAATTATCTTTATATGGAACAAGACTTGGCTGCTCCCTATGGATGATAGCAACGGCAGATGAAGAAGCATATATACGATGCAGCAGGAATAAATACATGTTCACGACCCAAATAAAAAGAAAAGAAGAGACAATGTTGATTGATGATTAGAAATGTTCTCTTTCTAAGTTACTCTTTGAAGTTAATTACGCACAAATCAATTAAATTAAGACATTTAATTGTACAATTAAAATTGTCATAATTTGAATAAGTAACTGATAAATGTGATTTGCCTCTTCAGTAAAGAATAATCAGATGATAAAAAAATCTTCATTTTAGCTAATTTTTTATAAAATAATTTTAAATGAGCCTATTTACTCTGCAATTTAGACAAAAATGGAATTGTGAGACTGAGATCTTTTGAGTACAGACGAATAAGAGGCCCTCATGAGTGGGTTTGCATACAAACAAGGGAGTTTTAACGAAAAGCCCGTGGTACTGTTCACTTTAACGAAAAACCACATTTTTACACTAAAAAGTCAAACCTGACACTATTCATTTTACCCTTTATTTTGTCCTTATCGTTAAAACTAAAAGTTTTCAAGCCCTTTTCATTAGTTTTCCTTACAAACAAAGCAAGAGGCCCTAAAGAATGCTCCAGAAGATAGATTACTACGTACAAACAACAAACAACAAACAAAATAAGAGGCCCTCACGAGTGGCTTTTCATCTTCCCCTTTTGTATTATTATTCTAGTTCATGGCTGTCACTTCAGACCCGCAATGTGGGAATGAGGAGGGGTTACTTGGTTCTTATACGTCTTTAACTATCTTCTTTTCCTTTTTGTTTTAGCCCCACTTATGTAACAAATCATCGGGAACAAAAAGAATGTGTAATCTCAATGCTACGTATTATTCAGCATTACAAGTGGTTTCTCCGTTTTTTTATTTTTGTATTTATTCAAATCTTTTACTTGCAATCTCAATATTTTCTTTTTCATATTATTTAGTGATACGTGGTATGAAAAACAAGTTGCAAGTTCCTTTAAAATAATAAGATGCGTCATGCTTCCATCACTCATGACTATGCCATATTGATATTTTTGAGACGAGGGATGTTCTCCTTCTAAGAGATGGGGAATGAGGGTCACACGATGGGTCATATATAAATAAGTGGCGGATATTCTCTTTTATTTTTATTTTTTTTTCTTCTTCTTCTTCTTCTTCTTCTATAATGGCATGTAGTCCAATATACTAGTAGATTGAATACTGAGTTTTTAATCATGTATTTCGAGTTCGAAACTTCTCCACTTTTTAAATTAATATAATAGTTTTACCCTCTCCCCCCCTTAATAATAATAGTTTTTTGTTCCGTTGTTCCATAACAACCTTATATTCCAAGTCCAAAAAACATTAAACAAACCGAACTCGAGTGACTCAAACTCAGTAATTAGGGATAAAAGCATTATCCTGACCAATTACCCTAATTTACATCTCCATACTTGCACAAATTTTATGTCGGGTTGTTTATGGTTTTTTTAGTTTATTTTTTATTTTTTTTAACAAACGATATTATAACACTAAGAAGGAGAGGGTGGACTTAGTCTCATAATGGGCTAACAATAATATAATTACAATTCGTCTTAGATGAGAAGCAAGGACTTACCTCTTACTTATCCTCCCACCAGTAAATTGGGGTTGGGCCCACCAACGACGGCTCCCATCAGCAAATTGGGGTCGGGCCGGGTGGGCCTGCAGCGATGGTAATGAGCTGCCCAGGTGGTGTATCCTCTGTGGGTAGCGTGCACCGTATCCAACCATGTACGACATCCCAATTCAAAATTACAGTTATATCCTCAGAATTCAGTATAATTCCACAAGCACCCTTGTTCACGTGTCATCCTGATGATGGTCGTTCAGTCTCTGTGTGAACAATGTCATGGATTTATTGTACTCGATGGCAGAAAGTTAAGGTTAAAGTCAGACAGGACAAGATCCAAACCTAGCCGTTGACTTGTCTTGATCACCAATTGCCAACAGTGGTAGTTTACTCGTGCAGAGAGAAGAGACATGCATAAATCGTTAATATAACTGTGATTTTAATCTTGTAAATTCAGTGTATTTTTAGTGTTTGAATTGAAACAAACAAGTTACAAGTATATACAAGTAAGAACGAAAAAACGTGCGGAAATTATTTTCTCGTAAGAACAACTAAATATAAATCAAGAGTAGATAACAAGATATATGAATGGTAAAAATAATATGCCTGAAGGAAGCGTACCGGAAGAAAGAAATCCATCGTCTCACTCTCAGGCTCAGCCTCTGAGCACATGAATGATTGATTGAGGTGGCGTACATATTGATCTTCGATTCGGTGTTATTTTATTTTATTTTATTTTATTTATTCAATCTATAATGATAAAAAAAAAAAAATAAAAAAAAAAAAAGGGTTTACTGGAGGCGGAAAAGGAGAAAATTTTAGTTGTGATGGGAATACAGATGGTACATCACGTATTTTTATGTAAGTGGTGGAA
Organism: Cotoneaster glaucophyllus; assembly: GCA_036320875.1. NCBI lineage: Eukaryota > Viridiplantae > Streptophyta > Magnoliopsida > Rosales > Rosaceae > Cotoneaster > Cotoneaster glaucophyllus. The sequence continues at coordinate 463,798 of JAVVNS010000100.1, forward strand.
AATTTTAATTTTTAAGTTATTAATATTTTAACACATATATTTCACTATTTATATAAGGACACGTGGTGTACCGCTTCGTGTGACGGTCACACTGAAAAATCTCTCACGAAAAAGGTCTTTGGAAATTACCAGCAGGTGTACCCGAGCGTTGTTAAGGAATTTTAAACTTTGTTCAAGGAGTGGACAGTCTTGAAAATATGTGGCAAAGAGCGTTGCTTACTATTTACTTTATATGTAACATCCATGTAAAGTCTTGAAATTTTGTTCAAGTTAACAAAATGGGATAGGGCTGGGTTCGGTTCAAATCGGTTCGGTTTTTTGCCAAAATTGAAACCGAACCGAAATTTCGGTTCGGTTCTTCTTCTTTTTTTCGGTTTTGATTTTTTTTGGTTCGGTTTCGGTTTTTTTTCGGTTCTTCGTTTTTGCCTCGAATGGTTGTGGATATGATGTGACCGGTAGGATCACTACCATCTACAACGGAAGCAGAAATTTCCTACACAACACATGAAATTAAAGACTTTAGAGTAAACAAATTTACCACAAAATATATGGAATTCACCATTAGAGAAACATGCAAAACACACCATGGATCACCAAAAAAACCCAAAAGCTTCATGAAACGAAATCCCTAAAAGATCACCCAAAACATAAACAAATATTTTGCTATTTTTTCACAGATCGGTAGCACATGATGCAAGTGCGATGCAGATTGAAAACTTCCAAAACCCAAATTACACAAAACCTTCTGACTTTAATCGAACCCAGTTGATTCACATCACTGTGATCTGAACTTGAACCCCAATAAAAACCTTGAATTTGAAGAACCCAAGCTCATACCAAAATCCAGATCAGAGAGAGAGAGAGAGAATGAGGAAGCAAAGGCAAAGAGGAAGCAGCAGAGGGGGGAGGGGGGAGAGAGAGAGAGAGACAAAGTGTTTAAGAAAAGGTGAAGGCTGAAATTGGAGTGGAGGAGTGAGACGGCTAGGGTTTGTTTGTAGAGTTAAGAAATTTTATAAGGCATTAAATATCAAAAACTATAAATGACTTTCTGGTACAATTATAGCAATATAAAGACTGCAGTCTAGTTGGCGTGAAGCACCTACACTCAACTTCAGGTCAGGGGTTCAAACCACCCTGATGCCAATATATTTTTGATTATTTATATATAATTTTTTTTTCGGTTCGGTTCGGTCCGGTTCGGTTTCCGGACCTTAAAAATAGAAACCGAAGCAGCCAAATTTTTTCGGCTTCAATTCGGTTTGGTTTTCGGTTTTCGGTTTTTTGAACCCACCCCTAAAATGAGGGACATTGGAATGCCATACTCAAGGAGTGTTATTTACGTCTATATATTACATAAGAAAAATTGGGAACTCCAATATGATTTGTTCCTTTTATGTCCAAACTGTATAAAAAACTAAAATTTGTTCATTTACAGACACCCAAATCCATAACTCCGATAATGACTGCTCCTTGGTTTTCAACAAAGTCATCGAACATCAATATAATAACCGATTAGAAACAATAGAACCCACCACTTTAAGATACACACAAATAGTTAAAAAAAAAAGTAGCCAAACAATAGTGATTTTATTATAATATTAAGAACTGATACAAACATTAAAAATAATATTTGATAAAAGAGAGTCCACAATTTAAAGAGACTTCAACAAAACATAAAAGGTCAACTCGACTGAATACCATGGCGAGACAAGCCCACAAATTAGCAAATGAATACATAAAGTCTTTAAATTATTCACACCCAAACTCAACAAACTAAGATGACACTCCAAAGCCAAAAGAAGTTTATTCAAGAGACGGCAAACAAAAATCGAAAGCAAATTCTTTTATTCCAGATGGTATGAAGCATCAAGCCAACACCAGTACTATTTGTAATCAGTCTGACGATTCATGCCACCCTGCACAGCTGGTGCTGTCACCACTCCAGGATTCTGTGACGCATTTTTTTCCCAGCCTAACATTCATTGAAATTAACTAGTTAATTAGGAATGATCTTGAATTAATAACTTTTAAAGATAATTACACGTGTATAACACATATCGGTTGATCTAACTAGGGTGGATAAGGAGGTGCACCGAGACGGTGAATCTAAGTAATTGTATTGGAGGGAGGGAACAACGAATATACGTACCAATGGCAACATTGAAACCACGGTTCTCGAGCTCACGGTATTCTTGGCACAAGGCACAGGAGTGGCAGAAGAAATGAACGCAGCAATCGTTGCAAGGTTTTTCCTCCATCTTGTACTGCTCCCTCAGTTTGGTTCGATAGCCGCAAGTAAGGCAGAAACCGCAAGGAATGCCGAATAAAAAGTGAGTATAGGAATTGATTAGTGCATACAAACATCCCTGCTGAAAACAACCTGCATACGCATGCACACTTTTGGAGTTCACTTCCAATTTCAATATCATCGTCAAACTTTAACCACTTAATTTAGGGCATGTTTTGGGCTGTTTACGTACGAAGCGTTCATGTTCGAGTTAAGTACGTGCTTCTATTATGAAAATACTGAAAAATTTATTATATCCTAGTGTTTCTTATAAAATCCAAGTGCTTCATGGAAAGGAATTTGAATGTGCTCATCGAGAAAGTGACTAGTTAACAGGTGCTTCTCGAGAAAGTCTTTTTAAATTTTTATGTTAAAGTTATTCAAAACAACTTTCGATTGACTAAGGCAGAAAGCAAAGAAGCAGCTCAAAACCGGCCCTCCATCAAGTTTACATATCGAGTTACTGGGTTCTTAAAAGAAACGTTACTGGTATGTCCTTTGGAGACAATCTCTGCAACACGCCCAGCAACAACGCAAGGACACCAAAATCCTAAGCAGCCTGCAGTCCAAATTACGTTATATATAGGTTTAGGGTTTGTATGATCAAATCATCAATCGGTATATATTCATATACCAAATAAGTAAACATGGTATAATTGATTTAGTTAGCTAGCCAGGAAGGGAAGAGAATAGAAGCTGCGCTTACAGACTCCGCAATCACTGAAGCAGTCAAGCAGGCCAGTGGTCCATCCACCCGACATCTTTTTTTGCGCACCGTTGGGGCATATGCATATACACACCATGCATATATATATATATATATATATGCGATCGATGTTAATGGAATCTGCACTAGACCGCACTATGCATGTTTTGCTTTGACGTGTAGAATTGTCATGATCATGGATAGCAACGGCAGATGAAGGAGCATTCATACGATGAAGTACGAGTAAATATATGTTCACGACCAAAAAAAACGAGACAGTGTTTTTTTTTGAATGAAAAAAAAAGCTTATTATATTAACACCCCACAAATTGTTGAATAAACCCCACATACTTAGGGCTGGTTTGGTATTGCTGTGCTTTGAAAAAAAACTGTTTCCGCTGTGCTGTGAGAATAAGCAGCTATGAAATAAAGCAGCAGAGTGTTTGGTAAACTTTTTTGTAAAAGTGCTTTTGAAAAAAAAAAAAACAGTATTATAGTGTTTGATAAACTTTTGGGGTGTTTAGATATAGGTGTCTTAGTTTTGAAATTCTTAGATTTAACATCCATAGCTTTTAGACTTTTGATCAAACATTCTTATCTAATTTTTAATAACAAAAATTACATATATTTGGTTTACCAATCAAATGACAAATTAATATCACCTAAATCCTAAAATCTAGGATATTATCCCATAATTCATTTCAAACGACACTTTTCATTACTCAAATAAAAAATATCATTAAAATTCTAAAAATACAACTAACATCCTATTAAACATAACGTACCAATTATGGACATGATACATGAATGCACATATGTATTATACATAACGTACCAATAACTTGGTACATAATTGGTACATTATATAATCTTAGTTTTGGTACGTATTAATATTTTGGTACATTACATATTACTAATTTTGGTACGTTATGTGATTCTTGTTTTAGTATGTACCATGGTATTGATACAATGTGTTAACCTAACTTTGGTACGTACAATCTAGTGGTACATTATGACCCTTAAAAAAGAGATAATTTTTCATATTAAAACTTTGTATTGAAAATTAATTATATCAAATTATTAACAATTAATTAATGGGATAATGACTCAATCAAAATTTTCAAACTTATTTTCTTTCCACAAATTTAAGGATTTTAGATCTGATCAGTTTCAATATAAATAACTCTTTTTTTTTCTTTAAAATTTACTTAAAATGATAAGTTGGAAATTAAAAAATGACATGGATAAAGATGGAAACACCTTAATCAAAATACAAAGCGTTTTAATAAAAAGTTGAAAACCCACAAATGTTTAATTAATAAAATGTAGAATTAGAGCGCTTTTATCTAATTTTGCCTAAACTTTTATGTAAAACATATGTGAAAAAATGAGGTTTTTCAAAGTTGGGTTTTGCAGCTTTGTGTTTTTGGTTTTTTTTCACCCAAAACTGTGAAAAAAAGTTGAAGCTAAATGTTTACCAAACATAAAAAAACTGGAAGCTTTTTTTAATAGCCACTTTTTTTCATAATCACCTCAATACCAAACCAGGGCTTAATACACCTCACATTTTCTTTTTCACTTAAAAATTATTTTAATACACCCTACATACTTTTTCATAATATCCTCACACCCCACAATTTCAATATACACTTTATATTTTGTACATACACCCCACATCTGATCCAGCAGACCCTTCGACAACACTTTACTGACTGCACAGTCATTACCATTACGCATTGTATAACATATATTTTTGACAGTGACATGGTTCTGCTTCTAAGTCACGGTTAGTATTGCCATATGAATCCATTCAACTTTCCTAATGATCCTCATAGTTATTTACTGTAATGTGTTTTTGATCGTGTTGCAGGGATCCAAAAGAAGAATAGGGCAAACAAAAGAACTCCCAACACATCACCTCCAACAAATGCCACAGATAAAGCTTTTAATTTGGACAAAAAATGCCGATTGAAAATTGACAAAAATGTTGCCTGGGATTTAAATCATATATGGGTTTCTTTTCAATTCTACCATTAAAATCCATCTCGTCTGTTTTTAATATTTGGTGGTAACTTAGGTTTTTAATTCTTCATGTAATCATTGAGATCCCTAAAAGATGAATATGAATATAGAAGTTTAAATAACGCAGCTAACGCAAGATTAAATAATTATCGATATTGTCAAAATCACTAAAACAATGAAAAATATGAAGTCTTACCTCATGTGAAGCTTCTGAAATATTGATTTCGTGTTTCATTCTTCAAAAACAATATTTCTCAATCAACATGTTTGTAGTTTCATTAGTTAGGGTTTTGTTCAGCAATGGAGGGTGGGAGGGTTTTGATAGTTGAGAAGATAAATAATACGTCAAATGTGATTTGGGGTGTATTTAGAAATTCTTATTTTTTTTTAAAACCTAATAAGGTCAAAGTTGTCATTGCATAGTGGGGTAAAAAAGTCATTTAATATTAAATTTTAATGTGGGGTGCATTCAACATTTTACAAGATGCTAATATAAAAAGCCAAAAAAAAGAGAGGAGACAATGTTGATTGATGCTGAGAAATGTTCATTTTCTAAGTTACTCTTTGAACTTAATCACACACAAGACCAACTAAATAAAGACGTTTAATTGTTCAATAAAAATTGTCATAATTTGAATTATTAACTGAAAAATGTGGTTTGCCTCTTGATTAAAGAATAATCAGATGAGCAAAATATCTTCATTTTAGCTTCCTTTATTTTGTAAAAATAATTTTTAATGGGCCTATTTACTCCACAATTTACACAAAAATAGAATTATGAGATTGAGATCTTGAGTGAAGATGGATAATTAATATTTTAGTAAGCAAATTAACATCTCAGTTGACGAAATAATGCTCTATAAGATAGATTATTACATACAAACAAAGCAAGAGGCTCTCATGAGTGGGTTTGCATCATTCAACTTTGTATTATTATTCTGGGAACTGCACTTGGCTGGAAATTCAGTAGCAGCTGTTGCTTACATTTAATTCTGACTGGACACGTGCCCAGCCAGAATTGAGTGTAAACAGCCGCGAAGTTAAATCCTTATTCTGGTTTAGATTATTACGTACAAACAAAGCAAGAGGCTCGCATGAGTGGGCCGGTTTGCATCATTAAACTTTGTATTATTACTCTGGTTCATGGCTGTCACTTCAGACTCACAAAGTGGAAAACAAGGAGGGGTTAAGTAGTTCTTATACACCTTTCACTACCTACTTTTTCATTTTGTTGTTTAGTTTACCCCACTTATGGAACAAATCACGTTAAGTTTTATAAGGAACTATCATTAATTTTCTCATCACAAACAAAAAACAATTGTATGCCTTCAATGCTATGTATTATTCAGTGTTACAAGTATTTTAGCTGTTAGATTTGATTTTCACAATTATTTATATCTTCAATTTTCAATCTTAATATTTTCTTCATGATACATAGTATGAAAAAATAGTTGCAAATCCCTTTAAACTAATAAGATGCGTCAAGATGCAAGCATGACCATAATGATGAGAAGTTCTCTAGGGGAATGAGAGTGACACAATGGGTCATATATAAATAAGTATAGTTTAAATGTCACAATCGTCCTTGGGTTCTAGTCATTAGGTCAATTTAGTCTCTGTGATTTTAATTTGGCCAATTTGGTTCTTATATTTATCTTTGTTAATCAATTAAGAATATTTCTTCCAATATCTGTTAAAAAAATAATAAATTATTATAAACTTATTTATAAGATTATCTATTTGATTTAAAAATCAAAAGAAAAATTACTCTCCTCCCTAATGTTCTATCATCTCCTAACTCAACCCAAGAATATTATATGTTCTCGTCATGAATTAATATAATAGTTTTAGGAAGCCTTAAGGGAACGGATCCCCAATTTTTATAAAAATTGGGATTACTTGTGGGGTTCACACCACATTGAACTTTAACGATCTGAACCGTTTATTTTTCAAGTTGTACCTCATAGATCATCCTTACAAAATATTAGCCAAATCGGAAATATTTAAGACATATAATTGATTCAAAGAAATAAACGAATAATTTGTTGTATAAGAAACAATGAAATTTTATCTTGATAATTAAATAGACAAATGGTTTCGGATTGAATCGAATTTTTGCAAGGATGTGAATCGAGACTAACAAAATAGACAGTTCGGATCATTGAAATTCGATGTGGAGTAGGCCCCACACCTAATCTTTTTTTTTCAAAAAATGGTGATCCCTTTGCATAAAAGACCTAAATAGTTTTAAACCCTCCCCTCCCCTTAATAATAATTTTTTATTCCACAATGACCTTTGTCCAAATCCAAAAGACATTAAACAAACCAAACTCAAGTGGCTCAAACTCAGTAATTAGGGATAAAAGCATTGTCCTGACCAATTACCCTAATTTACATCACCATCACATGTACAAACTTTACATCGGCTTGTTTATGAGATTAGCATTTCCCCCGTATCACATTCAAAAGTAATAAAAAAAAGTCACTTAGTATTACGGTCTAATGATATTTTTCTTCACATTATTGCTAGTCCATTGTGAGGCTAAGGTCACCCCCTCCCCTAATATTGTTTGTTAAAAAAAAAACCGTTTGTTTGCATTACCAGTGGTTTCTTCATCAATTTGGGATTTGGATACAATTAGAATATTTCAGAATAATTGGCGCAGGGTACGTGGGTGACCTAGCTTAGGGAAGAGGATCTTCTCTCGGATCCATTTTGTGGGGATCTTAGAATCTCCACATTCAAGTCGTTCAACGTATATCGTGCGATCAATTTTCGTCAGATACTATTTGTGTTTAATTTTAAATAAAAAATTAAAAAATTTTGTGACCGTACAATACACGATAAATGACTAAGATATAAGGATCTTTAGGACCTCTACAAATTGAATGCGGATGGGATCTAAATCCAATTTCCTATCATAGCGCGCTACTACACTTCTCACAATTTACATTTGGGTGTTGAAATCAATAGTGGGCTGAAAAATATGAAAGTAGGCCCACCAACGGCCAATTGATGTAAGTGGTGGGCTCGGATTCTTGGAAGAAAGGCCTCGAGTCTGGGAACGCGTCTGAGCTGTTGGGTTCACCCACTAGCAAATTGGGGTTGGGCTTTGGACTTAAGAAGTATCTAGACCCGGCTTTGCACCCGATTCGGCCCGGGTGGGCATGCACCGACGGTAATGAGCTGTCCTGTCCCGTGGGGTATCCTCTGTGGGTAGCGTGCACCGTATCCAACCATGAACGACATCCTCAGTGGATTATCACCTAGAATGTAGTCCACCTGAAGAAAATTCAATTGCAAAATTACAATGCTATCCTCACAGTTCCGAATAATTCCAGAAGCATCCTTGTCCATGTGGGTGCCTTCCTGACGAAGGTTATTCAGACTGCGTGAACAATGTCATGGATGGCAGAAAGTCAAGGTTAAAGAAACACAGAACACGATCCAAATCTAGCCGTTAACTTCTCTTGATCGTTATGGTCCATGATTGAATGTATGGTCATGAACTTATAAAAACGTGAGAATTGGTAGAATTCTCATGCAACAAGATTGTCGCTATGAAATTCAATCAAGTACCATCACAAGTTAAAATGAATCACCATAGGTGACTAAAATATCGTCACAATAACGTTCATGCATGTATTGAGTTCTGTTGACCCTAAAAACTACCAAGCCTACGTGGCGCGCAGGCCGAGTAACTAATAAGCTAACTACATCCTTCGGTTGAATGCGGGGCGTGCCAACTCGGCCGGTGAGTAAATGTTGATGTTGGGTTGTGTGCGCGGCTGACTTCTGAATCTTGCGACTACGGCCGAGGAAGGAACGCGCCTCGGCCTTTGGGTTCTAGAGCCTGAAGACAAGGCTGCTAGTTCTGCGAAGTTCAATATCAAATTCGGCTTTCAATGTGCCGAATATAGTAAGCTGTAACACCTCACTTCGCCAAGAAGGCTGATGAGATGACCTCTGCCAATAAGGATTCGAAAAACCCTTCTCGACCGAGACTTGGATAGATAACCAGTCGGCCTCGACGCAGTGCTGTTTATCCAAACTGAAGGTGCTCCGCGGTCGGCTGATTCTACGGCAACAGTGTTGTTTATCCAAACTGAAGATGTTTACCGGTTGCCTCCACAGTGCTGTTTATCCAAACTGAATATGTGTTGGCGAAAAGGAAAATAAAAATCTCAAAAGTTGAGAGGTTTCACGTAGAGCGAGGGTTTGCGCAGGGCAGATTTGTGTGTTGAGTTGTCCTTTTCCCATCGCTGAGCGTCTTGTATTTATAAATGTTCAGTCTTCTGCTTGCCAGCTAATAATTTTGTAGAGTTCAATTGCAACTCCAATTTGTGGAACTGATCTTGATCCGTATCAGAAAACCAAGGCATATCCGTCCAGCTGAGCCGTGAGATTTGTTCCAAGACTTTTCAAACCTAAATAGAAGTCTATCTAGGCTTATCACATCACATTTCTAGCCCTCATAGACTTCTCATCTCTTCATCAAAAAACCATCCGTAGCCATGCTTTATCAAAACACCATATAAAAAATAAAAAAGGCCTAGCCTACCTAGGTCTCTTATCTCATCATTACCATCAAATCCTTTAAACCCATCCACATGCATGAATGCATATGGATCAAATGAATCTCAAATTCATTTCCCAATGCAGTTAGACATCCCAAACCAATTCGAACTCATTGCTTGGGATTAATTCACATCTTATTTATCTGGTTGAAGGAGATGCTGAGATAATTCATAGTAGAAGATAAATATTACGACAAAAATCATAATATTATCCTTTTACCAATAACAAAAACTATCTCCACTTTTTCATCCGACGGTTGAGAGTTATGCCCACTTAGCGGTCTTGATTGCACGGGCCGATGGTGTAAAATTGGGTCCAAATATTGCCCCCCAATTTCCTTGAACTTCGGCTCGTAAGCCGAATGGTTAAGGAAATTAGCGCAGTCGAAGAACTCTCGTATCGCCTGATAAGGAAACTTTTTACTCGGCGATCACATCTCTATATTACCAACGCCATGGTCTTCTTCGGCTGCCACAATCTTATACAAGGCTTGGCCACTTTAATAAATAACCGATTCGGTCATCTCGAAAGACAACTTGCTAACTCGGCTGAGAAAAATTTGGACCGAGGAACCTGATTACCTAATATAATTTGTCGACCATGCATATATAAAAAGAACCTGTGCCGAGCATATATATATATATATATAACAAACCTGTACCGAGCACCAGTTCGCCGAGCTCGGCATGTATGATATAGGTCGAGAAGATTGGGGGTAAAAGGCCGAGAAAAATCTTCCTTGGCAGCTCGTTTCTCGACCATGCATATACATATATATATATATATATATATATATATATATATATAAAAACCCATTGTCAGCAATCATGACTATATAGGTAGCCTGACATGGTTGTCGGCCAAAATCAAATCTTGCAAAAATTAGACCTGAAAAGTCAAATCTTGGCCTATTTTATCCAACTTGAATTGATCTTGTCAGCTATGCATACCTTTATCACATTGATGACCAACCACCTTGACATGGTTTTATGATCTAAAATTTTTGTAAGTACTACGACCATCCACTTCACTCGGTCGAACTTAAATAAAAATGGGGCCGAGAAAAAGTACTCTTGACTGTCAGAACTCGGCCTACCGACAATCCTCGACCATTGCTTCGGCCCAGACATTTACTCCAGCTGCTAATTTAGAGAGTAATTGGGGTTGAGGTCAATAAAACCGTTCCTGGGGCTCGGCCTCCCTATATAATCATGCAGTCGGCATAATATATATATATATATATATATATATATATATATATATATATATATATATATATATATATATATATATATATAAGCCTGATTGCCTGATATGATGTTGTTGTACATATATATTACATATATTAATCGCAGCACATAATCTCAACCGCCGATTACGGCCGAATCTTTATCTTATTATCTTATGCATCGGCCTGAAAGGCCGACCAAAATGTTTTTTTTTTTTTTTAAACCGCCGTGTACCACCTATGCCCCCCCTTATTTTCTTAAGTATCGGTCAAGAGACTGAATGGTTAAGAAAATAATTTAGCAAAGGGAAAGAAAAGTGGCCGAACCATAAACAGGAGGAGGCCAACGATGCTTTATTCCAAGTCAAGATATTTTAATATTAAAATTCTCAACTTGATTTCGCTCTATTGTGAGACTAAGCCCACCTCCTTCTTAGTGTAGATAATATCATTTATTAAAAAAAAAATTATTTGACAATTAATTTAATCACATTATTATAGGTGTGTGTTTAGGCCCAAAATTACACAATCGGCCCGAACGGTCGAGGCCGTTGAGTGAATGAAGTTCTAAGCCGTTAGGTGACTAAGTCAGGATAATTTTAGTTATTGTTAGGGAATAATGTTGTGATTTTAGCATAATAATTATCTCTTAATAATATATTGAATTATCTAGAACACGAGAATGTGATAAAGGTTAAGTGGCCGAAACCTATTGGGAGAAGGAGTCCTAGGCAAATCATGGTGCATGAATGAATTTGGCCTGCGACTGGGGGCAGATTCAAAGTCCTAGTTGAAGTAGGATCGGCCGAGATAGAATTGGATTAGGATCGGCCGAGGTAGAATTTGATGAGGAAGAGGATTCATACCCAAGGACGATTCTAACTCGATCAAGAGTATTTTCATTACTATAAATAGAGGGAGGAGCACAACATTCAAGGACCTCCAACTCAACACACAAAACTGCCCTGCGTAAATTCTCGCTCTACGCGAAACCTCTCAACTTTGAGATTTTTATTTTCTTTTCGCCAACACATCTTCAGTTTGGATAAACAGCACTGTGGAGGCAACAGGTAAACATCTTCAGTTTAGATAAACAACACTGTTTCCGTAGAATCAGCCGACCGCGGAGCACCTTCAGTTTGGATAAACAGCACTGCGTCGAGGCTGACTGGTTATCTATCCAAGTCTCGGTCGAGAAGGATTTTCGAATCTTTATTGGCAGAGGTCATCTCATCAGCCTTCTCGGCGAAGTGAGGTGTTACAGGTTACTACATTCGGCACATTGAAAGCCGAATTTGATATTGAACTTCGCAGAACTAGCAGCCTTGTCTTCAGGCTCTAGAACCCAAAGGCCGAGACGTGTTCCTTCCTCGGCCGCAGTCGCAAGATTCAGAAGTCAGCCGCGCACACAACGCAACATCAATTTTACTCACCGGCCGAGTTCGGTCGTCGAGTTGGCACGCCCCAAATTCAACCGAAGGACGTAGTTAGCTCATAGATTATTCGGCCTGCGCGCCACGTAGGCTTAGTAGTTTTTAGGGTCAACATTTTGGCACGCCCAGTGGGACTCAGTGCTAAAACTACGAAGTTCATATGATATATCAAGATTCTGATTCGGCTCCACGTAGCCGATTGTATGAGGAAAAAGTTCTTTCTGGCCAAAGAGAGATGCAAAAGTCATTCACTCACATGTTGAGAATAAAAGCTCATGTTACCCTCCAAGAGCAATGGGTAAATGAAGACAGGGCTCGATTTAATGCGTGGCTAGATCGAGAACATTTTCCTTATGTTTTCGACTACAAATCAATTCCATTTGATGAATGGTTGGTTGAAAAGACCAGGGGGCAATTTTTCGCTCCGGCCACAATTAAAATTCGGCCTCAGAAGATGGACGAGACGGCCAAAGAAGAACTTAGGCCACCTGCTGTCTCGGTCGAGACTAAAAGTGTGGTAGGCCTAGAAGAAAGAGTTCGAATTTCTGAGTCAGAAATTAACTTGAAAAATGGTTCGTCAGAAGAATGTTCCAATGACGAACAAGACCAATTTATTGTTTTAGCCGAACAAACCACGCCAATCGATATGATTATTGGTGATACAGCCGATATGGAGAAATCTCGTTCGGTTAAGTTGTTTGAATTAAAAGCCGAAATTATGCTTGGGGGGCATAATAATTGTTCAACATATTTGGCGGCCGAAAATGAAAAATATTTCGCCAAGTCAAAAATATTGGGAAAAAATTCTTCATTCGGCCTCAAGCGAAATCAAATTGAGAATTTTGATATAAAAAGGTCTCGGCTTGGAATAAAGCATCGTTGGCCTCCTCCCAACTATGGTTTGGCCACTTTTCTTTTCGTTTGCTAAAAACAAAAAATATACATATATATATATATATATATGCAATAAAGAAATTATTTTCTTACACATACGGCTATGCAAGTCGATGCGTAAGAAAATAAGGGGGGGCAACCAAATGGCTCGGCAAACAAAAATGGCGTGCTCGGCTAACAATAGTCTCGGTAAACAAAAAGGTGGAATAGTAGTCTCGGCGGTAAAAAAAAAAAGAAAAAAGATCGGCCGAATAAAAGATTGGCAGATTGAGGCCAGCTTTGGAGTTACTTGGTGGCATTTGCCTGGAGAAGAATTCGACCACTATATCAGGCCATGTGCTCGGCACAGGTTCTTTTTATATATGCATGGTCGACAAATTATATTAGGTAATCAGGTTACTTATATATTTCGGCCCTCGACGCCATTTGGTTTTCCTCGGTCCAAAATTTTCTCGGCCATATTTGCAAGTTGGAGATGGTCGAATGGGTTATTTATTAAAGTGGCCAAGCCTTGAATAGGATTGTGGCAGCCGAGGAAGACCGTAGCGTTGGCAATACAGAGATGTTGTTGCCAAGTAAAAAGTTTCATTATTGGCGATCTGAGAGTTCTTCGACTGCGCTAATTTCCTCAACCATTCGGCTTACGAGCCGAAGCTCAAGGAAACTGGGGGGCAATGTTTAGGCCCAAAATTACACAATCGGCCCGAACGGTCGAGGTCGTTGAGTGAATGAACCCAAAGGCCGAGACGTGTTCCTTCCTCGGCCGCAGTCGCAAGATTCAGAAGTCAGCCGCGCACACAACGCAACATCAACATTTTACTCACCGGCCGAGTTCGGCCGTCGAGTTGGCACGCCCCGCATTCAACCGAAGGATGTAGTTAGCTCATAGATTATTCGGCATGCGCGCCACGTAGGCTTAGTAGTTTTTAGGGTCAACAGTGTGCGAAATACCTTTTTTATAACCGGCATTACACGCCTTTTAAGATGTTTTAAACGTGTTTTAAAATAGAGAAAATAACTGATTGAATCACATTATTGCTAGCCTATTGTGAGGCTAAACCCACCCTCCTCCCCCTTAGTGTAGATAATATCGTTTGTTAAAAAAAATAATCATTTGATAACTTATTTAATCACATTGTTATCTGCGTGCGAAAAATCTTTTTTATAATCGGCATTACACACCTCTGTTTGGGCCCAAAATAACATTTTGGCCGAGCGCGGACTATCCTCGGCCCAAGACCTGCGCGAAGGAAGTGGGTCGGCGCTATGGGCCGTGGGCCAGGAAGAATCCTATCTGGAGATTAATCGGAACAGCCGGGCTGACAGAAGCCGAGACCTATTTGGAAAAGGAGTCTGGGGAAAATGAATCAGACTCGTGACTGAAGGCAGGTTCAGAGTCCTAGTTGGATTGGGATTGGCCGATTGGATTAGTATCGGCCGAAGTAGAGTCAGACTAGGAGTCAGATTCCTATCTGAGGACGGTTGAAGGGTTTGCACTATAAATAGGGAGAGGGAGCATAACATTAAGCCTCTCCAATTCAACACACAAATCTGCCCTGCGCAAACTCTCTCAACCTTTTGAGATTTTTTATTTTCTTGTCCGCCAACACATCTTCAGTTTGGATAAACAGCACTGTGAAGGCAACCGGTAAACATCTTTAGTTTGGATAAACAGCACTGTTGCCGTAGAATCAGCCGACCGCGGAGCACCTTCAGTTTGGATAAACAGCACTGCGTCGGGGCCGACTGGTTATCTATCCAAGTCTCGGCCGAGAAGGATTTTCGAATTCTTTTCGACAGAGGTCATCTCACCATCCTTCTCGGCGAAGTGAGGTGTTACAGTTTATTACATTCGGCACATTGAAAGCCGAAATTTGATATTGAACTTCGCAGAACTAGCAGCCTTGTCTTCAGGCTCTAGGACCCAAAGGCCGAGGCGTGTTCCTTCCTCGGCCGCAGTCGCAAGATCAAGAAGTCAGCCGCGCAACACAACGCAACATCCATATTTTACTTATCGGCCGAGCTCGGCCGTCGAGTTGGCACGCCCTGCATTCAACCGAATGACGTAGTTAGCTCATAGATTACTCGGCCTGCGCGCCACGTAGGCTTTGTAGTTTTTAGGGTCAACAACCTCTTACGATGTTTTGAACGTATTTAAAAATAAAGAAATTGAATCACATTATTGCTAGCTTATTGTGAGGTACTAATTAAAAAAAACACCAAAAAATAAATTATTAAAGAAATACTGTTAAAATGATGAAAATGCCCCTACCTTATTTGATGTATTATTTTGAAATGCCTTTGAAATTTTTTATTATGAGGGTAGTGTTCAAATAATTTTGTTGAAGCATGATGACACCAAATCACTATTCATCTTTTTTTTTTGTCAAAGTCACTATTCATCTTTTTCATTCTCTAGAGAACATATCGTTAATATATATATGAATAGTTTTATGTTTGTTTATTTCTCTTTATATATGATGGATAGGTAAGATATGCGATCGATGTTATTGGAATAAGCACTAGACCGCACTATGCATGTTTTGGTTTGACGTGCAGAATTGTCATGATCATGGATAGCAATGGCAGATGAAGCCGCTTTTATACAATGAAGTAGGAGTAAATACATGTTCACGACCAAAAAAAAAACGAGACAATGTATTTTTTTTTTGTTTTTTTGGGGGGTTCTTTAGATTTAAATCTTCACAACTCTTATTTTCTAGATAAAAATTCACTTAATTCTAAACATCTAAATAAAACTCAAATTTGAAAAACACTGCCAAGTAGAAAAGTAATTGACCTATTATTATTACAAAATATTTACAGCTTATGCCACAATATTCAAATCAAATCAATAAATGTTATTACTCACCTTAATTATAATGAACAAATAATTATTGCACATACTATTACCCCTAACATATATATACATATACAAGCCCTTTATGCAAAATGATCTCTATTTAAAAAAAGAAGAAGGGGGGATTAGGTGTGGGGCCCACTTCACATAGAACTTGAATGATCCGAATCGTCTATTTTGTAAGTTTCGTTTCATAGATCATACTTACAAAAATTCAATTCAATCTGAAATCATTTGCATATTTAATTATTAAGATAAAATTTCATTGTTTCTTATATAACAAAGTATTAGTTAATTTCTTTAAACTCAATTAGATGTCTTAAACATTTTCAATTTGGCTAATACTTTGCAAAGATGATCTATGAGGTACAACTTGAAAAATGGATGGTTCGGATCGCTAAAGTTTGATGTGGTGTGGACTCCACAACTAATCACCATTTTTATTATAAAAAAAAATGAGGATCCCTTCCCTTAAAGATTTCCTACACACACACATATACACATGTTCAAAAGTATATAGTACTACTATAAGTTCAATATATATATATATATATATATAATTTAACTATATGTATATAGGACTACTATGCATTCAAATATATATAAATGCACAGTACTAACATGTGAGATCCCACATCGCCCAAGATAGTGGATCCTCTATGCCTTATATGTACATACCCACTTCTAATTAGCACGAGGCCTTTTGAGAGCTCACTGGCTTCGGGTTCTGTAGGAACTCCGAAGTTAAGCGAGAATGAGCCAAAGCATTCACAGGATGGGTGACCCATTGGGAAGTTCTACTCGCGTGAGTTCACAGAAACAAAACCGTAAGGGCGTGGTCGGGGTCCAATGTGGACAATATTGTGCTACGACGAAGTCGAGCCCAGGATTTGGTGGGGGCCTGGGCTGGGATATGACAATTTGGTATCATAGCCAATCCCTGGCCGGAAGTGTGCCGACGAGGACGTCGGACCCCTAAGGGGGTGGAATGTGAGATCTCACATCGCCCAGAAGAGTGGATCCTTTATGCCTTATATGTACATACCCACCTTTAATTAACACGAGGCCTTTTGGGAGCTCATTGGCTTCTGGTTCCGTAGGAACTCCGAAGTTAAGCGAGAATGGGCCAAAGCATTCCCAGGCCGGAAGTGTGCCGACGAGGACGTTGGACCCCTAAGGGGGTGGAATGTGAGATCTCACATCGCCCAAAAGAGTGGATCATTTATGCCTTATATGTACATACCCACCTTTAATTAACACGAGGCCTTTTGGGAGCTCATTGGCTTCTGGTTCCGTAGGAACTCCGAAGTTAAGCGAGAATGGGCCAAAGCATTCCCAGGATGGGTGACTCACTGGGAAGTTTTGCTCGCGTGAGTTCCCAGAAACAAAACCGTGAGGGCGTGGTCTGAGCCCAAAGTGGACAATATCGTGCTACGACGGAGTCGAGCACGAGATGTTGTGGGGCTCGAGCCGAGATCTGACAAACATATATGTTAAAGTAATTAATTTACCTATATGTAAATTTATGATTAGCAAATAATATATATTTTGTAGGTAAATTAATAATGAATAAAAAACATTCTTTTATTTTGTAGGTAACTTATTTTTCATATATTATTACATATATTTGACACATTTTATTATTATAAGATATATGTACAAATAATAGGTAAATTAGCTTCCAATCAAATAACATTGCTTTATTTGGTAAGTAAATTAATTTTGAATCAAATATCATTCTTTTGTTATGTAGATATTTTATTATTATATGTACAAATAATATGTAAATTATTATTAAACAAAATAATATTGTTTTATTATATAGGTAAATTAGTTTGCATGTATTTTGCATATATGGGTTTGTTATTATGTAGGTAAATTATTTTTCATGTATTTTACATATATTGGGTATATTGTTTTTCTTTTTTTTTAAAGCAATCTAATAGGGGTATTTTAGGCATCCGAATTTTTTTTTAAATGTGTGAAGTCAAACATAATTAATGAATTTGTTGATGTGGAATCTAGTCAATGAGTTTTATTCAAGTAAAAATCTTATGTCCCGTTTTATGTGGAAAAAAAAAAATTAAATTTTAGGGGCTAAACTCATATTTTCAAAAAAAAAAAAAAAGAAAAAAAAGAGACAATGTTGATTGATGCTTAGAAATGTTCATTTTCTAAGTTACTCTTTGAATTTAATCACGCACAAAACCAACTAAATAAAGACATTTAATTGTTCAATTAAAATTGTCATAATTTGAATTATTAACTGAAAAATGTGGTTTGCCTCCTCATTAAAGAATAATCAGATGAGCAAAATATCTTCATTTTAGCTTTTTTTTTTTTTTTTTTGTAAAAATAATTTTTAATGGGCCTATTTACTCCATCATTTATACAAAAATAAAATTATGAGACTGAAATCTTGAGTGAAGAGATAATTAATATTTTAGCAGGCAAATTAACGTCTCAGATGATGAAAGAATGCTCTAGAAGATAAATTATTACATACAAACAAAGCAAGAGGCTCTCATGAGTGGGTTTGCATCATTCAACTTTGTATTATTATTCTGGTTTAAATTATTAACATACAAACAAAGCAAGAGGCTCTCATGAGTTTGCATCATTCAACTTTGTATTATTACTCTGGTTCATGTTGTCACTTCAGACTCACAATGTGGGAATGAGGAGGGGTTAGTGGTTCATATACATCTTTCACTACCTACTTTTTCATTTTGATGTTTAGTTTACCCCACTTATGGAACAAAATGATATCAAGCTTTATAAGGAACCATCACTAATTTTTTCATCACAAACAAAAAAAAATTGTATGGCTTCAATGCCATATTATTCAGTATAACAAGTGTTTTAGCTGTTAGATTTTATTTTCACAACTATTTAGATCTTCTATTTTCAATCTCAATATTTTCTTCATGATACGTAGTATGAAAAAAAAGTTGCAAGTCCCTTTAAACTAATAAGATGTGTCATTGCTTGCATCACTCATGACCATATTGATGAGAAGTTCTCTAGGGGAATGAGAGTCACACAATGGGTCATATATAAATAAGTATAGTTGTCACATCCCAGTCTCGACTCCGCCGTAGCACGATATTGTCCGCTTTGGGCTTACCCTTCCCTCACGGTTTTGTTTCTGGGAACTCACACGAAAACTTCCTAGTGGATCACCATCATATGAATGCTCTCGCCCAAACTCGCTTAACTTCGGAGTTCTGATGGAATCCGAAGCCAGTGAGTTCCCAAAATGCCTTGTGCTATAGGGATGGGAACGTGTACATATAAGGCACATCACCCCCTCTTCGTTGGTCGATGTGGGATCTCACAATCTACCCTACCTAAGGGGAACCCAGCGTCCTCGCCGGCACATCCGTACCGAACGACAAAGTGGGTTTGATACCATTATGTCATATCTCAGTCTTAACTCCGGCGTAGCACGATATTGTCCGCTTTGCACAACTCTGCATGCTTCCCTGTCTTGGTTAATTTCTTGATCAAAATCTCTGGCTCCACATTCCCATGTACTGTCACTTTTTGTAGCCTTCACAAGCTTACCATTCATTCACGGTTTTGTTTATGGGAACTCACACAAGAACTTCCCAGTGAGTCACCCATCCAAGAAATGCTCGCGCCCAAACTCGCTTAACTTCGGAGTTCCGATGGAATCCGAAGCCAGTGAGTTCCCAAAAAGCCTCGTGCTATAGGGAGGGAAGCATGTACATATAAGGCACATCACCCCCTCTCCGTTGATCGATGTGGGATCTCACAATAGTTTAAATTCACAATAGTCTTTGGGTTCTAGTCATTAGGTCAATTTAGTCTCTGTGATTTTAATTTGGCCAATTTGATCCTAATATTTATTTTTGTTAACCAATTAAGGATATTTCATCCAATCTCTGTTAAAAAAATAATAAATTATTATAAACTTATTTATAAGATTATCTATTTGATTTAAAAGTGAAATAAAATAAAAAATTAAAAGAAAACGTACTCTCCTCCTCCCTAACGTTCTATCATCTCCTAATTTTCTTGCACACACACCCCCTCCTCTTTTCTATGTCACGAGAACTAAATTGGTCAAAGAGTTATAACACATGAACCATTTTTTAACATTTAAGACAGTAAGTAATGAACTCAACCCAAAAATATTATATGTTCTCGTCATGAATTAATATAATAGTTTTAAACCCTCCCCTTCCCTTAATAATAGTAGTTTTTTATTCCACAATGACCTTAGTCCAAATCCAAAAGACATTAAACAAACCAAACTCAAGTGACTCAAACTCAGTAATTAGGGATAAAAGCACTGTCCTGACCAATTACCCCAATTTACATTGCCATCACATGTACAAACTTTACATCGGCTTGTTTATGGTTTTATATTAGCATTTTCTCCGTATCACATTCAAAAATAACAAAAAATACCACTTAGTACTACGGTCTAAAAATAAATAAATAAATATATATATATATAACCGTTTGTTTGCATTACCAGTGGTTTCTTCATCAATTTGGGGTTTGGATACAATTAGAATTATTTCAGAATAATTGGGGCAGGGTACGTGGGTGACCTAGCTTAGCGCACCACTACACTTCTCACAATTTAGATTTGGGTGTTGAAATCAATAGTGGGCTGAAAAATATGAAAGTAGGCCCACCAACAGCCAATAGATGTAGGTGGTGGGCTCGGATTCTTGGAAGAAAGGCCTCGAGTCTGGGAACGTGTCTGAGCTGTTGGGCTCACCAACGACGGCTCCCACCAGCAAATTGGGGTTGGGCTTTGGACTTAAGAAGTATCTAGACCCGGCTTTGCACCCGATGCGGGCCGGGTGGGCATGCACCGACGGTAATGAGCTGCCCCGGTGGTGCATCCTCTGTGGGTAGCGTGCACCGTATCCAACCACGAACGACATCCTCAGTGGATTATTACCTAGAATGTGGTCCACCTGAAGAAATTTCAATTGCAAAATTACAATGCTATCCTCACAGTTCCGTATAGAAGCATCCTTGTTTATGTGGGTGCCCTCCTGATGAAGGTCATTCAGACTCTGTGAACAATGTCATGGATGGCGGAAAGTTGAGGTTAAAGTAACACAAGACACGATCCAAATCTAGCCGTTAACTTCTCTTGATCATCTAAAGATGGTCCATGATTGAATGTATGATCATGAACTCATAAGAACGTGAGAATTGGCAGAATTCTCATACAACAAGATTGTTATTATGCATGTATCAGAATTCAATCAAGTACCATCGCAAGTTAAAATGAATTACCGTATATGACTAAAATATCGTCACAATAACATTCATGCACGTATTGAGTTTTGATGTATTACCTGGCGTTTAGCCAATGGTTGGAGGGAAGCGGGGGAGGCTGAAATCTCACCATATGGCACATTCTTATTGGCGTGGCTGCATATTACCGCCTCCTGGCTTGAATATCAAGTCACCTTCAAAAGAGAAAAACAATCAATTACTAAACTTGATTAATTAGCAAGTAGTTAAAGCAAAACAAAGATTTGCGCATGAAGCAATGAGTCTAGAAATAATCTGCTTTTCCCATAAGCACTTCCTGCAGCCAAACCAAAAGTACTTTTAATTTCTTTCTACAGGTAGATGATGAGAAAATGAGACTGACACATGCATTGTGTATAGCTAAATTTCAGTTGCCCAAACCCAATGAATCGAAATCGGCCATTCATGAATCAAGATAATATCCTATTTCATTTTTCCAATATTCTTAAACTTATTATTATTTATCTACATGTAGAGATAAGAGACGTGCAAAAATTATATCAATACAACTGTGTCTTTTTTTTTTCTTTTACATTCAATTTAATTCTTTTTTTTTATTTGAAACAAGCAAGTATATGCACCGAAAAAAAGAAATGTGCAGAAATCATTTTCTCGTAAAAGTAATTGAAATTTTTTAAAAAGGTAACTACGTACTTACGAAGATAATATATGTGTACAGTAATTGTACAAAGGGATTTCAAATTTCAATGGAAGATATAGATTGACACAGAAGGAAATGGGAGGGGAAAAAAGAGGACGTTTTGATTGGGCAAGGTGAGTTGAGCTTGCGGCAGCAAGAGTTTTGAATTACTAACATGCATGCATTGAACTTGTAGGTCAACTCTCAGCTCCAAATCCAATTGCAGAAAAAGATGAACAAATTAACACAACATAATTACAGACTTGCAGTTCAAGCTATATATAGCTGGCTGCTAAATTCAGAGAAACCATGATATGGGTTCGGTGGTTGTATGAACTAAAAGACGCTCTTTGAAGCCTTTCACTCCAGCTTTTGTTTTCTTATACCCCAAATAAGAACTACCTTACTCAACTAATTAATTACTGACCACAGTATAAAATTTGGTGTACAACTGCCATTCCATGTGTTCATACGGCCATACACAAAAAATAGCTTGTGTACTAGCCTGTTAAAGGAAGCAGGAGTACGCGGATTTGGGATGCTAACTAAGTAGACGCGTAAGCGAGGTGCGAAAGTAGGCGGGCAACAAGATGGAGACCGTATATATTTTTGAATCACTCAAGTTCGTACTCGTAAGAATTGTGTCGCATATGAACGGTCCTAGCCAAGAATTCATCAAATGATGGCTTGTAAAAAGAAACACATAGAAAGAAGAAGAAGATAGAGCTTTACTTTTTGGGTGCATTTTTGCTCACCGTTCTTAAATGATGGTAATGCATAACTATTACTTAAGGATCGTGAGCTAAAATATTCCCTCACTTTCAGCCTCCACCAAACTCATCACGTGACACACATTTTCCCACCTTTGACCTAGCTAGCTAGGCAGAGGTAAATCAAATGTACACATTGCTCATTACCTCAATGTACTCAACTGAGCTCGTGATATAGAATATTGCTTCAAATGCTCTTTAATTACGGATGAGATTTCCCCTTGTTTAACGCAATGAATTAGGCTAAATGTTGTTTTAATTTTGACAATGATGCGTGGCCCATTGGGGGTGGGCCATTTGTGCATGATTACCCATTGGAAACATCTTTTTATATGTTAAAATGTTGTTTTCAATTGCTAATCTATATTGTTATGTTAAAACACAACCTCACTTAATACTTACAATGGGCTACAACTTAGCATTAAACTCGTTGTGAATATATATAGTTTTTTTGGCATTCATATGAGGTCAAACAGAGAGCCCCAAATCATCTGCTTGATTTTTTCTACTTGACTTCTCATATAGATTTATAGTCGACACATTATTCTTAAAATTTGAATGAGATGTCGTATGTAGGGATGGACAACAGTTATGGCGGGCAGGTAACCGCGGTTATTTACCCATAACCGTTTACCCGTTGGGTAATTGCCTAAACGGTTATACTCATACCCATAACCGTTTATAAACGGTTAACCATACCCATTTAACCGTAACCGTTTAATACCCGTTTACCCATTTATACTTTTTTTAACCCGTTTATCCTTTCTTTTTTATACCATTTACTTCTTTTTCACTCGTCTACGTGTTTTTTTAACAACTTGAAAATTAAAAAAAAAAAATTTGTCATAATTTTCTTTTTCTAACAATTAAACATCGTTATTGGTACATTCATCATACATTTCAGCATTTTTATTTTTTAAGTCCTTATACCATTCCAATAATTGAAATAATAGTTTACGGACGATATTTTTAACTGTTAACAATGAAGGTAATATAAAATTGGCTAGGTATTCTTGGGTTAAGAAAACTGTTAAAAGACAATATTATTTGGTTATTTAACTCGGAATGTAAAGTATTAACATAATATATATAATGGACCATGAAATCATGCACAATAGTCAATAGCATTGATCTAAGTTTTTTCCGATAGGGAATATGGTTTGTGTTAATTTTACATATATAAAATAAATGGGTAAACGGTTACCCGTTTATAACCTACACACTCCTCCACACACACTTAACAATTAACATCAACAGTTCATCATCCTAATATATATTATACCAAGAATAAAAATATATCCACAAACCAAAATTAATAAAAAAGAAATCAAAATCATGATGATGGCCAATAGAAATTGAGGATTGAGGCAGCTGTGACATGTTTTTGGTCACAGGCTAAGCAGAAACCTGGGGTGAATCAAACAATATTACCACCACGCATCACCAAAATATATTCACAATCCTTGCTCAAAAATAAGGACTAGTGCAAGTTACATAGCAGAGGCTAATTAACATGAAATCATGTACTATAGTCAATAGCATTAATCTAAGTTTTTTCCGATGTGCAATATAGTCAATAGCATTAATCTAAGTTTTTTTCCCATAGGAAATATCGTTTGTGTTAATTTTACATTTTATAAAATAAATGGGTAAACGGTTATCCGTTTATAACCGCGGTTAATACCCATAACCACCCATTTAAATTTCGCGGGTAAACGGTTATACCCATAACCGTTTATTTATCTAAACGGTTACCCATAACCGTAACCGTTTAATTTAAACGGGCGGGTAACCGCGGTTACCCATAACCAATGGGTATTTGCCCATCCCTAGTCGTATGAACAGGAGTCAAGCAGATCATAACAGAGAAAAATAGAACAAAGAATCTAAATCCAAAGCAGAGACATCTTTTAACCAAATCGAGACTGAATAACACTAAATCGAATCGTCACATGCAACACAACCTTGCTATATGATGTGATCCCTCAGTCATGATTATGCATGTATCCCCTTTGAAAAACTTCAACTTTGAACCGAGAAAACCTGCCCGGCCCCGCAGACAAACACAAACTCATAACAAGCTTTTGCATGTCTCCCTCATCTTTGAGATTAGTTTGTTTTGAGTCAATTGCGCCGATAAGCTCGTGAATCAATCATATATACCTTCTCCTCTCCCAAAAGCTTCAAAGGTTAGTTCAGATTAGGATCCCAGTAGCTTAATTGGGACTAATTACCAAACATAACACCAACATGATAAAACAAAGCAAAGTATTCAGAATTTCCCAACATCACCAAAAGGCAAAAGGTAGTCGTCGTTCCTATTCCCTATCTTATTGTATTTTAAATATTGGATCATCCATTATACATCCATATCACCATCGAAAATTTATTATAAAGCTCACCTTCAACTTGTTACTCTTAGCAATTACGCTTTCGAACCATAACCGAAAACTAACAATTTATATATTCACATATCGTTTTGCTTTTATTAATGGGGAACGTAATCATTTCTATATCTGAAAGAGTCAGAGAAAGTGTACATCAATTATCCGTTTCAGAATATTTTGTATAAAACACTTATGTTTATAAGCGTTTTGTTAACGCTATCATTAAAAAACAACAAAAATTCTATAAAAACTTTGCATGCTTCTTGCTATACACAAGTCAAAAGATACTACAAAGCTCAAATGCCTGTATTCATACGTTGCGTTGTGGAACTAGTGATGGAGTATTTGGAATTTGGACCCTCCACTATAATACTACAAAGTTGCACGCTTGGCAATACTAGTATTAGTGGGGCAAATGGAAGGCCAAACAAGCTCTCAACTCTCAAGTCAAGTGTCTCACCCTCCTCAGGAATAAAATGCCACGCCGCCAGCCGTCCAATTATCACGATCATTATGCACTGTGGATGCTTCCGTTGCATCTTAGCCGTTGAAGTCGTCTTTTGGGCAACGGCTTGCCGTTAAGTCTCTCGGTGCGAGCACCACCCCCCCCCCCCCCCCCCCCCCCCCCACTAGCCGCAATTCAAACGCCCACGCGAGATGGGTGGCCTTTGCTTTTACGTCTCATTTGATATTTCAGTCCCACATTAATATATAAATATGGAATTTTGTTTAGGGAAATATATAGGTTGAAGTTTCAATGTTTTTCATCTGTATTGTATTGTATGATCTGAGACGTTAATCAGGCCGCGTGTCATTTAAAAATGTTGCCCTAGTTCTTCATATTCCTGTTTAAGTATGGATAATTTTCTGCCATCCTATGTACTATTTATGCTGTTTAATAAATCACTAATTAAAAAAAAAAAATTAACGAAACAATCCTAATATTGTTCACTTTAACGAAAAATGATATCTTAACTCTAAAAAATCACTCCTAATACTATTCACTTACAACACATTTTTATCATTTTGATTAAAACTCAAAACTTCCAAACCTTTTTAATTAGTTTTCCTTAAAAAAAAAAATATATATATATATATATATAAGTTTATGTATATATCAGCGTAAGTCAATAAAAAAAACATGGAGATAGATTGTCTGCCCTTCCCATCCCATACCCTTCCCATCCGCTCCTATTTATGTGGTCACGGTTAAGCCACATCAACATTTTATATTGATTTTTTTTTATAGAAATAATAAGACAAAAAACAATAGGAATATAAAATATTGACTGACTTAACTGTGACCACAGAAATAAAAAGAAGATGAGAAGGGTATGAGATGAGAAGGGCAGACAATCCATCTCCAAAAAACATAGGCCATATATTCCAACAAATAAAGTTGACACTCTAAACAATATTTTATCTGAGAAAAGGAGCCTAATCGTACTACTTAAACCCCCAACCCAAACATCACATGCAGCACAAGAAGCAGTGTGTTCTGTTCTCACTTCTCGTTCAATAATACTCTCTACTCCCATACACCATGAACACCAAACGCATGTCCACCCACTTCCTCCTCCCTCAACTCTTCCTCACCTTCCTCTTCTTCCTCCTCTTCCACCCAATCCCCACAGTCGGATCCCCATCCAACGACACGGAATTCATCCGTACAAGCTGCGGCACCACTCTGTACCCTGACCTCTGCTACACCACCCTTTCCCGCTTTGCCAGGGCCGTCCAAGACAATCCCGCTCAGCTCGCCAAGGTCGCCATCGGCGTCAGCCTCGCCCGGGCACGCAGCATGGCCGCCTACGTCTCCAACATCTCACGTCAAGCCGACTACGGTGCCGACTCGCGCGCCGCCTCCGCCCTCCACGACTGCTTCTCCAACTTCGGCGACGCTGTCGACGAGATTCGTGGCTCCCTCAAGCAGATGCGCCAGCTCATTTCCACCGCAGCCTCCGGTGGTGGGTCGTCGTCGTCGTTCCGGTTCCAGATGAGCAACGTCCAGACGTGGATGAGCGCCGCGCTTACCGACGAGGAGACCTGTACGGATGGGTTTGATGACGTGGAGGATGGCCCTCTCAAGACCGACGTGTCGAACCGGGTGGAGAATGTGAAGAAGGTTACCAGCAATGCCCTCGCTCTCGTTAATAGGGTTGCTGAGAAGGGCGCGCCCTGATAAAAAAACGAGCCTCCATCTCTGGTTTTAGTAGTTTTGTTTATTAGTGAGTTAACTAATGAAGATTAGTAGAGGTTTAAACCACATATTACCCTCTGTCTGTATGTATTTACATGCTTAACTGTGTCGCTCAGTGGGAACAACACAAACTTTAGTTAATTTCTGTTACTTTTTGTATATTTGGACCCTGCCTTCTTCTGGGTTTGTTAACGTTTTTGTAATATATTTTGGTTTCTAATTGCTGTGGTCGTAGTTTTTCCATTATACAAACAATATTTTACTTTACAATCAAAATTACGAGAATAAGATTCAAATTCGAGTAAATGTAGTTATTCATTTTTTGTTGTTGTAATATTTACCAACTGAACGAGTTGACTCACTGTTGATCTCTCACATGTGCAGAGCAGATGAGATATGGTGTGGATGGAGGAGGGGCCCTGCGTGGCAGTTGCTCCTCCCTTTCATTCGTTAGTGGTGATGCTGATATAATAATTGACAAGGTTTCTCCTAGTGTTCAATTAATATACAGTGTTATAAACCTCAAATTTTTAACATAATTTTTTTTCCAGAAACCCAGTTTCCATCACGCTCACATAGTTTGTTGTTGTCTTAATCATCAAATTCGAAGTTTTTATTTTTATTTTTTTATTTTGAACAAACGATAATATTGAGAATATGGCGGGTTTAGTCTTACAATGGATTAGCAATAATGTGTTTCAAATTCGCCTTTGGCGAGAATCGAACCTAAGACCTCTCATTTGCAAGAGAAGAGGACCACTAAACCATAGTACTAAGTGACATCAAATTCGAAATTAAAAAGAAATGGATATATATCCGCTCTAGTCTACGTTACTGACCATGTAAAAAATAAAAATATATAGCATTGAGATAGAACTCTCTAGCATATTTGTTGAGATTATTTTCTTTTCCAGTCATATTCGAATATTTGTATTAATCTTAGGTCGCGATCTTGTCATAAAGTTACACATTTCAAAGTTTGCTCTTTCATGTTTAGGATATCGTTGCTTAAGATATAAATGAGTATTTTTTTTTTGTTATATGATAGATTTTGTTAGATTAGTCATCGATGAGGTTTGAATCCATGTCGTCATGCAAAAGCTCAACACTTTTTTACTACTATGGTAAAAGGCCACTTGCAGATATAAATGAGTATTATTTTCATAAAAAAAAAAAGAATAATAATAATACTCTTACCATCTAGATATCAAAATCATATCATCTTATATGACAATTAAAAAGAATCTTGTGGGAAATCTCCCTCCCTTTGGCCTCCTCCCCCTCCCCTATATCCACCTTCACACTGCTTCTCAACCTCCTGTCTATTGGTGGTCCACCCCGTCCTCTCGGGCAACAAAATTGTTGATGACTATTGGTATCACTCTTATGCACTGTGAGATTATATGGTTTAGAAGGGGTTCTAAAATTGTCAAACACCACATCGATTCAAAGTCTGTGGATAATTCATCCGTAAGAATGAATGGGGTAATCCACAAAAAAATCACCTTGTGTATGAAGATAATTCTATGGGCATGGACAACAGTCTGGAGGAAAAGAAATAACAGATCTTGAGAAGAAGATGATTGATGATGGAGAGAGGAAGGGGAGGAAGCTACAACGAGGGAATCCAAAATTTAGGGTTTGATTGACCTTTTTTAACTTTTGTTTTTTTTATTAATGAAAAACTAAGTTATTTTATTTATTTATTTATGTGATTATCCACCTCAACTGCCACAAGATTATTTTTAATTGATGTGGATGTCCATCTTAACTGTCACATGATGTGGTACAATATTATGGTATATTGAGGTGATAAGAAAAATATTATTGAAAAAATAAGGCTTTTTAGCCAAAATGGTCTCTGAGATTTGCATAACACATCACTTTGGTTTTTGAGATTGAAAAT
Source organism: Cotoneaster glaucophyllus (assembly GCA_036320875.1). NCBI lineage: Eukaryota > Viridiplantae > Streptophyta > Magnoliopsida > Rosales > Rosaceae > Cotoneaster > Cotoneaster glaucophyllus. Next base: position 493,017 of record JAVVNS010000100.1, read on the forward strand.
CAATAAAAATGGTCCATGACATTGTCCACCATCCATTATTTTGATCATTCCGTAAAAAACTTCGTTAAGTGTCCCGGAGCTCTTGGCCGGAAGTTTGGTCAATTTTCAAAGCCTCGTAACTCAATCGTTTCTTAACCAAATTCGACCCATGATATATCAAAATGAAGATAGGAAAGTGTAGAACAAGATTATACCTATTTGGAAGCCCAATGGTTGCTGGAGATGGCCGGAAAATAGCCTGAAAGGTGACTGGTCCGCGGAAAAACTGGAAAACTCGTCATAAACTGGGTAAACTTTAAACGTTCACAACTTCTTCAATACTCAACGAAATCGAGTGATTTAAAGATGAAAATCATACTTCTTAACGAGATGAAAGAATGGTACCTTCTTGATGGCTAATTCGCCGTGATTTGGTCGAAAAAGGTTCGAAAGTGGCTAACTCGAGACTAAGACAGCCACCTTTGAGCCGTTTTCTGGCCAAACTATAGTGAGTTAGCCGTCAATAAAGGTACTATTCTCTTTATCTCGTCCAGAAGTATGATTTTTGTTTTTGAATCACTTGATTTCGTTGAGTATTGAAGAAGTTATGAACGTTTAAAGTTTACCCAGTTTCTGGCGAGTTTTCCAGTTTTCTCGCGGACCAGTCACATTTCAGGCTATTTTCCTGCCATCTTCGGCAACCGTTGGGCTTCTAAATAGGTATAATCTTGATCTACACTTTCCTATCTTTATTTTGATATATTATGGGTCAAATTTTGGTTAAGAAACGAGCGAGTTACGAAGCTTTGAAAATTGCCCAAACTTCCGACCAAGATTTCCGGGACACTTAACGGAGTTTTTAATGGAAGGACTAAAATAATGGATGGTGGACAATCTCAAGGACCATTTCTATTGATTTTCAATCTCAGAAACCAAAGTGATGTGTTATGCAAATCTCAGGAACCGTTTTGACTAAAAAATAAAAAAATAATGGTCATTTGAGACGTGTACACACCGTTGCATATATATGAGTGACCTCTCCACGGATCTCTTCAAAATAATAGCTCTTATATGCTTCCTTTTTTTCTCTTGTATGCTCTATTTCTTTTTTTCAGACTTAGTTCGTTTGACTTTAATTTTGACTAGTTGTTGTACATTAATTTAGATTATATGAACTATAATGAGAGAGATTCGAACTGGGCGCTTGTTGCTAGACATTCTTCACTTTCTTTTTATTTTTCTTTTTAAATATTAATTTGTATTTTTTTTATCGATAGGGTAAAATTCTGGAATGCCATTTCCACTTGTAAAACAATGTATTTAGCAGCATGTCGTTTATTAGATACACTTAATAATTTCTTGAGAGGAAAGAGTTTACTGGTCTAATTAATTTGGCTACAAATCATATCCACAATCATTATAACTAACCATTTGCACTGCATTTTTTCTTCTAAAAATAGTCCCATTCAAAGAATTTGAAAAAGATTTGTTAAAAAAAAAAAAGGAATTTGAAAAAGATTGTTTTCTTTCTAAAGAGTATTGGAATTTTTTAAGAGAAAAATAATTAATTAATTCTTTTTCAGGCGATTCGAGTTTCCACAAATAAACCCTAATACAAATCTTCTCGAGTTTCCACAAATAAACCCTAATACATATCTTCTCCAGCTACATAAACGCCCCACCCCCACACATGAAAGCAGACTGAAGAAGCAGAATTCTCATTCAATCATGAACAACACCAAACAAATGTCGACCCAGTTTCTCCACTCTCTCCTCTTCTTCTTCTTCTTCCTCTCCCACCCTATCTCTACCATCGGAGCTCCATCTAATGACAAAATCCAGGCCGCGAAGGACGCCATCAGCGCCGGCCTAGCCAGTGCTAAGAACACGGCCGACTACTTCTCTAAAATCCCCCACCAACCAGACCCGCGCACAGCAGACGCCCTTAGCAGCTGCACAGAGGTCTTAGGCAACGCCGTCGATAGCTTTGGCGACTCACTCAAGCAGATGAATGAGCTCGACGCCCCTGGCACCCCGTCATTCCAGCTCCAGATCAGTAACGTGTTGACATGGTTGAGCGCTGCGCTTACCGACGAGGATACTTGTATAGAAGGCTTCAAGGGTGTGGCGGAAGGGCCAGTGAAGACCGACGTGTCCAATCGGGCGCAAGAGGTGGAGAAGCTTACTCACAATGCGCTTGCGCTCGTCAATAATCTTAATGCCGCGCCTTAATCAAGCCTACCTCTCGTTTCAAATGTTTGATCGATTATGCACAACCACCAAATGCAACCGATAAGTGTTACTATAATCTAGTTGTTATAATATTTGGAACTAAATTGATAAAACTGTTGGAACTTTACAATTAGCAAGAACCCTAAATCACAATCCACATACATGTATCTGAACAAGAGTTTGGTTATCAATTCAACCCAAATGAATTTGATGGAAAGAAATAAATAACTTCTCACCTTTGGCTATTGTATGTCTGATAAAGCCGTGAAACGGTGAATGAGGAAGAATCTTCTACTCAATGGGGACCTTATGTTCTCACTAGAATAGGGCTAGTTTTGTATCGAACTTTTTCCTCTTGAGCAGGGACAAATCCTCTTATAGATGTAAACCCTAACTGTTTCCTCCTATCACGAAAGCAGTTTGGCAACTAGCACATCCAAAAGAATTCCAACGTGAGGGCTATCCACTTACTGGCATGTCATCCTTATTGTCCTACTTTCAAGGGATATGGTTTAATCAATTATTGACTCTAACTGATTTCAAGTTTAATGTCACTTGACCTTTAGATGATAAGTTAAAGTCCAATTAGGTTCCAACATTCTCCCACTTGGACTTAAACTGATCATCCTTGTATAAGTAACACCTTAACCAAAATCAATTCCTTAGTGATCACATGAGTCAACAATGAACATTCGTTCCCATTTATTCCCTCACACATCTACCATAACTGGTCCAAGGTAAAGAACTCTAGAAAAAACTTGCACAAAATAGCACAACCACTCTAGAACCACAATACCAGAAACCACTTACGTATGATGCTTAAGACATGTCAGCTAAAATAGAGTTTTCTTTCATACTCCCACTGGATAAGCCCTTACCTTATCGTTGCTTAGTTTTAACAAAGCATATTCAGCTATCTCTCGTGCTTAAATAGTTAAAACCACCTGAAGTTTCAAATAAGCAAACAATGCTACAAGGGTTAGCATAATGCATAAAAACCCTAACAGCTAAAACATTTGCTTATTACAAACAATTCATGTCAAAACCAACACATAGAACCAAATCAGCAAGTTTCTCACATTTACTTGCAGAAATAGCTATAAAGTAAACAAAAATCAAATTAGAAGTTTACTCCCACATAACTGTTGAATCGAATGATTCCAGCACTCCCATCCTTGCTTTTTAAACACAGAGACTTTGGTCCTTTATCAAACTTCAATGAGTTGCCTAAATACTTCCAGTGAAGCATCAATTCTTCATAATAAACTTTCAACACCTTTAGGCAAGATGAAGCTTTCAAAAAAAAAAAAAACTCTTGTGAAATAGAATACATACCATGCCATCTTAATTGAACCAAAAATAACGATCTACACCTTTGGGCAAGAAGATCATCCTTTTGTTATAATTAAGATGCAAGTTTGATCAAAGAACCTTGAAATCACCATGCTAATATCAAGCAAGTCATTGCACTTTGCTTAGTTGATGCAAGTACGTGATAACTTTGATCAAATTCAACCGCAAAACTATGAACTTCGCCTTCTACATCTGCTCCGCTATATTAATTTTCATTATTCATGCATGATTATGTTACACCTTTGGGCAAGAAACATAAACAACCATAATTTGATAATAGATTATGTAACCTTATTGTATAACAGTCATGTAAAAGATTAAGAAAACAACCAAGATTTCAAGTCTTTGGACAAGAAAACAGTCAACTTAATTCTCTTAAAATGTTATACCCATCTCAACCCATTCAAACATTCCTCTCTTTGGAAAAGAATATTGACATGTTATGAGTTTTTTTTTTTGTTTTGTTTAAACCATAATTTACATAATCCAATTCCTGAAGTCTTTTCACTTTGGTGAAAAACATATGTACACAAGTCTGTATTGCGAAACCTTTCTCATATATTTTTCATGAAGAAGTAGAGGACAGTGCAGAAAATATTATCATACAAGACTTTATATTTATACAATTAACATTGATGTATTAATCCGTTAAGAATAAAAACATCAACCCTGCATGCAAGTTTTATTTTTCAGCCTAAGAACTAACGTTGATTCTTTCTACAGTACTATAGGACACATCAAAAAATTCATTTACAATCTCAATTTCATTCTTTAAATACAAAGATAAATATTAGTGCCCGGTTTCTAATTAAACCTTTTTGCCAAGCTATCACTAAAACAACAAATGCCAGCTACATAATGATTATGCCCAACCCAAGCACAGTAAGAAGATATATACGACTCCATACATTCATAAGTCAATTTAATGGAATTTAGGGTTAGCCACATGCATAGATTACAACTCAACATACCTGCAAGTTTAACAAAGAGCAAAGAGCAAACCTGATGAAGCCGGAGAGTTGATAAATAATCAATTGACACAGTAATGTAACACCTTTGGGCACGATACACAACTGCAATTCATGCATATCATATTGATATGCACCCGTTGTGGATTATGAACCACAATTCCATGCAACCTCCTTAATAAACAAAATTTCCTTAAAACCCCACTTCGGTGAAAGTTCTACAAACACTTGTTTAATGGTTTAATAGCATGATTATTTGTCCAGTCAGACATGTTGCAGCCTTGGCATCATTCTTGTTGGAGTTCGATTCCTTTTTTTTCTCTCTGCCTTCTTTATGTCATCTCTGCTTTTCTTGAAATTCCACCGAAGGGAAAGCTCCACAGAAACTCCAACAATTCCTGAATAAGACTTACCAAGAAAAGCATTAATGTGAACAATTATAATTAAAAAACAATTATAATCAAAACCAAAGAAAGCTTTAACCAGAAAACCATTAAAGCCATGTACATCAGTCCACCAAGCTTGTGCCATTCATGATATCATAGGCAACCAAGCAATCTTCCAGACCAACCCCATTGCTGCTCGGCTTTTGCTGAGTTTTCTTCCTCCTTCGCGATGCCCTTAACGATGCCGTTGTTGTGCCTTGGCTCCCAAATTGAAGGCTTTAGTTTCCTTTAAAATTAAAGGATAAGCACTTGGCATGCCTTCCCTCATTCTCTCCATTTAGTCAAAACAACCATCTGACTTTTCCTTTTGTTAATCCACAAAGTCACACATGCATAATTCCATGTGTTTATGTGATTAACGTTGATGCTTCTTTCCTGCTTTCGACTTGCTTCTGGAACCCTTTTACTTTGCACGCCTACCACTCCAATCAATTTGGTCTTCGGTCTTCGGTCTTTAATTGTTGCCAACTCAATTATATGAGCCAATTAATCACAACATGCCGCCCCACTTCTTCGATAGTTGACTCGCGCCGCTGACGCTTGAGTGTGCGCTCGGGTGTACCCGACCTTTTGATACTAACACGGTCACGGTTTCTGTACTGGATTCTTTTAAGATCCCGATCTCTTTCTCGTTCTCAGATGGTTCATGTTTTTTGAAGGAGAGGCCCAAGTTAATTCCGGTGTTTTCACCATAGTATCAAACGTGATCACAGTACCCAAAAGAAAACCAACAAACATTAATCGAAGAATTATAGTGCCCAGGATCAAACTATAATCAACGACAATAGTAATCAAAAGAATTGAATTTAGGGTGAGCTAATACATGCTCTGATACCAAATGTTGGAACTTTACAATTAGCAAGAACCCTAAATCACAATCCACATACATGTATCTGAACAAGAGTTTGGTTATCAATTCAACCCAAATGAATTTGATGGAAAGAAATAAATAACTTCTCACCTTTGGCTATTGTATGTCTGATAAAGCCGTGAAACGGTGAATGAGGAAGAATCTTCTACTCAATGGGGACCTTATGTTCTCACTAGAATAGGGCTAGTTTTGTATCGAACTTTTTCCTCTTGAGCATGGACAAATCCTCTTATAGATGTAAACCCTAACTGTTTCCTCCTATCACGAAAGCAGTTTGGCAACCAGCACATCCAAAAGAATTCCAACGTGAGGGCTATCCACTTACTGACCATGTCATCCTTATTGTCCTACTTTCAAGGGATATGGTTTAATCAATTATTGACTCTAACTGATTTCAAGTTTAATGTCACTTGACCTTAAGATGATAAGTTAAAGTCCAATTAGGTTCCAACAAAAACATGAAATTAGCGACTACAATTATCAAATTATGAAAAACTGGATCGCCAATATGATTAGGCTTTACTAAAATCGCGCATTCCCAAGTTTGCACTTTCATACTTAAAATTAGTTGTTTGGATGAATGATTTGATTAGAGTGGCTACGGCCATGAATTAAGGACGAAGTTATTATTGCTTAAGTTTGCACTTTCAAGAAGAAATTAAAAAATCACGTGATGAGATATAGACACACCATTACATATGAGGTGTGACATTTACAAAGCACTTCAAAAGTAATTGTTGCGTTTCTTTGTTTAATATAAGGAGTCTGTTTTCGCTCACCCTTGATATAGCATTACATTCCTTTTTAAATTATGCAATAGGTCAAAAAAAAAAACTCAATAACCTTTCATTTATTTATTTATTTATTGTGAAATGAGAATTAATTAAGTTAATAATTTAAACTTCAAACGTAATTAACCTTTTATGTCCAGCAATTATCTCTCTCTTAAACAAATTAGTGATATCTCATGAGCATTTATTTAACGTGAGAGCTAGAGAGAGGTGTGATTGACCAAGCACAAAGGTGAGGGGGCAAAGAGAGTTGTTGATCAGAAGTTGCCGTTCCACCCGCATCTCCTGCCTCCCCCCAAACCTTCTTGTCACACCTCGACGTAGTCTCCCTTCTGAACAGTTTATTTTTCACCGGGAATACTTGACACATAGTGTATCTTTACAATATTATAAGGACAATACTTGCATCCACTTCTATATGGTGCACTATTCTACTCACCCTTTGTGAGTAACGTATTTTACCGTACAATTTTATAACATGAACCCTACATTTACTTAGTCGTTATTCAAGTATCATTTCTACAAAAATGCATCTATATGTATCAAATAACACTATAAGAAAAAGGAGTTTCAGTGACCAATTCCGCTGATTTCGTTAAGAGATGACGATCTTTGATTTGATTAACATCATATGCAAATAATCATTAGACGAAAATAAACAAAATGACCGGTTCTAATTATGAATTTTTTGCAAAATATATATACACTAATTACAAGAATTGGACAAGTTGGTGCACTCCATGAAGAGTAATGCTACACTTATCACATTTTTCATACCACATTTGTACCACGCCTCTAATAAAAATAAGGTCCACCAACACATGAGAGTCTCATCTTTATTATAAAGGTACTACAAATGTTGTATGAAAAATATGGTAAGAGTAATATTTTTGCTCTATGAATACAATAAATTTTTCAATATGCCCGGAACACAGGGCAGTACGCCAAATGTTATTATATCAATGAAGGGAAGTTATTTTTTTTTTATTTTTTTTTTTTTAAGTGTCCCTTCAGTTCACTTGTATAATAACATATGACGTACATGCCAATGTGTCGATAAGAGCGAAAAATTTCTCCATGAATACAAGCATTTCCTATTCCATATTATAAGTCATGAATCGCAAATAAGAATAAAATATAGAAAAGGAAGGAAAAAAAAACAAGAGTCAAACTCTACTACTTAAACCCATCCCCAGTACACCACATGGAGCAGCGTTTTCCCGATCAATACTAAGGGTGCGTTTACTAATCCGTAATCAGATTGAGAAGAATTGGATTGAGGAGGAATTGAAATGAGGTAGAATCAGAATCAGATTCTTGTCGAAGTTGTTTACTAAAACTGTCTGGAATCGGAGTAAGAATGATGTTGAGTCCATATAAGTTGTTTACTAATTCACTTCAATCGGAATTAAAACTAGGTTGATTACTTGTCACATCCCAGACTCGACTCCGCCGTAGCCTGATATTGTCCGCTTTGGGCTTACCATTCCCTCACGGTTTTGTTTCTGGGAACTCACACGAGAATTTCCCAGTGGGTCACCCATTCTAGGAATGCTCTCGCCCAAACTCGCTTAATTTCAGAGTTCCGATGGAATCCGAAACCAGTGAACTCTCAAAATGCCTCGTGCTATAGGGAGGGGAGCATGTACATATAAGGCACATCACCCCCCCTCTTCGTTGGTCGGTGCACACCCGTGTTCTTGTCACAACTAAAAATTTCTCCTAGTTGAGCCTACCCTTCATTTAAAATGTTAAATTATATAGGTTGATCGATTATGCACAATAACCAAAGGGTAATGCTAGGGAAACTAAATGACATGGAAGTTGATGAGTGAATTATTACTTAAGTGTTGATTAACGTGCTTATTTTTTATTGGTGACACATCATTTAATTTTAAATTTAGTCACAATAAGTGTTTATGTTACTTAAAATTAAATGATAAAACATGAAATTAGCAACGACAATTATCGAATTAGGAAAAACTACATCGCTAATATGTTTAGGCATTATTAAAACCGCGCATTGCCAAGTTTGCATTTTCATGGTTAAAATTAGTTTGTTTGGATGAATGATTTGATCAGAGTGGCTACGATCAATAATTAATGATGATGTTATGATTGCTTAAGCTTGCACTTTCATAAATAAATTAACAGATGAGACATAACGACACCATTCCATATAAGTTATAACCCATGACATTCAAAAAGCACTCTAAATTAAAATAATATCTTCTTATAGGCTCCCTTCTTAAATTATGCAATAGGTATATATATAAAAAAACTAACCCATTAACCTTTCATTTATTTCTTTCTTGTGAAATAAAAATTTATTAATAATTTAAACTTCAATCTAATTACCTTTTGATGTCCAATAATTATCTCTCTATTAAAACAAATTATTGACATCTCATCATTGATTAATAAAAATTTATTGTTCTCTCATGGAAACTATGCTTCATTCTTCTCGTGTTTGGAGTAAAAACCTTCCTCTGAATTCTATTATCAAACCGCTCTTAGGGTTGACTATATGATTAGCATGGGCATTTATCGAATGTGATAACTAAAAAGGATTGTGATTGTCCAAGAACAAACGGAAGGGGGCAAAGAGAGTTGTTGATCAGAAGTTTCCGTTCCACCCACATTTCCCTCCCTCACCGCCTAAACCTCCTTGTCACACCTCGATTAGAAGAGATATTTCAATGTGCCGAACACAGGATAGAACACTGCATGTCATTATATAATTTGAGAGACACTTGAAAAGACAAAACTTTACTCCAATTATACATTAACATGTGGCATACTGCCCGCGTTCCAAACACACTGAAAAATCTCTCATCGACTAGGTCTCCCTCCCAGTGTGAGGTGCACCAATTTATTTTTCACCGGAAATACCGGACACATAGTGTGAGGTGTACCATCCTATTCACCATTTGTGAGTAACGTATTTTACCGTACAATTTTATAACTTGAACCGCACATTTACTTAATTATCATTCAAGTATCATTTCCACAAACATGCATCTATATGTATCAAATAAACAACAAGAAAAAAAAGATTTCAGTGACCAACACCGTTAATTTAATTTATACATAACGATTTTTCATTTGATTAACATCCTATACAAATGATCTTTAAATAAAAAATAAAAAAGGATTCTAGTTATGAAATATTTTTTTATTAGAATTGGACAAATCATGTCCTTTTACTTTTCCATATTATAAGCACTCGCATCATGTCCTTCTACTTTTCGATAATCTAAGCACTCGCAAACAAGAATAAAATATAGAAAAGAAAAGGAAAAAAACAAGAGCCTACTCTACTACTTAAGCCCACCCCCAGAACACCACATGGAGCAGAAGGAGCAGAGTTTCCCATTCAATACTAAATCCCCCATAAAACATGAACAACACCACCAAACTCATGACCACCCACTTCCTCCTCGTCCAACTCTCACTCATCTCCCTCTTCTTCCTCTTCCACCCAACCCCCACCGTCGGATCCCCGTCCAACGACACATACTTCATACGTACAAGCTGCGGCACCACGTTGTACCCTGACGTCTGCTATACCTCCCTTTCCCGCTACGCCAGCGCCGTCCAGAACAACCCGGCTAATCTCGCCAAGGTTGCCATCGGCGTCAGCCTCACCAGGGCCCGGCGCTTAGCTGATTACTTCTCCAACATCTCCCGGCAAGCTGACTACGGCGCCGACCCGCGCCCTCCACCCGCCCTCCACGACTGCTTATCCACTATCGGCGACGCCGTAGACCAGATTCGTGACTCGCTCAAGCAGATGCGCCAGCTCGGTTCCACCAGCCGCGGGTCGTCGTCGTTCCGGTTCCAGATGAGCAACGTGCAGACGTGGATGAGCGCCGCGCTTACATATGAGGAGACCTGTACGGACGGATTTTATAACGTGGCGGACGGGCCTTTGAAGACCGACGTGTCGAAACGGGTGGAGGATGTGAAGAAGGTAACCAGCAATGCGCTGGCGTTGGTTAACAGAGTTGCTGAGAAGGGCACGCTGTGATCAAATTCGAGCCTCCGTCTCTGGTTTTAGTAGGTTTTCGACCGTTGGAATTTGTAATTAGTAAGTTTGTTAATTTGCTTTTTACCGTCTGTAATTTGTACGTATTTTCTCGCTGAATTGTGTGGCAGCAACATAAACATTAAAAAAGCAAAATGAAGATGTAATTTCAATTACTCTATATGTTATGTGAATTGACAAAGTAAGAACTTAGAACTGACAAATTACCGTCAAAAACTTGCTTTTCCTTAGGTCGTTTGATTAAGCGACAACCATCCTCAACTACGTAAATAATCTTTTAAATTTCAGATCGATCGGAAACCTAAAAGTAGATAAACTAACACGTCCATTAATGACTTTTATTTTCCTGTTCTGTTGAAACTTGAAAACCAGATGAAGAAGAGCAGGGGGAAATCCAAAAGAAAGAAGCTTTCTCAATCAAATGTATCTTGGCTTTTTAGCTTAAATTGTTCTCTGGGATTTTGGCATAATTTTTTACTTTGATTCATGACAATAAAAATTCATAGAATGAGTTTATTCGCTGTAAATCATTTTGGTCATTGCGTGAAAAATTTGTCAATAGACTTGTTAAATCATCACATGAACGACTACATGACCATCTTTACTTAACGAGAATATTGACAGATTTTTCACAAAATGACCAAACTGATTTACGTTAAACAAGCTCAAAACCACTTCTACTGTAAAGGACTGAAGTGAAGAATAATGCCAATCTAGGGGCCATGTTGACGAAAAGCCAATATGTATTTTAGACGGGAAAATTAACTATGCTTATAACAGCATGGATTTGCTGTCGCTTAGTTTGGGTTTTGTATTTTGCTGAGCAAACATTCTATATTATTACAACTTTACGAATAAAAAACATGAAGCCAAACTTCCCGCTTAACACGTGTCGATTGTACTGTTAATAAACAAACAAATTAAGCTTCCATAGTATATTAATAAATGCTAATTATTGGTTAGAAAGTGGGTTTGAATTATTAACACTAACCAAATCTTAGAAAATCAGTTCATACGTTGGCTGCTTTAATTTAGTAGCCATTGAGCCAATGGTCTGTCTCCCCGTCCAAGATCAAAGACAGAGAATTATATTTTCCCTGATAATTATATGGGCATGCAAATTATTCTTTACATGAATATACACACGTGATTATTTGTCAAAGCTAACATGCAAGCTAACATCAATATATATACTCAATTAATTTATCAAAGAAAGGTTGTATAAGAAGAATGTCAAAGAAAGACGCTTGACTTAGGCAAATTCGCTAGCATAATGCGGTTCGTCGGTTTTTCTTCTATGCAATTATGTTTGAATTTTCTCTATGAATTTACATGAATTTATAGTAGAGTATCGTTTATATATTAAAACACAACTGAGAAAGAAAACAAAGAAAAAATGGAGCAGGGCCGTTTATCTTGGCCTAGGTAATAAATATGCACAAATTTAAACTTATGATAGCAGATTTTTAGGCTTAGGTTAAACGCCTTCCAGCTTTCAGAGCCGGCCCTTGTCTTGATTTGCATGGAGTGGCTTGAACGTGAACTGCATTTCGACATAAGAACCGTAATGATTTCTTCAAAAGCTGAATCGTGATACAATTATTAGTAACTTTAATTATTTAATGAAACTAATTAAGCAATAATTAATTGACTATCAGTATGGTTCATTTTAGTATTTGGGCCAGACACTTGTTGGGCAGAGATGGATGGATGAATGGATGGTAGAGGAGATATATATATACATATATATATATATATATATATATCATGACTCATAATAAGGCCATCAAAATATTAAAAATGGTGTGAGAGCGATGGGGGGCATAGTGTCGAGACGATTGTTTGGCAGGTTTTATGTAAAATGTTTGGATTTAGCTTAGCTGAAAGACAAGAACAGCACCTCACGTGAAATAAAAATACAAAGGGAGCTAATAAAAGTGTGCGGCATTGAGACACACAACAGAAAGTCAGAAATAGATCACCATCCTGGCGCCCACAGACAGATCGATTGCTAAGAGTTCACGAGAACCATTTCGTATTTAAACGATCCATCAACCATCGATGGGACCTGGAAAATTATTAATGTTGCAGCAAATTTGTTGCTGCATAGTAGGAGAGAAACTTCTCTACCCACTAATCTATATCTCGACATTCTATCCCTCTGATCACACGAAAGCCAGATGAGAAACATACAAAGGGATAACAGAGATAGAAGATAGCAGAAATATTTACCACATCTCACCCAGAAACCCAAGTCTCCATTGTTAACATTTGTTTTCACTTTTCAAGTATCTTATCTAATAGACGCTTTCATATATCCTACTTTCTCTATATAAACAATACTTGAACGTACCTTTTGAACAACTTGGAATTAAAAAAAAAGTTTTCACCCAAAATTCAAATTCTATGTTTCGCAAAAAGTTACATATTTAGATTTTTAAAAATAAATACATATATGAATGGGTCCATGAGAATTGTTTCCATAAAGAGGATGACTAAAAATGACTCATATCGAAATGGTATAAGCTCCTATGATACATGTTTGTAAATGGAAGTACAATAAAAATGACGCAAAAATAAAGATGTACAACAGGCCGAGTCGACCCAAATTTGGTACGATAAAAAGAAGGAATAGAAATGAGTAATATTGATATAATATAAACTCCAGTGCTAGATGTTTATAACTATAGTACAATAAAAATGACGAGACATAAAATAAAGGTGTACAAAGGCTGGGTCGGCCAAAATTGGTTCAAGCAAGACCAATATAAAGTTGTGCAACGAGTTGGGTCGGCTTAAACCATGTAGTGCAATATATATAGTTGCTAGAAATGAAGCCTATTGTGTTTTATATATCACTGTCACAATAGAACTTAATTGAACATACACGTACAACGTGTCTTTATAGCATTTGAAGCTACAACGGTAAAAATTGACATTCATAAAAAGTATCTGATGAATTATGAGTTCAATACATCTTTTTAGCAGAAAGACGGATATTCCTTGCTCATTATCAGACAATCACTTATTCACAAACCTCCTGTGGGACTAATCGAGTTCGTTTTTTGTAAGGCCAAAATTTGGTTGACCCATTTTTAGGCTCAAACTTTCTCAGAAGATGGGTTGGGCCTGGTGCTTTTTCCCTTCAAGGCTGGGCTATCCCGACCCGACCCAATTAACGTCTACTATTTTTAATTTTGATGATCTGAGACTCGACATATGTAACCTAGTTGACTTGTTAATATATGTCTATTTATTGTACGCATCGTGAACACTAGCGTAGGCATATGCATAGTTTATATCTTATAGAATTTTAGATTATAATGTTACATATCCTAAAGTTAAGAAATTCATTTATTGTCATGAAAACTAAAGAGTATTCTTACATTTCGTTATCTTTTTCTTTCAAATAAATAGCAATGGTCAACTTTCAAAATTTGTGCAATGTAGAGGTTTTTTTTTATTAAAAGAGAGAAAAAGAGCGGTAGTGTTTGTTTTGTTGGGTTTCACAAATGGCTTCAAGGTTGCTGTGGGCTTCAAGGGCTGCTTCCTACCTCAGAATCCAAACCATCCTCAGAGTATTGGCTTCTGTTGTGATCTTAAGTATGCCGACTCTCATGAGTGGGTAAAAGATGTTGGAAACTCCGCAACTGTTGGAATAACTGATCATGCGCGAAATCACTTAGGTGATGTGCATGTTGAGTTGCCAGAAGTTGGGGCTGCTGTGAAGCAGCCAAGGCTTTGGAGCAGTCGAAAGTGTCAAGGCAACCAGTGATGTTTACTCTCCTGTGTCGGGAAGAGCTTAGCAACTCCCCTAGTTTGGTAGGTATGTCCATATCCAATGTTATTTCTCTACGATTTCACGCCAACAAGACTCCTTACTTTGCAATAGCCACGAGTGAGGAGGAACGTTTATCGTATACAGTCTTACTCCTGCTTTTCAAAGAAGTTGTTTAAACAACTCAAACGTCTATGATATCTCTCTACAATGGGTATAATGATTGCATAAAGACTGCCTACCAGGTTTCAGTTGCGAGCTTTATGACTACTTTTTCCATAATTGATGTTATTAGTATTTTACCACTTATAATTTGGGTAAATTCTCGTATCTAAATTAGAAACATGATTAAAAAAAATGTGTACAACATATCCATTATTTTAAAAAATAAATTATATACTTCATATGACAATTAATATTACTGTAACTGAGACGTCGTAAATTCCATTCCTAACAACAACAACAAAATTATTATCTATAAACGACGCAAGGGTTCATAATGCAAAAAGTTTATAAGGCCAAAATTTGGTCGACCCATTTTTAAGCTCCAACTTTCTAGCCTTAGTCTTAATATATAATTGTATAATGGCCTAGTGCTTACAATGTTGGGACGTATCCAAGCTCTACAAATTTCAAGGAAAAGAAGAGAGCTCAAAACAACACATACCTTGTCATTTTACATACTTTTGATTCCTATACTTTAATCTCACAATTCTCCCATCTTTCATCATTTGGTTGCTCGTTCAACGTCTTATCTTTAAGGAAAAGAAGGAATCTAAATCGAGAAAAAGTTTCTTGTTCGACCGCACATCGTTTGATAGAATCAAATACAAGGGTACAACATAATAGCTTTCGCATCATTTTTACATCCGCTAACCTTGGCCACGCAGTGGCACTCTCACACTCTTAACCAAAGGACCAAAAGTCCTTCTCAACGTCCTTCTGGGCTGAAAAGAGGAAAACCACCAAAGATACGTTGTGTATCATTTATATATTATGATATAAATGATCGACGTTTGAGGAAATATTTGTAAAAGTTAGTGTATATTTTATAATTTGAATAAAATAGTATCACCAACGATGTTAGATATGCACACCAATCATCTTTCACATGCATACCAAAAGAATTTGAGTTGAGGCCAATGACAAGCCGCGTGTACCAAAATTGTAGTTAAGGGTTTTAAGAGTAGAAACTACGTGGTCTATCAAAAGGTGGTTGAGAGTCTATAACGCATAAGGTGTACACCTAAGAAACTTGTAAAAGATGAGAATCCACCCTATCTATTCACGAGTCTCTTGGTGCATTTGCGTGTGGATATGAAAATTAGCTTAGGGTTTTGACAAACTCTTCCTAACTAATATTAGACACAAAGTTTACATCTCCATTATTTGGCCCTCTTTGGTACGTACGTGTTCATTTTTTGAATAATTACTGACACCAATTACTACAAAGTTGATTTGGATTGATTAATATTTTGTAATCTAGCTGACTAATTAATTTCAAACCACTATGTGTGTGTGTGTATCAAGGGTGACTCCATGCCAATAAAGTTCTTGGTTTTGCAAGGGTCAAGGGAAGAACGTCTGTCGTATGCAACTTTACCCTTGTTTTGCAAAGAAGTTGTTTCTACGACTCGAACCTATGATATTTTGGTCACAAAAGAGTAACCTTTCAGCTGCGCCAAGAAACTTAAAGCAGACCCGTTAACTTTCTTCCTTTTCTTGTTGAGGGGTCTTATTCAAGTCCAAAAACAGATTATAAGTTAACTACAAAGTACGTAGCAGTGTGGGAATGTCCAAAAGAGCAACCTTAATCAGTCATCGCTGGCAGCAACACAAGTATAAAGACTTGCAAAAGAACTTCCAAATGATCTACGCAAAGGAGGACGACAGGGTTTAAATGCGAAACATTGTGAGTTCCAAATGAAAGCTCTATCCACCAGAGCAATCACTAAAAAACAATAACTTCCATAGCCAAAGTGGCAAGGAATCATCTTCCATCCCCTTTCTTTATATATATAGCTGATCATACAAGTACAAACTACAAAGACTCATGACTCCGACCCAATTGTCTGCATATATATTTTAGGCTTCCACTATCTTATATTTCTTTTACCACTTTTTATGTATAATAGAGTTTCATAAATGCGAAATTGTTGTGGCCAAAAAACTCGTCCCAAGAGATTGAGATTCTCTTCGGATCTCACACTCCGGAGCTGATAGATTCAGCAATTCGAACCATACAAGACAGAGATGAGGGTGTTGGAGAGAGAGATGAGAGCGTGGTTTTGTGTGTGAGGTAGGCCGTAAAATTTAAATTAAATAGTCCGGATTGCTGAGTCAGTTGGCTCCAGAGTGTGAGATTTAGAAGCGATCTCAATCCGCTCCAAAGTGGCATATAGACACAATAATGATCATGCATAAAGTATAATTACTCCTTTTTCCCCGAGCCCTAGACGTACGTACACCACCCACGTTAGCCCTACAAAAGGCAAGTTGTGCTCTATAAAAAGAGTCCCCATTTGCCCTCTGAAGATCATTACTCAAAATTCAAGCCATGGAGTTCAATGCATATTTTCTTGTCTTCTATTCCCTTCTATTCATGCTGCAGCATAGTTCTTGTAGAATCATTGCACCATGCAGCCAAACCCCATACCCTCAAGTATGCCACCATTATATTAACAATAACCTCTTATCAACCCTAGATTATCAACAAAGGTTTTCATTTCGTGACTTGGTACTTAAAGCCACCATGGACCAAGCCATTAAAGCTCATCAACTTGTCTCGTCCTTGAACTTGAACTCATTGGACGGTGACGATGAGCGAGCCAAGTTGGCCTGTAATGACTGCTTGGAGCTCTACGAGGACACCGTCGACAAGCTCAACCGTTCGATCGGCTCCTCCAATGCCTTCGATGCCAATACATGGTTGAGTGCATCGCTTGCTAATCTACAGACATGCCAAAATGGTTTCGTCGATTTCAACATTTCTAGTTCTCATTTGCAGTCTTTCCCAAACTATGTCACCCTCTCAAGCAACTTGTCCAAGATGCTTAGCAACTCACTGTCAGTACACAAGGTCTCAACTTTTCCATCAGCTCTACATTTTAGCAAACAAGTTCGTGGAAGACGAACTTTGCTTTCGGATGATGGGCTCCCGGATTGGGTTTCAGCCGCCGATCGAAAGTTACTCCAATCGGGAAGTAGCGGACCAAAAGCTGATATGATAGTAGCACAAGACGGGTCTGGAAATTACAAGTCAATTTCTGAGGCTGTGGGTGCAGCACACAAGCTACGCAGTGGGGCAACTAAAAGGTTTGTTATACACGTGAAAGCAGGAGTTTACAGAGAAAATATCGAGATTAAGAAAACAATGAAGAACATCATGTTCATCGGAGATGGTATCGATGCAACGATTGTCACGGGGAATAAAAATAGCCAAGATGGTTCAACCACATATCGCTCTGCTACATTTGGTATGTTTAAGTTGAAACACTAACAAACTTTGAATAAGTTGAAGGGTTAATTTCAACCAATTTAATTAAGGAATTATTGAACTTTAATCCTTTAAGAAGATTAAAATTTAATTAATTAGGTCATGTTGGATGCGAAAAACTATATAACCTTTGCCTTTGAAATGAATGCATGAGTACACAAACTATAAAGCTATTTACTAAATCTTCCTTTTCTTTTTAACTTACTTTTTTTTCATTTCTTGACAAGATTTAAACTTGTAAAGATAACCTAGTTAATTACATGCCACGTGAATAGTTACAAGTTTATCTCCTAGTATACATCTAATCCTTCCCAAAATCAATAAACTGTTCACTTAAATTTCAGGGGTTACCGGGGAAGGCTTCATTGCTCAAGACATGACATTTGAAAACACAGCCGGACCACAGAAGCATCAAGCCGTGGCACTCCGCTCCGGCTCCGATCACTCAGTCTTTTACCGTTGCAGCTTCAAGGGTTACCAAGACACCTTATACGTGTATTCCCAACGCCAATTCTACCGCGACTGCGACATACATGGCACGGTCGACTTCATCTGTGGCGACGCCACGGCTGTGCTCCAAAATTGCAACATCTACGCGAGGAAACCAATGAGCAAACAAATAAACACCATAACGGCGCAATCTAGGAAAGACCCTAATGAAAACACAGGCATTGTTATCCATAACTCGCGAATCACGGCTGCACAAGATTTGAGACCCGTACAAGGTTCGTTCAAGACATATTTGGGTAGGCCGTGGCAAAAGTACTCTAGGACGGTAATTATGAAGAGTAATCTAGATGGGTTGATCGACCCTGCTGGTTGGTTTCCGTGGAGTGGAAGCTTTGCCCTCTCCACACTTTATTACGGGGAGTACATGAACTCCGGCGCTGGGGCTGGTACGGGAGGGAGGGTCAACTGGCCCGGTTATCGTGTAATAAGGTGTGCGGCGGAGGCCGGGAAATTCACGGTTGGGAACTTGTTGGCCGGAGATTCGTGGATTCCGGGGACTGGAGTCCCATTTACAACTGGCCTGTGATAATGCATGCATGTGGTTGTGGTGAGAAGTTGTTTGACTTAGTAGAGAGGGGGACTAGTCACACTTGCGTAACGTATGTGGGGGTCGATGGTGACCTAAAGTGAAACAGCTTGTGTTAGCTTCCTTTTGTAAGTTGATATCTAGAGAGATGCCCTTATCCTTCTTGTGAATGCAGATATATATATTATCAAACTCTGGACGTATATTATCACGTGGTGTTATTAATTTATACATTGTCACATAATTTTATTAATTCATGTATGATAATATGAGTCGACGAATTGTGCCACATTTGTATTGAAAATTTGAAACGAATCTTTGGAAGCACACGCCTGGGCAAATATTATTTGATGCCTAATGAAATATCATAAAAAGTTATCACGTTAATCTTGGGCGGATACGTTATGACATGGACCAATTTGATGAAATTGGTTACTAATCGAGCAGCTCACGAGTAGAGCATTACAGGTGCTGATTGTAGCTATTACTGTGCGACATTTCGCGCTTCGTTGATAAATCTGTTAAACTTTCCTTTCAAGATGCTGACATTGGTTTACTTGTGTAGATAGTGTAATTCTGAACCCATGTCAGCATCTTGAACGGGAAGTTTGGCAGATTTCACGAGTTAGGTCAAAATGAAAATGATTTTCGAGGGGCAAAAGTGGTTTAAACTTTAAAGGACACGAGATTTGGATAAGAGATTGCAAAGTACCATTCAAAAATCGCATTATTTTGGACAAACAAAACTTGTAGACATGAGAGTCCAACAGACCCATCAAAATTACAAAAAAAGTTCTCTTATTACTTAATACATTTGAAGATAACAAGCCGGTCCTTTTTTATGTGATTTTAGAGATGTGGATCTATGTGATAACAGTAGGGGCAGATCGTCCGGTGAACTCTTGCATCTTCGAAAGCTTAAGAGCAACCTCCACCTGTATACCCATGGAGCGAATCAGAGCCGGCCCGAAAAAAATTGGCCACTAAAATTAATTCAACATTATGAGATTAATGATTTAACTCACGAGGGGACCAAGCGCTTCTGAAGATTCTCTGCCAATTTTCGATGGATCCTTCTCATATTGCTCAATGTAGAGTCGGATTGTGGCACCTTCTGAGCCGGTTCCTGAGAGGCGGAAAACCTGCAATGGAGTTCAAGGAGTGGGCAAAATTGATCAGCTCAAGCAAGACAAGCAAGATCCAAGAAGTTCAATTTCAAAATACAAAAAGAAAAGACTGTCAACTTACCAATCGTGATCCGTCCTCAAACAAGTACCGGATGCCCTGGTGTTTTGAGATGGAACCGTCAACAGGATCCTTGTACTCAAATTCATCAGCGTTGACAACATTAGAGACATCAGAACGTATTCCCTTCACAATCCTGTACAAATAAGCAGCACCGGTATGTCAATAAAAGAAGCAAAGTTTCTGTTCATAGTCTGACAAATGACAAGAGTAAACATACTTATTGACTTCAGAAAGGTCAGATTGCAATTTCACCAAAGAAGCCATGAGTTCCTTTGCTTTACCTGCATCCACATTCTTCAAGAAAAAATATACAATAATTAATAGCAATACAAGATTATCTAGTTGAACATGGGGGAGACCACTTTAAAACGTTAACAAACCTCATAGTCGTATCGAGTATAATAATGGCGACCAAAGGTAGCCCAATGCTTACGAACTATGTCCTCAACACTGACAAGCTTCTCCCCACCAAGATTTTCCTTATTTTTATAAGCAAGTATGGATAACCAAGCTAAAACTGCCCAGATACCATCTTTCTCACGGATATGATCGGAACCTGATCAAGGACACAACAAATGACAATGATCCGAGATTGTATAAGTTTCTAGTAATTCAATTGTTGATTTAACTACTTTAGAGGGTACTTCCTGAAAACTGACCAGTTCCAAAACTTTCTTCCCCACAAACTGAACATAATCCAGCATCCATTAAATTACCAAAAAATTTCCAGCCAGTGGGTACCTGGGGTTTATAGTAAATACAACTAAGTTACATGTTTATTATGCCAGCAGCACACACAAACGCACACGCAGATATATATATATATATATATATATATATGAGAGAGAGAGAGTACCTCAAAGAATTTTAAATTTAGATGTTTGGCTACAACATCAAGGGCAGCAGAGGTAGGCATGCTCCTACAAGTGGAAAACGTCAAAAGATGATAATAAAGAATATCTGGGCATGAAAATATATATCCAAAAGACAGACATTTTATAAAAACTCAAGAACATATAATCCCAATTGTGAAATCTACAAATACTCCAGGCCATGAACAAAAAACTTCTAACAAACATATGTAGCTCTGAAATGAATAGACGCCAAGGAAAGCAGCATAATAAAGTACCTGGCAACTCCCTTCAGACCAGTTTTGAAGTAAGGTATGGCTTCAACTGCATTTGCAGCAATGATGGCTACAGAATCCGAAGGGGTAACAAAAAACCTAATAAAACAAGACAAGTTAAGAGTGCAAGTTAAAGACAAGATTAGAATTACAACCACAAGTCTGATGCTACCTTTTACCGAGGACCATGTTACGATCTGCATCACCATCAGCAGCAGCACCAAACTCTGGGGGCTCATCTGCAGTATTTGATTTGCTCAGTCCCATACGTGCAACCAACTCCTTTGCATAGGTCAGATTAGGATCTGGATGCCCTCCTCCAAAGTCTTCCTGTTTGCATGAAATCAATCACAAGAGAAACAGGTGAACCATATGGATAAAATCACTTTAAACAGCATATATTAAACCATAATTTTTTTCTTTCCAGAATATAGAAATACCTTGGGTACACAATTCAGTAATGAGCTTTCTTTTGCGCCAAGCTCTTCCACAAAAATACGTTTTGCATAAGCTCCAGCAACTCCATGGAGTGCGTCATAACTTTAACATGACAACAGAGATGAGTCATACCACCATTGATACCATGTGTGTGCCCTAAAAGAATTATTGCACTAAAGAAAATGAAAATCAGCAGCTATCTACATACCAGAATGAGAATTTTGGAGATGATAGCAGCTTCCGGATAGACTCAAAATCAAAGATTGACCTGGAATGAGAATCAAGTCAAATGAACACTGTCCTGATATTAAGCTGAGAAAATCATACTGATCACAAAACTGTAACCAAAGTCACGGAGGAGGATTCCTCTCAGAGATAAGCTTACTTCATCAATTTCACATAATCACTCGCCGAATCAAAAACATCAACATCAAAAGTTCCTCCTTCCACCGAAAAGGTGGTCACACCTACTTTAGTGATATCCACCTGTCACATACATTGGAAGTTCTGTTATTACAATATATGGAACTCAAATGGCAGCAGTCTTGTAATAAGATTTAAAGCAAATAAAAAAAATGGGAGCTAGATTTGATTGATTACATCAGGCAGGTCAACTGTAAAGTACTCCTTTATTTTTGTTGTGTTTTCATATATCTTATCAGTGATTGACTCAGGGGCAGGTCCACCATTTCCCATGTTGTATTTAATCCCAAAATCCTGCAATACGGACACGAAAAAGAGGATATGTTCCCAATCAGTATCAAGTAACGAATTGTTGGCCCTGCCAATTGTTTGAACAGATTATTATTGTTTCATATTATTTTCAAACAAACTTATTGTTGGCTATCCTAATTCCAAACAAACTTAATGTTTCATATTGTTCCTCTTCCAAGAAATATGTTACCATCCATCTCTTTGCATCTGCATCTGAGAATTCCCGAAATTTCCTAATCATAGTTTATAACAAAAGTATACCGATGTAGGTATCACTAACCTCATTCGGGCCACCTGGATTGTGACTGGCAGTCAATATAAATGCACCTGATGACTTTGATCCCTGGATTAAAAATTACAGACAGGTGAAGCAGTTCACAACCAAAAATAATAATAGCGATGATGATTATAATAAGGGATAGACCTTAATTCACTATAACTTACATCTGCACCAACTCTTTCACGTACGACAGCTGATACAGCAGGAGTTGAAAGCAACCCATTCTGACCGACCCAAACACTTCTTACTCCATTGCCTGCTGCCATCTTAATTATGATCTGTAATGAAAAAACCATAGTATAAATAGAAGACATTATTATTCTCATTACAAGTTATATTAGAAGAAGCAATAAACCCTTGACTCCCCCACCAACAAACAAGGGGTTCTAGCTGGCTCAAGGGGGAGGCCCTTCACAAGCCCAATCGTTGTCAGTAGCAACAAAAAGGTAGGCAGATCCAAACAACATTTTCGGTTTCCTTGTTTAGCCAGTACAAATTACATATACCATCACCAAAAAAAAAAAAAAAAAATTGCATTCAGAAATATCATGGAATGCAAAATCACCTGAATGGCATCCTTTGAGAAATAGCGACCATCACCAGATACAACAATTCTGGCACCTAAAAGAAAGAAAGAAAAAAAAGATAAGTTAATGAAACATTCTAAAACAACAAAAACACTAGACACTAAGTCAACAAAATATTACACATAGGAACGGGGAGTTCAGCATGAGGGATAAAGTATTTCTTTTGGCCAAATGAGGAATTATATCTTACGAATTGGGTGAAAACAAAAAAAAAAAAAAAAAGATTAATTCCACATTATTTTAAAATAGCTTTTCAAATGCAAGAATGCAAATGAAGACAATTCACTCCATTTTGTTCATCAAGAGAAAAAAGATCGACGAAAATAGTATGACTTAGTAATCCCTACCTTTAACTTGATCCGACGGAAGGGCATTGAATGTTGACTGAACAAAATTTTGCAAGTAATGAGGTTGCGTAAAGACTTTCACCTGGAAAAGTTCCAGCCACCATAATATGAAGATAAATAAGGAAAAGTCAAAACAGTAATCTCAGTTGTGTATTTTAGCTTAAGAAAACAGGCGTGCATTTTCTAACAGCCAATCTCTAGTCTACCGAAAATCATATCGAATTTCCACTGAAGCAATCATCAACACAGAGTGTCTATTAGAATTAAACCAGTTTAACTAAGATGTAATTAGTTCATAAACTTCTGGAATCCTATTCTGCACTATAAATAAGACCTAATTAGCTTAGAAAAATCTAAAGATCGGATCAACGGATCAAACGGATCGATTTGATCGAACAGAGATCAAACCTAATGAATTTCAATTTCATTCACTGATCAATGATCTGGAAATAGCAAAACATCGGAAAACAATGCAAGAATCACCAAATCGAACAGCGAAAAACTGATCGCAGCAAACACAGTTTAAGAATTGCTCGAACGCAACAGATCCAGCATTCATACAAACGAGATTCGATTACGATTTGAAAAAACAGGTGAGAGAGACAGAGCGGCGAACCTTCTTGCGGAGGCCAGAGGTTCCGGGCTTCTGGCCATCGAACGGCGTCGTCTCCACCTTATTAACCTTCCCCGACGACATTCTGCTCGCTGAGAACGAACCGCGATTCAAATCACAGAGAACGAGAGACGTAGAGAGAGAGAGAGAGAGAGAGAGAGAGGGCGCGATTTATAACGGAATTGGAAGGTGGCAATGTGGGCGTGTTGTAGACTGGAGAGTGAATCGGAACATGGGATCGGATGAATTTTGTCCGAATCCTGTAAAAATATTCCCCACGTGGCACGTGGCACGTTACGCACGTACTCTTATTATTTTTGGCCGTTGATCATTTTTTCACTTTTACCGGCTGTCCGTTGATCTTCACCCGCGTGTTTTGTGAGACCGAGAAAGAGCGATTCCCACGGTTTGTGATTTTACTTCACTACCCCGCCGATTGAGCGCTAAATAATTTTTATTTGCAACCCAAGTCCCCCAACTACCGGTTTTCTCGTTCCATTCCACATATTTATTTATTCCATCTTATTTTTCCCCATTGTTTGAAGAAATATTTTAGGACTTGTTTGATAACAAATTTCGTTTATGGCCTATTTAAAACTAATTATTTCATCTCTAATTGTAAGTGAAACGTGTCATTTAGTACTACGATCTAGTGGTATTCTTCTTCACTTGTAAATGAAAGGTCTTAGGTTCGATTCTCCAAAGATAAATTTGAACCACATTATTGTTAACTCATTGTGAGATTAAGCTCATCCCTCATCATTAGTGTAGATAAAATGTTTATTAAACCAATCTTTAATAAAAATGCAAATGAATTCTAAAAAAATACTTTAAATACTTTTACAAACCAAAAATATTTTATCTAAAAATACTTTCAATTATTTTAAAAACACTTTTATACGAGCCAATAGTCATTTTCATTGCAACTGTCCATTCAAATTTCGTATCTTTATCCACGCAAGGACAAGAACTATTAACACAACATCACTTGACCTATTTTAGTGACATGTTGTCGTTGGGTCATATCATCTATCTATCTATTATATATAAAGGCGATGAACAGTGAAAATTTGAAGTCATACATGAGACAAAAAATTTAGTATCACCCCTTCGACAAAAATAATTGGACCAAACTGCCCAAAGAAATTCAAAACCTACCTAAAATAATATATCAAATCATGCAAGGGTAAGTTGCTAAATTGATCATCATAAAAAATAATATAAATATAAATGGGGAGAGAAAAGATTAAACAAATGACAAAGTTGATGGTGTTCAAGTGATGGGGAAGAAAAATATAATAAAAAATTAGAAAAATCTTGAATGTTGTGTTCAAAATATTTTAAAACGTTTGTATAACTGGTGATTAAAAAAGAAAATAACAAAATACAAAAATATTGAAGCAATTCAAGCATATAAATACATTTAAAATGTCTAAGACGCACGTAGTTCGCTGTGATTCAAAAAATACATTTTGCACGCGGTTGTTTATCATATATTATTTCTCAATTTATAAACACTTAAGAGGTGGGTAGTACTAGTTATAAAAAAAGGTCTTTCCACGCACATAATAATGTGATTCAATTAGTTGTTAAATGATCATTTTTTTTAACAAACGATGTTATCTACACTAAGGGAAGAGAGTGGGCTTAGCCTCACAATGGGCTAGCAATCAATTGTTTATTAAATATTATTTTTTTTCTAATCTTAATGTAAATTCAATAAAATGTAGATGGAAATTTAAATACCGTTTTTATTAATATGGATTCAGCTGCTTTGATTAGTTAAAATACCTCTTTTATTAAATGTATTTATTATTCATTTCCATCTATATTAATAAATACATTTAAAATATGTAAATCACGTGTAATACGTCGTGATTCAAAAAATACCTTCTGCACATGCTTTTTAGTCACTTCATCCGACCACAAGTAAGATAAGATATATACCAACCATTGTAAATATTGTAAAGTTCACATCTGCTAATTGATTGTGCGGTATATCAGTTTCTAACTGTAAATATTTGAGTAATATGTACTTATCTAGTAAATCAATGATTTTCAGTAACATTATTAGCCAAAGTAAGATTTTTTTTTTTTTTTTTTTTTTTTTTTGTTGGTTTCCTTTATTTTTCAAACATGTTAACCAGTTTACTTACTTGAACCGAAAGAAATTACAAATGGATTCGTTAATTTCCAACGCTCATTTCACTCATTGTTTTCATTTCTTGTGTTGTGATAATTATATGCCAAAATATGAGCAAGGCTAGTACCTTACATGTGAGATCCCACATCGTCCAGGAGAGTGATCCTTATATGTATATTCTCATCCCTACCTAGCGCGAGGCCTTTTGGGAGCTCACTGGCTTCGGGTTCCATGGGAACTCCAAAGTTAAGCGAGTAGCGTGCGAGAGCACTCCCATGATGGGTGACCCACTGGGAAGTTCTCGTGTGAGTTCCCAGAAACAAAACCGTGAGAGCGTAGTCGGGGCCCAAAGCGGACAATATCGTGCTACGGTGGTGGAGCGGGCCCGGGATGTGGTGGATCCCGAGTCGGGATGTGACAATTTGGTATCAGAGCCTAACCCTGGCCGTGGTGTGCCGACGAGGATGTCGGGCCCCTAAGGGGGGTGGATTGTGAGATCCCACATCGCCCAGGATAGTGATCCTTATATGTATATTCTCATCCCTACCTAGCGCGAGGCCTTTTGGGAGCTCACTGGCTTCGGGTTCCATGAGAACTCCGAAGTTAAGCGAGTAGCGCGCGAGAACACTCCCATGATGGGTGACCCACTGGGAAGTTCTCGTCTGAGTTCCCAGAAACAAAACAGTGAGAGCGTAGTCGGGGCCTAAAGCGGACAATATCGTGCTACGGTGGTGGAGCGGGCCCGGGATGTGGTGGACCCCGGGTCGGGATGTGACATTACATATTCAGATAAATAAACATGCATTCGTTTCCGCTCAAAGTCAAGAATTTTACATGAAAGATTAAAAATGGAAAGAATTCTCAGGCGTGCAATCCAAAAGGCGAATATGTTGGTATTTTAATCCACAACAATATCTGTAAAGACTTCATACACTAATTCAAAGTGAAGAAAGAATCATTTGTTACCACCAAACCTTATTTTTGCACCAACACATCAGGCCCTTTATTTATTTCTCAGCATCAATGTTTTACCCAATCGAGACCAAGCTTGATGAAAGGGAAAGATTGCTCATTTATGATCAAAAGATTAAGCGTTTGAATTATGAAACATTCTCTTTACAAAACAAAAGTAAAATAACGTACGACAAACGTTTCTCTCGATCCTCATAAAGCAAATAAAAGATTAAGCATTTGAATTGTGAAAACAGCCTTTTTTACAAAATGAAAGTAAAACTACATACGACAAACGTTTCTCTCGATCCTTATAAAGCGAAAAGCCTTGTTGATGTTCACAAAGTAAGAAACCTTATAACTTGAGGTTGCCCGTTAATTTTTAAACCATTTTCAAGCAAACAAACCATCGGAAAAAAGGTCAAAAAAGCGTTACGGGAGCGAAAGTATGTTGTTTAAAAGAAGAGAAACAAAAAAAGTGAAAAAGTAATCAGGATGAGTCTGGTTTTAAATTTAACCCCCTTTTTTTTAACCTAGAGAGAGGCAAAAGGCAGAAAAGCCTAAGAAGCCGCTGAACAATTTACATGGCGGATTAAAGTCGCATTACAACCTCACAACAGCGACCCTCCACCCACATACCCCAACTTGAAAACAAAGATTAAATAAAAAATTAAGAAAAGAAGCTAATTAAATCATCAATTAGCCGAAAGCTAGATTCTAAACATACTAATTAAAATTAAATTAAAACTAGCACACAATCTCTCTCCCTCTCTCACTGTCTGAGCTAAAGCTCAACAACCGACTGGGGCCACGGCGGTCTGTTTCACCTTCGGCGGCCTTCCTCTGCCTCTCGGCGCGCCGGTTGCCGTAGCTGGGGTGGGCGCTGAAACCGGAGCAGAAGACGGTGTCGTTTTGGCCTTCTTGGGAGGGCGGCCACGTGGCCTTCCAGTTCCGGAATGTGTCTTGGGCTGAGGTGGCGGTGCGAAGGGGTCCCTGGGCTTGGGGGGCCTGCCACGTGGCCTGGGTGGCGACGAGACAGTGCCAGCGGGGAGTGGGGTCTTGGCCTTAGGCGGACGGCCGCGGCCCCTCTTGGGCGGCGCGTTGGGGTCGGGCTTCATGTAGTTGTTCTTGACCAGGACGAGCTCGCCGGTGTCCTTCATCTTGTTGAGGTGGTGCGCGAGGAGGGTCGCCTGAGATTCCGGCAGATCTCCGTACGTTGACTCGATGTGCTTCACGATTGCGGACTTGCTTGACCCGTTGCTGTCGTTCAGGGCCTCGATTGCCGCCATAATCATCTGATGGACAGAAAAATCAGTAAAATTAGCAAAACCCAGCTGAAATTAAGCTGAATTGAAGGGGAAAACCTGTTTGGATGACGAGAAAAGAAAATGAAGGAAAATTGTGGGTACCTCTGGGTACTGGGGGAGACATGGAGCTGGCGGCGGCGGTACTAGTGGATTGTTGGAGTTCTCCGTCGCCATGAGAGCTTCCTCCCTAGAATCTGACTGAGAGATGGGGGCTGTAACTGTTTTCTAGAGAGAGAAAGCGAAACCGTTTTCCAGAGAGAGACTGTTTGTTTGGTGGGAAGTTCAGTCAGGCAGAGAGGATGAGGAAAGAAGGTGAGGATTTAAAAGGTTGGTTTTCCTCTGACGATAGGAAGGGAAATAGGGAGGGGGATGAAGAAGAGATATCCGACGGTCAGGGATTGCGAGTTTGTGTTGCGATCCGACGGTGAAAGACCCTTTAGCGGTGGTCACATGGATCGATAACGTGGACGGGGGAAATGACATAAAAGTCCCTCAGTTTAAAATCTTTGCCTTGTCCGGAGCGCTTCGAATAATTCGAGTGAGGATTGAATAGGGTTCTGATGTATTTTACCTTCGCTAGGCGCAGAGGCTGATTGGCCGAAACGGTGAAAGAGGGTAAAATGGTAAAATAAATGACCAGTAGGATGGTGACATGACATCAGAGGCCATACGGAGCGGCAAGCTATGATTCTTAGGGATTCAAAAATGAGTCGTCTCTCAGATCCAGGATCCAAGTGCGGAGTGCGGGGCCCGCTTTAGGAACTGGAGGTGTGGGTCATGTGTGGTCCCCCACACCATAATATTAGAACACAACGGGATTTGTATCTATTCATCTAGCGACCATGTGTTCCTACCTAGGATGAGCATCCTTTCAAGAGAAATCGAACGGTTGGCGACCTTGGAGTTGACTGGTGGAATCAGATGGTCTCTCAACTTTTGAATCGCGTGTGACAATTTTTTTTTTTTTTTTATTTTATTTTTTAGTTTTTTTTTTAAGTTAATTGGTATTTTTATTTAGTAGTATTCTTTTTCATTTTTGAGTGATAAGTATTAGATTCGATTATTATCAAATGTGAATTTGAATCACATTAATACTACTATTTATTGTGAGGCTAAGTGTCCATGCCTTCCTCTTAGAGCAGCTCCAGCGTATCAAGACCCCCTAGGGCAACTTCCTATTGAATCCCCTCCAATAAATAGTAATTACCTTTAATGAACAGTAATTGTCTTTTGCATCTCCATCCATAAACTGAATAGTCATGGCAATAGGCAATAAATAAATTAGTATTTTTTATTTTATAAAATGATAAAGAATAATTTTATTTGTAATTTCGGATAAATTTTTAATTGGTCTTGTTGCGCCACGTGTCATTAAATAAGAAACTACAATCCAAAGTATTTGATAAAATATAAAATTGTGGTGTAAGGTTGAAGATAATGATAAGAAATTTATAGAAAAATTAAATCTATTTTTTTCAATTTTTTCATATTTTTTATTATTTTTTATATTTTTTACATTTTTATTTATTTTATAACATGGCTGACGTCAGCCTTGCATCAGCGCCCTCAGGTACTCGGGCTGTTGATTCCCGCCTCACCCTCTCACTTGGGCCTCCCCCGAGCCCAATCGCCCGCATGGGTTGGAGCAAGGGAGGGAGGCAATTGCATTGAAATTGTCCCCAGTCCATCAGGCCATCACCACCGCTGGACTTGCTCTTAATGTAGATAATATCGTTTATTAAAATAAAAAATAATTTTTTTAGATATTATTATTTTTTATTAATAATATTTAGGTGGGATATGGATATTACATTATATGGTGGAAGACGAACTATAATTTTCTTCGCTTCTATTTCATCTCATTCTCTCACACTCCACTTTATCTTTCTTTTCTTTTTTATAAAAAAAAAACTAACACAAAAATATTGACATAATTTACCGTTACGTTTGAATAAAAGGAAAACTAATGAAAAAGGCTTGGAAACTTTGAGTTTTAACGATAAGGACAAAATAAAGGGTAAAATAAATAGTACCAGGTTTGACTTTTTAGTGTAAAAATGTGGTTTTTCGTTAAAGTGAACAGTACCGTAGGCTTTTCGTTAAAACTCTCTAAGGAGAGAAAAAAGAGAGGATAGAATCCTAATTCATGAGAGACGATGCTAGCTCACATTCATAACAATGTTGGTGATGTTGGTGATGGATGATGGGTGATGGATGCTTTGACTAGTGGGGTCCAGCATTCTCTCTTGCCGGTCTTGGGTAAAATACGAATGGATTATGTTCAATTCTTTGTCTGCTAAAAAATGTATATGTAAGTCTCCAAAAAAAAAAAAAAAAAATGTATATGCATTATTTACTGTTTTACTAATTCACATAGACCTGGATTATGTTCAATTCTTTGTCTGCTAAAAAATTTATATGCAAGTCTCCAAAAAAAAAAAAAAAAAAAAAAAATGTATATGCATTATTTACTGTTTTACTAATTCACATAGACCTGTCAGTTGCAAAGTGCAAAGTACTGACATTTCTCGTGAGCGCCCAAGTTTGGTCTGCACACGTGTCGGATATCAAAGTGCCTCTCCATACGTAGTTGACACGTCACCGTCTCACTCGTTATGCTACTTGAGGAAGGATTCTCTCTGTATTCTCTTTGTGAGGATCCCGAGAATTTTAATTTTCGTCAAATACTGTTTATATTTAATTTTAAATAAATAAATTACAATAATTTTTCACCTGCAATGAACAGATATGATTTGAGCTTTCAAATCCTCACAAAGAGGATCCGACGAGGATTCTTACAAGAAGGATCCGACGAGGATCCTCTCTCATGCCAATATTTCCTTCTCTGTCGTTCCAATTAGAATATGTCCCCTATTTTATAAATCGGTTACAAGTTTTGTTTTACAAATATCCGCCAATCTAATTGTAGCCTTAAGGCTCAATCTCATCATGTTCACCATATGAACTGACATATTTGATTTTTATATTTTTAAATAAAGATCTATTGGTTAAAATATTCCGAATACTAAAAAAAGGTCCCATATCCGAGGCAATGTTTTTGTAGAGGAAAATTTGAACTCAAATGCATACGAGATAATACATCCACTCTAGCTAATGCGACTAATGGATGATAAGCCCTTCTTTTGAATAGTTCATATGAAAGAATTAGAGTTCAAACAAAATTGCAACGATTTGCAGCATCAGTTACCCATTTCACTTCCCTCTCTAACTATTTACATGATATTCGACAAATTTTACATTTCTATCATACAAAAAAAAGAAGAATCAAAACCTCTTACAAAGAATATGTACCTAACTTTCCACCGGGCGTTTCCCACGCACATCTTGATCCGGGGCTGCTGCTGAAGTGGTTCCGGTTGCAGTAAAGCTCGAATCTGAATAACGGGAATTTGATTCACCAGAAGTTCCGGCAGTAGTGGAAGAAGCCCCTCCCCCTGCTGTTCGGCGTGGTCTTCTGTATCTTGATCCAGGCACTCCCGGTCTCATTGGCTCTTCCAGATGGCTCGGTTTCTTGGATAGGATCACAATCACACGATCCATTGTGGGGCGGGATGTGGGATCACCTTGTATGCACAGCAACCCCGTCTGAATGCACATCGCTACTTGCTCGGTGACCGCTGATGACGCTAACGTCGGGTCCATAATCTCCATGCTTCTCTCCTTCTTGTAAAGCTTGTACGCCTGCACCAACAGTAGACAAATTTAGGATTAGCAGTAGAAAAAAATTTCAGCAAGAAATGTTCGACGACAAACAGCTGAGCGATCATCGCCCGCCAGAGTTTTCATACTTGGCTCAACAGATGATAGTTTGATCTACAATCTTACCCAATCAAGCATATTCTGCGCATCAGCATTTGCTTTGAACGATGAATTCCTTTGGCCGCTGATCAGCTCCAAAACCAAAACACCAAAGCTAAACACGTCCGCCTTCACTGATAAATGCCCGTGCATAACATACTCGGGAGCCATATAACCACTGTTTCAAGAAAATTAAAAGGGTCCATGTTAAAACCAAGTAATCAAGGCAGGTCCCGAGTACTTCAACCCCACACACTTAAGAAATAAAACTTAGGGCACAAAGCACCATACTTGGTACCAGCAACGCGGGTATTGACGTGCGTCTGATCCTCGGGAAATAGGCGAGCCATGCCAAAATCAGCAATCTTGGGGACCCATTTATCATCCAGTAGAATATTGCTGGCCTTGATGTCGCGGTGTATAATGCACTTATGCGAATGTTCATGAAGGTACAGCAAGCCCTTTGCAACACCGCATATTATATCAAACCTCCGCTTCCAGTCAAGCTCCTCCCTTCTATTTGATTCTGTACCAACACCGTAAAAATCGCTGTCAGTACGTAACGTAAGTCTGTTGACAGTAATTATACGAGATGAAAGTAAAACGGGGACGATAAGCATCATGTAATATATCTACTTTTGCCAATTAGGTGTTAAAAGTCATTGGGGTTGACCAAAGTCATTGGGGTTGCCAATTAGGTTGTGTCACAACTTAGAAACTTCTGTTGGTTGCTTGGGCTGAAAGAATGTGGATAAAGTCAAGGTCTGAGGAGCCATCTCCTTCACAAGGTTTTGATGGAACGTGAAAACTAGGCTAATGATGTCATAATTAACAGGTGTGAGTATCAATCAAAGAAATTGTATATAACTACAAAAATATTGATTTGAAAGCAATATTTAAGAATTGACAAATCATTAGGATTCAAAGAGCCTTCAAACTAGGCCTTCTGATTTTCCGCGATATATCTCAAGCTTGACCAAATTCCGAATACTATTCAGACAAACATATCAGGAAATATGATGGAGTTCGGGGTTCTATTATGTATGACCTTCATAACTAAAGCAAATTGATCCAAAATTATGAAATCCGGACAACTTTAAGTTTCTGCTAAATTCAGCTGATAAGCGTTTAACATCGAAATAAGAACAATGGAAAACGAGAAAATTATTAGTAGAACACTAAACATGGTTGCATTATCTATTGTAATTGATGCAGTTGCCAAATAATAATTGATAGTAAAGTATAGAAGGATTTACGAGTGCTTACTGAAGAGAAGCTTGTCGAGGCTCTCGTTTAAGACATACTCATAAACGAGTAGTTTCTCTACCCCGTGTGCACAATAGCCCAACAAGTTCACAACATTACGGTGCTGCACACGAGCTAGCAACTTGGCCTCGTTCATGAACTCTTTCTTTCCTTGATTTGAACTTTGTGACAACTTCTTCACTGCAATTTCTCTCCCATCCTCCAACTTCCCCTGAGAAAGACGCACCACACAAGTTGTAAGGCACATTAATCGCCCCGTTTACTTTGTCCCTTGAGAGTTTAAGGATCTAATTAACCAGGCGAAAGCTCGGTGGTATGTCTGCTCGCAAGATACATATGTAATCAGGGAGACAAATGTGCAAAAAGTTTATAGCTTAGAACATTTCATAACAGTAACACTACATTGGCAGTGAAGTCATTTGCGACTTCACCTTTGGTGTAACTTCCTAAATGAAACGAACGATATACATGTTCGCTACTCGAGAGAATCGGGATAACATTCATCCGTGATATTGTCAATATAATCCTTTCCATTTTCCGTAAAGATATACTAATCCTTAACACCCAAGAAAGCGGCGGATTAAACAAAAGTAGCAGGTGGTGGTGCATGATTAAGCCGAAAACTAATCTAAGGGGGTGTATTCAATCGGGAATTTGAGAGACTTTATGGAATTATAAATCCATGGATTTTTATGAAGTTTAATTGATTTATAGAGATTCCATATAAAATTTTGATTGAATTCCCTCGAAATCTCATGGGAAGAGGTGAGATTTGTGGATGCTTAAAATACACTACGAAATCTCTTAAATTCCCTCAAATTCCTCAACTTTTTCAAATTCTTTAAAATCAATTTCTAATTGAATACACCTGGAATGTTATAAACTTCTTTAAAATCCTAATTGAATACACCCGGATTTATAAGGATTTTAATAAACTATCTTAAAATCCTGATTGAATACACCTTGAATTTCAGATAATCACTTAAAATCCTGATTGAATACCCCTAGATTCATTAAAAGAATTAAAATCCCTCAAAATCCTAATTGAATACACCCCCTAAGTTTGTGTTTCTTATTAACTAATCACCATCATCATTATCTAATTAAGCTAAGGAACAATCTTCTAAACACTACTTGCAACAATTATAAAGGATGCGAGCCATTCCGTCATTTTTCCCAAATAATTTGCAGGGAACAAAAGGATAATAATTTATTTCACTAAATAATTTGTATCATTAATTAAAAATTATAAAATCACTAGAGAGACGAGTTTTGGGAGTTCAGTAGAAGAAAAAAAAATGTGAGCTTGAAAAAAATTCTTTCCCAAAATTTTCTTAGCAACCAAACAGATAAGTCAAACGAAAACATTAGTAATTTAGTACCTTAAAAACGGGTCCGAAACCGCCTTCTCCGAGCTTATGACTGGGGTGGAAATTTTTCGTAGCGGCAGCCAAAGTTTCGAATGGGAAATGCTTCTGTTCCTGCTGAGCAATCTTCTCCAAGTCCTCTTCGTTCTGTCCGTCTGATCAAACAAAAAAAAACAGAGGGGAAAAAGATCAATCATCTGTTACAAGTAGAAGACGACCAAAATGCACAAAACTGCAAACTGGGTTTCGATTTTTACCTTTGCTGGGGGCGAACCCAAAAGTTTTGGCGAGATTGTTGAGGAAATTCTTGGACTTGATCATGGTTTGTGTGACTTTTAGAACAGCCCAAGCCCCTAAATGAACACAGAAGAAGGAGGAGAGCAGAGAGAGATTTTCAGGTCGGGCGTGTGGAAGTTCGTTTCCGGCGGAAAATTGCAAACCGTGGGATTTGGACTTCAAGAAACGAACGAAACAGAGATTTTTTTATAGAACGCGCAGACTTAGAGGAACCCACATGTTGACTGGCTGTGGATTATTATTTTGTTTTGTTTTACTGGAAATTACAAGAAGTCAAAAGTGCATGCGTTTAAATAAACGACTGTTTCATAATTCATTCATGTGACGGAACTGGGAACTGACCAAACAATTTTAGGAAGAAAAATGTTAATCGGGATTTTTTTTAAAGTAAGACTCTTAATACATTCTTTATCGTCTCATATTTTCGACACAAAATTTTATAACATTAGTAAATGAATTAACGTTGAACTATGAGATGACAGAGAGTTTAAGAAAAGTTCCACTTTTAAAAGAGTTTCCTATACATTTTTCTTTTACCATGGTTGCAATCTCATCGTGGTGGAGTCCGACTCGGCGGAGTCCATCTCTTGCCTAAGAGATGGCTCAAAACTTGGCAATTGGGAAGCCTTTCCAATCTTAACTAGTTGTAGTCGGCTGGGAAGTGGTTTCCAAGAGTGCCGCTGGTCTTGGGTTCCAAGATCGGCCAACAAGGTAGCGGACCTTCTGGCCTCGCGTCGGTGTAGGGAGGATTGTGATATTTATTGGGTGGATAGACCCCCATCCTCCCTTGTCAATGTTTTGTGCAATGATGGTCTTCCTTGCCCTCATTAGTTCTTTTGGTTGGTTTTGGAGGGACGCTTTAGCACTAGGTGCGGCGTCGTTATGTCTACCTCCTTATTTGTACCTTTCTTGTTGTATTTGCTAGTCTCCCGGTAGACTTTCGGTTTCCTTTCTGGCATCATTGCCCTTTATCTTTATAAGATACAAGCTTTCCAAAAAAAAAAAAAAAAAATGGCAAGTAAATAACTTCACAATTGACCATAAAAAGTAGACTACATAAATTCAAGTTTCGGAGTGTCCACCCGCGTTATTTGTACGAAAAATTTTAAAATATGATTCTTGTGTTTTGATCTCATTTGATGTTACGTTAATTCTAGTTGTGAAAAGCTATACTAACCTAACAGCCTTTGACGGAAAAGGATCCGGCAATGATCTTTTATTACTGGGGATTCCGTGATCATGATCGTTCATCGTATATCTTGCGGTTAGCTTTCGTTAGGTACTATTCATATTTAATTTTAAATTTCAAATGATTTCTGACCGCATGATATACGATGAACGGTCATGATCACAGAATCATCGAGATCCCTATGAAAAAGATCAGGCGAGGATCCTTTTCCCACTTTGACAATCAAACCATATATTAACATCAATGTTCATGTACAGTGCTACGTGTGACTGTGAAGAAGAGCTTGAAATATCATTTTAGCTGTTGATTAGGTCATCGATCTTTTAGTTTATTCACAAATACAAATGCAAAAAATAAAATAAAATTTTGTACGCGTCATGATCCACCATAATTTCTCATGGATTTGTTGATGGAAAATATCTAGTTTTGAAATGCGTGTATTATTGTTTCTTTGATTAGGTTGAAATTTTCAACAAGATTTTAATGAGGACACAGTGTCTAGCCTTTTATAAAGCAATCGATCCAAAATGGTTTATACTTAGGTCACCATCGCATTCATTATAACTTTGCATTACTTACACTAATTAAAGATTTAATTTGAAAGATACATTTATTGTATGTATGATTATATCGGTATGCTTGTGATTAATCATAAAGAGAAATTTTTTATAATGTCATTTATTATATAGTTTTAAAATAGGGAAGAATTGTTGAGTATTTTCATTTTAGGTGAAAAGACATGATTGATGGACAATAAGTGCATTTCTTTTTTATTCGGTCAAATAAGTGCATTTCTTTGGCTAACAGATATGACCATTGGGTAATTGGATGCAGATATAATGCATGGTTATGTTCAAACAGACGTGAACTTTTTGAACTAACAAGACTTTAAGGGTGCGTTTGTTGCACCGGACTATCTCGGACTGTACTAGCTTCAAGGACTAAGCTAGACTGGCTTAGACTAGACTAAGCTGGACTGATTTAGTGAAGTGTTTGGTGCAGTGTCGGACTAAGAAATAGGACTGTAATATTATATTATTTTATATTAATTTAATATATATAATTAATATTTTACTATTACTTTTTCTTTTTCCTTCTTTTTTTTTCTTTTCTAGAATTCTCTTCTTCTTTTACAATCCTCTGTAACCATTCTCCTCCCCCATTTCGTTTTCCCCATTTTTGTCCGTCGCCTCTCCCTCCCATTTCCCTTTTCTCCCCATTTTTGCACCTTCTTCTTTTTTTTTGTTACCAGTGTCTCCTTGCCTCTACCTCTTTTCCCGTCAAACCCCACCTCCCGCTTCTCATGAATCACAAAACATAAAGCCCAAATTTTACAAGTTTCTCACAGATCACAAAATTCAAATACCAAATTTCACAAGTTTCTCAGCTTTTTCCCCACCACCGACGAAAACCCCAACTGGTACTTGGGCATTTGGTACGCTTTCGGTCCCGACATGTGTCTGGGTCGCGCGCGAACGCGGAGATCGACGACGAGCTTCTGGTGATGGTCGTCTGGTGGTTGCAACCATGGCGATTTTGCTGAGAGAGAGAGAGTGAATTGAACGAAGAAGAAAGGAAGGGAATCAGTGAATTGTTTTTTAGTTTTTGTTTGAGGTCTGGATTTAGGGCAAACCCATGTGAATTTTTTTTAAAAAAAATTGATGAAGCAGAGATGAGGAAGAAGATGAAAATGGATGCGGGAGCGGACAAGAAGAAGCAGGGGCGAAGCGAAGAAGATGAAAATGGATGCGGGAGCGGACAAGAAGAAACAGGGGCGAAGCAGAGATGGGGACGAAGATGAAAATGGATGCGGGAGCAGAGAAGAAGAAGTAGGGGCGAAGCGGCTTAGCGAGTCCCGTGGTTTGTGGAGTGTCTCGCTAAGAACTCTTAGCGAGGTCTCTAATCCACGCGA
Organism: Cotoneaster glaucophyllus; assembly: GCA_036320875.1. Classification (NCBI taxonomy): domain Eukaryota; kingdom Viridiplantae; phylum Streptophyta; class Magnoliopsida; order Rosales; family Rosaceae; genus Cotoneaster; species Cotoneaster glaucophyllus. Next base: position 531,619 of record JAVVNS010000100.1, read on the forward strand.
GTCCCCTTTAGTCCCATTTAACTTAGTCCCAATACAAACCAAACATGGGACTATAGTCTAGTCCAGTCCCAGCTAACGAGGCCAAACAAACGCCCCCTAAAAGTCATAAAAAAAAAACAAGACTTTAAAAGTCATGTACTTTTAATTAATTTGAACATATACAATTCTTCCTATATGTTGATAACATTGGCAGAAGAGAATATTCATTTAAAAATTTGCTTTTACACAATTTTTTCGCTCTTTCTTCTCTTTCCATCACATTCATATAATTTCTTTCTAGTTATTTATAAGGGAATTTGTTAATCGAATATTTTATAATTTGTTGTATCTTGAAAGTGATTTGCTAAGAACATTTTGGCAAACTCATTCCAGTGGGGGCAAATAACACTTTAAAAAAACGATTCAAGTCGTACCTCAAAGTCATATTTTAGATTATTCTCTATATTTCTACATTTACTCTAACATACTTATCTTCTTGTATGATTTCAACCAACTCAAGAAAAATTAAGTTTTCTGATCATCAATGCACTTGGGTTTCATGATCCACCATAATTTCTTATGGATTTGTTGAAGAAGATATCTAGTTTCATAATACGTGTATTATTGTTCCTTTCATTTCAATAAGATTTTTATGAGGCCGCAGTGCGTACTTATCTTTCTTGTACGATTTCAACCAACTCAAGAAAAATTAAGTTGTTCGTACACACTTTTTAAACTGCCGTTTACAACATGTAAGGAGAACGACTACTTACTCGTATTTAAGGGTGGGTTCGGTTCAAATCGATTCGGTTTTTTGCCAAAATTGAAATCGAACCGAAATTTTGGTTCGGTTCGGTTCAATTTATTTTCGGTTCGGTTTTTTCCGGTTCGGTTTCGGTTTTTTTTTTTTTTTAAATGAAAAAAAATTGAAATCTTAAATTTTAACATCTCCAACACAATCATAACATAAATATTTCAACTAGAATCAAAGACAATGAAAATAAACATTTAAAGTTCAACTAGAATTATAACATAAAGATTTTTTTTTTTAATATTTTGGTTTTAAAGTTTAACTGTAAATAGATTTCTTTTTAGAAAAGTATAATTTTCTACCATTTTCTTCACACCTCAACTCTTAACTATGAATAATATAAAGAGCTAGTATAGGTTGGTGGACATGAGCTGAATTATTTTATCATGATAGTATGTACAATGAGAGCATTATCATACTATAACCCACTTTGAACCAAAGAGGGTCATATATCGATTATGCTCTCTTTGTATGTATTATCGATCATTTAGTAATGTAATTTACTATTTAGTCGGCATAAGTAATATCAAAAGGGAAAACACTTGATCAAAACCAATACATGATCACTGCATATAACAATAAGTAATGAAGTACTGAATAAGCATACAAATACTTGAAGCAAGAAACAAAATTAAACAAGAATAAGGAACTAACAGTACCATGTCAGAAGTTAGCACCATTTTGGTATCATTATTTTAGGTCCTACTTTTTTATATGACTTCTTCCTTGTAGTTATAGGAAAAGTAGCAGATGCATTTGGTACATTTCTGATTTTGGCAACACATTAGGCTTACAAACTGGGTTTAAAAAATAATACCCAAAACAAATAATTAAATAAATAAAATTAAAAAATATTAATTTAATTAATTCGGTTCGGTTCGGTTTTTTCGGTTTCAGTTCGGGTCGATTTTCTGTTTTTTGAACCCACCCCTACTCGTATTAATGCTTTTTTGTTTGGGCTTCCCCTGTTCTAAAAGTCTTCGTTTAGCGCGGTCTAAGCTTCGTTTAGGCGCTTGGCGGCTGGTAATCGTCCGATTAATGCCTAGGTGTTTGAAAATTAAGAAATGACGACTAGACTTACTGAGACACCCGCCTAAACCGTCTAGGCACCTGCCTAGCTCTCCCAGACCTGCCTAGGCACCTGTCAAGGTTGTAACTCACTTAGACAGAAAATATATAACTTTCATTTTGCATTTTATTTTTTTCAATAAATTGTAAGAGACTTGTTGAATACTTAAACGAACACACATTATATGCTTATTCCCCATATTTTCATTATGTTCTAATACTTATAATATATATGTCATTTTATTTTGTAGTTTATGATAAAATTATATATATTTTAATTATAAACAAACACTTATTTATACGAAATATAATAGATTTACTTAAATCTGCCTAGCCAGTCCGCCGTCCGACTAGCGCCTAACATCTTTTAGATTATTGGGGCTTCATGATTAGAAACATATATATATATATATATATATATATGTGTGTGTGTGTGTGTGTGTGTGTGTGTGTGTATGTGAATCATGATTAGAACATGCCCCAACCTAATAAGCTTTGATTTGAAAATCCTTTTAAACATCTTTCAAGCAGCGCCGAAAGTCGAGACCCAAAACCACGTGCCTATATGATTAGGAGAGGCGATCCTGTCTGGATCTCTTCCACTAAGGCTACTGAATCAAATGATTCTGACATTTTAAATTTCATCTGACGGCCCACCTGTTTTGATCATTTAAAAGCTGTAATAATTTTTAGCCGTTGAATGAAATTTGAAAGATCCAGATCACTTGATCCAGTGATCTTGTTGGAAGAGATCCGGATCTCTTCTCTAGGATTAGAGCAAAACTCAAACAAGCATCTTCCACACCAGAAAAAGTGAGCAAAATTTTATTACAAAATGAAAGGCAATGCACAGATCCAAATTTTATAAGGAATGTCAATGTGACGGGAATGTCACTGTAAAGGTGTTCCAAACAAATATCGCATTATCATACGTTTTAACTTTTTAACATAATAGTGATTAACTTGAAATATCGTTACACATTCTCGCTAATGAAATTTGTTTTTGACAAAGCAGAGCATCTTCAGTTGGATCTATATGCTCTCTCTCCTTGTAGCCAACCCCACAAAACTGACAAAAAGCCGGCAGTAGAGCAGGAAAATTAAGCACAATATTGTTCCTCGCTGACTGAATGCGGAGCCTGCAGGGGAATTGCTAAGACATATCTTGCTTGTTGCTTAATTGGAAACTAAATCACATACAATTAACTTAAACAACCTCAAAACTGATAATTATGGTTACGTTGCCTCTGCCCCTGCATCAACAGTCTCGATACCAAATGATTTTTTAGTATATCAGAAATACGATTCGGTATATTAAGAGATTTTTCAACATATTATATTATTTTATTTAGTATATAAGATTGTGTTTGCGAGATACTGAATTTTTTTTTCTCAACACCCAATTAGTTATGCCTCGGCCCTCGGTCCAAAAATAATATTAGCTGTTATTAGACCACCGACTTTTGTCCTTAGCAATTATTTTGTTTTATCGGTTTCTATATACCAACAAACCAGTTGTTTTATATTCAAAGAAACGTCCATGTAATATTGAAAGTGATGTTTCTTCTTAATTTTAAATTACATACGATGTTTTATCGTAAACTAATTTAAACTACGAGCGAGAACAAATTAAGTGCACATGAAAGAGTACATATGGTCTAGCTAGTATGGTTACGTTCTGAATCTGCCACTCTCCTATATTTTATAACCATTTACACATATCCATTAGATACAATCATCAACGGTAGGCAATCTCAACTCAATAAGGCTCTTCGCTTTACAAAAGTCCGATGAAAACGTCTGTTATAAGCAGCCTAAACACAATCATTTACTATAAAACAAAAAACACAATACAAGGTAGCTCCAACAAAGTATAAACAAACACTCACTTTTATATACTTACAGATGGATACATATAGTATACAAGTAGTAACTCAACTTTGACCTCTCAAATAACAATTAATAAACAAATCCCATATGATCAAATGATCAAATGATGCAAATTAAAGACGGAAAGAAAATATAAAGGGGACTAGAAAATCCCCTCCACACTTTCCTTCACTTTCTTTTCCTTTCCTCCAAACAAAACTTAGCAAAAGAGTGTCCTAATTCTGTCTGTCTAATAAACTAATGATGCTATGTACCTGGCACTGGAATATCTTTGTTGGATCTCGATCGCCAGCTTTGCAAGCCAGGCCTTTTCTCCTCACAACGTACATTTTGACAGGGTGGCTTCTCCACCTCACTATCCTACACTACACACACCAGAAAAACTTGGTAGAGACACCCTGGTCACGTCATCTGTAGGGCACCTCTCACATAAGAACGAGACCCCGTGTATTTTGGGTTCATTCCATGTGAGAACCGCTCTAGTAATGTATTCATAACGAAGTTTTCTCCTACACGCATACGCTTCTCATCCCCCTTTTCCTTCAAAAGGTGTTTGATATAAGCGCTGCCCACAAAAAAATTGGACTTACTTTCACCGAAAAACTGAAAAACAAATTGGCAGACTTGAACTTGTAGTCCACCATGATGGCCAGGAAGAGCCTCCCTCTCCATCCAGGGAAATTCCCCCACTTGAAATTGTTCAAACTGCAGAATTGTATTTGTGTTCCGCTTATATGTGCAGCTGTTTTAACCCAAATGCAGCAAAATCTGCACTTACAATAGCAGACAAATTATGAATTACACAAATGCAATTGTAATGTAGTAAGAACTTTCACACTTTGGAGCTAAAAGGCTTGTCATTTTACCTATGAACTCTTTATAGAACGCTGTCAGCCGTGGTCCTCAGACGGAGTTCTACACTTCGCAGATCGCGAAGATGTTCCAAAATTTCTTGGAGAAGAAGTAATCCCTTGTCTCCTTTCCTCAAGGAGGAAATGCAGTGCTTTAGAAACTCCCTATCTGCTTCAAGTGCTTGTAGTCTCTCATACACATGATCAACCTCCTCCTCGATAGCAAGTTTCTTGCTCTCCGACTCTTGTGATGTAAAAGAATCATATCCTTCTGTGTTTCCATTCAATTCCCCGTCTTTTGATTCCGTTTCGATGGCATCAAATAGCGGAAGAAGTCTCTTTGCCTTCAAGCCCTTGATTTTTCTATCTTGATCATGATTTCCATTCATTTCTTTGGAATGGCCATTTGCAATGCCATTGCCATTTACTTCACTTCTGACATCTGAACTTTCATGGTAACCATTTCCATTCTCCGGAAAGAAATGCTCGATTGGGTTTATATGCTCATAACATTCGTCGTCCTCTTCTTCGCTCAAGGTCAAAAGCTTCTCTTCCAACTCCTTGAGCTGGTCTAGAATGGACAACTTCTCTTCCTCAAAGATAGCCAAAGATTTCTCCAGATAAAGAACTGCATCTGCCGGGGTGTTTTGATTGCTACTTTCTTCATTCCCGTATAAGCAATCTTCTTCCTTCAATTCGTTATTCAAATCAGTAGATAGTCCATCGCTATCCTCAGCATTGCTACAAGCACCGGATGAAGTTCTACTTTTCACACTTCCATCTTTCAGTCTCCTCAAAATCATCGTTCTCTCTTTGGCCTCGTAATCCCGCAGCTTCTTTCGACATACTTCCAGCTCCTTTTCAAGCTCGTGCTTTTCCCTTTCCCGCTTCACCATAAGCTCGTTCAAGAGTTGCATCGCTTCCTGGTCGTACTCAGACTGCTCTTCCATCATTCTCTGGTACTGCAAAGCTTCCATCTGCACTGCTGCCTTTTCTTCTTGTAGCCTATTTATCATTGCCATTGTCTGACTGGCTGCCACTGCAGAAGCACTCCTCTCTTCTTCAAGTTCCGCATATAATTCGTTCAAAGCCTTCCGTTCAGTTTTCAACGCCGTCTTTAATTTCTCAACCGTCACGACTCCATCACCGCCTTCAATGTCACTCATAACACTTGCATCCAATGAGTCTTCTGTTACCAGTTCTCGTCTCTCGAATAGTAGCATTCCTTTATGCAACTGGTGGAGACTGTCTATTGAAGTAGGTGTGTCAAGAACATCATCTTCCTCGTATGAGAAATGATTTTCTTTTTCTTTCTCACTCGTATCAGAACCTAACAATGTAACAAATTAAAATAATTTCCGACATAAGTAAGATTTTTGAGATTATGAACGTGCTTAGGCCAGGATTTGAGGCTTACCATGACGATCATAAACATGTAGAATGGCAGAACTTGTAGAAGGGTCTTCCTGCTCACACGGATGCGAATTCAAAAGTTCTTGAGCCGATTGAACTTCGTCATTCTGTTCCTGATCAGGAATCTCTGTCCCTATTGCGACCTCCGCCTCGATCTCATCCTTGCCAGGAAGGACTTCATCCTCAATTGCTGCATACATTGAATGCCACAATTGAGATTTTGTCATCCAGAAAAACAAAACATTGTCTATAAATTATGAGTGAATGAAATTAAACATGTTTACCTAGATGAACATCTGAAACAATTTCACCATTTGCTATAGCTCCAACCTGTTCATTTTCCTCCTTTGCGCTCCCAGTCTCATCCGAATCCTTCAAATCAAGAACCGAAACCTTACTCTCATCGAACGAAAGCAATGCCACAGACTCTTCTGAACTGCGCCAATTCTCCACAACCGGCTTCGCTTCTTGTATTTCAAAACCAATGTCGAAATCCAGTATAACATCTTCACAACCGCTACTATTTCCTTGGTCTTCTTCCACCTTCTTATACTTCCGATGACTCTGGTTTTCAATGGTGGCTGGAGAATCAATCAAATCAACCAGAACCAACCGGCAATCGTCTTGATCAATGTAGAACTCCAAATCCTGAGGTCGAATATTTGGAGATACAATATCTTTCGTGAGTTCTTTTTCTTCTTCCATGTCTCTCTCCACTTTTTCATCTCCAATGGCTACAATCTCCGTCTCCTTGCAGCCATAGTCACATACAGAACAAGTTGCAGAATGATCCTCTGCTTCAAAACCCCTATTTTCTCCCTTCTTTTCTTCAACTCCCTCTTCGTCTCCGATCACAAAATCCGATCCGCTTCGATCCGACCGATCACCTTCTTCCGTCTGATGATCATCCCCTGTTTCCAAACTCAAATTTTGTTTTTGAGTATAATCCAAAACCTCCCAAGAAGGTTTAATCACAATACAAGAAGGGTAAAACTTGTTCAAACTCAATCCGCAGCAAGAACAGTTCAACTTCTCCTCTCCATTCTCAGTGACTTTTTCATCGCTATCCCGAATCATCCCAATTTGCTTCATCCATGGAAAAAAAGCAAACTTCTTTGACCATTCTTCGCAATCCGGCTTCGATGAGCAGTCCTCGCACATATCTTGCGATTCTACAAGTTTCTGGTGATTTGAACAATAACCCAGATGGGATATCTCATTGGCATGAGATTCGCAGACGAGATCTCTATAAGAACTTCTGGTGTTTCTGGGCTCGAAGATATGTTCGAGCCTAGAACACCAGAGGCAGGGTCTTCTGAGGCCAAAGTAATCGGAGAACTTTATGATTAGGTAAGAAAAGAGGGAATTGAGAAGGACGAGGATGATCAGAGTCCATTCGAGGAGAGCATAGACTAGAACGAGAGTGATCTTGTTGGTGTTTCCGTGCAGCATGGTTGCAAACTTGTTGGCTGCCATTGATGGTGCTCTGTTTCTGGTATATACAGAGAGAGAGAGTTGCAGATTAGAAAATGAAAGAAAAATGGATGGGGAGAGGGAAAGATTCAGAGAAAAATAGAAGGGAAGGCGGTTTGGAGTGCAATTTGGACAACAAAAGAAGACTCCGAGCTGAGAAAAGAAAGAAATATGTGATTTGAGTCGAGGAAAATTAAAGAATGTTTTCAAGTATCATCTGTGATGGTTTTTTTTTTTTTTTTTTTTTTTTTTTTGGAAGTTTAACGAAAAATCTACGGTACTGTTCATTTTAACGAAAAATTACATTTTTACACTAAAAAGTCAAACCTGGTACAATTTACCTTACCCTTTATTTTGTCCTTATCGTTAAAACTCAAAGTTTTCAAGCATTTTTCATTAGTTTTCATTTTTTTTTTAAATTAACCGTTGCTGTGGAAATGGAACATGGTTTCTACTTTGTATTAAAATATGCCAAGTATTCTTTTATTCGTCATTTTATCTGCAGACGTGAATTAGATCAATTAATCAGAATAATATAGTTTGTTTGCACAAAGTGGCAGACTTAGAAAATATTATTTTGAGGGTCAGTAAGAAGAGTCTGCGAACATATTCTTTGTACCTATCGACATATGCCAACAGATTCTTTGCGCAAGCATGCCGACAAATGTTAGCGTATGCCGGGTGAGTCTATAGACAGATACCCATATCAATGCATACAAAGGTATGAGGCTAGCAGCTACCCAACCCAATGTCCATGAAGGCAATTATCGAGAAGTTAAAGGATAGTTGTAAGAGCATCTCATATTTTCAAAAGGCATTGCAGCTTTTCTATAAAAGATTTCTGAATTTGGATCAGCTGACCCACTTAGCCCCAAGGTGAATCTGCCCCTGCTTGCACACAAATTCTTTTATAATTTCATTTTTATATGATACTTAATTGAGGGGTTTTGTAGTGAAACTAGACTATGGTAGGGGAATAGGGGATATAACTATGTATGAATACAAGTAGGAATCTTAGGCGGCCTTGACAGCTCCCACACCAATTTTTTTCAATTTGAGCAACAAAATTGGGGTGGCCCATCAACCACACCATTGAGTAGGTGGACCACTCTCACAGCAAAGTGTGGGTCACAGTTTATATGATCCATCCAGATGCTCCACTTCCATAATCCAACTCTCTTCTCCCATGAAAGCTTTTCCTTATAAAATTCTTCTCCATTTTTTATGTACCTGGAATTGAGGGTGGTGATTTCTAATTTTCTACGATCTCGTTTTCTCTTTCTGCATTCTTTATCAGTTATTTCTTTTGTCAACCTCGTCTTTGATTTATTTGATTCGAGTGGTAAAAAAAAAAGAGCTTAGAGAGAAAAAAAATGAGAATGTAAAATCACTTCCATGTAATTTATTAACGGATAATAATTGTGTTCTCTATGGAGGAACTTACTTGTCCCCTTCACTTATGATTAACGAACGTTTATTGTACTAACATCATAATTTCAATTGTTCATTCTCTTTATCAACATCTAAAGATCATATCTCATTCTCTTTATCATCATCTAAATATCATATCTGCAAAAAATCGTCAAATTTAGATATGTTTAGTCATTCATACATGTTAAACAAATGAATGATTTTGATAATAAGTAACATTCTTACGATAAACTATCCATTTGCTTTACGCATATGGATGAGCTTCTAACTGTGTATGAGATTCGACTTTCTAGAGTAGCCTTTATACGTTCTAACAGATACGAGAGAAACGAATAGAATGCATGCAACAGTTAACCTCAAATAATCCTTTAAGCGTGAGCCTACCGAGTTTCTTCCAATCAATATTAATCTATGGGTTCCAAGCCCCGTCGCAAGCCTGAATACAAGAGGAGGAGGAGAAGGGCGTCAAGAAATCGATATGATTACATGATTATAAATTCTAAATTTGTCAAATATATAAATTCTTCAGTGTGATATATTTATTATATATTTGTTTATAAATAAAAACTAAATAAAATTAAACACAGCTAATTTTCGTTTCTTGGTAGAAACTTAATACTGTTACAATTGTCAAACTTTGTTTCAAAAGTTGATTACGAGTGTCACTTTTCCTTTATTACTGTCTTTTATTTTTTTTGACCAAAAGGACAATATTAATCTAATTTTTCCACAAAACTAAATAAAGATGATAAATTCAAATTTCATGACTGCATACACCTTAATTAGAACATTGTTTAGAAAAAAGGAATACCAAAATATATTTGTATATGCACCAGAACTCTTAACTAATTATAAAATCGAACATTTCAAAATTGACGACTTAGAAAAATTAGGTAGCATCCGCATCCATGTATATATTTTGAAATATATATTATATGAGGGTCCTGTGGGCATCATGTACATAACTTGCGTGGCTATAAAGATATCACTAATCATATAATTTTCACAAAGTATTTTGCTTAATTTTTTAAATTAATCATTTATACAAGGGACCCTACGCCTAATATACTGCCGATTGGGCATTCCAAATGATAATTCTTGAACCCTAATTTTTAATTATTGTAGACTCCAAAGGACTGGTGCCAGAATTCGCATAGCCAAACAATTTTTCAGTGTGTCGGAAATATGGTCCAGCATACCAAATGTCATAAAATTGATTGAATATTTTTTTAGTTTCTAACTAATTGATTATTAGACTTGGTATACCGATAGTGTTCTCGTCACATCAAAAAATCTCTCATTGCTTTGTTTTTGCGTGGATTGATTAACAGTTGTAATTTGTAAATGGCGATGATGGACCCTCTCAGCTGCTAGATCTAGACTCGAAAGCAATCAACTTTGCATTTAGTGAAGGAAAATTATCATCAAATGTGGACTGTTGACAAAGATACATGCCATCATATCGCCCCAAAACTACACACACACACATATATATATATATATATATATATATAATATTTTCCTACGGTACCAAGGTGTAGAATTTGACTATATGCATGCATGTGGTTTTATTTACAACACGGGTGGTAAATGATGAATTATCACTCATGTCTAATTATGTTCACACTTTCTTTTAGCTAGCAAAACATAATATAAAAAACTGTGACCTGCTCATGCGATTTGCTGTTCAATTTTCAAACTGTATTTTCCAGACCTATTTAATTTCCCTTGTTATTACCGTACGTGCATGCATGTTTGTCAATTGTAGTGTTTCAGATTACGGTTAAGCATCGATCTCTAATTTGAAAGATCGAAAGAATAATTAGCAACATTCGAGACATCTGTGATATTCTTTTGGTTCTTTCTTTTGGCAACCAAAGGTTAATTCTCGTACGAGTTTCAGGCTTTTTGCTTACAAGGCTAAGAATCCTATGATTAACAGCACTTAAGAAAGCAAATAAGAGAGACAGAGAGGGGGGGGGGGGGGGGGGGAATCGACAGGAATTTAGGGTTTGTGATGGTAATGATGGTGGTTTGAGAGTGTTTGAAAATGTGGGACAGCATAAGCATGGCCCCTTATTCTTCTTTTGCTTTTGTTGCCTGCCTGCCTGCTATGCCGATCTGCTCTTTCACCCTCTCCTCCTTTAACTTTCTGCCCCTTCCATTTCTTTGGCTTTTAATAAAATTCCCCACAAGCTCCCACGCTCAACCCACGAACACATAATGCATAATAATAATAATAATATGCTGGAAACCCTTTCATTTTTAGGCTCCTATCTGCTACCACTTGATTTACACAGCTCCAAGATTTAAAACGCATGTATATATGTACTTCGTATGATAACCATATTATACGGTTAAAGCATTAATCGGTTAGTAAAATTATATGACGTTATATGTCATCTACTTTCACAATGCGATAATAAGGATTATCGTTAAAAATTTGCCTGAAATGAAAATCGTTAAAAGTTTAATTGTTGTGAACTATAAGATAAGTGAATGCACTCGGTCAAGTTTCAAATTTCATGCGCAGGGCGCACTAATTCGTAGACGGTGAGCCTGCCTGCCCAAATTCAGATATCTTCCTTTGACTACTTGAACCGAAAGCAAAGATGAAGCGGTTTTGGTATTATGTTTACATTTCTTTCACGCATGCAGATTGCATGATATATAACGTTACTGATTTTTTTTTTCCTTAAAAAAAATAGAAAAAAGAAAGTTGAGGTTCTACCATAAATTCAATTGACAATATGAGGAGTAGCCGAATTACTTATAAGCACATACAAAATCTCTTTCTTTCTCCGATGTGAGATTCATACTCTCAACACTCCCGCATGTGTGGCAAATTTTCAAGCCTAGCACGTGGACAACACAAATTGGGTGACGTGAAACACGTGTATCTATTGGGATTCATACATGAGACAACTTTCTCTGATACCATGAAAAAATTTGAGATTCCATCATAAAAATAATATGGGAAGTATTCCAATTACTTATAAGCCCGTGCAAGGTCCCTTTCTTATTCGATGTGAGATTGATTCGCTCAACAAAACATTATTAATTTTTAGACTAATCACATCCATTGCCCAAAAAAGAAAATATGGAAGAGGATCCTCTCCGGATTCACTTTGTGGGGATCCACATCCTAACCGTTCATCGTATATCGTGTGGTCAATTTTCGTCATATACCATTTGTTTTTAATTTTAAATAAAAAAAAGTCAAATGATTTACAATCACATAATACACGATGAATTACTAAAATGTGGGAATTTCTAAGATCCATACAAAGTGAATCCAAATGGGATCCAATTCCAGAAAATATGGCGGCACCTAACCAAAATTAAGCAGAAATCAATTTAACTTGGACCTTATTGGCAATGTCATTAGTCAGCATCAAATACAACTCCGACCGACCATGAATTTGCTAAAATTGTGAATAAAGGAAAAGAAATTTCAAAGGATTATAACGGGGACATTATTAGGTATCCAACCAAAATAAAAAAGTCAAAAGGTCACCAATTAATAATAAGGGTTTATATCACAAATGGTCTCTGAAATTGACCCCATCAATCATGATAGTCCCTGAAATTGAAAATCGATCAATGTAGTCCCTGAATTTTAACTCGCGAATCAATGTGGTCCTTCTGTTAGTGTTCCGTCCAAATTAACACTAAAAAAAGGTTAGAGAACCAATTTTTCATGGTAAAATGACCAAAAAAAGGTTAGAGAACCACTTTTTTTTGTTTTTATTTTAGTTTTAGCACCAAATCCATGAAAAAATGGAGAGAAAAGTGAAGATGGAAAAAAGAAAAGAGAAGTAGTAAGTAAAATTATAAGTAACAGGGTTATTTTTTATCATTTTACCATGAAAAATTGGTTCTCTAACCTTTTTTTAAAGTTAATTTGGACGGAACACTAACAGAAGGACCACATTGATTCGCGAGTTAAAATTCAGGGATTACATTGATCGATTTTCAATTTCAGGGACCATCATGATTGATGGGGTCAATTTCAGGGACAATTTGTGATATAAACCCTAATAATAATTATACAATTTACCAGCAGCCTCTACTCTACTTATGTCTCTTATAAGGAAAGATCTCTTCCATCAAATCCATCCAATCATCTAATCCGGGCATTTGAAATTTGATCCAACGACTAAAGTTATTATAACTTTTAAAGATGGTCCATGTTTGTAACCGTTTGATCAAATTTCAAGTACCCGAATTTGATTGATTGGGTAGATTTGATGGATTCCCTCTTATAAATCAGATAGTACATGATTTACAAATCCCGAGCAACAGAGAATATTCAGTAAGACAACCTAGTCGAAGAATATTCAATAAGCAGCTTGACTAACCACTCTCGTAAGTCGTAATCGAGAATAACTATCTTGAAACTAATATATTGTCCAAATGACATTACTGATGACATAGATGATTGTCGTGTATTAAAATAATACATTATATGTCTGTTAAATAATTGTCAAGTGGTGTCACCGATTGCAAAAGAAAATACATCCTCGTAAAAAGTAAGACTTCATACATGAGAAAAAGAGAGCTCCAAAAATACATTAACCTTTTCTTTTGATTTAAACAAAATTACATGAATTTCTAAAATGTGCCAACTAATTATTACATTCTTCACTATTCACTCGCCGGACTTTTCCATTCCCAAAAACCAAATACCAAAACCCATATGTGCCATACCAAATACACCAAAAACCAACTTCACTGCGTTGCGTGGATTAACACTACTTCAGATGATCAAACCATGCGTCCTCACAGAAGGCCAGTGCTTCCAAATGGATTGCTAGATTGCGGATGTGGAGCAGGACTTGCAGGAAACGTCCCAAACCCAGTAGTATCCCCGAAAGGATTCGTTGCACCCATCATCACATTCGGCTGTGGCTGCTGGTAGGTAGGTTGGAAAGGACCAAATGGGTTGGACTGCTGCTGGGCCATTGACGCGATTTGAACTGCGTGTGGGGGAGCAACATTGTTTGAAAAAGCAAATGGGTCTTGGACCTCAAATGGATTCGGGGCTGGAGCTCCATAGACAGGCTGCTGAGATGCCCTATACGCTCCTTCATCGTATAAGCTGTTCAGAGTGAGTGAGTCTAACCCACCAGCCTGACAAGAACCAAAAACATGTATCAATCAAATTGCAAGCACTATCAGAAGGACAAAAATCCTACAAGGTGATGTATAAACCTAAGCCCAGTAATATCTTTGCATATTATGGAAGCAAATCAAATATAGTGAGAAAAATCGTTACTTCATACTGTTGAGGACGTGTACTTATTAGTAAAATGGTCATCAACAACAGGAATGGTAAACGATAAAAAATATAAATTTTGAAAGCATGGGATGCGCCTACCAATTGCCTCTCATTAGGTGCTGAAATGTCGGTACTTGGAGTGGAAACCAGGGCAAGTTCCCATCCAGTAGGATCAAAACCATTTGCTTGGGCTGCACCAGAATTGAATGTTGGAGCCGCATCTGCAAATAAAAGCAGGAGAGATTTAAGGGTCATGGAACTATGGAAGTCAGAAAATGCCAAATAATAAAAAATAAAAAATTTAGCAAAATGGTACCAGCTTCAGATGTAATTATAGCTAGAGCTAAAGCATTTCTGTCTTCAATCGCAGATACATCAGCTGCGCTAAAATCCAATCCCTGAATCCACAGAAGGAGATTGGTTGGGGTGAAAAAAATGGAAATCAGTGACACTGAGAGAATGTGTAGAATAAAAGAAACAAAAACAGAGTGAAAATTCATAGAAAGCAGAAATGATATTCTACCAGTAAATCTCCAGTGGCCATGCTACTTTGAGGAGGTGGAGGTGGCGGTGGCAGAGGAGCTTCCGTCTCAACATTAGACACAGGCACAATGTCTAAAGCTGGTGGCTCAGATTCATCACCAGATAACTTTGCATCTTCTGAGGGTTCTTCTGGTCTATATGTCAAAAGCTGTTCACAATGAGCAGATATAAATTATCTATACTTGTTTTTACAAAATAAAATTCCATTGGTATACAACTTAACTGATCAAAAATCAAAACACTTTGAAAATTCCATAACAAAAGAAGAAAAAGAATAAGTACCAACCAATGTCTCATTTGGAACAGTTACAGCCCGCGGTGCCTCTCTTATATACTCATCCATCGTTATGAGGAAGGATTGCGGAGGCTGAAAAAGTTAAAATAAAGTACTTAGCATAAGCTGAGAAAACGGCAAGAAAGGAATATAAATAAATGCACTGGAAACCTATAAGACCTCTCTCAAGACTGGAAACTGGAAATTCCTAGCAAGTTCCAATCCTTTGCAAACATCATAAAAATCAGAAAGACCTGCAGCCTGCAGCAAATACCAAGATATCTTTAGCAGAGCAGCAAACTTAAACTAATAACTGATGCTATAGCAATCAACTCACGAGAACCGAAAATGATTGCGGATGTCTACCTGCTGACCAGCTCGTTTATAAACATCAAGGGCATTAACTGCTTCATGTCTTGGCATCTCAAAAAACTGCAGCAAAAACGGATTTGAGAAACATATAGCCATTGGTAACAAAGTATTAGCTTGAATGATATAATATATTTACCTTATCAACAAGATTTATGATTCCATCATTAATGGAACAATAAATTTTAAAGCTCTCTTTCAATACCTGAAAGTAGAGACTCAAAAGGTCAGATAAGAAATAAAAATAGCCTTTATCTGTTATTTGTTAAACTGACTTTAATAGTATAAGGATTAAAGCTTGCTTTCAGCACTTGATACTCCATTTATAATTTAAATAACGTTGTCATATGTGAGAGAAAACAAAACTAAAATGAAGATGTGGGACATACCAGGGCCAGAGCATACTGTATAACGTAATTGATGGAAGCTGCTCCTTCTGGCTGGAAATTTAGAAGCAAAATCAATCATTTTGCACAAACGTATAAAAAGGTTGTAATATTCCCTCTATATATAACTTTACAGAGATATAATATTGTATCACAAAATGAATGTTTATACACATGTTTGTGTGCAACAGATAAACCACAAGTTCCAAATATGTTACCCGGCAACCAATAAGACGATACAGAAGCTGCTGTAAGGCAGGCAACTGCTCCAACAGTTCTTCACTATCCAGTTCTCGGGTTCTACTATATCCCTGTTAGTAGTTAAACACAGGAAAGAAAAGATTGTGAATCCTCATAAAATAATAACTTATGTTTGAGGAAAAAGAAAGCATCTTTATCACCAAATCCTAACTAGTAATGAACCATGAAGATTTGGTAAAGTACCTTCTCCTGGCCCTGGGCAGGCCTTGGAAGACGTTCAGCTTCAATGTCATACTTCAGAACCCTAAAGCATTCGAGCCGTTCCTCCAAAAACAATGCATAAGTACGCACCCAGGCAGAGCAATCCCAAGCTGCAGAAGAGGAAAAGGCAAACAGAAGGGAATATTATTTATCTTTATGTTACAGATGTGTTTGTTTTTCTTCAATTTTGAGTTCAAAATCAATGTCATAATTTCAATCAACTAATAGCTAGTAATGACAATTGACAGGCAAAAGACAAGAGAGAATTCAAGAGATTAAGGCATTTGAAATTCACCAATGGGGCTGGATTCGTCTTTGAAATTAGAAAGCTGGAGAATTCGTCCCCTCTGCGAGAAATTTAGAAGTTCTTCTCTGAAAGTAGGATCACCCTCCCTCAAGGTCCTATGGATAACTATCAATGTTTTTAATGCTACCTGCCAATCTCAAACACGAAAATAATACAATATAAGTTTAACAGAAATCAAAACATATGTATACATATTACATAAGCATATTAATCCATAAGAAAATGATGAGCCATATACAGCCAAAAAGAAAACAATCAAATAAGTGATACATCATCCAACGTAAACTGAGACAAAATTGAACCAGACCAGTAGAAGACGACTGATTTCACTTCAAAATAGTTACAAACACATAAACTTACTTTGTTTGGGCATCAAAAGAAATCCTTTGCACAAAAAGATCAAAAAGAGGCATCTAGTGGAACAAATCGAAAAATGAAGAACATTTAAGTAGGAACCTAATGTCAGTATTTCACTGTACTGTTATTGAGTAACACCACAATACTATGAGTGATTCACTTAGACACATTTACGCAGTATATTAAAGCAACCAACTATATTTCCAAGCAAACACAAATGATATTGTAGGCATGGTAAACAACAATATTAAGCAAACCCCACTTGAAATTCAAGGGAAATAGATACATATTAAGTCCAATAACCATCCAATACAAAATCGAAATTATAATGTATGGCATTGCAAATTTGCAATTGAATGGGGAAAACACGGCATACCGTCCAATTATGGGTCTTGCTTAATCTTCTTGAAAGAGCATGAATGCAATAAGCAACGTCCGCCCGCGGTCGAATTGACGATGTGGCAATCAGAATCTCTGCATCCAACAAAACAACCCCAAATGTAAAAATCACATCTTTGGATCAAAATCCAACCACCCATTTGATAAAACAACGGATCTGAAAAATCTGAAAAATGAGAAACTGACTTCTGAGGTGTCTCTCTTTGGGCGGGCACTCGACGTGGTTGGTGGCTTTGACTATCGCAACATCCAAATCCTATTCTTAGAAAACAAACCCAAATCCAAAAATCAAAATCCAATTCCTCCGGATTACCAAAATCTAATCTTTATGTTTTTGCTTCTAATTAATTAAATCAACGGAGATTAAAGAAAAGGAAAGGAATTGGCACCGCGTAATCGCTGTTGACGTGGGCAAGGCCGACTTTGGTGGAGTCTTTGAGAGCGCCGTAGGCTTTCCTCCACGTCTGAAGCGTCCCCATTTCTCTATGCTTCTTCTTCTACTGTACCACCCCAATTCCTCCACCGCTCAGATCGCTCTCTCTCTCTCTCTCACTACCACTATCTCTCTCTAGAATAAGACACAGTGACCTGGCTTGCAGACCTTGTTTCTCTCTCTTCTATCTCTCTCTGCGGCTCCGATGGGTTGGAGGAAGAGAGAGGAAAGCGAAGGACTTTGAAGAAATTATGCGAAGAGAAAAGAAAGGGAAGAATTCAAGAACGACAGGCTGCAAAGCAGAAACATTGAAACGGTGTCGTTGTGACTTCGAATTTCCCTTTTTTTATTCTTTCCTTTTTATTTCATTTTTTCCTGCGGTGAGGAGCCACTTTTATTATAATTTTTTTATTTTTGCTCGAATTTAATTATTATTCATTGGTTGGAATTTAATTATGAAATTGTGACCTGCTTTTGGTGTGCGTCATATCACACATATAATATGGTTAGTGTCCCACGTTCACCACCATTACAAGCAAGGAACATATCCTCCTCTCGTAGGACACAGTCACGGAACTACCTAATTCCACCATATATTCTAAAGAATTCTTCGTTTCGAGAATTTGTGAAGGTTAAATTCATATTAGCCACAAGATTATACCATTTATTTTTTTCTCAATTCAGCAATCACGATGGTTTTCTTCATTTTAAGCTGTTTTGCTTTATTAAGTTGTCAAATATTTTAAGACTCTAGATTCTAAACTAATATAATCGTATCACTGCATTTGATCTTTACAAATCCTCAAAATAAAAACAAAGCAGAACTGTGTAAAGAAATTTATTAAAAAAATAGATATTCATATACTACACGTGCCGTTTAATAGACTTTTGGGCTTTGTTTCCAAAGATTCTGCATCCAGAAGTTTAGAACTGTTGAATTGAACAGAAAATTATCCAGTAAACAAATAAAAATTTGACCAAGAAAATACTTAGGCGGTCCGCCCATCAACAAGTTGATTTTTTCTTATGTCAAAAGAAGAATCCTTAATAACTGTATTAGGTATAAGCGTGTCCGGCCGCTTGCATCCAAATCCGAATATTTCTTTCCGTAAATTGAAGCCGTTTAGAATATCGCATTGTAAAATACAGAGCAAGGGCAATTATAATGGAAGTAGAATTTAAGTGACAAGTTTACATGATGAGGTCATCAAGAAGTGGAGAGTTGAGCTTGATGGCCCCAGCGGCCACTAAGAGTGAGAAACTCCAGATTGGCAGTAACCAGAAGAACACGAACTTGAGAACGTTTTTGCCTGCAGCAGCAAGCAAACACACAAAAACCAAAGCACATATAAGTTCTATCAATGATTCACACTGCACTCGATTTTGCGCCTCTACTAGTTATGAAGAGACAAGTGATACAGAAGCTCTACTAGTTCTACACAACAACAATAATAACCAAGTCTTGTCCCGCTAAGTGAGATCGGTTGTATGAATACACTGCACTCGATTTTGCGCCTCCACTAGTTATATCGGCAGATAAAATATAGTTCACTCTAATTGATCGACAGATGCATTTGGTAATTCACATCACATCCTTCATTTTGCGATGGCTATCTACGTTTCGACAGAAACAAACTGAAAGAAAACGAATATTACCATTTAAACGGAAACTCTTTTCAGTTTTATCGGTCACCCACTCTCCGGCCTCGCGGAGCTTCTTCTCCACCGGCCCTTCAAACTTGCTAGGAAAGTTCATCATAGACATGTCGAATTTCGCGTTCTTCTGTTCTTCCAAGTCCCTGAATGTTGTACCACACAAACCATATCAGGTTTATCAACTATCGACAAGAAAATGGAATTCGAAGAACGCAGCGGAAGTTAAACAAGCAAAGCATTGTAACCTTAAAACCAGCTAAAAAAAAATGGAAAGCAAGTCTAGAAATTCAGCGAAATACATATATGAGCAAGACCAGTAGTATAACTGTCACTTACTTTGGGTTTGCATCGCGGAACCTTCCGCCGCCAATAGCTCGTTCGATTTCAATGACAGAAGGCTGCCTTGGCTTGCGTTGTAGTTGGCTTTGCTGCTTCTTTCTTAGAATCGTTGGTCTATTGTTTCTGCTGGGCAGAGGAGGTTTGGTGGTCTTGGCTTGGAGAGATGGCGGCGGTGGTGGCCGCGGTGAATCGTTGTTGTCGCTGGAAAGAGAAGCATGGGCAAGGTTTTTGGTTAGGGAAAGGCAAGAGGATAAGCTACACATGGTGGGTGGTGGTGGAGCGTCTCAAATACTGTCTATTCTGCTGTTGGACGGTTATAAGTTATAACAGTTGGCCGGGTCCAACTGATAAATATCTTCAGATAACTAAAATAATGTAGCAACAAAATAATTCAGTCTTACAAAATGAACTGGTTTTCAGACCAAAAAAACCGACGAAAGTTCATCTCATGATCATCTCGGGACAGAACTAAACAGTGCAGTGCAGAACGAGAAAAATGGCGTCAAAAATTTATTCCATTTTAACCACCAAATTTTTTACATTCCTGTGCTTGTACAGAAGGGCAAGGAGCTTGATTACAATCCGCAATCCGTACATATACTAACGGCATCAGCTGCCACAGTACAAAATTACGTTCTCCACGGGAGTTACCTCGCCCTTCAATTTAAGGGTAGATTCATAGCTTTAAGTTTGGCAAAAATGGAAAAATTATCTCATAACCATAAGGTTTGGCACCGTCTCCTTATGTAGGTAGAGTCCTCAGCAAATGAAGTGCCCGGTTCCACTGTGGTCTTTGTGATAGGACAATTCTCCTCAAAACGGGAACTGCTCCAGCAGCTACAATTGCCGAATGATTCTCACTGTCCATGCTCAGATTATACAGCGTCGCCAAGCTTGCTTCAATGGCCCTCTCACTCCCTTCTTCAATCAGTTCGACCAACAGAAATATACCTCCTTTGGAAGCAATGGCTCGAGTGGAATCAACCACCCCTTCAGAGATTATTCTGTTGAGTTCTACAACTGCAGCTTCCTTTTCTTCTAGAGCGAATGAGGTTTTTAACTGCTCCATGAGTCTCGGAATGGTCTCGTGGTGAGTTACTTCCTTGTTGATTGGGTCCTCGAATTCTAGTCTGGGACCAGAAAGAGAACCATGTTTCACCAAACAAGCAGCAACCCAATCTTTGTTGTGAAGGGGGATATTAGACTTCAGGATATCACAGAGCAATTTGGTGAAATGCGCGGAATCTATTTTTTGGAGAACTTCTTAGAGTCGAGCAGTTTTGTAAATAACTGGGATGCTGGTGATATAGCAAGACCACCTTCTTCAACTTCAAGGGCATATTTTGCTAGCTGCTGATTATATACTTCTGATTCCGTGTCTGAAAAATACCAAATACCAGAAGTTAAGCACTGTTATTACTTCCCTTCAAAGCGAAAGCGAAACCAGCGTATTCATACATTTTACAGTTTTACTTTAAGGAAAATAATTTCCAATACCTTCAAGAATCTTTTGTTGGAAAACAATATCCAAACCAGATTCAATATTCACTGAAACGATGGTGTCCATACTTGGGTCAATAACCGTATAGAACTCAAGGATTGAAGCAGCTTTTGTTTGCAAACTTGGGATTGGTGTCTTTAATGTCTCAACAAGGCGAGCAATAACCCCAGAGTCGAGCACATTTTCCCTATACTGACAGAATTTTACTCAGTATTTTTTTAGTTTTTTCAAAAAGGACCAGAAAATGATGCACTCAACACAGTGAAGCTTAAACATTTGCGTTCTGCCCTTTTTTGTTCCTTTGCTTTAACATGGAAAAGTACATGAAGCTACACTATAGAACATCAATTTCGCCTTTAACATGTGACATAATGGAGAAAAAGAAGAGGGAGGGAGGGAGGAGGGGGTAATGAACCTGGTATTAGTTTTTGACATCGGC
Organism: Cotoneaster glaucophyllus; assembly: GCA_036320875.1. Classification (NCBI taxonomy): domain Eukaryota; kingdom Viridiplantae; phylum Streptophyta; class Magnoliopsida; order Rosales; family Rosaceae; genus Cotoneaster; species Cotoneaster glaucophyllus. Next base: position 553,281 of record JAVVNS010000100.1, read on the forward strand.
ATATGAGCTGTGTCTCCAGTTATTCCCATGGAACCATAAGGACCCCCTCCGGCCTCCGATCCTTTTTTTGATCCATTTACTGGTCCATCATAAAACTGGAATGAAAGCAACATACTTGGTTAGCTAATTGATAACTATAAGGTTTCAAACATGTTATCAAGAGACAATTGACCAACTTTTGACTTCCTTTCTTTACTAGGATCTGAGAACCGGGCAAGAATGTCCAAGGCCTGCAATACAACAATCATTCACGTGATAAACTTAAACTGGAATCACTTGCCGTAAGAATTGGAGATTGGCAAAAAAATAACATGATGAATGACCTTTTCCATAAAGATGTCAGGGATCTCCGGACGCTATAGAAGGTCAGTCAAAGGATCTCTAACACCTTCGGCTTCAATTAACTGGCAAACAACATTGCTGCATCAGGCAAAACAAGAACTTTTTCAGCTAAGTACAGAGGCCAAGTTATTTGTTGCCTCATACATTGCGCCTGTCAATTTAATTTTCAAAAGGGTTTGCCTTTCATTCAAAACACCCAAAACAAGAGACTTGAAAACAGTGCAAGATTACTTACCTTAACGACAACCTCTCTAGTGCACGAGCTACAGCCAGTACGACAGCATCATTCTTACTGTGTAGAAGCTGTACTAAAAGCTTAACTGCCCCAGCTTCTCTGAATGCTGTCCGTATATGTTCATTGATAGATGCATCAGCAATTGCCTCGGCAGCTCTTGTTATTGCAGACTCATCTTCAAGTCCAATAATAAAAACCAATCTAGCCACACCATCTGTCCATGGCAAAAGTGTGAATTATTTACCGGTGGTTAATTCAGATTATTTTTTATCATCTTCCAGTTCAATGGCCCCAATACGAGCAAGAAACTGCTGCTGTGTCCGTCCAACAATCGCATTCATCTTGGCTTCCTCTATATTTGCGTTTTTGTCATCAACATGTAACCCAAGGAGTAATTCAGAGGCACCAAACCTGGAGGGAGTTTTTACAAGTCTGTTCAATCTCCATACCACCTGGTAAACTAGGCCATGAATACAAACCCGGCCTGAAGGACTTATAAGCAGCTGAACCAATGATGGGGACGGGAACCAGACCTTCCTCCACAATAAGAATGCTATAGTACTCATCCTTGCATAGTTCTAACAATGCATTTCTTGCCTCCTTTCTAATTACTTTAGATCCTTTAATGTCAGTTCTTAAGAGCTTTGCCTGCATTATTAATAAAGTGAATTAATCTATAAGTATCATAATCAAAAGCATTAGAACAGGGGGATTCGAAACTATATATAGTGATTGAAATGCTTAATATTTTGTTTCACATGTGATGGATACAAGATAATCCCAAACCAACTACTACATATCAAAAACCATTGAAAATGAAACCCAGTACACTTAGCTAAAGCCATCCAATCCAACTCGAAAGCTAAACCTACTACCGATAAAAAAATGGAAGAAGAAGTCTCACCAATTTTGGTATAACACCTGCTTCAACCATAATGCTGTGACTAAAGTGACTTGGTGCCAAATTTGCCAACACCCCTCCAGCTGCTTCCTTCACCTTTATGTCCTCATCATCCACGGACTTAACAAGTAATGGCAACACATCACTGTTTGCAATTCTCTCTGAACTTCTCATCGACGGACAAGTTCCACAAAGTACATATAGCTTGCTCCTTCACCTGCAGAAATGTTATAACAACCTACCTCACTTTTCTACATCAAGAAAAATGTGGAAAGCGATTCCACGAGCGAGATACCCATCCTATACGTCAGGATTCAAAGACAGTCGATTTAGCAAACCCGTTATCTCTTCAGTTGCTCCACTCTGTGCCACTACATCTCTATACAAATTAACAAGGGATATCGATCTTAAAAGTCCAGCGGTAGCTTCACACGCAGAACTGGATTCTGACCTCAGCAAGTTTACAATCAGGTTTATGCAGCCAGGAAACTGCATAATGGCATCAACATATTGCTTCCCTCCAAGTGAGTATTTCCAGAGTGCCACTATAGCCTGCTCTCTATCAAGTGAATCATTGTCGAGCCCGAGCATCCGAATAAACAAGCCGACAAACCCATCACCCAAAGAACTACTCTTTATCTCTTTAGTGTCCTACAAATCAAAAGTGGCGAGAATCCGATTATCAAAGTCCACATTTCATCCTCATGAAATATAATTTTGTGGGTTTTAAACTTTTAATCCTTATGAAATATAATCTTCTGGGATGAATCTTAATGAAACATATTAACGACTATAAAGATTAGTTCTTGATAATAAATGGACGAAATTGAAAACTTACAGTGGGTGGTATATACTGTTGTGGGGTGGCATCAGCCGCACCGCCGCCGTCGCCACCGCTGACCCTTGTGAGAAATTGGCGGGGAGAGAATGATTTGAGGTTGAGGCATTGGGAACGAGTTGAATGGAAGAAGAGTGCTTTCCTACCGTTTCTGGGTCTGGTGGGTTTAGCTGCAATGACTTCCATGTGGGTGTTTGAGATGCAGGGTGAGGACTGGTGGAGATGAGGCGGTTTCACCGTTAACGGCGGTTGTCGAGGCCAACATTTTTACCTGATTGAGGCAGAAATTGGAAAGTTGCAGAGTTGCAGTGAGCTTTTGGGGTTTAGAAGAAGCTTTTCCAGTTAGAAAACCAACGAAAACTTTGTGTTTTAACAAAAAAAAAAAAAAAAAAAAAAAAAAAAGATAAAATGAATAGTATTAGGGTTGATTTTTTAGTGTAAAAATGTAATTTTTCGTTAAAATGTGCAATAGTTTGAGTTTTTTTGTTAAAGTTATCTTGTTGTGGGTTCAAGACTCAATCTTTAAGATTGTCCGGGGTTTTGGGTTTTTTTTTGTTTTTTTGTTTTATTTTTTGTTTTATACATTCATTTCTAGTAGCAAAAGTAGAGAGAGGATCTGCGCCGGATTCTTTTTGTGAGGATCTCGGAGATTATATTTGTTTATCCTATATAGTGCGATCAATTTTTGTCAAGTACTGTTTATATTAAATTTTAAATAAAAAAAATTATAATATTTTTTTACAGTATAATGTACAATTAACAGATGTGATTGAATTCGGCAAGCATCCTAGGTAAAAGTATAAATTATAAGTTTGATAACAAATTATTATTTATTAATTATTATTTGTTATGTATTTTAACTTTATTCGTCAAGAAATGCCATGCATTTTCTGCCATGAAAATCAGACCTTAGGGATAAGAAAACAGAAAAACAAAGAAAGAGAGCTCTAAAATGAGCTGCTCATTCAGCTTCCAAATTCCCCCGGCGCTGCCTTCTCTCAGCCGTTCCCGGCGTTCTTTCTCTCTTCCAGTCACTTCCCAACACAGACATGCCATCAATGTCAAGCCTGAAAAGGTACAAGCTTTCTTTCTCAATCTCCAATTTCCATTCTAAAAAATTATCCAGATCGTTAAAAAAGATCCGAACTTTTGGTTTTTCAGATCAGTCAAAAGCCAACCGACTATTTCCACCTGAAGAAATCTAGCTTGGCAATTCAAGTTGGAGCGGTTTTGGCCACTGTAAGCCACTCATCGTCTCTGCTTATCCTTTAAAACTTCAGAAGTTTTTACTTTCGTAGAAGCGCTTTTTGAAGAAGCATTCCCAACTGTATATCCGGGAAGCATTTGGATTTTTGATATAAACTTCAATGTGTTTCTAATAAAAACACTTCTAACGTAACGTAAGCGTGTGTGAACAGAAGTATTTTCTAGATAAGCATTCCCAAACAAGCCTAATCATGAACTGTCTTGGCAGATTGAGCAGCCTGCGTTAGCTGTCACTGGGATAAACTACGAGGAAGATTTGACATGGGTTTTAATACAGTCGGGAGTGGTTGCATTCTGGTACTTCCTTATCATGCCAGTAAGCTTGCGTCTCCTTGTCTTTGTACTTTCTTTGTGACATGCCACGGAGCTTTTCAGAAAAGCACTTTTGTGTGATTGGATTGCAGCCAATCATCATGAACTGGCTTCGGATTAGGTGGTACAAGAGAAATCTCCTAGAGATGTACTTTCAGTTCATGTTTGTCTTCTTGTTCTTCCCAGCGTAAGTGCCTCCATTTTAATCATTTCATTTGGTTTCTTCTTGATTATCCTAAACGAACCACCAAAATTTGGGGAAGTGATTCCGCACACTTCTGCTTATTTCTCGTTTTCGAAATGAAATCAATCGAAAAACCAAGTGCTGAAAGAAAAATGAATTGCAAGGAAATCATTTCTCCAAATTTGAGTTATTGAAAAGCAGATGTTGGATGTGCCACCTTAGGTACCGTTTGGTACGCAGACGGGACGGGACATGACGGAACGGATGATGTAAATATTGAAAAAAATAAGGGAAAATTTTGTCTTAAAATGTTATAAATTTGTGTTCCACGGATGTAGTACGGATCGTTCCAAGAGGAGAGGTGGAACGAAAAATCAGCCAAATTTCGTCCCATAGGAGAACCCGTTCCACGGTTTTTAAGCGCACCAAACGTGGGACGGAACACCTCGTCCCACTACGTTCCGTCCCGTCCCACATACCAAACGGTACCTTATGGATCTGAGTTCAAATCCCCTCGCCCAAATCACCTCGCCGCTGTTATGATTTAGAGTAGAAAAAGCAGTGATTGAGTTATGTTTTCTCCCATTGTGCAGAGTACTACTTTGGGCACCATTTCTGAACTTCAGGAAGTTCCCACGAGATCCATCCATGAAGTATCCTTGGTCGAAGCCGGACGATCCTGACCAAATAAAAGCCGGCTTTCTAAAGTACCCATATGCAGAACCTGAAGAGTACTCATAGAAAATGCAGATCCTCTATAAGCTTCTTGTAGTACATGCGTATTTCCAAACGCTGCGGCGGATGGAGCTGAACATGTACAATGTTATACCTCAATGACACATTTGATACATATGAACTTAAATCCAGAACTCTAATGAATATAATGAAGAATCAAACCTTAAATTCAAAATTCCTTTTCAAATCAAACACTAATCCGAGAATACATATTTCTATCGGTCTCTGAGTTCTCATTTCTCATAACATATTGCTGGTATTTGTAGATGTTAGCGGTGAATAACTTAAAACGGATCTAAATAGACATGAAAGTTGAACCGAAAACAAAAAACTCAAAGCAAATCAAACCTTCAAGCAAGTATTGATCTTCAACTACGTCTAGTTCTGTATCCCGTCGGGATAAAAGTATAAATAGAACTTCCTGTTTGTCGCCACCTTATTCTGGAGTAAATTAGCAGAACTTTGCTTCATCATACTCTATTTTGTAAGAGAATAAAAGTCGGTACTTTGCACCGTCAGCTTCTAAACCAGCTTCGCTCATCCTGCTAAGGAAAGATTCTCGGAACTGGGAATCACAGTTCATTCAAAGAAAGAGCTGATAGTCAAGCTGATAGTCGCTGTTAGTTTCTTCAACTCCGATTCCCAAGACTCCACGTTTGGGGACATGACAGCAGCACCAACAGCCAAGGCAACAACAGCCAGGGCCACAGTTTTCTTGCACCCGCTTCCGCGTGATATCTTCCCCAATAATGTCTTACAATACTTGTCTGCTTCCTTGTTGAGCTTTTCTTGGCGTGCATCCTCTGCCTCACCAGCCAATGCCTTCTCATTCTACAAGCATAAAACAAGTTATACTTTGCCCCATAGCTAAATCATCTATAAGTTTTGGTAAGATAATGAAATCCAAAAAAAAAAAATGTTACCTTGCGCCTAAAACTTTTAAGAGCTTCCCTCATAGGATCAAAAGGAGAGAGATTTGCAGAATGTTCTTTCCATTGGTTAGAAAGTTTCTTCAGAACAGCAACACTCGCTTGTAAGTTTTCCTCGTAGACCTTGTCCTGTTACCATTTGATGCACAACACAGAAATCAGATTGATAAATTCACTAACAGTGCAGTTTCAAACCCCAAAGATGAATGCAATGATGCTAATGAGAAGTAGAAAATCTCACCCACTGCTTAAAGCAATCAGCATGTTGGGTCAAACACCAAATGAAAATTCCAGCTGCTTCATCGGATAGCTCTGGTATACCTGCGAGAGACAGAATTATCTCAATCCCATTTTATGAACCTACGATTTCTCCCTACTTAAGAAACAAAAACTACAATACAAAGGAAGTCAAAATAATTTACGTACTTTCTCCTGCAGCTTTGACAGCAAAACTCAATATCTGCTGTGAAACTTGTTTCATTGCTTTGCTTCCAGGGACGCCAGCTAGAGCGATCGCTTTTAGGGTTGGATGTATAGCCTCAAACCTTTCGGTGGCCTGTAAAAATATCATGCTTAAGTACAGTGCAATAAAAAAAATTAAGTGAATCTTCCGTTAAAATTAATTACCTTTACTCTAGCTGGATGTGCAGGAAAGGTAACTCCCGTAAGTATCTCCAATGCAGAAGGTGGCACCAAACGCTCCCCCTTCCTAACAGCACTATTTACTAAAATAGTATGAGCTTTGGGCATAGACAGAATTCTGCAACCAAAGTAACAAATTTCAGTGTTGAAGAATGTAAAGGCAATCAAAAATGTTTGAAGCAATAACCATCTTTTAATACCTCTCCACTAGCTGTAAAACAAGGTCTCGGGACTGTGGATTACTACTTTTTCCACAGACTAAAGGCAACACAATGCGTGCCCATGCATGCAACCCAACAGCAAGGTCCCCTTGACTAGCCTAAACAAGACATATTTGACATCGATTAACATTAACATAAGAACTAATGTTCTTTTTTCCATGAAGAAAGATCGTTAAAACCAGTATTATATTGTTAACCACTTACCTGAACTATCATCCATATAGTTACTGGAAGCTTATCTTGTCCTTGATACTTTGAATTTTCTCTCAGTGTTGGCAATATACTAATCAAGACATCGGGTTTTCTTCGCAATACCATTGCTACAACCACAAATATTGCAACCTGAGATTTCAACAAAGTTCAAGTTTTTATCAGCAGTCAACAAGTACGTATTTGTGAAGGTACAATTTGCGATTGTACCTTAACATTAACAATGAATTTATCAACCAATTCCTGGACAAGTAAAAGATGAAAGTGAGGAGAGGGGAAATACCTGAGATTTTGAAGACAAATTCTGCACAGTTTTCTTGCCCTTCGTGCCAGAAACTTGGCTCGCTAGGTCTGCAAGAATGCTGTCTAAGGACCATAATATAAAAGACCCAAGGGCCGCAACGGAACGCTGGTTGATCCAGTCAACTGATGCCATATAAACAGCTTCAGAAATATGAGAAAGGGGGATCTGTTAAAGAAAACACCACTAAGTGATTAAGTCGTCCAGGAGCATGCACACTCAAATTGCTTCCACCAATAAGTTATTAAGCCCCATAAAATAGAGGTCACAAGCCAGAGAATTGGTAGAACCAGATAAGTTACTTGCCCTAATTATCCATCTTGCAAGTATCAACCTTATCATCAGATGTATGTATATTAGAATACACGTTCTTTCAACAAATTATAACATTATCCACCAACCGATTTGCCTTTGAGGCCATAAATACTACCTCTACCATTACCAGAAATAATACGCACAATTGTTTTCGGGAAGAAGCGAAATTATAATCAGAAGGAAGTATGCTGAAAATCGTAGGAACGATATGCCAAAAACAACAGACAAACAGCTAATCTCAACTAGACATCCAACAAGATCAAACAAGGATCAGATTTGTTCAAATATATATCCAAGGGGAGAAGGTTTCCACAGATTTGTTCGAACATATATCCAAAGAGAAATTTTTTTTGCAGATTTATTCGACTATATATCCAAAGAGAAAAGCTTTCCGCAGAATTTGATCTCATTAATATAAATGCCATTAGTAATATTGAACAGAAAAGAGCATTATGCACAATGGTAATGGTTCACAAGCAATTCAACCCCGAAAACAGATATTCGACCTTTTAATCAATGCATCAGGTATATAAATGAATAAATTTCAAAACTTACATCGGCAAGCTTGGCCACCGATGACTCCTTGAACATCTTCACCCATGGAAACTGAGAGGCAGACACCGCAGAGAATGCGCGGCCGAAATAGTCCGCGAAACGCATCAGCTGTATGTCCTCCTTCGACTCGTATGAAGCCTATTGCAATTCACAATCCCCAAATCAATTCAAAATTTTGGAAATTTAAATCGCATTCAATTGAAAACGAAGAGATCAAGCTAGATCAGAGCATAAAACTCACCGAAATGTCAATGAGGAATGCCTCGAGATCGTTTGCCTCGTCGATCTTAGCGGCCGCCTCAGCTACCGTGACCTTAGGCTTCTTCGGCTTCTTAGGCTTGGATTTCTTCGCCTCCTCGGCCTTCACGTTCTGCGCCGCAGCTTCGTCATCGCTATTATCCCCATCCTCGTCGTCAGACCTGAGCTTCGATCTAGCCGGAGCAACATCGTCGAGGTCGACATTGGCCCTCTGAGCTTCGAGAATCCGCCGGCGCCGGTCCTCCGACTGTTTCTCCAGCGATCGGAAAACGTCGTTTCCGTTGGCGTTCGCGACGCCGGGGACCAGCTTGTTCTGGTTGTTAATTGTTTCCGCGTTCGATTCCTTCTTCTTCCTCGGGCGCTTCGCGGTGACCTTCTGCCAACCGTGGTCGTTGTTGGTGGTGGTATGATGGGTACTGTAATCATTGGCGGCGGTGTATGCGGAGTCGTAATGGTCGCCGTTCCCGATTGATTCGAAAGCTGCAGCGTGATTTTCTTCCATGATTTGATTTGGTTGTAGGTGTTGAATTTTCTCGGGAAAATTCAAAGAAAGCAATCGGAACTGAGAAAATCGAGAGAGAGACGGAGACAGGAATTGAAGTTTGGTTGGTGGGGGTGAATTTAAGGGCGTTGACTTGATGAATCTGACCCTTGTTTTATATGGAATTACATCATTACCAACCGTTTGGATTTTGCATTACCAATCTGAAAATAACTAGTAAATTACAAATCAATTAGTCCTAATCTTATTCTTTGTCGGATCAAATTATCCCTAATCCGAAGTTAATAGGAATTTGTATACCATACGAACTCGTGCTTAAAGTTGAAATTTTATGAGTTGTGTAGTTTAATAACTTTTTTTAAGTAAAACATATAGACGTAAATCACTTTCACGATGTGTTCTTTAGAATGACAAAATTGACGACGGATGTTAGTTTTCTGGTAAAGTATTTTTATCTTTTTGTACTGGTGAAATGATTTACATTACACAATTTTATATTTTTTATCTGTAAGATTGAATCAACGAGAAGAATGAATTTATTAAAGTAAATAGAAATGTGCGAAAAAAATAAGGAGTCTTAACGAAACACTCATGGTACTGTTCACTTTTAACGTTAAGAACATTTGTACTCTAAAAAGTCACTTCTGGTACTATTCACTTACAACATTTTTTTGTCTTTTTAGTTAAAACTCAAAGTTTTCAAATCATTTTCATTAGATTTCCCAAAAAAAAATATAGCTTGTAATTGTGTAGGATGATTTTTTTAACAATATTGGGAAAAGAAAGGTGTTGTGCTGTCTCACTGTGTGTAATTGATGGACGGTCGCTTGTGGAGTAATTCGGAAAAGGATCCCCGCCGGATCCTTTTCCTAGGGATCATTAAATCTCAACCGTTTATCGTATATCATGCGGTCAGTTTTCGTTATATACTATTCATATTTAATTTTAAATTTTAATTTTTAAAATGATTTCTAACCGCACAATATACGATGAGATTGAAGGATTCCTAGGATCCCTAGGAAGTAATTCATCATCTCTGAGTGACAGACTGTCACGTGAATAATTTGAAAATAAAACAATTTTCCAATTAAATGGAAATATGGGTTGGTATGCCAATTTTGGTATTCATTATTACCGTTACATGCCTAGGGAATGCATATCTAAACAATTCAGTTCTTTTTAGGTTCCGTGACTCGTGACACCTTAGGTGGCGAGAATGATCGAAATGCTCGTAGCATATGACGTTCAGGCGATCAGATGATCAAAAAGGACTAGTGTGGGTCAAAGCAGGTTACTCTAATAAGCATCTTGAAGCTAGTCAGCCTTCTTAGTCATATTGGACTATGCCTTGGTCAGATCAGATTACGCCTCAGTTAGATCAGACTACGCCTCATTCAAATCAGACTTCGCCTCATTCAAATCAGACTTCGCCTTAGTCAGATCAGACTACTCGGGCTAGTCAGACGAAGTCAAAATACCAAGCGAAGTCAGACGTATTAGGCTGGAGTCCATTAAAGATATTACTTGTCTCCAAAGTGAGGAAAACCTAATTCAAGTCAAATTAGGATATTTTGGAGATTCGACGTAATCATAATCTCCTGATTTAATTGGAAATGCTCTCTCAAGATATCTATAAATACTCCAACCTGGTATTTATCATGGATCTCTGAGATCTTCTCGCTAAGTCTCTCATGGTGGATATACAATTCATATTCTCTACGCCTAACATAGGCTCGCATATTATCTCTATACGCTGTTCATATACGCGTAGACATAGAAATGCATCTCTTACATGCCTAAGCCAAGGCACATTCATCAAAAATGCATTATAATAATGAGAGTTTTAGCAAAACACTCCCGGTACTGTTCACTTTTAACGAAAAATGACATTTTTACCTTTCCTGATACTATTTACTTACACATTTATTTGTCATTTTTCATTAAAACTAAAAATTTTGAAGACTTTTCGTTAGTTTTCCTTATAATATATTGCACATCATACACTCATTCTCTATATATTGCACATCATACATACGCATTCTCTATAACTACATCAGTGATTTGATTTTCTATCATCAGATACAGTCCGATCTAAATTCAATCACACACCCTCCAATTAACCTCATTCTCTCATCGCCAGAATTCTAAGTGAATTTTGCCTCTGCCCCCAAATGTGAGCGCATTTGATTCCAACATCTACTATTCCAAAAATGAACAACTTCTTAAATAGATTTTATTTAACATATTTATTAATATTATCACACGTGGATGAGTGACTTAGTATGACTACAGTACCTTAATACCCCATAATTTCTCAGAATTAACGAAGATTTTAAGGGATATGTGTTCGGTGTGATCAAATTGCGTGATCAATTTGTTATAAATTTGGTGTATATATGTCGATTTCATTTTGGTAATTAATTTGCCAACAATAGCCGAATTTTGGAAAGTCGGATTGATGTAATGGGGGACAACCTTAGCTTAAGAACCAAAACGGGTGGATAACCTCGCAAAGCAACTCTTGATTGACAACAATTAGGTAATCTTCCCTTTTTTGGTTATTGATTTACTAATTTTTGGACAAAATTTGTAAAATAGAATAAACAAAATATAACAACTTTGATTGAATAAAGTGCGAACAAACAACACAATTTAAAACTCCTAATTCGAGTTCAACTCTCACGAATGTATTTTTTGAGATCACCGACTCGACCCAATAATGAGTGGTGTGATATTTACTGTATGCATATAAAAGTCTTTGTTGTGTGCTATATGTCGGAATTGGGGGTTCGATGTCGTTTTTACTTGTGTTGTCCTCCTTTGTTGTTGTCGTTTGTTTTTAATAACTGATTATTCATCTTTCGTTAGCAATGCAGCTCTCTGTTTAGTTGGTGAAAAATCTGGGAGAAATTGTTTGAATCAGTTGGTTTATATTATTTTCAGCTTTTAGGGTTTAGGGTTTAAGGTTTAGGAGGTTGAACCAAGCCAAATTGTTGCACTGTCCGTTTGAGTTACAATTTATTCGTTTTTTCGCCCCAACACTGTGAATAGGGGAAATTTTTTCATTATGACCGGAACACGGATGGTGCACCACATGTTTTCATATAAGTGGTGGAAAATATTATTTTCTAAGTTATTAACTTTTTAACACACATATCGCATCATTTGTATAATGACACGTGATGTATCACTTTATATACCGATTCTTGAATACCAAACAAGGCATTGCCGGTATCAGCTTCTGACTTTTCCTCCATTTGCTCGTCACGTCGTTCACGTTGTCTCCATCTGCATGGACAACCACCGAAGGCACGGCACGGACCTCCTAAAAATTCACCACCTACCTCCACAGGTATTACCACGTACATGGGCATACTTATTACTCCTGTTATGCTTTTTAGCTAATGGTTGCCCAAAGAAAACTTCGGAAGCCAAGAAAGAACAGTCCTAGTCTTCTGATGAAGAAGAGTTTGATGTGAGCAAATTCTTCTTGTACTATTTTTCCGTGATAATGGATGGGAATTCTCGTATAGTGCCCATTATTCATACTGTATGTAAATACGAGGATAACTGAAATACAAAAGTGATTACTCACTCATATCGTAACGATTAGTATTTTTATTCTTATCTTGGAAGGGAAGCAGATTTTGCTTTCTTTGATCCAAAACCTGACGACTTTCATGGATCTTGCTTCAGACATACCTTGATGATAGGAAAAGGCATAGTCCCGTTTTGTGGTGGTTAGCTTGCTACGCGATTTGGCGGTGCCATTTCGCTATAAATATCTGTAAAGAATGGAATTTGAGTGGTTTTGCAGACAATATTGGAACAGACCACTGTAGTCTGTAGGAACTGTTGTTAAAATAGAGGCTGATGAAGATGAGTTTTCGCTCTTGCTACTGCCCTTAACTTGGAAAGATATAAGGCAAGTGATCCATATCTTGTATTCCAGTTATTCTGATATATATCGTTCTGCCATTTATCCATGGATTGGCGTGTTCTTAGCTTTAATTTATCTTTTTGCTCTTCCTCTTCCTACTATTTGGATCCTTCATTGTGTTTATTTGATTCTTATTGGGGCCATAAATGTATTACGGAGGTTAAGGAGTTTCTCCTTAAAGTTGTGAAGAGAAGGATGTGAAAGATGACCTGAGATAGCATTTGGGAAAGGAAGCAAAGAGTGTGGGTTTTTTGGTCTCTCAACGGCTGACGAATTTACGTCTGCAGCTCTTGCCACCTCTTTATGATGCGGTCTTTGATGAAGTCTCTTGGGATACAGAAGATGACGTTAGATTCAATGATATGGGACTGGTAACTTGCGTCTATTTTCATACATGCTCGGAACAAATTCTTCTACGTAACTAACATTATTGTTTCACCTTTTGTAGCCAACAGCGGAGCTCCGGAATTTCTCTCGCTTACATCTATTTATTTTGTTTCTGATGCAAAAATACAGCCAAGGAATGCACAATAAAGCCAGAAGATGACATCTTTCACAAGGTACTGATTATTTGACATAAGCACCGTTTCATGCTTCTTGCGTTTCATTCGCTAACTGTTTTCTTAAATGCATTTCAACTGAGCTCTTGGTCCTTCGAATTTCATTTGCACACTGAGCAGCCAACTCTTGAGGCAAGTAGTAGTATTGGCAACCTGTTCTGATTTTTGATATAGATTCCTATTCATCGTAAAACACTAAAACTAATCCACTAACGCTTTCACTAGCTCACCACTAAAGAAAGAAAGGGATTGGACATTTCAAAATATATTCTGAAGTTACGGAATAATCCAATCAAGGGGAAGGGAATGAGCTGGTGGAGAGAATGCCCTTGGCTATTTCATCTGTTACCCTCTTGCTGAAATAACCGGTCATACCGAATGTCTAAGCGCTGTTCTTGTTCGAGAATCAACTGTGATGCAATTGAATCACCAAGCGCTCGATCAAGGACTGGCGGATGGACCAACCCAACCTACTTGTTGACATGATGGCGGACATTTCAAAATATATTCTGAAGTTGCTATATGATATGTAACGAGGATCGGAAAGAAAAGAAGGAAAACTACCTCGTTGCTATTATATGTCCACACTTCGCTCAAATAGGTCTTGGCATTTTCACGACACCTATACTAAAGTACCTTATGCCGAAGACATTCAAACTCTACCACAAATATGTCTAGCTATTGGTGGTGCAATTAAGGTTGATTGCGTGGTTGCATTGTAGCTAAGAAACTATCAGCAAATGGGGTTAGTCATGGATGTAAAGGCAGACCAGATCCCAACGTTCCGAAAACAGTTAAAATCTGTAGTAGATGAATCACGACTCTAACCGAAAGGTTAAGCAAATTCTTTAAGTAAGTGCCTTATTTATCATCTCTAAACTCGTCTTTAACGGATGCATGGTTACTGAGATCATCCTAACTGCATTATCTCGTTGCATGTGTTGCAGGTGCCAAATTTTGATGTCTTTCCGCGGGTGCCTGAGACGGTCCCTCGCCAGGTTTATCAAGAAAAGGTGAAGCAATGAAAGGTAGACATGCATTGAGGAACTTGTCATAGACTTATCGTCGAGATTCTGTATGAATCGAAAAGGAAATGGCAAAACTACAAAACCATCTGCATTTTCTTCGAAGTGGAACTTGGGTATAAGGCCAAAGATGAGCACCATTTTCTTCCAAGTATTGTGTAGTTTAAAATCTTTTGGCGATAAGAACAATATATATGGATTGTTTTGTTTGAAGTTCTATCCACATAGATAGCACAAAATTACATACACAATGTAGTCGATGCCTTCTGACCCAAAAAAAAAAAAAAAAAACCTTACTCAATTATTTTTTCAAATTTAATTTGATTTTTTGATATTTTTATTAAAATTGATATTATTATTCGAAGCTAGATTAAGAAGTTGAATATGGTTTGAACTCGGAATACACTGAATTAATGATGGTGAAGATTAAGTAAAAAGTTTTTAACTAAAAATAGAAAGCACCCTCATCAATTATGAGCACTCGAATGCAATAATTTACTTTTAAAAGGGTAGTGCTTCACATGGATGCTCAATTGATTTTAGTGTATGATATTGTACACATGAGTACTCATTAAATGATTAAAACTTTATGTTACGTCATTGGTTTAATGAGTAACGTCTGTAATCATAAAATGATTTTTTCTTCTTCTTACTTCCGTCTTGTTTTTTATGTAAACATAAAAAATGTACTTAAAGAATCGATCCTTAATTTTCACATTTACTTGCAAAGCTAACTCAATTGGTCAACGTTTAGTGTGTGCGACAACATGTGTCAATCAATAAGTCGAATTGAGACCTCAAATAAAATAGTGACAATTATCACTAGGTCAAATGCTTGATACTATTTTACGAGCATAATTTATATGAATTCGGTATAAATTATCCTATTATTTATAAAAATCAAATCTAAATAAATTATAATTTTATACAATCAATAATTGAGTTTTCTTTGCTGTGCCTGCATTATTTGGGCGTATGTATCGTCCCTTCTTCTTGTTTTTTGGCCGTAATTCAATCCATGCGGTTCTTACTCAATAATCGACCATTGGCAGTTGAAAGAATTCATAATTTTCTTTGCTGGGCCTCTTAATTTTCCGAAGTTTATACTTATTGGAGCGATAATTTAATGCAACCACACAACATTTTTTAACAAAGAGACTTAAATTTGAATCTTCGGAAGTGGCACACTGTCTTAGCCCAACTTATCTACGTCACGTATCACAAGATTTAAGTTTCCGTCTTTCTTAATCGTAGTTTTAAGAACCAAAATCACCCATAAATGATAAAACATCTCACATTGACGCAAAAACTTGCACCTTGGGTTAGTTTCCAGATGAGTGAAACTTTGTCATCTCCAAAACCAAAGCAAAGAAAAACGAAAGATTGGATAAGTCCACATTTATTGGACCTCATTGGTGCACGACTTCAAAGCTCGACAGCTTTTTAGTGATCTGGCTTAAGCATTATTAATTCTAAAGCAACCATAATTTTTCCAAAATTTATGTACCATGCATCTGATTGTACCCGATTCGGTCACATTAATTATGAAAATTAATAGAAATTTTTAGTACGTCGGAAACATTGTTAGGAACACCAAGCAATAATATAATTGGTTGGAAAAAAAAATTTCTCCAAGTTATCAACCATTTGTATTATTACACTAAATGTAATCGGGCCGTATTTTCAACACATTATATTTAGTTAATTAATAGCAAATCACGACCATGATTAAGAGATGCATTAACTTTCCAACGCGGCAATCTCTTATCTTAATCCGCATAATCTCATCATGTCTACATCTTAATTCACTTAATTAAGTGCACATCAAGCCACCAAAACAATAATAATAATAATACTTAATGGACGTGTCCTTGTTAAAGGAACAGTGCTCTCTTCCTTTGACCTTTAAATTAGTAAAAGTAAATCCCATTAATCAACTAATCTTTTAACTCAAATGACATTACGTGCCTTTTCTTTTCGATGTAACAATTGCAAGTTGCAACTAGAGAGAATGTCCTAAGCAAAAGATAAGCGATTAGGCGAGTTGGGCTACACATCAGAATTTAATCGTCAAAATGGTAAAGTAATCTATCATTTTTCTACACAAAGTGATTAGAAAAACCAAACCCTAATAGAATGCTTCATGCCCGCTCAAACAAAATGATCAAAATGATAACAATACCCTCAATTTAATACTTTAAACATTCTGCACAACGTAATAGAAAAATCAAAACGATAAAAGTACTCTAAATTTAATAAACAATGGATCAAAATATTTTTGACAAAAGTTGCAAGTATTTTTGTCGTTTTATCCTTATGTAATGAAAGTCTTTCACAAGAGAATCAAAATGATTGATGATGTACAAACTCAAAAACCACTTCTATTAATTTCAAATCTGATGAACCAAATTGAGGAGTTATATATACATTGCTTTCATGTGTTTCTATGAGTTTGATTTTCTGTTGACTTGTTCAGTTGAAACGTGAAAGTAGTAGAAAGTAAGCCCAAAAATTACTATCTAAGATGGGAGGATCCTTGAACCAAGAAAAATTTGAAACTGCCCCCAAATTACAACCAAGTCACGTGCCTGTAGAAGTAAAAAAGAATCAAAGGCAGCAGGGGGATCATAGAATAATATGAGGCTGCAGAGCCTGTGATCATATTTTTTTTTATTTTCCCCAATAAATAAATAAAAAGAGGTTAAAAATGTAAAATAATTTTGTTTAAGTTTATCAGTTTGTGTTTGAGGTGTAGTATTGGTGGTTGTTGTTTGCCTGCGTACTTTAATTGGAGGTCGCGCCCCCATCACGGAGCACCATTTTTAATATTTATTTTTCTAATTTTATATTTGCTTCAATATTCAAAAAATAAAGAAAAATGAGAAAATAAAAATATTATAACTGGCAAAGAGGGCTATAGCTGGTAGTGGTGGAAGTGAAAAACCAAGCAAAAGCCCTCCTTCTTCCCCAATCCCCAATGCTCAGATTCCTCACCCATTAATAGCGCTCTTTCATTTCCGAGCCCTACCCATTTCTCGACTCGGAATTTGTTGCAAACCCAATTCAACAAAATTGGAAATTGATTCAGAAAAATGAAAAGGGAGCATCAGATTCATCAGCTGAATCAGTATCCGCTGCCGCAGCAGCAGCCGGACCCGTCCATGGCTTCCGCCTCCGCCGGGGGCGACTTCGGCAAGGCCAAGATGTGGGAGGACGAGTCCCAGAGAATGGACGGCGGGATGGACGAGCTTCTGGCGGTGTTGGGGTACAAGGTTCGGTCTTCGGACATGGCGGATGTTGCTCAGAAGCTTGAGCAGCTTGAAGAATTTATGGGTTGTGCTCAGGAAGATGGACTCTCTCAGCTCGCTTCTGACACCGTTCACTATAACCCGGCGGATCTGTCGACGTGGCTCGAGAGCATGATCTCCGAGATTAACGTCCCGCCGCCTAATTTCGATCCTTTAATGGGCGGCGCCGTCGCTGGGATACAGCCTAATCAGCAGCAAGTCCAGCTCGTTGACGACCCGTTTTTAGCTCCGGCAGAGTCGTCCATCACCACTGTCGATTTCCCAGATCATCGGAAGAGCAAATCCATTAGCACATCACCCACCCAAAATGTATTCGAAGACTGCAACTCTTCTTCCAGCTACTACGACTTCAAATCCATCCCCGGAAACGCCGTGTTCACCCAAACCCGCCTCGATTCTTCCTCGCGGGAGCCCAAGCGTCTCAAATCCTCATCCGGGTCTTCTCCCTCCGACCTCCTCTTCAACCGCCCCGCCGCGTCCTCCCTTCCACAACCACAACAACCCATCTCCCTCCCCGCCCCCGCCGAGTCATCATCAACCCGCCCAGCCCTCCTGGTTGACTCCCAGGAAAATGGAGTCCGACTCGTCCACGGCCTCATGGCCTGCGCGGAAGCCGTCCAGCAGAACAACTTCAACCTCGCCAAAGCTCTGGTGACCCAGATCGGCTACCTGGCAGGTTCACAAGCAGGTGCCATGCGTAAAGTCGCCACCTTCTTCGCCGAAGCTCTGGCCCATCGAATCTTCAGAGTCTACCCTCAGCCGCCCATCGACCACTCCTTCTCCGACATGCTGCAGATGCACTTCTACGAGACCTGCCCCTACCTGAAATTCGCCCACTTCACCGCCAATCAAGCCATCCTCGAATCCCTACAAGGCAAAACCAGAGTCCATGTCATCGATTTCTCCATGAACCAGGGGATGCAGTGGCCCGCTCTGATGCAGGCGTTGGCGCTCCGACCCGGCGGCCCGCCCGCTTTTCGGCTCACGGGTATAGGGCCGCCGGCTTCGGATAACTCCGACCACCTTCAGGAAGTGGGATGGAAACTCGCCCAATTGGCTGAAACCATCCACGTTGAGTTTGAATACAGAGGATTTGTGGCAAACAGCTTGGCCGATCTCGACGCGTCGATGCTCGAACTCAGACCGAGTGAGGTTGAATCTGTGGCAGTCAACTCGGTCTTCGAGTTGCACAAGCTGCTGGCCCGACCCGGCGCGATTGAGAAGGTGCTATCAGTGGTGAAGCAAATGAAGCCGGAGATTGTGACCGTGGTGGAGCAGGAGGCGAACCACAACGGTCCCGTTTTTATGGATCGGTTCAACGAGTCGCTCCACTACTACTCGACCCTGTTTGACTCGCTGGAGGGGTCGGCGAACAGCCAGGATAAGGTGATGTCGGAGGTTTATTTGGGGAAGCAAATCTGCAACGTGGTGGCTTGCGAAGGGTTGGACCGGGTGGAGAGGCACGAGACGTTGACCCAGTGGAGAGCCCGGTTCGACTCGGCAGATTTCGTCCCCGTTCATCTCGGGTCGAACGCGTTCAAGCAAGCGAGTATGCTGCTGGCGTTGTTCGCCGGCGGAGATGGGTATCGGGTGGAGGAGAACGACGGGTGTCTGATGTTGGGCTGGCACACTCGCCCGCTCATTGCCACCTCGGCTTGGAAACCCTCTTCCAACTCGGTCATGGCTCACTGAGTCGAGTAGCGAGTTGGGTCAACTTTTCAAAAACTTGGATCCTTTTTTTTGGGTGCCAACCAAACAAACCCTAGTGATGGTGGTGGGGTTACCAAATGTGACATATGTCTGTGGTACTGAGCTGGATCCGATAAGGAGATTGAGATTGGGACACCCAAAGAGGCCCACCATTTAGGCCCATTAGCAAAATGTTCGGCTGAGAACACCTTCAGCCTCTTTCTTTTTACCCTTTTTTTTGTTGTTTACTTAAATTTGTTAGGGGTTATTTTTGTGTAGCAAGAGGTGGATGTGTACGAATGTTTATATTTCATATTTAGGGTGGTGGTAAAAATAAATTCAATTACTCTTTTTTGACAACTATTGCCTCACGTGGGCACGTCAAGGTGGTTAAGAGCGTTTAGCTTGTATTTGAAGTCAGTGTGTTTGAAACATGCTTCGTTGACGTTGTATGTGTTGACTTGGCGAGGCCAAGAGACTTATAATTGAAGTAGTTAAGCATGGTTGGTCTGAATCCCTCCAAAGTCCTATGTTAGAATCAAGCTCGATTAAGTGAAGGCAAATGACTTGTAACTCAAGCGATTAAGAGTTCTTATCTTGCATTTGAAATTTTGTCTTGACTAGGGTTAGGTTGCTTGTGGCATGGTGATGGGAACTAAAAGGGCATAAAGGTTGTAGAGCAAAACACTATTCGAACTCTGAGATTTATGATCTATCTAGGCTGGATTCCACCATCCACTGCCTACTGTCGTAGGTTGGGATAAGGTTGTACCTAAACTGTCAAATGTGCTTTGATTTCGTACTAGGCTACTGTCGCACTTCATGTTATATGTTTGGTGATTTAGTAGTTGTGGCGAATTTCGAATCTGTATTTTACACGGTTCATTTTAGGTTAGATTCCTGATGTTGATGAATCATACAATGATGATTAAAGAAATGTTGAAATGTCTCTTTAAGTCTTTTCGACTTCGAAAAAATAGATTGAAGTAACTTTACCACCTGTTGGTCTTAAAAATGAAAGTTGATAAATATATGTGTGAATTTAATGAAGTGTAGCAGTAACTTTTTACATTTGTGGAAAATCGGTGTTGAAGAATCCTGTTTTACTAGGTCATGCAGGAACGGGAAAGAAAGCACAATCATCATGAGAAGAAAGTGAAAAGGCAGGCCAACTTCAATGTCAAACTTTTCTTTTTTGTGACCACTTTTCTCGAAAAAAGTTGCCTTTTATTATGTTCTTTGCCGCGATCTATCTGACTTTTTCTCCAACTTTACCTGAATTAATATTCCCTTTCTCTTCGGTTTTCCTCAAGTAACAAGTGCAATAATTCCATCTCCTCTTTTGTTAGGTTACTTCCATTAGGAGAATACGTAATATACACGTATATATAATATTGACATGAGAATTGATGTTAAATTATGAGATGACTAATAATTCATAAAGAGTTCTACTTTTAAGAAAGTTCTTTAACATTTATTTGTTTTTAAGGAAAAGATAACTTATTAAATAGAGAAGCCTGAGGAACACTCGAGACCTCTGACGTCATACAACAGAGCATTTCTTGCTTGATAAGGAATACAACCATCCTAAATATACAAATCGTTGCACCTGTGACCTAAATAGGTGATGAAATTAGCAGTAAAGATAGCCTCCCGATATCCATAGTTCCACTCTATCGAATCAAAAGAGCAAGCGAGCCATTTAATGTCCTCCACACGATGGTTCTCATTCTCTAAGGTACCGTTTGGTACGTGGGACGGGACGGAATGCAGTGGGACGAGGCGTTTCGTCCCACGTTTGGTGCGCCTAAAAACCGTGGAACGGGTTGTCCCATGGGACGAAATTTGGCTGATTTTTCGTTCCACCTCTCCCCCCTAAAACGACCCGTTCCACATCCGTGGAACCCAAATTTATAACATTTTAAGACAAAATTTCCCCTTATCTTTTTCAATATTTACAACATCCGTTCCGTCCTGTCCCGTCCCGTGTGCGTACCAAACTGTACCTAAAAGACCTCGCATCTTCCAGTGACAACATATAACCACCTTCGAGTCTCCTTCCACAATGATTCTCCCGAGTTTGCGTTGTTTTGCTAGATTTAAGGCATCTCGAAG
The DNA here is from genome assembly GCA_036320875.1 of Cotoneaster glaucophyllus. Lineage (NCBI taxonomy): Eukaryota > Viridiplantae > Streptophyta > Magnoliopsida > Rosales > Rosaceae > Cotoneaster > Cotoneaster glaucophyllus. The sequence goes on from JAVVNS010000100.1 coordinate 574,664, forward strand.
ACCCATAGCTTCGGCCAACGTGATAATATAAACTATAGTACACGGGATGAATCATGATGTTATAGAACTCAAACTTTTTGATTCTCAAACTCTTACTTCCATGGGGTGTAAACAATACCATGTGCATGTGCTGAGAATATCTTCAGTAATGGGGACCGTGTGAGTTTGAGTGAAATTAACATTTAAAGTTTTCATATATTTTACGAATGATACGATTTGAGAGTTCTTACATAAATATCTCTCGTGTATTACTTCTACTGAGAAGATACGAGGGCGTTCCGACCAATGGATGAAGTTTGGGGAGCGCTTTAACCTTATTATCTCCTCCCTCTTTCATATGATTAATACAACTTAGCAAAAGTTACCACGAGTTAGTAAACCCTAAAGCGAATGCAACAAATCTATATCTTTTTAATCTTGCATACTTTAATAATTAATTACTAGCTACGAAACATATGGACTGCACAATAATTTACTATTTAATTAATTTGTTTTAATTATTCACACTCTAATGAGTTGAAGACATGAAGTTAGAGAAATTTTTTAGTATGTCGAAAACACAGTTTAATATATTAAGTGTCATGAAACAATTGGTATAATTTTTTTCTTCTAGTTTTTAGCCAATTGTTATGACGTTTAGTATACCGGATCGTATGTCCAACGCACTAAAAAATCTCTCATGAAGTTGAAGGAGTTTACGACTACCTTTAGAACTTGAGATTCTAAATTTTGTAAAGGTATACAGTTAACATAATATTATCTGTAGTCTAATTGTTGTCTGTAATGGCCAGGCCAACCAATAGTATATGAGTCATTGAGTATGACTAAGCTCGATTGCCTTGGAATATCAGATGAAGTATGACATAATTCAAATTTAATTTGCATCTCTTTCTCAAATGGTATGAATCGTATGATATACATAATACATACAAGATTTCATGTAGTATATTACTAATATTTTGTGCCCCAAAAGGAACCCGCCAATAATTACATAGAATACAACTTTTGTTTTTGTTTTTGTTTTTGTTTTAAAAAAAAAGGGATAAATGGGGGACTTCGTCATGGTAATCGATCTTTTTGAAGGCTGAGAAGACTCACAGAGACATTTCAGCCTCTTCCTGCCACCATCGTGCGAATCACCGGCCCCAAAAATCGAACTCAAAACGTGTAGTATAGGATACGTGCCTGAAATTCTACCCTAACCACTGAGTCATCCCCTAATGGTTTCATAGAATACAACTTTAGGGCTCTCTTTAATTTGAAAAACTTCAATAGCGTCACATGTACGATACCGCACTGATCATACCCAATGTGAGAATTGCTCTAATAATGTTATATGCCAAAATTTCTCTTTAAAATGTTAGCTGGATTAAGCTTGCACACGTTGAAATTTAGAAAGAAACATATCAGAAATTATGATTGGGAATTGGTATGGCACCTAAATTTCCTTTCATTTGTGCATTATATCGTATTATATTTTAGCCACCTAGATTGGACTTGAAAGTTTTGTAATTATATGCATGGTCACTAATGCTGCATGATAAATAAATAAATAAAACAAAATATTCCCTGCCCTATCAATATCATAATATCATGTAAGATACAATCAGAACATAAAAAAAATCCAGATTCCTGTGTGGTCCTGCCCCTTCTCTTAGGAAAATATAATTTTAAAATGAGCTGATTCATGATATTATATTTTTCCAAAATTTTGACATAAGTTTTGTAGGGCTCGTTCTGTAATGTATTTTAACGATCTGAACCATATACTTTTTAAAATATCATTCATAGATTATCCTAGCAAAAAATTAGGCAAATCTAAAACCGTTAAGACATTCATTTATAGTGAAGAAAATAGACGAATATAGTTTTACAAAGAAACCGTAGACCCTTAGTCCAAAGATCATACGGTTTCAAATTTGGATGATTTTTTATAGACATGATTTTAAAAGGAAGACCTAAAAAATAAAATGCTCAAATAGTTAAAATACATTACGAAAAAAAGTCCACAAAAACTACATATCAAGAGTTGTGGAAACAAAAAATAGTGACACAGATCCGCTTCTTTGCTATTTGTTAATTGACATTTAAATCGTAATTTGATTAAGGGAAATGGTCAAAGCTTTTGGTTTTGGGGTGTAAAGAGGAGGAGACTAGTGAGAGAATGAGAAGGAAGCACTGGTGGCCGCCCGAGCCATCTTAGTTGTAGGGCATTGGACCAGATAATTACGTACATTATGTGACAAACCCACGTACATTTTTAATAATCTGTGATGTTTAAATTACATGCAATAATATATAATGGTGCGCTTATAATTTTTTTATTTATTATCAACTTGTTCGAATTTAAATTTAACTAAGGACTTTTTTTTTTAATTATAATTTTATGGACCCCTTGTACTAGAGCTCTACTTTTATTTGAATCCTTTCATGCTCTTTTCTCCATCCCATATTCCAATTACTTTGTCCCTATTCCGCAAAGAATCACTAATATAAGGCTTTTTAGTTAAAATGGTGTTTGAAATTGACTTAACTCCTTATATTAATCCTTGATAATGAAAATCGATAGGAATGATACCTGAGTTTATCCATCGTATTTTGTTTTGGTCATTTCGTCATTCTGTGAAAAATTTGTCCATATCCTCGTAAAGTGGAGGAGTTGGTTTGACGAAAGTACCTTTAAAAATGCAGTCAAGTAGCCGTTTAGTGACAATTTAATAAGGATATTGACATATTATTTATGGAAAGACCAAATGATTTACAGTGAACAAACTTTCAGATCATTTCTATCAATTTCATTGTTAAAGACCATGCTAAAGAGTTATGTCAATCTCAAAAACTATTTTAGCTAAAAAGTCTCAATACTATAGGGGCCTAAAATATTAATCTACCATAATGCAGACGTGAGACTTTAGCTTCTTCTTCTACTTCCTTTTTCCTTAAACAAAAGTATTTGCGCAGTAAGTTGGTATTGTCGATCATTTTAATTCTCATATTGGAAAATTTTATAAAATAGAATGCAATATATAATAAATTGTTTGTCCTACATAAATTGCAGCGATATATTTTGTTAATAGTAAACTTACTTTTAAAAGTTGATTGATTTCCTGCACACTCCTTACTATTTTTTCTCAGTTAAACGATTGAACAAATTAAAGAAGAATCAGCAAGTAAAATTAAGGGAAGCGGGTAAAAGGTAAAATACATCGTGTAGAAATTACTTTCTTTTGAGATAGAATTTTGTACATGTTTAATGTTTTGATAGGTAATAATATGCAAGTTGAAGATAATATCACTGCTAATGAGACGTTCCGTTCGCCTAAAATTTTGATGGCTTACATTTATTTATTTTACAAGGAAGCCAAGTCAGACTAAAATAGCTAGCAATTTTGGGTTAAGAAGCCAAGTGTGAGTCATGATGGAAGCTTGGAAGAAGTGATTGGTTGCCATCAAATTCTGCAGGGTTAGCCGCATTTTTCAACAGTCACCAGCAAACTTGCTTCACAATCATTCTATCTTCCATGGATAATGAATTTGTGAATGAGATTTTATACGTGGGAATGGGAATGCAATTGATGGATATTATGGTGTCGTTGTTAAATAGTCGGAATCACTCGTGCGTTTTGGAACAGCTGTTTGCATGTCGGGAGATCCTGAATACGACGTGCTGCGTGTCCTATTTCCTGCCTTTTTAAGCATGGCTTCGAGAGATCTTTGACCATTTTGCTCTACTCTCCTTCCCTCCTTTCCAACTTGCCAATTTCTTCACGTTTTTCCTTCTTCCAATCTCCTTCTTGGAAATGCACCGCTTGGATGTTGTGAATTGATTGAGACCAAGTAAAATTACTAATCTAAGAGTAATTTCAACTCCATGGTCATACTTAAAAATTGACCCAAAGATTAAAGAAGAAGAAACTTTCTAAAAAGGAAGTGGCTTCGGCCTAAAGACTAAACCATAATGGAAATTGAAGTGACTAAAGTTTGAAAACAAGGGGACTACTTGAACTTTTATCCACGTTTGAGATGTTTTTATTCGAGAGATATCTTATGTTACATTAAACTTAATTGTAAAGAGAACGTTCATAGTTGACTGGACTCTAGTTAACTAAACTCATGTTTGTTTATCCATGTTCAAGCTTTAAAAAAAAAGTAGTTCTATTCACACACCCATTTTTATCTCTCAGACACTTTTGTTAATTTTTGTCCATTGCTCTTCTTCAATTCATTTGATCTGACGGTTCTTAAATTGAAAGGGGTGTGTGAGAACTAAATATGGGTGTGTGGGGCCTTTCAAAAAACATAAACGAGTGTGGTTTATGAAATTTTATGCAAAATAAGTTGTCCTTATATTGCGCTATAGATGATTGTGTTTCAAAAGAAGCCATCATTTGGAGACTTTACCTTAAATCTTTTGTAAGGCTGTCCTATTAGAACAACTCTCACATTTAGTAAGATTATATGAGGTCAAGAGTTCCAAACTCGTGTTATAAAAAAAAAAAAAAAAAAAAAAAAAAAAACTTCCGAATTAACATGGTGGGACAATCCTACATAAAATTTTCCCAAAGAAACTTTGGGCTACAACCACAAGTAGTTAGGGCTTCGGTTTTGTTATTGATGTGTACTATTTCTAGGTCATTACCTACCTTGTGAGCCGAATTTTATATACTTGTAAGCTGTGGCCCAAATTCGAATTTGAGCTCATGACACTTAAATGTACAGTAGTAATGATCAAAGAAATTGGTGGGCATGATTGCACCGCGTGTTGAAAGTTGAGGCAGAGAAAGGACCACAGCCAAAACTGCAAATTTTAAAACCAACTTACATTGAACAAATTCACCGTCATGTATTATTAGACTAAAATATTAAAAAGATAATAAACTCGTTACATATAAATCATTAGGACAAGATTCGTCCACTCTCTTGTTGATTGAGATTTGATGATCAAAGAGAGACACCATAACCATAAATTGCAAATCATCTGAGTCTAGAAAATTCTGGACCCCAATGCCACCGTTTGGTACATGGGACGGGACGGAACGCAGTGGGACGAGGCGTTCCGTCCCACGTTTGGTGCGCCTAAAAACTGTGAAACGGGTTGTCCCATGTGACGAAATTTGGCTGATTTTTCGTTCCAACTCTCCCCCTGGAACGATCTGTTCCACATCCGTAAACGGGTTGTCCCATGTGACGAAATTTGCCTGATTTTTCGTTCCACCTCTCCCCCTGAAACAATTTGTTTCACATCCGTGAAACGGGATGTCCCATGTGACGAAATTTGGCTGATTTCCCCTAATCTTTTTCAATATTTACATCATCCGTTCCGTCATGTCCCGTCTCATCCCGTCCTGTCCCATCCCGTTCTGTCCCGTCCCGTCTGCGTACCAAACGGTACATTAGGGAACAGATGTTCGTGGCTTTTAAAGTTGATGGGATAAGGAAATTGTACGATAAACATGTCGTGGGCACAACACGCACATGTGCCTGCCAGTGGTGCTCAGTTTGACAACTGTACCACAAATTTAGGATAGGGACTATGAGAGATGATTTGCTGTCAGATCGGAATATTGTCCGATCAAGTTCGGATGATCAACCTAATCAAGATGAGTAAAATTGCTCATGGAACTTCCCAACCAATTTGTTCTAGCTCTGTATCGAATTCAGCGGAAGATTCGCGCCGCCCTTTTTCGTCCGTTTTCTTCAACTGTTTAGAGAATGGGGAGGGAGCCGTAGTCGGCTTCGGCAAAGAAGCACGAGGCCTTTTTACCTTCGTCGATAGTTTAACGACAACGTTTGGTTGGTAAGAAGTGTCACATTTCTGTAGTCTGTTGTCTGCTATACACCTCCTTGGGCTTGACCCGTTGAATTTTTTGTCCTACATACAACTTCTACCGTACATTTAACTTATGTCGTACATTTAGGGCTTGTTTGGTATTCTATTTAATTTTTTTTATAATTTCTCAAAACATTTCTTAAAATTTTTTCTTGAAAACAATTTTCTTTACGACTCAAAAACTTGTTTGGTATGCGATTTAAAAATTCTAAATCTTATAACTTAAACTGGACAAAGAGATCAAAAAAGAGGGGGTTGAGAGAGAAAGATGATAGAGGAGGAAAGAAAGTAAGAGATGATTGGAGGAAAAATAAAGAAGTGAGAGGATCGGAGGAGATAGAGAGGAAGAGGAGTGAGAAAAAGAACCAAGAGAATGAATAGAGCGGATTGAAGGAGAGACGAAAAAGGTAAAAAAAAAGAAAAGAGAAGGGCGAGAGAGAAAGATTTGGAGTGAGAGGGGAGGAAAGGAGAGAAAAGAAATTAATGAGCTTAAGTTTAAAAACTTTAAAAACTCTAAAAACTCACTTTTTGTGTTTTTAGATAATAGACTATATTTTTGAGTTGGTCTTGAGTTCAGTTTTTGAAAATAGTCCTACCAAACAAGTTTTTAAGGCCTAAAACTTGAAAATTGTTTTTTAGTGTAAAAAGTTGGATTCAAGTAGAGTACCAAACAGGCTCTTAACTTTTCATTCATTGTTTCTATTATTGTCACACTGCTGTGTAGTTTGTTGTCTGCTATACACCTCTTTGGGCCTGACCTGTTGAATTTTTTGCCCTACGTTCAACTTCTGCCGTACATTTAACTTTTCATTCATTGTTTCTATTCTTGTCACACTACTATGTAGTCCATTGTCTGTCTGCTACGCACCTCCTTGGGCCTAACCAGTTGAATTTTTTGCCCTACATTCAACTTTTTGGAAATGGATCATTTCCGGGTCCCTTTCACCTAATCCACCAAGTCCGGGGATCCGTACCATTGATATTTCATCCAACGGCTACAGTTATTATAACTTTTAAAGTGGACCCTGTTTGTAACCGTTTGATCAAATTTCAATGGCACAGATCCCTGGATTTGGTGGATTAGGAGAAAGAAATCCGGAGATGATCCCTTTCCCAGCTTTTCATTCATTGATTTTAAGGAAAACTAATGAAAAGGGCTTGAAAACTTTGAGTTTTAACGATAAGGACAAAATAAAGGGTAAAATGAATAGTATCAGGTTTGACTTTTTAGTGTAAAAATGTAGTTTTTTGTTAAAGTGAACAGTACCGTGGGTTTTTCGTTAAAACTCCCTTGATTTTATTCTTGGAAAAAAATATATTAACTTTTCATTTATTGATCCGATGTATGCCATATACCGAATAATAATATAATTTTCAAGAAAAAGAATGAGAAATAGCATAATTCGCATTTGCCTGGAGTGGAGAATGAGAAACCGGCTTAACTTCAAACTTGGTGGAAAAGCAGCTTCAACTTTCAATCGCGTTGATACCCTGCAGTCCTCCCCACATGCCCATAATTCAGCAGCTTTCACATGCATCAATTATCGTATGATGGCTGTGGTAGCATAACCTTAACACTTTATTCCCCCAAATTTGTTTTAAAATGCTTAAAAAAATATGCTCCGTACATCCTTGTATTTTAGGGGATGTATTCAATTGAGAATTTCAGATATTTTAATAGATTTATAAATTCATAGATTTTTATGGAGTCTAATTGATTTCTAGAGATTCCATGTAAAATTTTGATTCAATTCCCTCAAAATCTCTTGAGTGGTGATATTTGTGAATGCTTAAAATACACAACAAAATCTCTCCAATTCCCTCTAATACCTCAACTTTGTCAAATTCTTTAAAATCCAATTCTAATTGAATACACCTGAAATGTTACAAACTTCTTTAAAATCTTAATTGAATACATCTGAATTTCTAAGGATTTTAATAAACTATCTTAAAATCCTGATTGAATACTCCTATATTCATTAAAAAAATTAAAATTTCTCAAAATCTCAATTGAATACACCCTTCTCAACCGGCCCACACACCCTCCCAGTCAATGTGTGAGTGCCACCTAATCAGGCAAGCCCCACCCGCTCACTAGTGTCAGAGCCGTTCTAGTCAGCCAGTCCTACCGAATATCATCACAGAAGGTGATAGGTTTGTGAACTTGCAAGAAGAACAAAGAAACGACAGTTAAAAGCAAACCTCAGGGATTTAAGTCAAAGCTCTGTTTGGAGCTCTCAACATCTATGCTCTTAACCCTCTCTGAAACCTAAGGATTCTGAAACTTCTCTCCTCCGTGAGAGTCTTCTCTCCGCCGTGAGAGTGTCTCCCTGGTGGGGTTTCTTATCTCGATCTTTGACCAAGTCCCGTCCTTTCTACCCTTATTTCGACTCTCTGTCTCTAACTGCCCTTTGCTATACAGACCACTTTACCAGCCGAGGTAGATCTGCCATAAATCCCAGCTTTATTGTAAACCCACCTACCAGATCTCATTTTAATTACATTTCTCTGTATCCTACCAATTTCCCTTACCAGCCGAGGTAGATCAAAAATTTTGCCTTTATTACTCTACTCACCCACTTACCAGATCTCATTTTCTTATTCCTTCGAGTTTGCTGAGGAGAGTAAAGAAACCCAACCACCCGCTGCTTGGTCTCGTTTCTCATTCCTCGTCCTTTCAGTTCATTCTCCTTGCGGACTGGTGCTGGGCAAACTGTTGGGTTAAATGAGGACAGAAGGAAAAGAAGGTTGCTATTGTGCAAACAATCATAAAGGCAACACCCCGGGTATGGCGCTCAGCAGTTCGCAGAAGGGGAATAAATGCACCTGTCCAAATCCCAGACCGCCAATAACAGGAATCAAGGTGAAGCAGAAGAAACGGAAGGTAAAGTACCCACCAACACCAAAACTAAACTGCACAAAAGGAATTTATGGCAAAATTAATGATATGTTCAGGTGGTTGTGGCCTCTCCAAACTATAGTTAGTATGTGGGTAACCTGGCATCATTACCAATTACTCTTGACCAATTGTTGTATCTGGGGGAGAGAAAAAGAAAAACCAGAGCAATTTTTGGCGCAGAAGCTACCTCTCTGGAAGTGGATTTTTGTAACCCAATTTAGGAGCGGCTGCTATACAGTCAGGATAGAAATGGCTGAAGTGGATGTGGCGGAGCTAGTGGTTCACCTGGATAAGAATCTGGACCTATCAACAATGGAGCAGGGAGTCAAACTGGTGGGCAAGGTAATGTCAACCAAAACTGTCAACAAATGGGGGGTCAGGAATATATTGCGATCCTCCTGGAAAGAAATAGGGGAGATAGAAATCAAATGGGTAAAAGATAATATATTCATCATCACAGTACAAGATGAAAGCACAGCAGCAAAGATTTTGGATCGGGTTCCATGGGGGGTAATGAAACAAAATTTCTTGGTGAAGAGTTGGTCACAGGAGCTTGCATTGGAGGAAGTAGATATGGATAATATGCCATTTTGGATTCAAATAAGGGGAATTCCTCCTTCTTTGAGCTCAGACAAAAACTTGCGACATATTGGATCCATGATTGGTAACGTTGAGGAAGTAGAAGACCCAGCAAGGGCAAGGGGATTTCTGAGGATTAAAGTCAATGTTAATACGTTGAAACCTCTTATCACGGGATGCTGGCTGCCGAGAGAAGGAAATAATGAGACGTGGGTCGAGTTCAGATACAAAAGGCTACATGATTTCTGTTACAAATGTGGCAGAATCGGACATGCTAATACAGAGTGTCATTTCGACGCGGCGAAGGGAGGCACGGCAGGGTTTGGTGAGTGGATGAAAGCCCAACCAGTATGGGATGTAATTGATACACCCAAGTTAATGCCTCTCATGATGGGAGAACGGAGAATGGCAGGAGCTGTGAGAAAGGGAGTGGGAAAAGAGCCCCAATGCCATCATTCGAACAGCTGCTATGTACCAAGGCAGACAGAGGTTGAGGTTGTGGGGAACGTGAATCTAGTAAACAATATGGGGGAACCTGCCAAACCAAAAAAGAAATGGTAGAGGAAGAAAAGAGGATTCGAAGGAGTAAATCTGCACCCGACTCAATTGATCATTGATGGATGTGGGCTGACTGGTCAACACCATCTCGTTATGGGTTTCGATCAGATGGAGGCCCAGCTGCATGGTGGAAGGATATCAACAGTTTTGATTGAAGATTTGGAAAATGATCTGTCATCACAGGAAGAAGGAAAACCATCGGAGCTCCTAATCCTCAACGTCAAGGCTGGTGAACGAGGAAACTGATAGGAGGATGACATCTTCAACGAGACATTCAGGGGGACACAGTGAATATGGAATGAAGGAAAAGCAGTTGGAGGAGGCTATATCTCATTACAAAAAACAGAAATTGGAGATGATATCCGACATGACTACGGATAATTTGGGATCAACGTATCGGGGTGGTGGCGGCTGGCCTTCAACAGCCGCAAGGTCACCATGATACACCTCTTTTGGAACTGCCGTGGTCTAGGGTCGGACATGGTTGTTCGGGCGCTCCAAGGGCTAATCCGGAAGTACAGACCCTCTATGATCTTTCTTTCAGAAACAAAGATGAAAGATTATAGGATAGCAGGTGTTAGAAGGAGAATGGGTTTCCCAAATGGCTTTGATGTTGCTCCAGTGGGCCAAGCTGGTGGATTGAGTCTCTGGTACGACGACTCGATTCAGGTGGAAGTGAGGAATTTTTCAAAGCATTACATTGATGCTACTTGTTACTTTGTGGACTCGCAGCAACCCTTCCGCTTTACTGGTGTTTATGGAACGGCTTATCGAACGGAGAAAGAGTCTTTTTGGAGGAGCATGGTCCAAGGTTTCGGCCCTACCAACACACCGTGGATATGTGGGGGTGATTTCAACGAATTTTTATGGGAACATGAGAAATCTGGTGGTGCTGATGTGAGGTATAACAGACACTGTTACCTGCAGGAATTCATGAACAAAACTGAGTTGATAGATTTGGGTTTTTGTGGGCAGAGTTTTACTTGGAGAGGGAATCGAAATGGTCAGCTTGTGGAGGTACGGCTCGACAGGGGGTTAGCGAACACGAGTTGGCAAACTGTGTGGCCTAACTCTTTGGTTAAAAATGGGACAACCTTGGGTTCGGACCATTGTCCAGTCATTGTGAGGTGTAAACCACGTGATGAAAACAGGAAGAGAATGTTCCGTTTCGAAGCCTTTTGGATGAAAGATGAGGAATGCAGAGGTATTATCAATAATGCATGGGAGGTGACCAGGGAGGATAACCCTCTAGATCGCTGGAACTATAAAATCAACTGCTGCCGTGCCAAATTAAGCAAATGGAGCAAGGAAAAATTTAAAAATCGGGGAAGACAAATCTCGGATTTGATGGACCGTTTGAGCAATCTTCAACACAACTGGAGGGCAAACCGACATGAGATTGATGAAATGTCCAAGATGGTTGATCAGTTGAGGAGTCAAGAGGAGAAATTTTTGCAACAGCGGTCTCGTGTGCAGTGGTTAAACGATGGGGACGCGAACACACGTTTCTTCCATCAATCCACCTTACAGAGAAGAAGAAGAAACAAGGTGGCTGCTTTGAAAGATAATAATGGGGAATGGGTGGAAACCTCGAGGCTGGTGAGGAGTTTGATCGATGAACACTTCATGAAACTCTTTACCACGGAAGGTCGCCGAGATTGGGGGGAAATTCTAGATTGTGTGACTCCAAAAGTCTCTATGGAAATGAATGAAGCCCTTGTTACTCCGGTCTCTAAAGATGAAGTGAAGAAAGCTGCTATGCAGATGGGTGGTTTAAAGGCGCCGGGTCGGGACGGCTTCTCGGGGATTTTCTACCAATCAAACTGGGAGACTTTGGCGAGGGATGTTAATGAGGTGATTAAGGAGCTAATGTCCGGGCTTGTGGATCCTCGGAAAATTAATGCTACGCACTTGGTTTTAATTCCAAAGGTTCTAAGTCCAGATTCGGTTTCCCAATTCCGACCAATTAGCTTGTGTAACTACTCATACAAGGTTCTTGCTAATAGGCTAAAGCTCATTATTCCGGATGTTATCTCTCCTACGCAAAATGCCTTCGTGGAAGGAAGGCTAATTCAAGACAATATTGGCATAGCACACGAGCTGTTCCACTTTCTAAAAATGAGGAAAGCGAAAAGCAAATTTGAGTTGGGGATCAAATTGGATATGCACAAAGCATATGATAGGGTGGAATGGGACTTCTTGATGGCTGTAATGGAGAAATTTGGCTTTGACCACCGATGGAGAGGATTGATCATGGGATGTATTTCTTCCGTAAACTTTGCAATCCTTCTGAATGGTGAACCTGGGCAGAAATTCGCTCCTTCTCGGGGGTTACGACAAGGTGATCCTCTGTCCCCTTATCTTTTCCTTTTGGTTAGCGAGGTTCTGTCTCTCCTCATTCAAAAGGAATGTAAGGAGAATCGAATAATTGGCGTTCAACCGAGTCCTTCGGGGCCAAGTATTTCTCATATTCTTTTTGCAGATGATACCTTGATATTTCTAAAAGCGGAGGAGAACAACTGTAGGCGCCTCAACAAAGTTATTGATGATTATTGCTTCGCATCGGGACAACTTGTTAACAAAGCCAAATCCAATATATTCTTTGGAGCAAATGTGCCGGTGGATTTATCCATGGAGTTGTCGGCTATCCTGTGCATTAATAGGGTTGGAGACTCGGGCCTATACTTGGGTGTTCCTGCAATATGGGGTAGATCAAAAAAATGTGGGTTGGCCTATGTTAAAGAAAGGATTTTAAAGAAGCTCCAAGGGTGGAAAAAGTCTTTCCTATCTCAAGCGGGTAGGGAGGTCCTCATTAAGGCAGTGGTACAAGATATTCCGGCTTACCCAATGAATTTGTTTAAGTTCCCTTCGACTATGTGCAATGAAATGGACTCTTTGATATCAAATTTCTGGTGGGGACAAAAAAATGGGGAGAAAAAAATTCACTGGGTCTCTCGTGACGTCTTGGGTCGGCCGAAAGAGGATGAAGGCCTGGGGTTGCGGGATTTTGGGTCTTTCAATGACGCTTTATTAGCTAAGCAGTGCTGGAGATTGATCATGGAACCAAATTCGCTTTGGGCTTCTTTGCTAAAAGCTAGGTATTTCCCGAATTGTTCTTTTTTTTATGCTAAGAAGGGAGGAAGGGCTTCCTGGGCGTGGTCTAGCCTTCTTATTGGAAGAGATCTTCTCAAGCGGGACGCTCACTGGCAAATCATGAATGGGTGTGGAGTCCGAGTACGGGTGGATAGATGGCTTCCAACCGTCCCTGGGGGATGCCCGTCTCCATTAGGTGTGGTGCCGGTCTCAAAAGGGTTGAAGGTCTCTTCTTTAATTTGCCCGGTAAGTGGGGCTTGGAATATTGACTTTTTGGATTCCTTTCTGGATGATGTGACTAAGGAGGCTATTCTTGGCACTTTTATTGGGGATTCGTTGTTAAAGGATAGACTCATCTGGCCTTTTGACAAGCGGGGAAGGTTTACCGTGAAGTCGGGGTACCATAGGGCGCACAACCTCTCTTCTCCTCACGGTCCCAATCTGTCAGTGGCGGTATTCCCTAGTGCGGTGTGGAAGTATGTGTGGCATTTGGATGTCCCTCCTAAGATCCGATGTTTTCTCTGGAAATCTATGCATGAGGCTTTACCCACTATGGCTCGCCTGCATCAGCGCTACTCTTCCCCCACCGCTTTGTGCCCCATTTGTCAGATTGGTTTTGAATCCATCTTTCACTTGTTTCTTGAATGCCCGTGGGTGGTGGGGATTTGGTCTAGTGGGTGGTTGAACATTAATGTGGATAGAACCCTGAGTAATTCTTGGGCCACATGGCTTCTTTCGATGTTTGACTCCCCAAATGTTTCGAAGGATGAAAGGAAGAAAAGAATGTCCTATATCGCTACTACTTGCTGGCACATTTGGGTGGCTCGTTGTAATTTGGTATTCAACCAGCAACCTATCTATCCCTCTCGGATTCTAGCAACTATTAGTGGTTCTTACATGTCTTTCGGTGAAGCTCGGACCAATGCTTCCAGGCCAGTTGTTCCCACGGCTCGGGGTATTGTTGTTGGCGGGGTGTGGGTGCCTCCAGGACCGGGATATGTGAAGATTAATGTCGATGCCAGTTGGTGTGCCTCGGAGGGACTTGGTTACACGGGTGTGGTTGCTAGAGACGGGGATGGCAGGTTTTTGGCTGCAGGCAGGTTCAAAGATTTTGCCCCCAATGTAGCAGTGATGGAAGCAAAAGCTATCTTGCAAGGGTGCAAGCTCGGGGTTAGTAGAGGCTGGGAGTTCATTGTGGTGGAGTCTGATTCGGCAGAGTCTATTTCTTGCTTAAAGAATGGTTCTTGCAATGGCAATTGGGAAGCCTTTCCAATCATTACTATGTGTAGTCGGCTGGGAAGTGGTTTCCAAAACTGCCGCTGGTCTTGGGTCCCAAGATCGGCCAACATGGTAGCGGACCATCTGACTTCGCGTCAATGTAGGGAGGATTGTGATATCTATTGGGTGGACAGACCCCCATCTTCCCTTGTCTATGTTTTGTGCAATGACGGTCTTCCTTGCCCTCATTAGTTTTTTGGTAGTTTTGGGGAGGGACGCTTTAGCACCAGGTGTGGCGTCTTTATGTTTAACCTCCTTATCGTATCTTCTTTGTTGTATTTGTTAGTCTCTTAGTAGGCTCTCTGTTTCTTTCTTGGCATCTTTGCCCAGTAATCTATTCTGGTTTCCAAAAAAAAAAAAAAAAAAAGAAACGACAGTTTAACAGCAACATTAAGCCTACCTACTTAATTGCCACCTTGAATGCATTATGTCAGAAAATAGAGACTGCCCAGCTACCACAATCGTTTGAATCACGAAAAGAAAAAAAGAACTACCATTGATTAATGCAACCGAACCGAGTCAAAGTTACAGTGCAAGTTCCACTAATGCACACTGAAGGACTTGAAGGAAACAAAACATTACAACCAATCTGTAATTTATTCGAAAAACAAAAACTTGACGGAAAAAAACAGGTTGCAGCCAGAAACGATGACTCTGCAACTAATGAACAAAGACACCAAATAACTCAAACAAAAGCTAGACAAACCACAAATTGCTCTCCTTTTTCCCCCGTTAACTGAGAAATTAATTTAATGGGAAGAGACCTTGAGATTGAGGGACTTATTGATCCATGCCTTCCAGCTCCCACTACCCTTGCGAGTAATTGCAGCTGCTGGTATCTCATCCTTCTCCATCTTCACTGGCTGAGGCTTCTTGCACAGCATAAAGTTACGAGCTCCTTGCGCTCCGATTGTGTCCCACAGGCTCAGAGCTGCAATCAAATTTACAAACGCGACCAGAATTCAATCACAGAGAATCACATTGAAAAAGAATGCATAAAAACAGAACCAATTTCAACTAAGAACACCGTGATACTATTCAATTTCATAAATTTATGTCGATACTGAGATATGGGTTTTGAAATTGGATTGGTAAGAAATAAAGGGTAAGATTCAATTCTTAAAATTGGGTTGACATGAATCAAGCACAGGAATTTATAAGTGATTAGATTGGTGAATTCAAAAGTGATTAAGGATTGGTTAGGGTTAATTACCTTCAGGTCCTACGGCGGGGCAGTAGAGCAGGAAGTCATTGAGATCGGAGCCGAGAACCGGGAAGCGGCCCTCACGCGCATAGGATTTTAATGCGGTGTCCATGACGGCGGCGATGAGCTCCTGCTCGTTGACAACAAAGCGGATCGGGCCGGCACTGCCGAGCACAGTGATGCTGATCAAGATCCTGTTGCCCTTGGCGGTGCTCTGGTTCTTCTTCTGCTTGTACAGCAACATCTTCGTCGTTTCGTAATCAAAATCAAATCAATCAATCGAACAGCAAAAAGCCAGCCAAAAAAAAATCTAAATTTGTTTTTTTTTTTATCTTTTCAGTTTCAGAGTTCCCTCTTTCCCAACAAGTTACTGATTCAATTCAACAAATTAATCAAAAAATCGACGGACGGCGGCGACGATTAGTGAAAATCCGGGTGCGACAATCAAAAACGGACGATGAGAAAGAGGAAGATAGATAGAGGGAGAGAGAGCTCTGGACGTAGATTTACGGGTCAACGCCGAGGCAGCGGTAGTACCAGCCTTCCTTGCAGGAGCCGAAAGCGAATGCGGACGCGGCGGAGATCGGGAGGATAGCGCTCGCCCTTGATTGTTTCAGGGAGCGCATGAAATTACTGCCGCTTAAGATTTCCACCATCAACAACTTGATTGCTTCGAATCGCGATGAAATTTTGTGAAAGGGAGGAATACCGTGAGTTTCTGGAGAGGATCAATTGGAACGGAAACAGGAAATCCGATCGAAAAGGGGAAGAAAATTAGGAATTCAGGGTTAGGGTTTCGCGGCGGGTCTCTCTCGAATCAAATCCTCTGTTTCGCTTTGAGTTTTTTGAGATGAAATTATGCGGAGAGGAGCCCCTGCTTTTATATTGCTTATTTCGTTCTGGAAACGTTTGGGCCGGCTGGGGTAAATTTCACTGCCACCGACTTCCCCTGATTTACCGCTTCCTCCTCCTCTTCCGGTTGGCGCGTCTTCCTACCTGTCATTTTTTTCACTGCTGTTAATTAGTAAAAGTATATTCCCTTCAAAATCAGTAAGTTTCCAGTACTGTTTAATTTAACGAAAAATCATATTTTTATACTGAAAAATCAATTCTGATACTATTCAATTCACCCCTTTATTTTGTCCTTATCGTGAAACTCAAAAAATTTCAAGCCTTTTTATTAGTTTTTCTATATTAAGAAGAGGTGAAATATAAACTTCATCTCAATTATTAAATATCAATGACATTTATCAAATAATTTTAAAAAATTTGTCACAACCCACCTTAGATTTTGAATTTTTGATTTTTTTTAAAAAATTATTTCTTTAATTTAGATTAAAACTGATGAATTGATAATCCACTTTACGACGAATTCCATAATTTTAATCGACAATTGATATTTGATATATCATCGATATTTTCATAAATTTACGTATTGATATTTTAAACATTGTTTTGAACCAACGAACGTGTATCGGCTTTTCACTCCACTTTATTAGGAGAATCAGTTTAATTCTTTAAAAATAAAAACTGCGTTTGGTTGGTCTAATTAGAGAGAAATTCCTGGATCTGGTATTTGTATAGGAAAATGACATTATTATATATTCCTATAGAAAAATGCATACTTTTGAATGCCGCTTTCCCGTCTTCTAGTATAAAATGGATATTCCCTTACTAAATGTACGGTAAGCGAGAAAGACGGATGCTGATTTGTTGTGTTTAATACTAATTTGTTTGGGACATTAGGTGGGACGGGCTGTAACATTTGACATAAAAAGCATAATCTCGTCGGGTCATGTGTTTTTGGTTTTTGTGTTAATATTGATCGAGGTAAGATTTTATACAGGGAAGTTATAGTGAATCGGATTCTGTCGTACTCTTATGTATTAAAGTTAATCTTGTGATTTTTTTTTATATTATTGTTGATGATTTAACTCGTTTTGGTTTGTCATGCAGTTTGGATCTAGTATTTTTTTTCAGCAAGTTCTTCCTAGTCGTTGAATGTTAGTTGCAAATATAATTGGGTTTTGCGGCCTGATGATATTTTTATGTAATATTTTCTCTTGTTTTGGGCTTATGCCTCGTTGTTAATAAAAAAAAAAGGCATAATCTGTTTTGACCCCAACTAAATAAAGACTCCAACATGATCAAGTGGCATTTGTTTTAGAGTGAAATTTGGGTGTACAAAATCTTCTTTTCTGGTGGCTTGGTGATCAATAATTTAGAGTAATCCAGTGTTGAGTCTGATATTAAAGGTAGAGATCGAAACACCAAAAACACTTTCAATTATATGAGATGAGTGATCATGTATTTTATGATTGTATGACTATATAAACTTTTTTATCAGTGTATATTTTTTGGTAAATGGTGTATTTTTTTTTATAATGTTTCTCTCGTGACAATAAACAAAATAAATAAATATAAGATTGGACTCAGATTATTTAGCTATTTGTTAGCTTGAAAGCTGGCTAGTCAAGTCAAGTCCAACTAATAGCCTATGAGATCTATATGGTGCGTGGCAGACCAAGGGACATAAAAGCTAAAAAGGATCCATGAAAATTCAGAGTTTTTGGGTCCATTTTGAAGGAATCGAGATCTTCTCCAGATTGTTGTCGTTAGAGTTGATGAATCCAAAGATCCAGACCACTTATTATAAATCATAAGATCCTTATTAGTCTCATTTCACTAGCCCATCTCATATAAATCAAGAGTTTGGATTTCTTTCTTTTCTTCCTCGTTGGTGCCGTCCCCAGCAATCATTTTTTCCTGCAAAACAATATCCTTCAAAGTGATTTTTCCTGCAAAATGGTCCCTAAAGCTACTCTCTCCCTTTCTCTATCCATTTCTCGGGAATTTTCTGGGGAAATAATTTTTTTTTTTGGGAATTTTATGGGAATTATCAGGAATAAGGAAGAATTTATATATGGGGATTGTTGTTGTTTTTGTTTTGAATTTTTTTTTTCAAATTTTGGTGTTGAGATTTAGGCAGTGGGTAGGCTGGGTTTCAGATCTGGGAAAGAGAGAAGCAGATACATGGGCAAGGGAGAGAGAAGCAGATGAAGCAGATGAAGCAGAGCAAGGGAGAGAAGCGGACGAAGAGAAGCAGATGGAGTGAAGCAGCGAAGGTCTTAGCAATCCGATGCCTTTCGATGGGGCTCGCTAAGACCGTCTAGCGACGTCCTTTGTCGAGACGAGTCCCGGTTAGTCTCACTAAACGTTGTCCTGCTGCGTAACAAACACAGTATTGCTCTAAGTTTTAGTCCAGTCCAGTCCAGTCCCTCTTAGTGAGGGCAGACAAACGTGCCCTAAGCATTGATCATGCCACAAAATTGCATTAAGTTGAGATTATATATATATATATGGATTTGATCAGATATTTCCTCAACGATGCTAAAACAGCGACATCACAACACAAGATAATTTAAAGGCACCGTGGATGTGGATACAACATAGTTAATTAGTAAATAGCATACCGTATACGTGGTCCCTCTGAGGAAGAGAATGCATGCATGGGTTAACATCTCGACCTTTTCCACACGTCTTGAACAATTTCCACGTGACTCTCTTCAGACATCAGAGTATAATGAAGCCAACCTTTTTCCACTCTAGTTCGAGTCTCCTTTATTTAGATTAAGTTAGTTGGCTAGAACAATGACATATTCATTTGAAATCTAGTTTGAACCCTCCTCATGCAAACTAGAATATAAATTAGAAATGCTTTTTTGCATAGCACATTTTGCTTATTAACGCTTTCTTTTAAGTGTTTCTTCTTTTGGAAGCATGTTGAACGTTTTAATAAAAATACTTAGAGAAAATGTTTTTGGATTCCAAAAGCATTTTAAGTGATTTATGTAAGAAACATCAGTTATGTGCTTCTTCCATGAAGTACTTTAAGTGATTTTTCTGGATTTACTTGCATTTTTACTAAGGATTGGTTCCAAAAACATTTTCACCAAAAGCGTTTTCAGTTATTTTAAAAACACATCCAAACAAGCCCATATCTAGTGGGATGTGTTGTGAGTATTCCCCATATTGTAAATGCAACAAAACTTGAGTGTACAACGAACCACTATATTACTTATAAAAACGGCAACTTAGAGAGAGGTCGTGTGATCCCTTTAAGCCTATCTTGTTTCCCACCAACCGAGCCGACATGAACCAATTGAAAAGGTAGATGGGCCAAGCCAAACCCAAATGTACACAAAACCATATCCCGGTCCTATCCAAAACCCAATGGTGCCTTACATAAATTAGGGGTGGCAAAGCGACAAGGGCGGCAGACCACTTCCATCCCTGAAGTCAATTGAGTGGCGATCGGTTATTGTGTGGTCTTTCTGTGAATGGTTGCCCTATTGACATTTGCACCACTTCCTTGCCTTTCAAAAAGTGACCGTCTTATCATTTTATATACCTGAGTTCCTCAGACCACATTTTTTCCATTCCATGCTTCCTCCTACATATAAACTAATGCATAACTAGAAAAACCAGAAAGTTATTATCGTTATTGTTTCGATAAATTACGATGAACAACATCCTCGGACTTCTCAGGCTTCGGATCAAGCGAGGAGTCAACCTCGCCATCCGCGACGTCAAGACGAGTGATCCGTACCTGACGGTCACCATGGGATCGCAGAAACTGAAGACGAAAGTGATAAAAAGGAACTGCAACCCTGAGTGGAACGAGGAGCTGACGCTTTCGATCACCAACTTGGAAGAACCCATCCACCTACAAGTGTACGACAAAGACACGTTAACAGTGGACGACAAGATGGGGGATGCAGACATAGACATCAAACCCTACGTCGAGTGTCTGAAGATGGGGTTAGACGCGGACGCCCTCCCGAAGGGCTGCGCCCTCAAGAAAGTTCAGCCCAACAGGACCAACTGCCTCTCCACCGAGAGCCGTTGCGTCTGGGAAAACGGCAAGATTATTCAGGACATGATTCTCAAACTGCGAAACGTCGAGTGTGGCGAAATCGTGCTGCAGATTGAGTGGATCAACCTTCCTGGTTCTAAAGGTTTAGCAGGAGTCTAGGTAAGACATAATCTATTTGCTCTCTTGTGTAACTTGTGTTTTCCCTTTGTTTAATGTATTCTCTTCCATGTGAAATTATATGAATCATGTAACTACTTAAATAATATTTTTGTTTGTTTGAAATGCTTACTTTTGGAGTTTCTGCAAGATCTTTTTGTGTGGACAAATGAGGAAAATGTTACAAGGATTTTGGAACTGGTCTACTCTTTTATTAAGCGATGTGAGCACTTTCCATTGAATTTTGGCTTTTTAGCCAAAATGGTCTATGAGATTTGCATAACACATCACTTTGGTCTTTGAAATTGTCCACCATCCATTATTTTGGTCATTCCGTTAAAAACTCCATTAAGTGTCCCAGAGCTCTCCGGAAGTTTGGGCAATTTTCAAAGCTTCGTAACTCAATCGTTTCTTAACTAAATTCGACCCATAATATATCAAAATGAAGATAGGAAAGTGTAGAACAAGATTATACCAATTTGGAAGCCCAAGATTTCCGAAGATGGCCGGAAAATAGACTGAAAGCTGAATGGTCCACGGAAAAAATGGAAAACTCGCCGGAAACTGGGTAAACTTTAAACGTTCATAACTTATTCAATACTCAACGAAATCGAGTGATTTAAAAAAGAAAATCTTACTTCTAAACGAGACAAAGATAAAGGTACCTTTATTTTTTATGGCTAATTCGCTGTGATTTGGCTAGAAAACGGCTCGAAAGTGGCTTGGTTAAGAAACGATTGAGTTACGAAGTTTTGAAAATTGCCCAAACTTCCGGTCAGGAGCTCCAGGACACTTAATGGAGTTTTTAACGGAATGACCAAAATAATGAATGGTGGACAATCTCAGGGACCATTTCTATTGATTTTCAATCTCAAGGGTCAAAGTGATGTGTTATGCAAATCTCAGGACCATTTTGGCTAAAAAGCCTTGAATTTTTAAGTTGCAAACTAAAAAAACCAATGAAAAATTATTGGCAGGGACCAAATTCTAGCCTCAATTATCACAATTTTCCAATGGCTCAAACGTTTCTGAAATGTCTAGCATGAATTTAAGAAGCTTATGATGAGGCCAAACTACCACAACATGAAAAGGTTTTATGATGAGAGATTCAACGGTTTGTTTGGTTCAATTTGTTTTAATATAGTGTGGTTCACATTTACTAGTTAAGAATTGTGACTTGAGCCATGTATAGCTAGTCTGGTTCTGCTTTTGGAGGTTTTAACTATTTTTCGTCAACAATCAATTGATTTAGACCGGTCCGTTCCGGTTCACCAGTTTCCCCCAAACCCTACGTTTCAAACGTGCAAGCGTGCTATGGCACCAAGAAATATACTATTGCTTCTTATGGACTTGGAGAGAATCGTCAATAGCACATCTTGTAAGAAGAAGGGGCATTGCCCTAAATAAAACAAGCAAAAAAAAAAAATCTGGGCATTTGGAATTTTGGTCAAAGATATTATTTTTCTTCCAAGTTTTATATAGATATCGAAATGTAGGGTTATAGTTTATTGAGATATCTTATCTTCCAAACTTGTTTGTTTGGTCCAAAAATCCCCCTCTTCAAAACAAGCATTTGAACAAAAGAACCAAGGTCGCCAATTTGAACACTAATCTGAAATTTCTTTAATTTAACTAATGGCTTCCACTTCAACTTCTTCAACAATTTCTTTGCAAACCATCGCTCAAAAAACATCCTTCTCCTCAAAGCCAGCAACCAACATCCTACACAAACCTTAGCTTTCCGTACTCATTGCGGTTCGCTACTAAATTTGTAATTGTGAAGTACGCTAAGAGTGGAATTGTAGGCTGAGCTGCTATAATCTATGATGAAGTAGCTAGCTAGGTATACCAGTAGATGAATTAGGTTACAAAACTTATGTATAATGTATAAATGTGCAACTAACAATGCGTGCCATGTCGATTTATCTTTCATATTCACAGACAATATACAATGCCAATCTCATCATGCCAAAATCATCACACAACAAAATCAAGCAGTTATTTGTGAAGATTTTGGTTTCCCCCACCACATTTGCTTGTATCCATTTAAAGATGATGGAGATTTCGCTGCAGGACGCGAGTACTCATGTTTATTATAATCTGTTGAGATTCGTTGTTCTTGATGATCGTCTTCATCTTGCGTGGACAAGGAGTTCGCGTTACTGCTACGCGAGGAAGTCGAGCCAGTAAACATAGTGTCATCAATCACTTCCTTTCCCTTGCATATGATCTTAATATTGCAGCTTGTTTCGGGCGCATTTTGTAGGATCTGACTTGCTATTCCACTCCCTTTCCTGGACCTCAGTTTCCTCAGACTTGATTTGGTGGTTCCAACTACTAGGTTTCTTATGTTTTGAGTAGGAATAAGTTCTAGGATTGCCTTGGCAACTGTATCACTCTCAATAAGCATAATCTCCGTCTTAACCTGTTCCGTTAACATCATATTAATCGTCATACAGAGGTTAATTGGTACTAATAAACTTGTAATTAAATAGCCATAGAGTGTCTGTACTTTGGAAATCTGGTAATACCTTGGCAGATGAGCAGGCATCAACGTATTTGTCAAGGAGTTTCCTCCTTCTGTCTCTTTCTAGGGCCATCCAATTCTCCACCATAATTGTATTCACACTATTTTTTGGAAGCATTCCTACTGCATATCAGAAGAACCAAGACAAACAGAAACATCTCTCACTAATCATGAATTAATAGATACGTTAAAAAAATCAGTTAGTTAATTGAATGCAGTCACAACCCTAATGTTAATCGTCTTTACAGCTTTTGTCAAAAAAAAACTAGATTTTAATCCTTAATTAAGATGAAGTTTAAAAAAATGTTCTATACAAGATTAAAAATTAACTTTAGTCTCTAGACTCTATTTAATTTCAGCATATGTATTAAATGTCTCTCTTTTTTCTTTATAATTTTATCGTGTTCATAAATTAAATTGTATGAAAATATTATAAATTTTAATTCTCATTATGGTAAGTATCTTTTGTAAGAAAATATTTTCGTAGAGATTTTTCAGTACACTTATGTTTTTGCACATTTTCTTACGTGCCACTAATTCATTACAATATATTTAGGTATGAATATTTTGGTACACTAGGTTAGTATAATATGTTTAGGTGAGGACATTTCGGTACACTAGTTTATTATAATATATTTAGGTACGGACATTTCGGTGCACTAGTTTAGTATCATATATTCAGGTACAAAATTTTCGGTATACTTATGTTTTTGCATATTTTCTTATGTGCCACTAATTCATTACAATATATTTAGGTACACTAATTTAGTAAAATATATTATGATACGGAAGTTTAGGTACACTAATTAGAGGAAGTAAAATAAAATTAATAAATTAACATGTGTATAATAATAAATTTTAATTTTAATGTAATATATATTAAATAGTAAACATAAATATAATATGAATTTGAATTTGAATTAAGTACATATTAGATGACTAAAATCAATATCCAATCGAACACAAGATTTTTATTAAATTTTAATCTTCTTCAAGGATTAAAGTTCAAAAATCTCAAATCGTCTTTACAGCTAGAAAATCAGGTTAATCTGAAATTTGTGTTGAACTCCTGTAGTTAGTGTAAGGCTTTTATGGATTCAACTCAAATCAACACCTCGTACAATTTATATATATATATATATATATACAGGTCCTTTAAGGGAAGGGATTCCCATTTTTCAAAAAAAATGGGGACACCCTCTTAACCATTAGATTTGACTTTAATGAAATTTTGTGGCTGAGATTAAATCACAGGCCACAGAATCTCAACCACAGGATTCCATTAAAACCAAATCTAACGGTCAAGAGGATGTCCTCATTTTTTTTGAAAAATGGGCATCCCTTCCCTTAAAGGCTTCCTCTATATATATATATATATATATATATGCTTTATAAGATATGTCAACCCTGCACCTTCAACTTTGAACATTATACTGTACTAAATTATAAAAAGAAAAAAGATATATATTATGCATATACGATAATATAGATGAAAAGTATGCGTCATGACATAGACTATACATCATCCAGGTTCAATGTATTAGACCCTTACAATTTGGGACTGTTTCAAGAAATGTTCTAATCGTTTTTTGACAACCAAAAACGGTTTTAATTTTGTTTGACAAAAAACCTTTAAGTGTTTCAAGATCTCTAAAAGTTGAGCAAATAAACATTTACTAACAATTTCGACGTGTTTCTAATAAAAGAATACCAAAAGGGTTAATGAACAAAACGGCTTACAAACGAGCCTTCCAAATTTGACCTTGCTCCAACTCACCGGCGGGGGCGTTTACGAAGACACGCGCAAACACAAACACAAATAATGATGAGAATTTGAATTAGATTAACTGAACTTACAAGGAGAAGGAACGTATCGGATCGGTGCAAAGACATGGACGAGGACTAGTATTACGGAAGATTGATCATGATCATGAGTCACCGCCGTGTGACTCAGTGTCCAGAGAAGCGCATCCATGCTAGACTCGCTCTTCTGCCCCCCAACGGCTACGTGATAATAATAAGGAACGGCCTCTTCCTTTTCCTTAAAACTATCCTTGAAGTTAAAGTTAAAATCAATGGAAAACAGACTTTCATCATCATCATAAGCAGCTTCTAATTCTTCTTCAATTGACGTCAAGGGCAAAAGCAAGGGCGAGGGCATCCTCGTCTCTTCCTTTGTCATCGTCGTGCTTACAATAAAAGCCTTGGCAGGCGTCGTCGTATCCACCAGCAACCAAGCTCAATGGTTCCAATCTCGATGCCAATAACGACAGAACTCTGCAAATAGTTTGACTATACTCTGCGCTATGCTTCGAGTGTCTGGAGATTTTGAAAGAG